>CM041780.1:301350178-301950178 GCA_023374045.1 Limonium bicolor
TACTGACTTGAGTGGGTACCTGATCGAAGAGCTGTGTGTACTTTTTCCTCATCTCCCTTCTACTTCCCACGTAGCCTCTTCAGTTCCATGATTGGACCACAAAACCTTGACCATTCGGGTCGGCTTCGATCGGGTCTCCCTGGTCTTGGTGTCCATCACTCTAATGGGATACTCCTCGTAAGATAGATTCTACTCCAGCTCCAGAACCTCCGGCTGTAGCACATGCGAAGGGTCGGGAATGTACCTCTTCAACTGGGACACATGGAACACGTTGTGAACTTTCTTCAGCTCACTAGGGAGTGCTAGACGGTACACCACCTCTCCAATTCTTTCCAGGATCTCGTAGGGTCCAACGAATTTCGGGCTGAGCTTCCCCTTCCTCCAGAACTTGGTTACCCCTCTGACAGGAGATACCTTCAGGAAGAATCTATCTCCCACCTCGAACTCAACTGGTATGCGCTTGAGGTCGGCATAGGACTTCTGCCTGTCCTGAGCTGCCTTCATTCGACTCTGGATCACCCGGACCTGCTTCATAGTCTCCTCAATCAATTGTGGCCCCAAAACAATAGTCTCACTGATGTCGCTCCAGCATAACGGTGTTCTGCACTTCCTCCTATACAAAGCCTTATAAGGAGCCATCTTGATGCTGGTGTGGTAACTATTGTTGCACGAAAATTCCACTAAGTGCAGCATATCAGCCCATGAACCCTAGAAATCCATTACACACGCTCGAAGCATGTCCTCCAAGGTTTGGATGGTTCTCTCGGTCTGGCCATCAGTGGCTAGATGAAAAGCAGTGCTCAACTTCAGCTTGGTGCCCATCGCTTTCTGAATTGCTGCCAGAAATGGGCTAAAAATCTCGAGTCTCTATCTGATATGATAGTCTCAGGCACCCCATGATATCTCACCACATTCTTGATGTAGGCATCTATTAACTGACTCATGGACCACGTCTTCTTCATAGGTATGAATCATGCAGACTTAGTGAGATGGTCCACTATCACCCAAATCTGATCGACTCCTCCTCTCGCTGGTGGTAAACCCATCACGAAGTCCATGGAAATGGAGTCCCACTTCCACTTTGGGACCTCTAGTGGCTGCAACAAACCTCCCATCCTCTTATGTTCGAATTTGACCTTCTGACAAGTAAGGCACTTCGACACAAACTCTGCCACTTCCCGCTTCATCTTAGGCCACCAGAACATCTTCTTCAAGTCCTTATACAATTTGTCACCACCAGGATGAACCGAATAGGGAGTAGTATGGGCCTCCCTCATCAGTCTCTCCTTTACCTCGACACACCCTTGAGGCACACACCATCGGCCTGTGAATCTTAGGCTACCGTCACTGTGGATCTCGAACCCCTCAGCTTTCCCTTCCTTCATCTTCTCCTTAATACGCTCTAGCTTCATGTCACCAGGCTGCCCTTTGAGGATCTCCCCATAGATGTCGGAAGAGACACTTATGTGATACAGCTTCACCTCATGCTCCACTCCTCCAGATTCAATCACCTCCAAATTCAAGCTCTGAAACTCACGAGCTAGCTCATCAGGAAGAACCCACATTGAATTGACTCAGTGGCTCCTCTTCCTGCTCAGGGCGTCTGCTACCAGATTGGACTTTCCCTCGTGATACAGGATCTCTAGGTCATAGTCTTTGATCAGCTCCAACCACCTCCTCTGTCTCATATTGAGCTCCTTCTGCGTGAAGATGTACTTGAGGCTCTTGTGGTCGGTGTAAATTTTGCAGGAAACACCGTACACCTAGTGCCTCCAAATCTTAAGGGCGAACCCCACTGCTGCTGCCAGTTCCAGGTCGTGCGTCGGATATCGAGTCTCATACCCCTTCAGCTGCCTCGACGCATAAGCAATCACCTTCCCCTTCTGCATCAATACACATCCCAGGCCAAACTTGGAAGCGTCACTGAACACCTCGAAGCCCTCAGTCCCTGAAGGTAGGGTTAACACTGGGGCTGAGGTTAACCTTCCCTTCAGTTCCTGAAATGCCTCACACTCATCGCTCCACTGGAATTTGACCACCTTCTTCATGAGATTCGTGAGAGGCCTGGCGATCTTCGAGAAATCCTTCATGAATCTTCTGTAGTATCTGCCAAGCCCAGGAAACTACGAACTCTGTCAGGTTACTCGGTCTCGGCCACTCTTTCACCGCTTGGACTTTGGCTGGGTCCACTGAGATTCCTTCCTTGGTAAACTATGTGACCAAGAAACACCACCCGGTCCAACCAAAAGTCACACTTGGACAATTTTTCATACCACTATTGCTCGCTCAGAATCTGCAGAACTAATCTCAAGTGTTTCCCGTGCTCTTCCTCATCCTTGGTGTAGATGAGGATATCATCTATAAACACTACTACAGACCGGTCAAGATAAGGATTAAAGACCCGGTTCATAAGGTCCATGAAAACGGCTGGTGCGTTCATCAGTCCGAAAGGCATTACCAGGAATTCAAAATGCCCGTATCGGGTCCGGAAGGCAGTCTTCGGGATGTCCTTCTCTGCAACTCGAAGCTGATGGTATCCCGATCTCAAATCTATCTTGGAGAAAACTCCTACACCCTGGAGTTGGTCAAAGAGGTCATCAATTCTGGGTAACCGGTACCGGTTCTTCACCGTGATTTGGTTCAATTCCCGGTAATCTATGCAAAATCTAATGCTCCCATCCTTTTTCTTGACAAACAAAACAGGAGCTCCCCACGACGTTACGCTCGACCAGATATACCCTTTCTCCAAGAGGTCCTCCAACTGAACCTTCAATTCCTTCAGCTCTGACGGCGCCATACGGTATGAAGCTTTGGAGATTGGCGCTGCTCCTAGCACTAGATTAACACTGAACTCTACTTCCCTGTCTGGCGGCATGCCTGGGATCTCCTCAGGAAAGACGTCCGGAAATTCATTCACCACCCGGATCTCTTCTAGTTTGCTTGGCTCCCGGCTCAGGTCCTAGGCGTGGCAAAAGTACGCTGTCCCTTCCTCACCTGAGAGAGGATCGACATACCTGAGACGATCTTCACCCCGGGCCTCTTCTCCATGTTCCGGTAGGACACTCTCTGCCCTGACGGTCCCTTCAGGATAATCTTCTGCTCTCCACAGTCAATTTTCCCCTTATATTTACCCATCCAGTCCATCCCCAAAATGATGTCGAAGTCGGGGAGGACGAACTGGATAAGGTCAGTTACAAAAGTGTCTCCTCCTATATCTACCCCCACATCTTTCAATACATTATTACAAGAGATAACTCTCCCTGAGGGTATAGATACTGCTATGGTAGACATTTTACTAGCTACTAGCCCCAATTTCTTAACAAAATTCTCAACAATAAAGGAATACAAAGCTCCAGTGTCAAACAAAGTACGAGCTGGGGTACCACAAACAGAAAAGGTACCTGCTAGCACGTCAGCTTCAGCCTCAGCCTCAGTTCGGCTCATGACGTTAATCTTTCTAGCAGTTCTGTGGTTGTCTTGGTTCTCTCCTTGGCCCCGGTTGCCTCCATTTCCACCCCCGCCGTTACCACGCTGGGGAGCTTCCCCGTGCTGGTTCTGACCCTGGTACTGCTCTCTGCCTCTAGTCTGGGAGTCTGCCTGCCTGTAGGTCCGATCTCCGCTGCCTCCCCTCCTCTGATTATCCTTGGGAGGGTTCTTGAAGCACTCAAATACCCTGTGGCCCTTCTTGCCACACCGGAAGCACGTGACAAAATTCCCCTCACAGTCTTTCCCAAGGCGGTCCTTACGGCACCTACTACAATGGTAGTGTCTCTCCTGCCCATGCTCCGCCTTCTAGGTCTGATTCTGGGGTCGGTCGCCCCACCTCTGGGTCTGTCTTTGGTTCCCCTCAAACCTTTGCCTCACTTCAGACTGATGCCTCCATCTCTTCTCCTGGTTCGGCCTCTAGGGTCTATCATCACGCCCCCGAGAGTCCTCCCCATTCTCTGCCTTCCGCTTCTGGCCCGCTTGAACCTCCCTTCTTTTCTGCTGCACTCTGTAGAGATTAGCAGCCTTCCCATATGCATCCTAAAGGGTCCGGATGGTCAGGACGCTCAAGGCCTCTTGGAGACTCCAGTTGAGCCCCCCCACAAATCGCTGCACCTTCGAGGCTTCATCAGGAACCATGGTAGGTGCGAATCTTGCTAACTCCAGAAATTTGGAATGGTAGTCCTTCACGCTCTTGGACAATTGGTTTCATCAGCGCAGAAACTCCAGATACTTCTGCACATGCTCGGGGTGGAAACACCTCCTCATAGCTTGCTTCAGTGCCTCCCATCCAAAATTGGGCTCAACTCACAGCACATCTCGGTTGGCTGTCCACCAGATATCGGCCTCCCATTTGAAGTAGTACACTGCTCCATTGACCTTCCTGTCCTCTGGGCAGTTGACCGCGTCAAAAATCTTGTCAAACTCCTGGATCCAGTCTTCAAGTAGGACCGGTCCTCTTCTCCAGCAAAAGCGGTCGGCTTCAGGTGCGCGATCCTCTTGGTATAGTCTCAGGCACATTGTCTCGCTGTGACGGTCACTGCACAATCTTCCCCAAGTTCAAAGCAAGCTCTTGGAGTTGTCTCATTGGGTCGTTGGCGGCCATCGTAGTCCTTCGGCTTCGGCTTCTGGTGTTATAGGAGAAATTAAGTTGGTCTGCCAGACCTACGAGCTTGAGTTCAGGTGGTCCCCTGATCTCGACTTAGAGGAATAAAATCTCCATTTCTATAACCACCCTCGAGCTCATACTACAAGTTTTACCAATCTATACCAGATACATTATCAAGTATACGGTCCAAACCGTCATATACATATGCAGTAACATCCAAATAAACATTTCGTGTACTTAGTATACACACATTTACACATATATATACCCTTATAAGGGAATTTCCACTGGTTAGTATAACCTTCCAAATATCACACAGATCAACCAAGGTAGCTCCACATTTTCAACACACAATATAATATATTATAGATTCCCCAATCGGCTTATCCCCACATTTTTAATCTAGTTTAACCATATTTTTATCTTATATCAAAAACCAGGCTCTGATACCACCTTGTAACACCCTGGATTTTACCTCAAAATATAGCTTAAGGAAATATAAATCTAACGGCGCTAACGAAATTAAATACGAACTTCAAACGAGTCCTAGAAGTGAAAAATAGTGTTGGTCCGAACTTGTGTCCGGACAATGGACGTTCGGACATAAGTCGAGACGATTGAACTGAGAAATATCATTTGTCCGAACTTGTGTCCGGATATGGATGTTCGGACACAAGTCGAGAGTTGAGAACAACAAAAAATGACAACGTCCGAACTTGTGTCCGGACTTCAAGGTTCGGACACAAGACGGGTTTCAAAATCCCGAAAATCCTTACACGTGTGTCTGAACGTTGGTCCGAACTTGCAAGTTCGGACCTAAGTCGAGACTTTCGTCTCGGACCCGTCCTCGCATGCTGTCCGAACTTTGATGTTCGGACAGAAGTCCGGACACGACTAAACCGCGAAAACATATATAACTCTCGGGGCCTGTCCGAACATGGATGTCCGAACGGACGTTCGGACAGGTCCCTGTGTGCGTTTTAAAGTGAAAACAGAGACCAAAAGAAAACCAAGATTTATACGAAACCATAATAAGATCAACACAGAGAAAACACGAATTGAAACAGCACTTGTACCATGAAATACAGCGGAAGACTTTCTTGTAATCCAAGGTGCTACCGCCACATCCAAACCCTTGGATGCTCAGGCTATTAAACCACAAAACATTCCAAAATATCAACTTAACATTGTAAATCCAAGATATGCGGAAGCTCAAACTGTAATCAACAATAAAACCTTATCAAAATGACTAAAACATTATGTTCCAGAAAATTCATAACTCAACTAACGACTCAAAACAATCTTAATCCTTCTAAACTATGTGACAACGCGTTTCCCATTTCCCCAAGTCAACAATTTGTACCTGTGATCAGAAAACCACAATAAAAACACGAAGGGATCACGCAAATCAGTGAAACTGAGAAAATTCCATCTCATTACGTAAAATACATTTTAGAAATTCCTTTGAGGTTGAATTAACAAAACCTTCAAGCCTGCATTAAACCATTTCCACACTTCAATAGCCAACAATCATTACAACCATTTGGGGAGCCTTCAACCGGAATAACCACAGAACAACCAAACAGTCACATACGGACTGAAATACCAAATACCCTCACCCTAAGTCCTTAAGTGTGCACACACCTTATGAATCATCAGTCCATAGAGTAGATCATAGAGCTTAACTGCAGTCATTGTATGCAGCGCAATATATATATATCTCAGTTTAATTAATTCATGCTCAGGGTGCGTAGAACCAACATGGTGAATCAGGGAGCACCAAGAACCCCAAATAGACAAATCCAATGAAGAACTCCCAAAAATCAATACCAATTACCAGAATTCCACAACTTTACACCATGTGAAGAAATCACAATCTCACCTCACCAAATCTCCATTAGAGTTTCTAAAAATACATTTGTGATAGAAAACAACCCATATCAAAATCCAACAATGAGCATAGAATTTACCTGATTATTCCCTCGGTTCAAGAAGACAACCCAACAGATTCACCAATAATGTTCGTCGTCGACACCAACGTCTAGATTAGCACAGTTCACAATCAAAAATCATCGAACCCAATTAAATGAATTAACACACTAACTATGCGACTACTTTACCCGATATAATCCTAGTTGGCACCAGGGAGGGGTTCCGACCAAAACGCAAACAGGAGCGTGAATTGGGAGTTGGGAAGGAGGAAGCAATGGCGGCGTGAAGAAAGTGAAGAATGATCAATAAGATCGTTTGTAACACCCCTACAACGCCCCTATCAACTACCGAAATCGCAGCGGAAATAACCAACCAAACAATAACTAAACGCTTTGGTGTTACAACGCCGTTAACCACCCACGTGGTTAACTAGGCAGAATAAATACAAGTGTATCGGTCTGATGAACAGACTCCCGAGCATAGTATCTAACATCCATATATAAACATAACCAACCATACCGAGTATTTAATTTACATCACAACTGCCAACCATAAACATCCACCACTGTTTAACTAACGGTACCAAATGTAATGCCTCGGGAGCACAGGCGCATCCCGGGCTCAACATCCAAACCAACCAAAAGTACAACAACAACCTAGGACCTAGAGCCACTCTGCCTCTTCGATCCTCATCCTGCAATAAAAATATGGAGCCCCCGAGGGGGTCAGCACCTTTGCTGGTATGGCTAACGCGCAGCCCATCGACTACCGGGATACGCGCAACCAATTGTCATAATAACATGGCATTCATTTTAGAACATCCAACATATATATATATACATATACCATAGCATAGCAAGGGAAGTTGCATAGCATCACAACATCAATACATAACACCATAAACTCGGTCCTCACAAGGAACCTTCCACCATAGTTAGTATACCATGTGAGCCTAGAGATTTTTACCAATCCCATATTAAGCTCGTTACCATCCTCGTTACCGTCCAGTTATATAGAACGGTTAACTTGTACCCAAGGTGTGTCGGATATAGTAATCCCAAGCACACCGAAATAACATACGTATGCCCCTGTGGCCCGACGTGAGTCAGTAACTAGCTTTGGATAAGCTAAGGGAAGGTAGAAACCAAATTGGAATACCACCTATACATACACCAAGAGAGCCGAACCGGATATGATAACGACTCCCGTCCATCACACGCGTGGCCGGAACATACCGGACTCCTCACTCCCCCCGATTAGCACTTGTTAGTGATCACACAATATTTTGTTAAGTCACATACAAGCAAATGTTTAGGTCTTGTTAGACAACCAAGGGAAAGGAGTCACAACATTTCAACATCTTAATGTATAACAACTGTAAACTCTTTTCATGCCTTAATCTTATAAGGTCGTAACACACAGAAAAGCAAACAACACCCAAGCCGGTGTAAACCGGTAGGCAACAGACTGCAAGAAAACCATACCTTGGTCCTTGCCTCGACTGGTTTCCACCTTGAGAGATTCCTAAACACATTTAGTAACGTCGGTTAATTAACGCACTAGTCCACTGTCACATTAACTACTTCACATTTCTAGTTGTTACATTTCCACATTTTATTTTAACTTCCCATCTTTTAAAATGTCATTATAACACTCCTAACATGTCTTATGGAACCTTATAATATCCTTCCTAACTTATCCCTATCATTAGACATCACTTAAATACCTAAAAACCAAGTTTTATAGTGGTCCGGGACTTGGTCCCTAGCTTAGGTCCCGGACCATATGCTAACTCAGCTCTCGGGGGTAATTCAGGGGGTGGTCCGGGTCCTTGTACAAGACCCAAGTCCCGGACCACATTGCTATATTACCCTCGGCCTATTTTACACCCCTGGTCCGGGACTTTAACCAGCACCTAGGTCCCGGACCAAACCTACAGAATTGATAAAATGTCACTTTTCAAATGTTGTTACCTTGGTTCTCCACCTCCATTAATTGTATAACTTTACCAAGTGTTCCTAGGTATATTCTAATGTCTAGATATCATCTTAAACACACCTAAATCCATGTTTCACTTGTTACTCATTTTTTTATAAATTCACTAACACTTACAACACTTTACATTAGGTTTCTAAATGATGTTTCTTACCTAAGAAAACTACTATCCCAAAATGCTTTCTCCTCATCCTAACATCATCTCTTAAGCACCATTCCTTACCAACCTAAACCCTAGTTGATGTCTAAGTCCTTCTTGTCTACCTAGAACACCTTAAGACATTATTTCTTCTCTTAATACACACTTAGTCATTTTTCTAACACTTCTAATTCCTCAAGCCTTACATTAACACCTAGAACTCCTTGGGTATTTCCTAAATTTTGACATGGTTTCTCCTAGAACATTACTAAACCAAAACACATTGTTTTCCCTCATTAATCACACAAGAACACCTAAAGTCACCAAGAACACTCTCATACACAACTTCACCAAATTTACACTACATTACAATATAGTGCATAATTTAAATTGCATGGCACTTAGGCCCTTAAAACGCATGGCTCTTAGGCCCTTAAAGTGCTTAAACCATAAACACTGAATTTCCACAATATATATGCCTTTAACCTGCAAATACACTCAACACACACATATTCCCTTTACTAGTCTCTTGAGAACTCTTTACTAAGTCATTCACCATTTGCTCTTTAGGTAGTTTAAATAAGCATTTATAAGCTCATTTCTCCTAAGGCATTAAACAACATTTAAGTTAGTAGATTTACCTCTTTTTCCAAAACACTTCCTTCTTGATTCCTTACAAAACCGTATGGTATTTTGGTTCCTTGTCAAGTTCTAGACAATATACAAACACCATAATGAGTATTCAAGCTTTGAGCTTCATCTCATTGTAAACCCTAATTTGACATTGTTTCAAAAACATTAATGTAGTTATTTTACCTTGATCTTTGAAGGGAGTTTGAATATATAACAAGAGAGGACTCCACCTAGTCCATGAAGAGTTGAAATGAAGCTAGAACAAAGTCACACAAAGAGTTATATCAATGTGTATTTTCGGACATGACAAAAACAAGGAGGAAACTTGATTTTTGTTTGAGATTCCTTACCTAGAAGCAAAGGAGATCAACAATATGTCAAAATACAAGCTCAAGCTCCTTCAATGGTGGAACACCTTGGCACCGAAATGGAGCTCTTGGAGTTTTGAGAAGATAGGAATGAAGAGCTTGATGAGAGGAAGAGATTGGTGGTCTTTGTTTTTGATTTGGACAAATGAGCAAGATTTAACAAGTGGTCAAAGTGGGAGTTTCCATGGTGATAGTGGTATTACCGTGAGAGAACAAGGAAGAAGAAGAAGAGGTGTTTGCAAACCGTGGGAATGAAGGAAAGAAATGAGAATGAGATAGAATTTGCTTTTAAGAGATATTTGTAGTAATAAGTAAAAAGTAGTTTATTTACTTATCTTTACTTACTTAATACATTAATAAGAGAGTGGTGAGTCACCACACTTAAGGAAAACCGGCCCCCTTATTAATATGAGGGTATTATAGTCTTCATTTGTCAATTTAATTACTTATACAACATATGTTACAAAATAGATTATAAAAATCACTATTCACCTAAACAAGGCACTTAGAAGTGAAATTTTTGATTTCCCATTAATATAGCCACCCAAATGTGATACTATATAGTACACATATATATTTAAGAGTAATGATGGACATTTAGCCACTCAAAACTCATTTACAAGACAATTTTTCAAAAACGTGCTTTAAGACTTCTTAAAGCACATTTGTGTTTTAACTTGTTTTCAAGCTTGGTTTTCTTTGGTAATTGGTTTAATATGTTCATTAGTATATAAATGAGTCTTGGTAAGCTCATTAGGTCTTACTCAAGTTTATCCCAAGCTTAGAGCACATTTTAGCTCTTATTGACTTTAAAGCACATTTTGTGTTTGCTTTTGTTTAAATTGTTTACTAATGTTTCTAAGACTCTTTTTAGTCTTAATAAATCATGTTTTAATGTTTAACCAACATACCAAGGTTTGGGGTATTTCAATCTACCCCCCTTAAAAGAACTTTGTCCCCAAAGTTCATACTTCCCACATATCTTACTATCAGAACACGGGGAAAATCTTATAACACAATACTTCCAAAACATCATTACCAACATTACCATCATACTTACACCACAACGGACTCAAGGTCCAAACCACATAATACCATTCAGACTCAACGGTCTGTAACCTAACATAGACAATGTATACATATACATGTCGTACACAACCATAACCGAAACGGCTCTACCCCCCTTAAAAGGGGTACGCCCCGTACCCTATACATATAAACACTAAGAAGCAAACAATGACGGGTGCTTCGCCTTCATCTTATCTTCCAGCTCCCAAGTGGCCTCCTCAACGTCCTGGTTAGACCAGAGGACCTTCACCAGTCTCACAGACTTATGGCGAGTGTCTCGAGTCTTAGTATCCAGAATCTGTACGGGAGTCTCCACTGATCGCATGGTCGGCTCTAAGGTTAGCCTTTCCGGCTGAAGCACATGAGACGGATGAGGCATATACTTCTTCAACTGGGACACATGAAATACATCATGTACCTGCCCAGCTCGGCGGGTAAATCAAGTCTATAAGCTACCGGGCCGATCCGCTCCGTCACAACATAAGGACCCACATATTTCGGGCTCAACTTGCCCTTTTGGCCAAAACGAAATACTCCCTTCATGGGGGATACCCTAAGAAATACCTGATCGCCTACGGCGAACTCCAGGTCACGTCTGCGCACATCAGCGTACGACTTCTGTCTATCCTGAGCTGCTTTCATGTTAGCCCGGATCTGGCGAACTTCTGCCTGAACTTGCTCAGATACTCTGGTCCTATAATGACCGTCTCACTCGACTCATCCCAGCATAAAGGCGTGCGGCATGGTCTACCGTACAATGCCTGGAAGGGAGACATCTTGATCGAAGCATGGTAACTGTTGTTGTAACTAAACTCGATCAGATGTAACTTATCAATCCAGCTGGTCTGAAAGTCAAGTGCACAAGCACGTAGCATATCCTCAAGTGTCTGGATGGTGCGCTCACTCTGACCATCTGTCTGTGGGTGAAACGCTGTGCTTAATTTCAGTTCAGTACCTAGTGCCTCTCGTGTAGACTTCCAATATCTGGATAAGAATCTGGTATCTCTGTCAGATACTATCGTTTTGGTACACCATGATGTCTTACAATTTCTTTGTCGAAGAGCTCTGCAAGCTTAGCCACTTTCCAGGTGTCCTTCATCGGTATGAATCGAGACACCTTGGTCAGTCGGTCTACCACAACCCAAATCATATTCAGACCTCCCCTTGTAGGCGGAAGCCCTACCACGAAGTCCATAGATATGTCATGGAACTTCCACTCCGGCACTGGCATTGGCTGCACCATACCACCAGGCCGTCGGTGCTCAAACTTGACCTTCTGACAAGTGAGACACCTCAACACATAGTCATTCACATCCTTTTTCATTCCAGCCCACCAGAAATATCTTTTCATACCTTTATACATCTTTGAAGCTCCGGGGTGAATCGAAGTAGTAGAACAGTGGGATTCACTCAATATGCGCTCCTTCAGCTCAGCGCTACCCTGGTATACACAATCTGCCATTAAGCCTAATCAGGTCATCATCGTGGAGTCTGAAGTCGTACTTCTGACCCTCGAATGTGCCATCAATAAGCTTCTGTCTAATCTCCCATATACTGATCCGTCATCTGAGCACTCCGCACCTCTTCAACCAAGCCAGTATGAGAGACTAGCGAATGGAGAGAGTGTGCTCGGCGACTCAATGCGTCAGCTACCACTTTGCCTTACCCTCCTTGTACTGTAAATCGATGTCATAATCATTCAGAATTCAACCCACCTTCTTGCCTCATGTTCAACTCTTTCTGAGTGAATAAGTATTTCAAACTCTTATGGTCGGAATAATCGTCACACTTACCCCATACAATGATGTCGCCATATCTTCAGTGCGAAGACAATGGCCCCCAATTCTAAGTCGTGGGTAGGGTAGTTCTCCTCATGCTTCTTCAGCTGTCGGGAGGCGTAAGCCACGACCTTCCCGTGTTGCATCAACACACAACCCATACCCCTGCCTGATGCGTCGCAATAGACCTCAAAACCATCTGGACCGTCTGGTAATGTCAGAACCGGTGCAGATGTCAGAGCATCCTTGAGACTCGTGAAAGCTCTCTCACAGTCGACTGTCCACTCGAATGGTGCATCCTTTTTCATCAAGGAAGTCATCGGCTTCGAGACACTGGAGAAGTCCTTCACAAATCTCCTATAGTAACCTGCCAGACCGAGGAAGCTCCTGATGTCGGTAACTGTCTTCGGCCTAGGCCAGGTGAGCACTGCATCTATCTTTGCCGGATCAACAGCGATCCCGGCCTCAGAAATCACATGTCCAAGGAATGATACTTGGTTCAACCAGAATTCACACTTAGAAAATTTAGCATACAGTTGATTCTTTCTCAATGTTTGCAATACATCTCTCAGGTGGCTTTCATGCTCACCTCTCGATTTCGAATACACAAGTATGTCATCGATGAAGACTACCACTGATTTGTCCAACTGATCTTGGAACAAACGGTTCATTAAGTCCATGAACTTTGCTGGTGCATTTGATAAGCCAAACGGCATAACTGTGAACTCATAATGCCCATACCTAGTTCTGAAGGCTGTCTTTTCTATATCACTGTCACGGATGGCAATCTGGTGGTATCCGGAACGTAGGTCTATCTTGGAGAATACTGATGCTCCCCTCAGCTGATCAAATAGATCGTCGATGCGTGGTAAGGGGTAACGGTTCTTCACCGTAACAGCATTCAGCTCCCGATAATCATATAGGCGGAGGCTACCGTCCTTCTTCTTCACGAAGAGGACCGGCGCTCCCCATGGTGACACACTAGGGCGGATAAAGCCCTTGTCGAGTAGGTCTCTCAGCTGCTCCTTGAGCTCTGTCATTCTGCTGGCCATACGGTAAGGTGCTTTCGCAATGGGTCCGGTGCCCGGAACTAGATCAATCTCAAACTCAACCTCTCGTGCTGGCGGCATGCCCGGCAGTTCCTTAGGAAATACATCAGGAAACTCCGACACTACCGGCACATCTGGGCTAAACTCAGGGTCTCTCTCTATGTCCTGGACATAGCAGAGGTATACATCATTCCCTCTCGTCAACTCATGATACATGGCCATGGCGGTGATGATCTGTGTCGAAGGCTCCCTGGGCCTCTGGCGGTATGATATAGTAACCCCAGATGGACTCCTAAGAAGCAGTCGATGCTCGGCACATAGGATTCTACCCTTGTACCGCTCCAACCAGTTCATCCCGACAATCACATCAAAACCTAGTCCGTCGAACTCTATCAAGTCGATCGGAAACTCCTCATCCTTGATTCGAACAATAGCATCTCGGTAGTAGCGGGTACATCGGATCCGCTCTTTCGACGGGAGAGTGACCACGAAGTCTGGCATCTCTTCACCGTCTAACCCAGCCTCTTCGCAAATGATAGCGAAATGAATGTGTGTGAGGCTCCAGAGTCGAACAAGATCGATGCATCCACGCCATTCACTGGGAAGGTACCGGTGAGGATTGTGCCGCTCTTGCCGGCTTCTGCCTTATTGCAGACACTCAGTATACCTCCCGTTCCGAGTGCACAGCCTAATTCATTGGCAAACTCATAAGTATTCGGTAACAACACGTTGATACACTCCAAAACAACATTCCTTTATTCATTAACACAGTCTTTACACCATAAATTGGTTACATTGTAGACATTGCTAGATATAGTTCCTTTGTCAAACCACTGGCTTAATACATTACATGATTACACAAGGCTCAAAACTGCCTGAAAGTCAAATTTAAACGTCCAGGTTTCATGTGTGTGGCATTGATCACTGCCGACGGTGCGGTATTCAGTTTGATCTTTCTGATGCCATGGTATAGCATCCTTGATTGTCCACCCATGATTAGTACATCTCCCGATTTCAGCAGTAGCTTCTTTGCGAGATCAGCACGCTTCTGCTCGCCATACACAAACACTGCGGTATCACCAATGGACCAAGACACCACGGGTACTCCCTTACTTAGAGACTCGGGTGACTCGTCCTTGTCTTGGTGTATACCTAACCGTCCACCTTTCTGGTAGAAGTTCACAATGCATAGATCTGCTTTCACACTTGGAATTGATTCCGTTTCAACTTGCTGAGCAATTCCCACGGCGTGGTTAACGACCGCGTGGAACTCCTCTGGTATACTTGCTACTGTTGCTCCATCTTCAGCTCGTACTTCTTGATATGACTTGGTGTAAGGGTTCCAGTCCTTACCCATGCACATCATCTTCAATTGCATCCTTGCTCCGTTCGGGTATTCGGGTGTGTAGAACCCTCCTGGTTTTGCTCCAAGTTCGTCGCATCGTCTGATGATGTGGATTTGTGCTTCCGGTGTCAGGTATCCATTTAAAAGTATCATACCTGGCTGGATGACCTGACATTGCTCCAATGGAAAGTCGGTGATGTTGATGGCGGTTTCTTCAGGGTTTGGTGTGGGCGGGATTGGATAGCAGATATTGAAGGTTCCTAAGTTTCAAATTGTCTAATTTTAGGTGTTTTCCACATTATATTCTAACTCTTTACTATATGTTTATACCCTTAGACTTGCTAACACTCATGCATGAAATGCGGTAAGCAATCACTTTTTCATTGAACAGTTTAGGCGGTACCTGGTCTCGAAGAGGATCCTGGTGCCTCAGACCGGTCCACCACATTCAGGGCGGCCTTGCCGGACCCCGTACCTTCCCCTTCTGGGATTCAGTGTACTTCTTGTCAGAAGTTTGCTGGGTGATCGCCCTCGGGGTGTCAGTGGTCGCGGTAGTCTTACCCTTCCACTGCCCCTTTGGCTTGTAGTCCCTACCATTGGGGTTCTGCCAGCACTCAAACTCACGGTGCCCCATCTTCTGGCAGTAATGACACTTCACGTCATTCCCCTTGCAGTCTTTGCCGGGGTGGTCTCCATTGCACCACTTACAGTAAAAGTGGCGCTCCGGTCCAGAACCCGCGCTAGCTGCTACAACAACACACAATCAATACTCATTTCCCACCTTAACAACATACGGCTCAACTAGATACACATGATTAAGTAATTACCCTTAGGCGGGTAGGAGCGTAGAGGCTTCGCCGCATACGCATACGTGAGCTTCAGTGGCTCATCAGCTGTGGTGGTCTGGGCTTGGCCCTTGTCACCCTGGTACTGACCCTTCTGGGGCTGAGGGTAGGGTTTCTTTTTCTTTCCTCCCCCATACCCTTGCTGACTCTGGCCCTCGTTGGTGGCCTTGCGCTTGTGCGCATTCTCCTCGTCCCTCAGACGGACGGTAATTTCAACCTTAGCAGCAGCATGATAGCACTCCTGAATTTAGGATGTCAGTCTGCCCCGCAAAAACAACTTACCAACCCACATTAACATTCACTCATGGTATAAATTGATTCACATTAAGGTACTCTAATTACCTGCAAGGTAGTATACTCAGCTGGCCCCATCCCATAGCGGAGACGGTGGCTAAGACCATTGTAGAACCGGTTCACCAACACTCGGTTCGAGTACCCAAGGTCTGGTAACAGGTGGATAAGGCCGGTGAATGCTGTGTAGTAGTCATCAACCGACATCTTATCTCCCTGCCTCAGACTATCAAGCTCGAGGCGCTTGGCCTCCTGCACGTGCACCGGGTAGTACTTGGCTCGCAGTAGAGCCGTGTACTCCCTCCAACCAAATTCAGGATCAGCCATCCTGTCCTCCTTCACCAACTTCCACCAACTCTGCGCCGTACCCTTCAAGTAGTAGGCGGCAAGACGGACCTTAGCTTCAGCAGGTACTGCCAAGGTCTCGTAGGCGGTCTCCAGTTCGGAGATGTACGCCTCCAGCTTCCGAGGATCAGTCTCCCCATTGAATGATGGCGGTCTAAGATCAGCCAACGCCTTGACCCAATTGGTCTCTCGTGGCGGCGGTGGTGGTGGCTGAACTCCGGGCTGTTGCCCTTGCTGAATAGCAGCAACCAGATCGGGTACCAACTGGGCTACGGCGGCTGCAACTGCCTCAGCCATAGTCTGTGCCGTAGTATCATCGCCCTGGTTACCCAAATCTCCAGTACCGCGCCCGCGGCCTCTCCCTCGTGGTCTACCTGCCATCTGTATTCATATGAACATTTCATTAGCGTTATGCTTGCACACTTATCGGTCCAATGGTTATAACATCTTCCCGACAACCAGGTAATTCCACACTTAGTTAGTGGTCAACCTTTCCCAATCTGTTCACTTAGGTATCTGTAGCGAGGTTTCCTAACTCGGTATATCCCTAAGCTCGGTATTCTAGTCATCAGAGCGATACTTCGTCCTGATACCACTTTTTGTAACACCCCTACAACGCCCCTATCAACTACCGAAATCGTAGCGGAAATAACCAACCAAACAATAACTAAACGCTTTGGTGTTACAACGCCGTTAACCACCCACGTGGTTAACTAGGCAGAATAAATACAAGTGTATCGGTCTGATGAACAGACTCCCGAGCATAGTATCTAACATCCATATATAAACATAACCAACCATACCGAGTATTTAATTTACATCACAACTGCCAACCATAAACATCCACCACTGTTTAACTAACGGTACCAAATGTAATGCCTCGGGAGCACAGGCGCATCCCGGGCTCAACATCCAAACCAACCAAAAGTACAACAACAACCTAGGACCTAGAGCCACTCTGCCTCTTCGATCCTCATCCTGCAATAAAAATATGGAGCCCCCGAGGGGGTCAGCACCTTTGCTGGTATGGCTAACGCGCAGCCCATCGACTACCGGGATACGCGCAACCAATTGTCATAATAACATGGCATTCATTTTAGAACATCCAACATATATATATATATACATATACCATAGCATAGCAAGGGAAGTTGCATAGCATCACAACATCAATACATAACACCATAAACTCGGTCCTCACAAGGAACCTTCCACCATAATTAGTATACCATGTGAGCCTAGAGATTTTTACCAATCCCATGTTAAGCTCGTTACCATCCTCGTTACCGTCCAGTTATATAGAACGGTTAACTTGTACCCAAGGTGTGTCGGATATAGTAATCCCAAGCACACCGAAATAACATACGTATGCCCCTGTGGCCCGACGTGAGTCAGTAACTAGCTTTGGATAAGCTAAGGGAAGGTAGAAACCAAATTGGAATACCACCTATACATACACCAAGAGAGCCGAACCGGATATGATAACGACTCCCGTCCATCACACGCGTGGCCGGAACATACCGGACTCCTCACTCCCCCCCCTCCCCCCCCCCCCCCCCCCCCGCTTAGCACTTGTTAGTGATCACACAATATTTTGTTAAGTCACATACAAGCAAATGTTTAGGTCTTGTTAGACAACCAAGGGAAAGGAGTCACAACATTTCAACATCTTAATGTATAACAACTGTAAACTCTTTTCATGCCTTAATCTTATAAGGTCGTAACACACAGAAAAGCAAACAACACCCAAGCCGGTGTAAACCGGTAGGCAACAGACTGCAAGAAAACCATACCTTGGTCCTTGCCTCGACTGGTTTCCACCTTGAGAGATTCCTAAACACATTTAGTAACGTCGGTTAATTAACGCACTAGTCCACTGTCACATTAACTACTTCACATTTCTAGTTGTTACATTTCCACATTTTATTTTAACTTCCCATCTTTTAAAATGTCATTATAACACTCCTAACATGTCTTATGGAACCTTATAATATCCTTCCTAACTTATCCCTATCATTAGACATCACTTAAATACCTAAAAACCAAGTTTTATAGTGGTCCGGGACTTGGTCCCTAGCTTAGGTCCCGGACCATATGCTAACTCAGCTCTCGGGGGTAATTCAGGGGGTGGTCCGGGTCCTTGTACAAGACCCAAGTCCCGGACCACATTGCTATGTGACCCTCGGCCTATTTTACACCCCTGGTCCGGGACTTTAACCAGCACCTAGGTCCCGGACCAAACCTACAGAATTGATAAAATGTCACTTTTCAAATGTTGTTACCTTGGTTCTCCACCTCCATTAATTGTATAACTTTACCAAGTGTTCC
This sequence comes from Limonium bicolor, assembly GCA_023374045.1. Taxonomy (NCBI): domain Eukaryota; kingdom Viridiplantae; phylum Streptophyta; class Magnoliopsida; order Caryophyllales; family Plumbaginaceae; genus Limonium; species Limonium bicolor. The sequence goes on from CM041780.1 coordinate 301,368,889, forward strand.
TAGGTATATTCTAATGTCTAGATATCATCTTAAACACACCTAAATCCATGTTTCACTTGTTACTCATTTTTTTTATAAATTCACTAACACTTACAACACTTTACATTAGGTTTCCAAATGATGTTTCTTACCTAAGAAAACTACTATCCCAAAATGCTTTCTCCTCATCCTAACATCATCTCTTAAGCACCATTCCTTACCAACCTAAACCCTAGTTGATGTCTAAGTCCTTCTTGTCTACCTAGAACACCTTAAGACATTATTTCTTCTCTTAATACACACTTAGTCATTTTTCTAACACTTCTAATTCCTCAAGCCTTACATTAACACCTAGAACTCCTTGGGTATTTCCTAAATTTTGACATGGTTTCTCCTAGAACATTACTAAACCAAAACACATTGTTTTCCCTCATTAATCACACAAGAACACCTAAAGTCACCAAGAACACTCTCATACACAACTTCACCAAATTTACACTACATTACAATATAGTGCATAATTTAAATTGCATGGCACTTAGGCCCTTAAAAGCATGGCTCTTAGGCCCTTAAAGTGCTTAAACCATAAACACTGAATTTCCACAATATATATGCCTTTAACCTGCAAATACACTCAACACACACATATTCCCTTTACTAGTCTCTTGAGAACTCTTTACTAAGTCATTCACCATTTGCTCTTTAGGTAGTTTAAATAAGCATTTATAAGCTCATTTCTCCTAAGGCATTAAACAACATTTAAGTTAGTAGATTTACCTCTTTTTCCAAAACACTTCCTTCTTGATTCCTTACAAAACCGTATGGTATTTCGGTTCCTTGTCAAGTTCTAGACAATATACAAACACCATAATGAGTATTCAAGCTTTGAGCTTCATCTCATTGTAAACCCTAATTTGACATTGTTTCAAGAACATTAAGGTAGTTATTTTACCTTGATCTTTGAAGGGAGTTTGAATATATAACAAGAGAGGACTCCACCTAGTCCATGAAGAGTTGAAATGAAGCTAGAACAAAGTCACACAAAGAGTTATATCAATGTGTATTTTCGGACATGACAAAAACAAGGAGGAAACTTGATTTTTGTTTGAGATTCCTTACCTAGAAGCAAAGGAGATCAACAATATGTCAAAATACAAGCTCAAGCTCCTTCAATGGTGGAACACCTTGGCACCGAAATGGAGCTCTTGGAGTTTTGAGAAGATAGGAATGAAGAGCTTGATGAGAGGAAGAGATTGGTGGTCTTTGTTTTTGATTTGGACAAATGAGCAAGATTTAACAAGTGGTCAAAGTGGGAGTTTCCATGGTGATAGTGGTATTACCGTGAGAGAACAAGGAAGAAGGAAAGAGAGGTGTTTGCAAACCGTGGGAATGAAGGAAAGAAATGAGAATGAGATAGAATTTGCTTTTAAGAGATATTTGTAGTAATAAAGTAAAAAGTAGTTTATTTACTTATCTTTACTTGCTTAATACATTAATAAGAGAGTGGTGAGTCACCACACTTAAGGAAAACCGGCCCCCTTATTAATATGAGGGTATTATAGTCTTCATTTGTCAATTTTATTACTTATACAACATATGTTACAAAATAGATTATAAAAATCACTATTCACCTAAACAAGGCACTTAGAAGTGAAATTTTTGATTTCCCATTAATATAGCCACCCAAATGTGATACTATATAGTACACATATATATTTAAGAGTAATGATGGACACTTAGCCACTCAAAACTCATTTACAAGACAATTTTTCAAAAACGTGCTTTAAGACTTCTTAAAGCACAATTTGTATTTTAACTTGTTTTCAAGCTTGGTTTTCTTTGGTAATTGGTTTAATATGTTCCTTAGTACATAAATGAGGCCTTGGTAAGCTCATTAGGTCTTACTCAAGTTTATCCCAAGCTTAGAGCACGTTTTAGCTCTTATTGACTTTAAAGCACATTTTGTGTTTGCTTTTGTTTAAATTGTTTACTAATGTTTCTAAGACTCTTTTTAGTCTTAATAAATCATGTTTTAATGTTTAACCAACATACCAAGGTTTGGGGTATTTCATCGTTGTTTAAATAAGTAAATTAGGGAATAGAGAGATTAATATAAATTAGGTGAATTAGAGGAATCAAATAAATAAAATAAATGTTTTATAAGGAGAATTTAAATAACCCTTATTGTATTTACTTTAGAAGATATATTGACATTGAGAACCATCGGGAGAAGAAATCAAAATACCTAATAAAATAACCCATTTGAAAGTAGAGAATAATCCTTTGATTTGAAATAAGGTGAAAAAGGAATTCATTTGGTTGTTGTAAAAGATAAGGATAAGAAGTAAAATATCTAGGAAGTTAATTAGTAAACATTTATTGATAAGGAATTAAACTAGAAATAAATCAATATACTGTAAACAGTCTAAAGGTTCAACGGAAGGGAAAACAATTACGCTAAAGAGACAAGTCACAAAGATAATAATATAATAACTAGGAGAAGAATAAGGAGAGTTAATAAACAATATATTAAGTAGTCAACTTGAATTCGGACTCTAAATATTTAAAATTAATAAGTTAGAAAGAAGATTCTAGAATGGTATTTTGGGATTTAAATCACATAACAAAGTTAGAAAGATGATTTAATATTTAAAAGGTATAACATTTGAAATGTAGCTAAAGTTAATCACGACGAAACGTTACAATTAATTGTAAACATTTTAAGGAGAAGGTAAATTTAGAAATGAATGTCGTTTAATTCCCTGGGCCACCTTAATACTAATCTCGGACCTATCGTTCATATTTTATACTATATTACTCTTAACTTGGAAATTCCCGGGTATTTCAGACAATGACACTGAAATAGCCATTACTCCAAGCCACTCATTATGTTGAGCTCAAATTGAGTGCTTCATTTGTCGATCTACTTGTCGTATGAAACAATTTCTCTTGCAAGTCTTATTATTAAATGGTGTGGGTTTTGCAACCGTTTAAGTTTACCCAACGTATTTGGTTTATGGCTTCTAAGCCAAATTGCCACGAGCTATGCTCCTTGCAGGCTGTTTATATATGTTTCCACTCCGTGTACACCCCATAGGTTGGAGGTATTACTGGGCTCCATGGCAAGTCGTGACATCACGCTTCCGTTCCTAGGAGGCCCTTTAGGCAATCTGGTGCTAATCAGTGCCTTTTAGTGGTTGAGGGTATTTTCTGTTAAGTGAAATCCCTTCGGTATCCTAACAGAGTTCTCGTTCTAGCTCCCGTGCTCTTATCATGATGCTTTGTTGGACTATTGTTAACTCAGACACCCTTCAAGGATCGCTCCTGGGTGTTGTTGGTTATGCCGTTACATCAGGCTAATGTTTATGACATGTTGTGTCCATTATACCGCCTTGTGGTATTGTATTTGAGCTATTCCCTTTTTGGGTTATAACGCCTCCCATTCTTGGGTAGACTATTTATACTTTCTCCCAGTGCTTAACACTAGGTTTAATATCCTCTTCGATGATGGATTATGCTCCCTGGCAGTTTTGTATTTGTCCTTGGGAACTCCGTCCCGTTTGTTGAACATTGTGGTGTTCACGTTAGGCATTTGCCTTACTGTGTTTAGGCTGGGTATCTTCCAGCTATTATGTAGTTACTTGAAGTTTTTGAGACATATCCAATGTCTGTAGTTATTAGTCTGTGCTCCTTGCACTTGCTAATCCTTATTCCTTGTCTTCAGATGGATTCTCTTAGTTCTTTTATACTTATTACTTCACTGAGTTCCTTCTCCTTGATCGTCTGAGGTGTCCAGCTGTTCTGCTCTGCATCTACTCATGGTCCGTAGAACGGAGTTGACTACTTCCCGTGTTTTGTGTACTACATGTATACATACGTGGGGTACCATGTTGATACATTACTACTTACCTAACTATATGTCAGGCCCGCAAGCTCCTTTGGAGTGTGGTTGTCCCACATCCTGTATTTGGGTACACTCGTAGTGCTCGTCACACGCCTAGGTGGAGTATTCTATTGTCAACTCCTCTTGTATCATTCTATGATACTCACCGTAATTCTGTTGGTTTGGGTTTTTAAAATCCAAGGTTTTAAAAGAAAGGTTGTGGTTTTGAAACAATGGTTCAATGTTAAAAGAAGTTCTTCATGGCGTAGCCATGTCTGAGGTCTTGATCAAGTCCAGCTTCTTGCTGACTGGTATGTCCTTTGTACAATGGTCGGGCCGTCAGGCCTTTCCAATTTTTCATTTTTTCAGTTTTAGGATGTGTGATCCTGTAGTCGCTTCATTGCGGTCTTGGTACATTACTAAGTACTGGTTGTGTGTTAAGGTTCCTCTAGATGTTCCTGTTCTTACTGCACTTGCCTTGGCAAGTGCGTAGTACTGGTGGTTTTTGGGTAAACCTATACCGGTCACTGTATGGTTTCCACTCGTATTTGGCAGTCTTGTTGACTCTTCCTTTGATATATTGATTTATGTTTGGGATACTTGATCTCTTAATTAACTTCTCAATGATCTCGGCGTGACTGTCGTTGATCGGGGTACTTCTTCAATCCTTGGAGATCCCTATTGATTTTGTTTTGTGTTTCTCTTTGTTGCTCGTTCCCACATGTTTACCGTGGTTATTGAGCCTGAGCTTGTTAGGCACTACTCTTGTAGTTGCGTCGGACTATATCCCATGAATGTTCTTGTAGCTGTGTAAGCATACTGGCCAGGTATTGTAACCTCTTCGGCGTTGTAGTTTTGGAGTTAACCGTTCCCGACTATGTCCTTAGTCAACTAGCAAACCGTTGGTGGTGTTATTTAGCTATTACTGTCCCGTAGACTTGTGTCTCGGGTTTTGTTACTGTTCCTTTTTCCGTTCTGTTGCACGCTTAGTGCTTCCTTTCCTGCTGCTGGTTGACTAGCTAGGTTCCGCAACTGCTAAGCATGTCGCCCCATGTTGTTGTAAGTTGCAGCCTCCTTATGGTTGGAGTGCTCATTCTACCGCTATTAAGTGCGGGTATTGTTGTTCAACCGGGAACCAACTCCGGGACTTCCAATCCTTGGAATCCACTACATGTCCGGTTCTTGTTTACCGTACGGTGATCCCACAACTGCTAGATCGGGTTTCCCCGAGTATGAGAGGACTTTCCTTCTCTCTAGCGTTCTTTTCCCAAGTTATACAGTGGGTTTGTGGAGGGCGGGTCTGATATTGTAGGTATCTGGTACTCACCGGGAGTTCCTAATTAGCATATCCCTAATGCTATCACTCTGCCCTTAGCCCTAAGCTTCTAATTCCTAACTCGGTATTTCCAGTCATCAGAAAGATACTTCGCTCTGATACCACTTTTTGTAACACCCCTACCGCTAATACCGTCATTACCGTCCAATTACCTCGTACTTACATACCTACGCAGCGGATAATTACTTACACAACGGTGGGTGATACAATGTCGTTAGCCACCCACGTGACTAACAAGGCCTACTACTACATACAACATCGGTCTGATGGACCGGAATACCCGAGTAGTACACAATTACAATACATACTTCAATTACCTACAAGTACTAGCATGCTCCATTTCATACAACGCTCCATAATACAATACAATATACCGAGTTTACTAAGATCCAAATACAACGCAATAATTCTTTCAAGTTTATACACACTCATTAAGAGTCTACCATCTACCCATTCCTCACAACTACATACTTGCAACTACAAAAGTGTGTACCCCTTGGTACACTCCTACATCCAAGACTACAAGCCTTATACAATTCCCTACTACCTACAATTCTTTTCTAGCTATCTAAGTGTAGCTGCCGGTCTCTTGCTATGACCATATGTGCTTCGGTACCTGTACAATAAAAACATTGCCCCAAGGGGCTCAGCTTACGCTTCATATGACTTCCGCATACCCCGCGTACTAGCGAGGGTACGCCGACTACTTGGTCGAATACATGCAGTTCATTTTACAAATACATACATGCATACATGCTCCCATTCATACTACTACAATACTTCACAAGGATACTTACATACAGTTCAATACATACAAGGAAGACAATACAAGTCAACCGATACATACTTACCTTTACCAATATACGCATACATAATACATACACAATACTTGCTAGCTCCTTTTTATCCACCCGTGTTAATCGGGTGGAAATTACTCTTTTACTCAGGGTCACTTACACCAGCCAAGACCATTACTCATACATACTTTACTTACTTACTTACTCAAGTCAAGTCGTAGTGACCTCCATCCCACCACCGGGCTTTACTGTGGCTCACTAATCCAGGATGCTACCCATTTAAGGGGTTTGGGCCATGGAAAAGATTAAAAGCTAGGAATCGGATCCAACCTCTTGTGTCTCCTCATCCTCACACGTGGCCGAAACTATATCGGACTTCTACTCATTCCAATTTACTCAATACTTACGTTAGGAGTTAGGTAGTTAGGAATTAGTAGAAGTCAACACATCCATGCCACACAATAATACTTTACTCACATACATCCATACAAGGTACAATACATTACACAAGTACACTGCAAGTCATATTCGAACTCCGACTTCCTTCGGGGTTCAACTATCCAAGTCCTATACATACATAGGGTTGTATGGTCAATAATCTATTATTGATCCAACTTATCCTTACTTTACTACTTCATTTACGTACGTACTAGTTCTTTACTTACCATACTTGATTATAAAAAATCATTCTGTTCTTATTACTTCTCAAACTTGTTTTCTTACTCATAATTACTTTCTTACCATTATTGTTCCATTAATGGTGTATTCCCAAAACCCCATACATATGCGCATATATATATATATATATATATACATACATATGATTACTATATTTTTTTTTGTAAGTTAGGGCCAACCGACCCACCGACCGACCCAACCCCTTGGGTCGGTCCATTCCAGTAAGTTTTCCGTCCTCCAAGTTTTACCCGACCGACCCACGGCCCTCTGGGTCGGCCCGTTCCAGAAAGTTTCGTTCCACTGATTTACGCCCCGACCGACCAACGACCGACTCACCCGTCTGGGTCGGTCGAAGTCAGAAAGTTCGTTCTAGTGATTTTAAGCCCCGACCGACCCACGCGATCCTACCAGCTAGGTCGGTCGGTAACAGAACTTGCCTACAGACTTTGTTTTTACTACCTTTTCTTACCCATTTCTTCTCCAATCTTCCTACATACATCCTAACATGTTTTAGTACTAATTAGGCCTCTTAAAATACCTTAGTTCATCCATTAAGTCACTACTAAATTCACTTCCCATCCTTATATAGATTTACACAATCTTCATCATTTCCATTCCAGCACTTATTTCAGTTTTTGTTCCTTCTTGCTACAGATTTTTGCTCTAACCTTTACCATTCAATACTCCCTCTACCAATGCCTCTCCTAGCATCCTAAATCCATTACTTTACATCCTAGACATATGCACCACCTATACCCAAGTCAAATCCCCACCTTCAAGGTTACAAACACTAACTCTTTTCCTTGTTTCTCCAATGCATTTCACATGCCATTTGCTACAGATTTTTACACACTCTTATTCTCATACTACGACTACTACTCCATGGTTACTAAAAATCCCTACTCAACCCAATACACACCTTGGTTCTCCCATTCACCAAGTCATCCATAAATACACATTTCCTACCCAAATTTTGCCATAGTTTACCTACAATTCTAACTTCTCCACATACATCCTTTCTCACCAAATTCATTCCGCGACTAGCCACACCCATACAAGGGTCCTACCAACACTCAAGTCAATACCAATTCATCAATACTTCCTTAATCCATAATACTAATACACATACACAATTTATTTGGCTCTAAAGCCTACAATCCAAATACAAGCTCATAAATACTCAAACTTCCACAACTACAATACTACTACAATATTTCGGGTTCATTAATTAGTTTACCCATTCCATTACTCTAATGTATTAAAATTTATCATTAAGAAGGAGCCCTTACCTTGAGCTTATAATTTCCTTCATTCTCTCCCAATGCTCCTCCTTTTCTCTTTGTTGCACAAAATCGGTCATGCAGGGGATGGAGTTCCCAACCTCCATCCCAACACCCAAATTACATAAAGAGAATATAATTAAAATTCTAATCTTTTAAAACAACACTAATCTAATGAAGAGTTTAATTTACCCCAAGTTAGGGTTTACCTTTAGGAATGTTCTAAGAGGGGTTTTAGCCCTTGGTTCAAGAGGGTGATTCCACTACCATTGGAAGGTTGGAATGATGCTCAAAAGAGAGAGAAAAATAGAGCATTACTAAGGGGGTAAAAATCGGTTACAAAGAAAGACGGAGAAAACATGAGTTTTTCATGTAGATTTTTACCTTAATGGAGAGAGGAGACTCCACGCTACCATTGATGCTATTTCTCTTTGAATGGGGGAAAACCCATGGAGATGAACTTCCCTCATTTTGGATTTTGAAAAGGGAAGTGTGGAGAATGAAGGGTAGCAAGAATAGTAGTTATTTTTTGATTTATCTTAATAAAGCTTGGGCTAGATTGAAGTTGAAGTAGCCATGGGAGGAGGAAGAAATCAGCTGCACCAGAGGAGGAGAAGAAAAACGGTAAAAGAAGGAGAAGAGCGGAAAAGAGAAAAGAAGAGAAAGTGAGGGAGGAAGAGAAGGGTTTCATTTTTCTACTTTTCTTTCTTTCTTTCCTTTATTTCTTTCTAGCTTATTAGGTATTGTGAGCTTTATTATTAAAACCGGCCCCTCCTATGTTGTAACCCCCTACTACGCACTTAACAATAATCGAAATCGCAAGCGGAAATAACAACTAAACAATAACTAAACGGTTCGGTTCTACAACGCCGTTACCCCCCACGTGGTTAACAAGGCAGAATAAATACAAGCGTACCGGTCATGATCAGACTCCGAGCACTAGGTACTAACATCCATACATATATACATTACCAACATACCGAGTATCTATACAACCTCACTGTAACCTGTACACATGAACTCCACTGTCAACTGTAAATGACCGTCACTGTAATTAAATGGTACCAAAATATATCGCATGGGAGCACAGGCACATCCCGGGTTCAACATCCAAAATAACCAAAATATTTCTGCAGCCTAGAATCTTATACCATTCCGCTTCCTTGATCCTCATCCTGCAGTGAAAATATGGAGCCCCCGAGGGGTCAGCAACCCTTGGCTGGTATGGTTAACGCGCAACCCATCGGCTACCAGGATCGCGCAAATAATTGTCATGATGACATGGCATTCATCTTAAACATACAACATATATATCATAGCAAATAATAGTGCATAACAACTCACACATACACACAAGAACAATTCCTTCTAGGAAATGAACCAACACAATTAGTTCCCATGGAGAGCCTAGAGATTGTTGCCAACCTCATGCTAAGGTCGTTACATAACTCGTTACCGTCCTGTTAGATAGAACGAATAACTTAACACAAGGTGCCTCGGATATAGTGATCCAAGCACACTGAACAAAACATAGTATGCCCCTGTGGCCCGATGTGAGTCAGTAAAATAGCCTTGGATAAGCTAAAGGGAAAGTTGAAAACCAAAATGGAAAACAACGATAACATACAAAGAGAATCGAACCGGTTATGACATCGACTCCCATACTCACACGCGTGGCCGGAACTACCGGACTCCTCACTCCCGAGTTAGCACTTGTTAGAAGTTAAACATCGAACTCAACAAACATTCACGTACAAGTGGTTAAGTCTTGTTAGACACACACAAGGAAAATGAGTCACACTTAACAACACAATAATATTTAACAACTGTAAACTCATTACATGATGTAAGTCTTACAAGGTCGTAAACACGCAGAAAATCAAACAACACACAATCCGGTGTAAACCGCAAGGCAACAGACTGCAAGAAAACCATACCTTGGTCACTGCTTCAATTGGTTTCCACCGTAGGCAACCCCTATACACATTTAGTAACGTCGGTTAATTACCGCACTTGACTTATAGTTAGCTAATTACTTTACATAATTATATCATATACTTTCACATTTAACCTACACTTATTCACCCTCCTAATGGTCATTAAAAGTCATCTACAACTCCTAACAATCATATATTATCATTAACATTCAAATCCCCATCTTGAAAACCCTTCAAAACACTCTCTGGGACATTTTTAGGGTGGTCCGGGTTTGTGTCTGAGTTTACAAACCCAGACCATATCATCGCATAACTCTCTGCCCTCTTTTTCACCTGGTCCGGGTTTGTGTACTGGAATACAAACCCGAACCACATATAGAATTTTACTCTCGGGTATGTTTTAGGGGTGGTCCGGGTTTAGGTACTTGTTTGTAAACCCGGACCACTCCAGAATTAGTCCAGAACATTATTTTTCAGCCACCTTTCACCTTCCAAACCAAGCCTAACCTTCTCCTAATGTTTCTTCATGTAACAGTCCAGGGTCCCACATGTGTGATATTGTCCACTTTGGCACACCGGCCGCACGGTTTTGCTCTTAGGTTTCACCCCAAAAGGCCTCACACAAGGGAGAGGTATCCATGCACCTATAAGGTACACTTCGTGCTCCTCCCCAATCGATGTGGGAGGTAGCCCATCTTTGGGTGCTACACTCCTCCGTTCTCCTCCCCTCACGGGAGCCCAGCGTCCTCGCTGTCACACTGACCTGGGTCCGGCTCTGATACCATTTTTGTAACAGCCCAGGGTCCCACATGTGTGATATTGTCCGCTTTGGCACACCGGCCTCACGGTTTTGCTGTTAGGTTTCACCCCAAAAGGCCTCACACAAGGGAGAGGTATCCATGCACCTATAAGGTACACTTCGTGCTCCTCCCCAATTGATGTGGGAGGTAGCCCATCTCTGGGTGCACCTATAAGCTCGAGAACGGAGTGTAGCACCCAGCGATGGGCTACCTCCCACATCGATTGGGGAGGAGCACGAAGTGTACCTTATAGGTCCATGGATACCTCTCCCTTGTGTAAGGCCTTTTGGGGTGAAACCTAAGAGCAAAACCGTGCGGCTGGTGTGCCAAAGCGGACAATATCACACATGTGGGACCCTGGGCTGTTACAAAAATGGTATCAGAGGGAAGTATCGCTCTGATGACTGGAAATACCGAGCTTAGGAAATACCGAGTTAGGAATTCGAGACTCAGGGCTAAGGGTTGAGTGATAGCGTGAGAGATGCGCTAGTTAGGAACTTCCAGAAAGATCTGGATACCTTCAATATGAACCAGAACCTGTCATGCGGTAGATCCAGAGAACCGGAACGACAATCACCGCACTCAATGGCGGGAGATCGAGACATCCTATTCAAAGGAGACCGGAATCTGTGGTAGCTTGGGGCGACATGCCTAGCAGTCGCGAGAACCTGGCTGGCCGAGCAGCAGCAGGAAGGCAAGCACCAACCGTGCAGCAAGGTGGATTAATGAGAAGCAATGAAACGAGACTCATGTCTACGGACCGCCATTTAAGTAATACCACTAACGGTATTCTAACTGACTGAGAACCTAGTCAAGAGTAAGTACACCCACCCTGCCAAACCCGAAGAGGCCGCAATACCTAACGGGCATTGGTTAGACAACTATAAGCACATCTACTGGACGTACCCGAGTAGAACTACTGAAGTAGTGCCTAAACAAGTAAGAATAGGTAACGGACACAGTAAAGAAAACGAGAACGAGGTTAAGAACTATAGAATTAAGTAAGAACTGCAGAGTGAGAAGCACCTAAATGAATGAAATTCATGTCAAAATGAATAAGAAGCAGCTCTGAAAAATAGATATCTAATTAAAGGATCAAAGGAAGAGCCGACAAGGCTATCACATACAATGTGAACAATACCGAAACCGGTACGAGTTCTCCAAAAACCGCCTGTACCGCGCACTTGCCACGGCAAGTGCAGTAAAGACGAGACTACTTTCTGTAACACCCCCGAACAAACATCCAGTAGTACAACAAGCTCCTAACTTAATACAAAACAACTATGCGGCGGAATCTCAACATCATCCGGGTGTCACAGACGCCAACCACCCACGTGGTTGACAGACCACATTACCAACATCAAGTTACGGTCTGCATGACTGGAAACAACCCTCAATACAAACTCATAAACAATACATAGTACAATTCCCAATTACCGAGTGTCTACAACAAAGTTACCAAATCTTAAACTAAGAATTACTTCTCGGGTTTAGTATCAACCCATATATTACCCATACTAATACAAACTTAAAAGTCATGCCTTGATGGAATACCCCCATGGTAGCCATCCCGCCTACGCTCGGTTATTGTCCGGCACAATACCTGAAAAAAAATTGGGTGTAAAGGACTCAGCAAACTACGCTGAGTATGAACGTGTGTAGCCCGTATGTTACCGGGCCACACGACTACTTGGTCGAATATTATTAAGTCAATTTACATGTTATAATAAAGCAGTAAAACACACACCTTACAACATAGTATCATACACACTTAAGGTAGTAACACATTAGCAACAACAACCAAGCACAACAAGCTGCTAGTAACACAACAACAATCATGTACATAATAAAACGTGTGCATAGGTATGTAATACCCATGATCCTCACTATGGGATCGTACGAGCGTTGTGTGTTTTCATTTCTTTTCTCTTGTTCCCTTAAAGTGTATTTTCTTTCTCTTTCCTTGCACCAGGTCTGGGGATGTAATTTAGATCCCGTGACCATCTCATGTAGGTGCTAATCTTTCCTTGTTTCTTTAAGGGTTATTTGTGAATTCTCTTATCACCACCATTTGGAGAATGTCATCTTCATAGATAATCCTCCATTCCCGGATAGCTCTTTCTCTTTGTTGTTTTTAAATGTTACTAGCCACTGCCCCGGATACCAAGGGTCCGTCTCCCTATTTCTTTTCAATATTACTAGCCTCTGCCCCGGATACAAAGGGTCCGTCTCCCTATGCCTTTTAATGTTACTGGTCTCTACCCCGGATACAAAGGGTCTGTCTCCCTATTCCTTCTCAATGTTACTAGCCTCTGCTCCGGATACAAAGGGTCCGTCTCCCTATTCCTTCTCAATGTTCTGGTCTATACCCCGGATACAAAGGGTCTGTCTCCCTATTCCTTTTAATTTTATTGGTCTCTACCCCGGATACCAAGGGTCCGTTCCCTATTCCCTTTTTAGGTTATTGGTCTCTACCCCGGATACAAAGGGTCCGTCTCCCTATCTTCTCAAGGTATTGGCTTATCATTATCTTTGATAATTCGACACCATAGTGGGTGTCTTTAGAGGTCCTCTATAGTTAAGAGGAGTTTTCCCTTTTTGTAGTTCCTTTGGTTTGTTTACGAAGTTCGTTGTGTTTCATCTCAAGGATTCATCAACGAGAAGGGACTACACTACTGTGTGAGCGCAAACAATATGCACAATAATAGCAAGCAGGTAAGCAAGGAAAATACTCAATCCATTCACATGTCTTAAACAAGCTCGCAACAGACAGATAAGCACGGGAAATCAAACATCCGTTTTCATGCATTAGTTGTGGTCATAATCAAACAAGGCACACAGCACACAAGCCGTAATACGGCAACATACGAACCACACATGTCCATACCTGGATCAGAAGCAAGTGTCGTCCCACACCCGGGTTCCCGTTGGTGTTCGTTACAGCCCTAACGTTAATTAAAACAACATGTCAGTTTGATTTCATGTGACGACCTTTGTAACACGTCCCAAGTTTATCTCGTTGTTATCGGTGTTATTTCCTAGGGTTGTTGAATGTTCAACTTATTCTAAACCTTGGAACTACCCAAGTACTCACCATAGATGTTTATTCCACCCCTAGGACGTTTACATCATCGTTTACATGTTAACTATGTACTTCCCTCTAGCTAATGTTTTGGAGCATTCTAGGCACTAATACGTAACCAGTTTATCAAAGATGGATTTAACTTGTTTAAAGTGTATTCTTTCCTTGGATAACTAGCTATGTTTTGAGATCAATATTTACACAATAACATCCCTCAATCACTTCTAGAGCTCCCTTGTACTGAAGCTTAAGTGTTTCAAAACTGAAACAAGGTTCTCGTACATAACCTTATATTATCACACTTTTAATGTATTTAAGGGTGTCTTAACTTCCCAAGATGTTTTGTTAACCTAATCACATTTATCAGTCATGATTTGGGTTCATTATTAGCTCATCACCACATCCTTAGCACTTTGGGCAGTTACCGTACTGAAGCTTAATTCCAGAGAACTGAACACAACTCTATGCACACTTTTCTTCAAGTTTCCCTTGTTACTGCATGCTTTGTTTTCCTGATTTTCCCCCAACGTGTCCACTCTCTTAGCTAGGTGTATTAGTAGGTTTTAAGCTCAATTTCATACCGGTTCAACCCTCTTAACCCTTGGTATTACGACTATACAGAAACTCAAAACAGAGAAAAGCTGAAATAACATTACTGCATTACTCCTCCATTCCTCCCTCTTAGTTCCTTTATCAGTCCCCAATTCCACCCAATTTTCTTGTACAGCTTTACATAAGTGCATTAGCTAGATGTTGGGTTTTATCAGCAGACTAATACCACACTCTTATATCACTAGTATTTCAGTTACACAGACACTTAAATTTCAGGAAGAACATGAAACTGGAAGATCAGAAACTGATATTCTCCCCCTTTGTTCAGTTCCAAATTTAGTTCGATCAAACAGATTTGTAACCTTCACGAAGTGTGTACTAACTTAGATGAGTGCATTAGAGATGGCTCAGGGCCATTAGCAACTCAATACCCCCTTTCCAACAGAGCTATACAAGAGCTTAATCTTCCAGGAAACTATAAAACTGAAGTATCGAATTCTGATATTCTTCTTTTATTTTCTTCTGTTCGTTCACAACTTGACCTTCCCACCTTCCCAATTACCTAGTTACTTAGTTAAACATTCTTAGTATCATTTTAAACTTCAAACAGACCCAAAACAGCATAGTTAAACTTACAAAACTAACCTATACTGAAACAACCGATTTCATAGACTGAAAAACTGAAACTGATACGTCTTGCCTATTGTTCTCTTCTTGCTCTTTAATCTGATTTCTGGTTTCCCTCAAATGGTTCAGTCACTTGGTTAAGTGTTTCAATACCGTTTTAACCCCAGAACTGTTTATCCATTTAGTCAGGTGTTTAAGTAAGGTTCTTACTTCAGTTCTAGACTAATTTTACACTCTTAATATACCTTGAACTCCAGTTATACTGAAGCAATTTATTACCGAAAATTCTGAAAGTGACTTGGTACACCTTTCCTGTATTATTTCTGTTTGGTTATTGATCTGCCTCTTAACCTCTCCCTAAATATTCGTAGGCTTACTTAAGTGGGTTAGATATGTTTTAGGTTCATTGTACTACTCACACACCTCTCCTAACACTTCTGAACTATTTATACTGAAACCGAAAGAACTATAAAAAAGACTACACCACTAATCCATGTATTTCTCCCTTAGTTTTCCCTTTCTGTTCGTTAAGCTGTCCTCTAACTCCTCTAACTCATCCCTTATTGTTTACATAGGTAGTTCAGTGTTTTAATAATTTTAACCCAAAGTAAAACCCAAAACTCCATCAATACTACTACTGAATTTCCATTCACCTGGAACTGACACTGTAACACTAGGATTTGATTTTCTTTTGTTTCTGCATTATCCTACTTCCGTTACTCCTTTAAAGGTGCTACGGGTTTCTCCAATCTTTACCAGACAGTTTACTTCTTAGGTGAGTGTGGTAGCAAAGTTTTAGGTTCACTCACTTGCCAAGACAACCTCTAATCTGTTTCTGTATTTCTGTTGTAACGAAGGGTATAAGTTGCAGAACTTAAGCTCATTTCTGCACTAGTGGTTGTTAGAACCTTTGTGCAGAATTCTCTGAACTGGTTTCTTCCCTAGATTGTCTAGGCACTTAGTTAAATAACTTAATGCAGTTTCGACATTAGAATCACCCAAAAAATTTGGACCACACTCCTGAAGGTCATCTACACAGTTCCTGAAACAAAAACTGAAAACTGAATCTGAAGATACCGATGTACTCTTGTCTTTGTTTCCTTTTTGTTTGTTCGAAAATCTATCTTTCAAATCCCTCCCAAGGAGCGTACCTATCCAATTAGGTGTTCTAGCACCATATTAGCCCTGAACTCTAATTAAACAGATCGGTTAATCCCACTAACACATTCTCATACTGAAACAACTAAAACACTGAAGCTGAAATTATAACCGGATACACCCTCTATCTTTTTTTTATTCATGAATCTGACCTTGAATCCCCCCCTTAGCTAAGTGTGTAATTTAGATTTTTAAACTCAAGACAAACCCCAACAACCTTACTCAGTTACTGAAACATCCGCAACTAACTGAAAAAAAAGCAGAAACATGCAACTGTAAAACTGAAGCAAAACTGCTACGTTTCTCTTCTTCTGCTTCTGTTTTTTTTTCTCCATTCTCAGTCTATTTCTGGTTTATTTTTTTCTTCTATTTCTGTTCCTTGCTCACAAATAGATTTTCAAGTTAATTAGTTACTTAGCTTAATACAGTCTCAGCTTCTAGAACATCCCTAAGTAACTAAAGCTATACTCCTGAAAGTTCTTACTCAAACCTGCAAAACAAAACCGAAACTGATATGTATATTTCCTGTTGTTTTCATTTGTTCACGCATCTGAGTTTTCAACTTTTTTCCTCAAGCTGATTGCCTGCCTAGTTGGATGTGTTATTGACCTACTGAATTCAACACAAACTCAAAACCACCTACACACACCATTAACGTTCCTGAAACATCCAAACTATTGGAACAGGACAAAACTGACAGAAACTGAAATACTACTGGTGGTTTTCTTCCATCATGTTCCTGTTCTTTGTTTACGTTTTGATTATTTTGATTCTTCCCAACTTTGCCTAGCAGTATTAGTTTGAGTTGAGTCTGTTAATAAATCATCACCACACCGTCATACCCTTAAACAATTAGTATACAGAAACGCAAGGTTACAGGATTTAAATGCTTGTAATTGAACTTGACAGTTTGTGTCGTTTTCTTCTTTCTTTATTTTTTTGTTGATCCCGGAGATCAGTTTAAGAGTAGCTCACCAATTCATTATCTTAGCTGCCTCTCCCTTTATTGATCTTGGCACACTTCAAGGCTCCCTGCCCCTAGGTCACTGGATAGGAACTGAAGAAAATTTCCCAGGAATTAGCTTTGAACCCAGAGAAGGATAGTGACTGAACGACAGAAAAAAAGAAATCTGTTTCAGGGTTCCACCTCCCAGTTGTGTTTCTCATCAGGCAAAAGTTTTCAGGTCCTTCATCGATGGACTAGCATGGAGCACACATGCAGCACAGGAAGGAAAAATGGCGTGAGTAGGACTAGTCTAGTCGGGCACCAGAAATTTATGCATCAGGTTGTTAGGAAAAAAAAAATGATCTGGTGTTTACCTTTAGCTGATATCAATCCAGTGTGATGCTAGTCTGTGATAATCTCCTTCTTGGAAGAGAATGCGGGTAGCTTGCATGCGAGAATCAGGGGGGAAAAGTGAAAGGAGTTGCTGAATCGTGCAAGAAGAACTGGTGCGTGCACCGAGAGGGAAAAGGATAGTCTGGGTGTTTATGAGTCAAATGGCACCAGAGAAGGGAGTAATGGGGCGTGGGATTTCAGGAAGGCTGTTGTTCTCAGGTTGCACGATGATGGTGCCATTCCCAATCAAGAATCCAAGTGCAGATTCTGCTGCACTTTGTTGTCTCCATAGTTGTTCACAGTGGTGGGAATCGAACAGCACACGGCCATCACGGTCTGTTTTTTTTTTAGTTACTTAAGTAGTCCTCGTTACTAGTTTTAATACGCTAGTATTTGATACTAATTCGAGCTTAGCTCAATCGGTTAAGGCGTTTATAAGGTATACGAGAGGTACGGGGTTCGAACCTCAGCAGGAGCGTTTTTGCTCTTTTTCTTCTCTTTTTTTGTATAAGTTATACATGCTTATTTATATATGTAAAACCATGTAATATGCGTCGCGTTATTAATTTTATACGCGACTAGTTATTTATACGTACATGTCTATATGTATACGCCCCCTTTTATTTTGTCACGTTTTAGTTACATGTGACTATGCGACATTATTATTTATCATATACGACGTTGTAATGTTGTAACGTTTCGTATATGTATTTTTATAAACGTACATATATAAGTACGTGACCGTATTAACACATAATGTTACATGTGTATACCAAATTTAATTGTTCGTACGCGTTTATGATTTTATGCGTTTAATTCGTTTAGGGGTGTTTCAACTTACCCCCCCTTAAAAGAGACTTCGTCCCGAAGTCTTACTTCCTTAACTTATATTTTCCACTCATGATAATCTTAGGGATCAAGTCCCGCATTCATTCCCGATAACCAAAGGATTAAGTCACATAATTATGATTCTCAGTGCTTCTAAGCACCATGCCACATTTGTGGCTTCACGCAAGTTCTCATAGTAGCCCAAAAGGCTAGCAATGTGTATAACATGCTAAAGTGCAAGCCAAGGCACACAACATTCATTCATAGTACAAAATACATCCAATACAGTACACACACAATCCTACACAATTCATACACACAGACCTACCAACCAACGTGTGGTTGTAGGAATACACATAGTCAATTTCCAACCAAGGTCCATAGTTCTATTTCACCATTTGTGCTTATAAGCACCACGCCATATCTATGGCTTCACCAAGTTCTCACTAATATTTTAACGTACCAATAATTCTCATATATTTTACTCATATACAATCAAGAGGACGAGTCCTTCATTCATAACCACCATGCAATCAAAACAATCCATCAAACGAGCAATAACACGGTAAAACGCAGCGCGCCTACCCCCCTTAAAAATGGATTACGCCCACGTAATCCCTATTATATCATCCTTGAACTTTGGTTCAAGATGTTTAAGTCTCATGGGGTTTTCTTGTTTCTATGCAATGCAGCTCACCTTATAAGTCTATCAAATGCCTTGACTATGTTAATGACTCAGTTTATGTCTCAAAGATTCTTATCGGTATCCACACCAATCTATACGGATTCGGGTTATCCTCCCTGGGTCTAGGGTATTGGCAGATAAGTCACTTGTTATTCAACTGGAAAAATGTGAAATATGGTCCACCAGCTTCTGTTGTGCGACTCTGATTACTTTCAGGTTTGGTTTTCCTTCACTATACTTTTGGCTTTAGTTCAAGTATGCTCCGTAGTAGCTATTTAGTTCTTAGTAACACCCCTCATAATTATATGTAGCATTGCTACCTAATTCTTTTCCCTTAATGTGTACCGCCAAGTGACACGGTTTTCGTCTTTAAGTTATCTTTATTTTATTTTTTTTTCAGCCCAATTCTCACCTCGACACTGTCGGTTGACTTCAATTAGTGTCAGTCCAAAAGTTACCGAATTATATACGTTAAACCGTTTAACGTACGATGTTTAGTTTTCTTATCAACATCATTGTTGTTATGCCCCACCAGAACTAAAGTAATTGATTGTTACCGGTTATATATGGCATTTGATTGTGATAGTATATATTTCATGTGGCAACCTTTAGGTCATTAGCAACATCACATTATTTTAAGTCTTTACATATTTGTAACCTCAAGGTTTTGAATAATGTATCAATGTATTCCACCCGCTCGTATCATCTAACACCGATATCCCATCCTTCGTACTTTCCTAACCTTGACTTATAAGATTTCCCATTTATTTGTAGTTCGTGTGTCCACTTGTAGGAGGTTTCGGGAATCATCCAACATTGACGTGATCAGTGTAAGTGTTGGACTACCCCTTCACCCCAATTTGTGCTCAGTGTCACTTGACCTGGCCAGGGTCGAGTTCAACTTTGCACATCCGATTTACACGATCAACAATTATTCACATTTGTATTCTTATCCCATTCGTTTCCTGTCCTCTGGCAATCAATTCATTGCCTAGTGTCACCATCCAAGCCTTTAGATTAATCGCTCAAATCCCCCAACTGTTTAGACCTCTAGGTGTGTACATAAATATATACTCATGTGTCATAAGGTTCGAGGTCGTATTTATATTATAATGATCCCTTGATTTATATACATCTTCATATGGGTGTTCCCTCCAGTCTATATTTTCTTGAATTATAAGTTCTTCTCACTCCAATCCTCATACCATTTGGGTATGTATATGTGTTCATTCACTACATGGTCCCAATATTTAGTTTCGATCGTTGAGTTGTATTGTTAGCTCAAGTTAGGTATGGTTGATTTACTAATCATGACCTTCTTTAATTAAACCCGTTTACTCCTTGGGGTTTTATTGGTGACTTGTCTTTTCTGGTATGTATTATGTACATTGGTATATATAAAGATTTGATAAATCTTGTTTAGAGTCCCTGAATATGTAGTGTGTTTGGAGGGATTATTTCGTAATAGTGGCATTATTCATTGCCATTTCCTATCTGTTCGAGTTGTGTTTGGGTGGGTAGCTAGTGCCCCATGGTAATGGCTATTTACTAGGTTCGAGGGTTCTTCTTATGATCCCTTATCAATCTGTTTTTCTCAGGGAACTGTTTAAGGGTGTCTTAGAAAATTTGTTATGGTCAGAGATGAAGAGAACGTAGAAGAAGCAGGGAATTTATTGAGTCCCAAAATATTAGATTTAGTTGTAAAATTGTGTCGTGCTTTATTCGCGTTATAGATCGTACCAATTTTAGGTGAACTGCGTCTCGAATATATCCTCTGATTTCCATTGTTTAACGAGAGGTATTCTTAATTAGCCTCTTAGGGTTCGAATTGCAGTATTTATCTCAATACCATCCTAAGCTTAATTAATTGCTTATTTGAGCTTTATTTATTACATAAATTTTATGGTATTTTCGTCCTCTTTTATTGTGAGGTAGGGTTCTATCGACTGCTAAGCATGTCGACCCAAGTTGTCGCTAAAATTGGTCCCTCTACGGGTATTATCCTTTTGGCAACGCCTATTGTATAGTATAGTCTTTTCTTCTTGGTTGATAGTATACATTAAGTAGATGCCAGATCGGTTTTCCCGAGAGTGAGGAGGCTTTCTACCTCTCCGGCGTTCTTTCTCTGAGTTTAGGAGACAATTAAGGAGGTGAAGGTTGGGTTTAGGTGTTTGTTAGGTGTCCAGTATTGCTGGGGAGGAACCCTAACTAACGCGCCTCACGTACTACCCCAACCCTTAACTCACTGTCAGAACTCTTAATTCGAGGATTTCCTATACTCGGTACTTCTCTGTTCCAGTCATCAGAGCGCAACTACGCTCTGATACCACTTTCTGTAACACCCCCGAATAAACCTCCAGTTGTACAACAAGCTCCTAGCCTTAATACAAAACAAACTATGCAGCGGAATCTCAACATCATTCGGGTTGTCACAGACGCCAACTACCCACGTGGTTGACAGACCACATTACCAACATCAAGTTACGGTCTGCATGACTGGAAACAGCCCTCAATACAAACTCATAAACAATACATAGTACACCAATTACCGTAGTGTCTACAACAAAGTTACCAAATCTTAAACTAAGAATTACTTCTCGGGTTTAGTAACAACCCATATATTACCCATACTACTAAAACTTAAAAGTCATGCCTTGATGGACTACCCCCATGGTAGCCATCCCACCTACGCTCCGTTATTGTCCGGCACAATACCTGAAAAAAAATTGGGTGTAAAGGACTCAGCAAACTACGCTGAGTATGGACGTGTGTAGCCCTATGTACCGGGCCACACGACTACTTGGTCGAATATTATTAAGTCAATTTACATGCTATAATAAGCAGTAAAACACACCACCTTAGAACATAGTATCATACACACTTAAGGTAGTAAACACATTAGCAACACACAACCAAGCACAACAAGCTGCTAGTAACACAACAGCAATCATGTACATAATAAACGTGTGCATAGGTATGTAATACCCATGATCCTCACTATGGGATCGTACGAGCGTTGTGTGTTTTAATTTCTTATCTCTTGTTCCCTTAAAGTGTATTTTTTTCTCTTTCTTGCACCAGGTCTGGGGATGTAATTTAGATCCCGTGACCATCTTATGTAGGTGCTAATCTTTCCTTGTTTTTAAGGGTTATTTGTGAATTCTCTTATCACCACCATTTGGAGAGAATGTCTTCTTCTAGTTAATCCTCCATTCCCGGATAGCTCTTTCTCTCTCTGTTGTTTTTAAATGTACTAGCCACTGCCCCGGATACCAAGGGTCCGTCTCCCTATTTCTTTTCAATTACTAGCCTCTCCCCGGATACAAAGGTCCGTCTCCCTATGCCTTTTAATGTTACTGGTCTTACCCGGATACAAAGGGTCTATCTCCCTATTCCTTCTCAATGTTCTGGTCTCTACCCGGATACAAAGGGTCCGTCTCCCTCCCTATTCCTTTTAATCTTATTGGTCTCTACCCGGATTCCAAGGGCCGTCCCCCTATTCCCTTTTAGGTTATTGGTCTCTACCTCGGATACATAGGGTCCGTCTCCTTATCCTTCTCATAGTATTGGCTTATCATTATCTTTGATTATTCGACACCATAGTGGGGTGTCTTTAGAGGTCCTCTATAGTTAAGAGGAGTTTTCCTTTTGTAGTTCCTTGGTTTGTTTACGAAGTTCGTTGTGTTTCATCTCAAGGATTCATCAACGAGAAGGGACTACACTACTGTGTGCGCGCAAACAATATGCACAATAATAGCAAGCAGGTAAGCAAGGAAAATACTCAATCCATTCACATGTCTTAAACAAGCTCGCAACAGACAATAAGCACGGGAAAACAAAACATCCATTTCATGCATTAGTCTTGTGGTCATTAATCAAACAAGGCACACAGCACACAAGCCGTGTAACACGGCAACATACGAACCACACAGTCCATACCTGGATCAGAAGCAAGTGTCATCCCACACCGGGTTCCCGGTTGGTGTTCGTTACAGCCCTAACGTTAATTAAAACAACATGTCAGTTTATGATTTCATGGACAACCTTTGTAACACTTCCCAAGTTTATCTCGTTGTTATCGGGTGTTATTTCCTAGGGAGGTTTGAATGTTCAATTTATTCTAACCTTGGAACTACCCAAGTACTCACCATAGATGTTTATTCCAGCCCTAGGACGTTACATCATCGTTTACATGTTAACTATGTACTTCCCTCTAGCTAATGTTTTGGAGCATCTAGGCACTAATACGTAACCAGTTTATCAAAGATGGATTTAACTTGTTTAAAGTGTATTCTTTCCTTGGATAACTAGCTATGTTTTGAGCTCAATATTTACACAATAACATCCCTCAATCACTTCTGAGCTCCCTTGTACTGAAGCTTAAGTGTTTCAAACTGAAACATGGTTCTCGTACATAACCTTATTTATCACACTTTTAATGTATCTAAGGGTGTCTAACTTCCCAAGATGTTTTGTTAACCTAATCACATTTATCAGTCATGATTTGGGTTCATTATTAGCTCATCACCACATCCTTAGCACTTTGGGCAGTTGCCGTACTGAAGCTTAATCTCAGAAACTGAACACAACTCTATGCACACTTCTTCAAGTTTCCTTTGTTACTGTGTTGCTTTGTTTTCCTGATTTTCCCCTAACGTGTCCACTCTCTAGCTAGGTGTATAGCAGGGTTTTAAGCTCAATTTCATACCGGTTCAACCCTCTTAACCCTTGGTATTACGGCTATACAGAAACTCAAAACAGAGAAAAGCTGAAATAACATTAGCATTACTCCTCCATTCCTCCCTCTTAGTTCCTTTATCAGTCCCCAATTCCACCAATTTTCTTGTACAGCTTTACATAGGTGCATTAGCTAGATTTGGGTTTTATCAGCAGACTAATACCACACTCTTATATCACTAGTATTTCAGTTACACAGACACTTAAATTTCAGGAAGAACATGAAACTGGAAGATCAGAAACTGATATTATCCCCCTTTGTTCAGTTCCAAATTCAGTTCGATCAAACAGATTTGTAACCTTCACAAAGTATTCACTAACTTAGATGAATGCATTAGAGATGGCTCAGGACCATTAGCAACTCAATACCCCCTTTCCAACAGAGCTATACAGGAGCTTAATCTTCAAGGAAACTATAAAACTGAAGTATCGAATTCTGATATTCTTCTTTTATTTTCTTCTGTTCGTTCACAACTTGACCTTCCCACCTTCCCAATTACCTAGTGACTTAGTTAAACATTCTTAGTATCATTTTAAACTTCAACAGACCCAAAACAGCATCATTAAAGTTACAGAACTTACCTATACTGAAACAACCGATTTCAGGGACTGAAAAACTGAAACTGATACGTCTTGCCTATTGTCTCTTCTTGCTCTTTATCTGATTTCATGTTTCCCTCAAATGGTTCAGTCACTTGGTTAAGTGTTTCAATACCGTTTTAACCCCAGAACTGTTTATCCATTTAGTTAGGTGTTTAAGTAAGGTTCTTACTTCAGTTCTAGACTAATATTACACTCTTAAATCCCTTGAACTCCAGTTATACTGAAGCAATTATTACCGAAAATTCTGAAAGTGACTTGGTACACCTTTCCTGTATTCTTTCTGTTTGGTTATTGATCTGCCTCTTAACCTCTCCCTAAATATTCGTAGGCTTACTTAAGTGGGTTAGATATGTTTTAGGTTCATTGTACTACTCACACACCTCTCCTAACACTTCTGAACTTTATACTGAAACCGAAAGAACTATAAAAAAGACTGCACCACTAATCCATGTATTTCTCCCTTAGTTTTCCCTTTCTGTTCGTTAGCTGTCCTCTAACTCCACCTAAGGTTTCTGCCCAGGTAGCTAGGAGTATTAGGGAGGTTTTGAACTCAACCACAACAAAAACAAGACTGTTAACACTACTGGAAGTTCTTAATACAGAACTGAAAACCGATGAAAAACTGCAACCTTTTACTGGGTATCTTCCCTTCTATTCCCCCTTATTATTCATTACTCCAGCTTCTAACTCATCCCTTATTGTTTACATAGGTAGTTCAGTGTTTTATCAATAATTTTAACCCAAAGCAAAAACCCAAAACTCCATCAATACTACTACTGAATTTCCATTCACCTGGAACCGACACTGTAACACTAGGATTTGATTTTCTTTTGTTTCTGCATTATCCTACTTCTGTTACTCCTTTAAAGGTGCTACGGGTTTCTCCAATCTTTACCAGACAGTTTACTTCTTAGGTGAGTGTGGTAGCAAGTGCAGATTGGATTTATCGTGAGTGATTTAGAAGAGGTGTAGTTGTTTAAAAGAAAGAAATTAATACTCAAAATATCCGTCGGGCTGCAAATTAAAACCGGTCGTAGTAGTGTAGGAGACAGAAGCGGCCGGGGTCAAACCGTGGGACTAAAGCGAGCTAAAGTAGTTCCTAAGCTTGTCACAAAAGGGGGAAGTTAATTGACTTTTTTTAGAGAATTAAAAGAGCAGATTAAATTACTGAGTGCAGATGAATTAAATGGAACTCCGGGTTCAGGTTTTATATAATCTGATTAATTAAGCTATCTCTTCCGGTTTAATAAATTAGTTTGGCAAAATTCCTGTTTTTATCCTAAGGACTAAGTCATAGACCCTTAAGAACTCGTTTACCAGAAAATGCTCGGTCTAATCAAGGTTCGAGCAGTACTATGTAAACGGACGTTAAATTCGAGGAATTATAATTGCATCTGTAAATACTAACTTATTAAATCATAATAAGTTTTCTCCAGATTTACGGCTTAAATAACCTGTCTATTTTTCACCTGGTCTGATCAAAATAGACTTAGGAAAGCATTTTAATAAATTCATGTAATTTATTAAAATGGTGAGAGAAATCCTTTAAGCGTAACAAACGTATTTATTAAAACCGGTAAAAATATTGATTACATAATTAAACAAACCATAATTAAAACCTTGCCGGAGCAAATTCTCCTTAGCCAGACATATTAACTGGTAATAAATCTGACAAAGGTTAGACGTAAATACAGCACGGAGACGTGATTAGTGAATGGAGAAATGATGGGGTCGAAGAGTGAAACATGTACGTAGGTTATTATAAGTGAAGTGGGTGAATTTGAGAATTTAGAGAACTGGGATATGAGATGTACGTGAGTGTTAATGGAAGAGAATAAATGAGGTGAGAATGAGTGATTTTCTGGTTTTCTCCGTGCACTCGTACAAGGCTGTAGGGAATGGGTATTTATAGAAGAAAATGAAGAGTAGTGGTACGTAGATATTTGCTTCATTGATTGCTTCATTGATTGAAGCATTAATTGCAGGGGACAGGAGGCAGACTGCAGGAGCGATTTAAGGTAGGCGTCGGTGGTAGATAGATATAAGACGATTCAAGTTGAAGACGACGACTGCGCGCGAAGAAGAAACTAGCCTGCGATTTAATCGTCCGCCTGTTAATACCGCCTGATAAGTGGCGGTAGTGGTAGTGTTGTCCGCCTGTTAGTACCGCCTGATAAGTGGCGGTAGTGGTAGTGTTGTCCGCCTCGCGGTTGCATGTGAGGAGACCGCCTCAAAGTGGCGGTAGAGGTGGAGACGACCGCCTCGCGGTTGGATCAGAGAGAGGACCGCCTCATAAGTGGCGGTAATGCATGTGGTGTCCGCCTGGCGGTTGGTGTGGTGGTGTCCGCCTATAACAGGCGCGGTTGCACCATTGACCGTGGCCTATTTTCCTTCCAACTTTGACCGGCTCTAGATTTTTCGTTTGGACTCCGTTTTCTGAGCCGCTTGCGTCTACACGTTCGTCTCTTTGACTATTCACTCCCAGCTTGGTTTTCCTCATGTTAAACCAATAATTTTGTGAGATAAACAATAAAACATAAACTAGAGGAAAACATAAAACATGAAATACACCTATAAAACATGCTCATTTTGACACTTATCACAAAGTTTTAGGTTCACTCACTTGCCAAGACAACCTCTAATCTGTTTCTGTATTTCTGTTGTAACGAAGGGTATAAGCTGCAGAACTTAAGCTCATTTCTACACTAGTGGTTGTTAGCACCTTTGTGCAGAATTCTCTGAACTTGTTTCTTCCCTAGATTGTCTAGGCACTTAGTTAAATAACTTAATGCAGTTTCGACATTAGAATCACCCAAACAATTTGGACCACACTCCTGAAGGTCATCTACACAGTTCCTGAAACAAAAACTGAAAACTGAATCTGAAGATACCGATGTTACTCTGTCTTTGTTTCCTTTCTGTTTGTTCGAATATCTATCTTTCAAATCCCTCCCATGGAGCGTACCTATCCAATTAGTGTTCTAGCACCAGATTAGCCCTGAACTCAAATTAAACAGATCGGTTAATCCCCACTAACACATTTCATACTGAAACAACTAAAACACTGAAGCTGAAATTATAACCGGATACACCCTCTATCTTTTTTTTTATTCATGAATCTGACTTGAATCCCCCCCTTAGCTAAGTGTGTAATTGAGATTTTTAAACTCAAGACAAACCCCAAACCTTATCAGTTACTGAAACATCCGCAACTAACTGAAAAAAACAGAGAAACATGCATGTAAAACTGAAGCAAAACTGTTACGTTTCTCTTCTTCTACTTCTGCTTTTTTTTCTCCAAATAGATTTTCAAGTTAATTAGTTACTTAGCTTAATACAGTCTCAGCTTCTAGAAACATCCCTAAGTAACTAAAGCTATACTCCTGAAAGTTCTTACTCAAACCTGCAAAACCAAACCGAAAACTGATATGTATATTTCCTGTTGTTTTATTTGTTCACGCATCTGAGTTTTCAACTTTTCCTCAAGCTGATTGCTGCCAGTTGGATGTGTTATTGACCTACTGAATTCAACACAAACTCAAAACCACCTACACACACCATAAACGTTCCTGAAACTCCAAACTATTGGAACAGGAAAAACTGACAGAAACTGAAATACTACTGGTGGTTTTCTTCCATCCTGTTCTGTTCTTTGTTTACGTTTTGATTATTTTGATTCTTCCCAATTTGCCTCGCAGTATTAGTTTGAGTTGAGTCTGGTTAATAAATCATCACCACACCGCATACCCTTAAACAATTAGTATACAGAAAGAAGGTTACAGATTTAAATGCTTGTAATGAACTTGACAGTTTGTGTCGTTTTCTCTTTCTTTATTTTTTGTGTTGATCCGGAGATCAGTTTAAGAGTAGCCTCACCAATTACATTATCTTAGCTGCCTCTCCACTTTATTGATCTTGGCACACTTCAAGGCTCCCTGCCCCTAGGTCACTGGATAGGAACTGAAGAAAATTTCCCAGGAATTAGCTTTGAACCCAGAGAAGGAGAGTGACTGAACGACAGAAAAAAAAGAAATCTGTTTTCAGGGTTCCACCTCCCAGTTGTGTTTCTCATCAGGCAAAATTTTCAGTCCTCACGATGGACTAGCATGGAGCAACATGCAGCAAGGAAGGAAAAATGGCGTGAGTAGGACTAGTCTAGTCGGGCACCAGAAATTTATGCATCAGGTTGTTTAGGAAAAAAAAAACTGATCTGGTGTTTACCTTTAGCTGATATCAATCCAGTGTGATGCTAGTCTGTGATAATCTCCTTCTTGGAAGAGAATGCGGGTAGCTTGCATGCGAGATAATCAGGGGGAAAAGTGAAAGGAGTTGCTGAATCGTGCAAGAAGAACTGGTGCGTGCACCGAGAGGGAAAAGGATAGTTGGGTGTTTATGAGTCAAATGGCACCAGGGAAGGGAGTAATGGGGCGTGGGATTTCAGGAAGGCTGTTGTTCTCAGGTTGCACGATGATGGTGCCATTCCCAATCAAGAATCCAAGTGCAGATTCTGCTGCACTTTGTTGTCTCCATAGTTGTTCACAGTGGTGGGAATCGGACAACACAGGCCATCACGGTCTTTTTTTTTGTAGTTACTTAAGTAGTCCTCGTTACTAGTTTTAATACGCTAGTATTTGATACATGAATTCGAGCTTAGCTCAATCGGTTAAGGCGTTTATAAGGTATACGAGAGGTACGGGGTTCGAACCTCAGCAGGAGCGTTTTTGCTTTTTCTTCTCTTTTTTTGTATAAGTTATACATGCTTATTTATATATGTAAAACCATGTAATATGCGTCGCGTTATTAATTTTATAGCGACTAGTTATTTATACGTACATGTCTATATGTATACGCCCCCTTTTATTTTGTCACGTTTAGTTACATGTGACTATGCGACATTATTATTTATCATATACGACGTTGTAATGTTGTAACGTTTCGTATATGTATTTTTATAAACGTACATATATAAGTACGTGACCGTATTAACACATAACGTTACATGTGTATACCAAATTTAATTGTTCGTACGCGTTTATGATTTTATGCGTTTAATTCGTTTAGGGGTGTTTCAACTTACCCCCCCTTAAAAGAGACTTCGTCCCGAAGTCTTACTTCCTTAACTTATATTTTCCACTCATGATAATCTTAGGGATCAAGTCCCGCATTCATTCCCGATAACCAAAGGATTAAGTCACATAATTATGATTCTCAGTGCTTGATAAGTGTCAAAATGAGCATGTTTTATAGGTGTATTTCATGTATAATATTAGCACTTTTCTTGCTCATTTCTCCACTTCAGTTAGTTTTCCTCTAGTTTATGTTTTATTGTTTATCTCACAAAATTATTGGTTTAACATGAGGAAAACCAAGCCGGGAGTGAAGTAGTCGAAGAGACGAACGCATAGACGCAAACGGCTCAGAAAACAGAGTACAAACGAAGAATGTAGAGCCAAAGGAAAATGGGCCACGTCAAGATTGCAACCGCCTACTAAGTGGCGGACTCCTCCACCACGCTACCCATTAACGGGCGGTCTCCTCACGAACAACCGCCTGGCGGACTACTCCATCACAACCGCCCCCCTGTCCGCCACTTAACTCGCGGACACACATGCTCAACCGCCCAATAGGGAGGCGGACGCCTCACTCTTGTCCGCCACTTATCAGGCGGACACCACTAACCTGACCGCTAGCGGACGCTTCAGTCTTGTCCGCCCCGTTACCACGCGGACACCACTACCAGTACCGCCACTTATCAGGCGGACACCACACACCAAACCGCGAGGCGGTCTTCGACGCGGTCAAGACTAAAATGGACGCCGGACTAGTTTTCTTCTTCGCGCAGTCGTCTTCTTCACCTTATCTATCTACTCCGACCACTGCCTACCTTAAATCGCTCCCGCATTTCGCCACTGTCCCCTGCAATAAATGAATGAAGCAATCAATGCTTCAATCAATGAAGCACTCAAGTGGGCAATCAACTGCAAATATCTACGGAAGCTACTCTTCATTTTCTTCTATAAATACCCATTCCCTACAGCCTTATACGAGTGCACGGAGAAAACCAGAAAATCACTCATTCTCACCTCATTCATTCTCTTCCATTAACACTCACGTACATCTCATACCCCAGTTCTCTAAATTCTCAAATTCACCCACTTCACTTATATTAACCTACGTACATGTTTCACTCTTCGACCTCTCCATTTCTCCATTCACTAATCACGTCTCCGTGCTGTTATTACGTCCAACCTCTGTCAGATTTATTACCAGTTAATATGTCTGGCTAAGGAGGATTTGCTCCGGGCAAGGTTTTTAATTATGGTTTGTTTAATTATGTAATCAATATTTTTACCGGTTTTAATAAATACAGTTTGTTACGCTTAAAGGATTTCTCTCACCATTTTAATAAATTACATGAATTTATTAAAATGTTTTCCTAAGTCTATTTTGATCAGACCAGGTGATAAATAGACAGGTTATTTAAGCCGTAAATCTGGAGAAAACTTATTATGATTTAATAAGTTAGTATTTACAGATGCAATTATAATTCCTCGAATTTAACGTCCGTTTACATAGTACTGCTCGAACCTTGATTAGACCGAGCATTTTCTGGTAAACGAGTTCTTAAGGGTCTATGACTTAGTCCTTAGGATAAAAACAGGAATTTTGCCAAACTAATTTATTAAACCGGAAGAGATAGCATAATTAATCAGATTATATAAACCTGAACCCGGAGTTCCATTTAATTCATCTGCACTCAGTAATTTAATCTGCTCTTTTAATTCTCTAAAAACAAGTCAATTAACTTCCCCCCTTTTGTGACAAGCTTAGGTACTACTTTAGCTCGCTATAAGTCCCACGGTTTGACCCCGGCCGCTTCAGTCTTCTACACTACTACGACCGGGTTTTAATTTGCAGCCCGACGGATATTTTGAGTATTAATTTCTTTCTTTTAAAACTACACCTCTTCTAAATCACTCACGATAAATCCATTCTGCAAAATGGCGCCGTTGCCGGGGACTTGATTTAATCTAGTCCCTAAGCCCCGGTTAATTCACCTGTTTTATTACAATAATCTGTTAATCTACTAAAATAATTAAATAATAAAATTCAAAAAAAAACTGTTAATCCAATTTCGGACATATAACCTCGGACATCTGATTTGGACATCGGACTTCGGACTTCTGATCTGACTTGGACATCTAATTTTGGACATCGGACTTCTGACATTTGTTAATATTATTGTTATTTATTTCTGTCATTTCGTTCCTTGTATTTCGTTCCCTTGTATTTCGTTCCATTGTCTCTAACTACTAACTTTAAATTTCTGTCATTTCGTTCCATTGTCATTTCGTTCCCTTGTATACTAACTACTAACTTTAAATTTCTGTCTACTAATTCCTAACACTTTTATTATTCTAACGTATAACCAGTTCTTTTCTCTGTTTTGAGTGGTGTATGCCTTTCACCAGGTCACAGAGTCTCCCAGAGAATATTAATCACACGGTTGGTTACATCCCAGAAATCGAGAGAACCTTTCTGCGCAATCTCAGGCAGAGACGAACTCAACAGAACATTACCAACACAGTGATAGATTCTGACCCGGAAGCTAACATGGCAGCTACACCAGCAACGGTTAGAAATATCAACAGGCCGTCTAACCAAGGACAACAGCCTGCTATCGTCCTTCCTCACCTTAGCCCATCCGAATACGAAGAGTGGCAAAAGCTGAAGCCATATCATCAGATTCGATGTGTGAAGGAGCTGGGCATGTTTGATGGCACCAGTCCAGACGAAGCCCTGTTACATGTTACAAAATTCTTACAACATGCCAATAGCCTTACTGCAACCGACGCAGTACTTCAATATGCAAGATTGTCTTTATTCCCACACAGCCTGACGGGAAACGCGAGCAAGTGGTATCATAGCTTAACACCGGGTACCATTGTTACCTGGGACGACATGGCCACCAAGTTCTATGACAAATTCCTACCTCCGAGCCGAACTTTGGAGATGATTGCTGAAATTTATAATTTTAAGCAACCAGGGTCGGAGAATATTTGTGAAACTTGGGACCGTTTCAAAGGTCTACTACTCACTTGTCCTCACCACGGTCTGACGAAGGAACAATTATCACAATTGTTCTACAAGGGCTTGATCGGTCCGTGCAGAACAATGGTGTTATCTTCGTTAGGGGCTGACATTCTGAAAAAGCCGGGAGCACAATTTCTGAACAGCATGGAGTCTCTCTGTGAGGAAATTAGAGACTGGGCCTCCGGTGGATCAAGGAGCGGTACTCCAGGATTATATCATGTTGGGGAGAGTGATAACAAATTCGACCAGCTCATGAGAAGCCATGAGCAACTCATGGAAAGCAACGCTCAGCAAGCAACAAAAGTGAGCACTCTACAGAAAGTGGTCGAACAGATGGCTATGAATTCCTTCCCTCAGCAAGCTAAGTCATGATTTCCCGACCACCTACTACCCCTCCAGGCTATGCTCCTCAATCTCAAACGTCACCAACAATTTCTTGTACGCAATGTTGCGGGCCTCATGAATATGATCAATGCCCCCAACTACAAGAAATGAAAGCAGCGGAGGAAGCAAATTACATCACCAACAATTCAGGATCGACAACCATGGCAACGTAACATGCAATCCAACCTTAGCTACTCAAACACCGGAAATATCCAAAACCCACATACCCTACAAACATCCCAAAATTACAGACCTCAGTCCAATTTCCAAGGAGGCCCAAGGCAATTTCAACAACAGCCTTATGGCAATGAAGCTTCATCGAGCCGACCAGCTCCACCTCCTTCGAATCCTGAGTCTGATATGTCTCAGATGCAGGAGATGTTTAAGGCGATGATGGGTAAATCACGAGATACGCAAGAAGAGGTCGCAGCTCTGCGCAAAGACCAAAAAGCCTTGCAATCTCAAATCCAACAGCTACTCACTCAACAAAGACCACCTGGTCAATTCCCTTCACAAACAAATCCCAATCCGAAGCAACAAGCAAATTCAGTCCTTATAGACGATGGCACATCACAAACAACAAACTTGTGTGCAGTCTCCTTAAGGAGTGGAAGGGAACTTGCCACCGGAAAAGGAAAAGAGAAAGAAAAGCTTGAAGATTCCTATATCAATGTTGATGAAACCACCAACCCAACTTTACCTCCCTCAGAAATTCAAATTCCTACTCCTGTTACTCCACCTCCATCTCGAATTACCATCGACATCCCAACCTCCACTCATAAAAACAGTGAACTCCCGTTCCCAAACAGAATGAAAAAGAAACATCTTGATGAGCAGTTCTCCAAGTTCTTGAGCATTTTCAAGAAGCTGACCCTCGACATACCTCTGATCGATGCTTTGCAAGAGATGCCTAATTATGCAAAATTCCTCAAGGATCTCTTGACGAAGAAGAAAAAGAAACCTGGAAAAGAGACAGTGCACCTGACAGAGGAGTGTTCTGCAGCCCTTCTTCGAGCACTCCCTCCTAAACAAACAGATCCGGGAAATCCCGTGATCCCGTGCTTTATAGGCGGGGTGGATTGTGGAAGTGGTCTATGCGACCTAGGAGCCAGCATTAATATCATGCCATACGCCACCTTTCTGAAAGTTAAAGGAGGAGAAATGCAACCGGTTCCTTTTAAACTCCAACTAGCAGACAGATCAGAGATCAAACCCATGGGCATAGTCCGAGATTTGGTAGTTGGAGTGTCTCGCTTCATCTTTCCAGCAGATTTCGTCATTCTAGAAATGGATGACGATGTCGAGGTTCCCCTGATTCTAGGTCGACCGTTTCTAAGTACCGCCAAAGCTATCATTGACGTCCACGACGGGAAAATCACTCTTCGGTACGAAGATGAGACGATCGAATTCGACATGCAGAAAATGATGAAGAAAAGCTCAAACTTTTCTCCTCATGCTAAGACGGTGGGATTCACAGATGACGAGGAGGAGGAAGGCGATTTTGCTACAGAAGAGGACACGTATTTTCCATCTTCCATCCAGGAAGCTGAAACTGAACCCCTAGAGCAAGTATTACTTACTTCTCTAGAAGAAAAGATGGAGGATCCAGAAGTTAACGCCATGCTGGCGTACGTAGAAAAGGAAGGGCTGGTTATCAATCGTTCCGGCCACCAATCGAAGAACTCGACAGAAAACCTCAAAAATCAATTCCATCAGTAGAACAACCACCTGAACTCGAGCTTAAGGAAATACCCTCTAACCTCAAGTATGCTTTCCTAGCTGAAAATGACCGCTTGCCTGTCATTATTTCCTCTTCTCTGAATTCCGGAGAGGAAACGAAGTTACTTGAGGTATTGAAGAAGCACAAGACAGCAATAGGGTGGACTATCGCTGATATCAAAGGAATTGATCCCTCCTATTGCACGCACCATATTTACATGGAGGAAAACTCAACCTATCCGACAACCTCAACGCCGGCTAAACCCTAACCTCAAGGAGGTAGTTCGAAAGGAGGTTCTGAAACTCCTTGACGCAGATATCATCTATCCAATTTCTGACAGTCCATGGGTCAGCCCTGTTCAAGTTGTCCCTAAGAAGGGGGGCATCGAAGCTGTTATTAATGAAAAGGGAGAGACTATCCCTCAAAGAAAGATCACAGGATGGCGCATGTGCATTGATTATCGGCGTTTGAACTTGGCCACCAGGAAGGATCACTTTCCTCTCCCCTTCATCGACCAGATGTTGGAACGACTAGCAGGGCAAGAGTACTACTGTTTTCTAGATGGGTTCTCGGGTTATTTTCAAATACCAATCGCACCTGAGGACCAGGACAAGACAACCTTCACTTGTCCTTATGGTACCTTTGCATATCGACGAATGCCTTTCGGTCTATGCAACGCCCCTGCTACCTTCCAGAGATGTATGCAAGCAATATTTGCTGACTTCATCGAGCAGAGCATAGAAGTCTTCATGGACGATTTCTCAGTCTATGGCTCTAGTTTCGACAAATGCTTGGCACAACTAGATTTGATCCTGAGACGGTGTGAGGATACGAATCTCGTCTTAAACTGGGAGAAGTGTCATTTTATGGTCAAGGACGGGATCGTCCTTGGACATAAAATATCAGCAAAAGGGATAGAGTGGATAAAGCAAGGTAGAGGTTATTGAGAAGTTACCAGCACCAACTACAGTTCGAGATATACGAGCATTTCTAGGGCATGCAGGATTTTATCGGCGGTTTATTCAGGACTTTTCCAAAATCAGCAAACCTTTGACCGACCTGCTACAGAAAGATGCCCCGTTTCATTTTGATGAGAAATGTTCAGCTGCATTCCAAACAATAACACAAAAATTGGTGACAGCACCTGTGGTCATACCACCTGATTGGTCTCTTCCTTTTGAGATCATGTGTGACGCAAGTGACTATGCCGTGGGAGCAGCTCTTTGCCAAAAGAAAGAGAAAATCTTGAGAGTGATCGCCTATGCTAGCAGAACACTGAACGATGCGCAGAGAAACTATACGACCACCGAAAAAGAACTTTTGGCTATAGTTTTCTCCCTCGATAAGTTCAGATCTTACTTATGGGGAAGCAAGGTCATCGTGCATACAGACCACTCCGCTCTCAAATACTTATTCACGAAACAAGAAGCCAAGCCTCGCCTTTTGCGCTGGATTCTTCTACTTCAAGAGTTTGACATCGAAGTCAAAGATAAGAGCGGGAAACTGAATGTCGTCGCCGACCATCTCTCTAGGTTGGTGACTCCTACGGATAGTGTGCCCATCAACGAATTCTTCCCCGACGAGACTGTCTTCTCCATCACCAAAGTTCAGGAGCCATGGTACGCAGACCTGGCCAACTATCTAGTCTCAGGAACAGTACCATACGATTATTCATATTCCCAGAAGAAGAAATTCCTCTCTGACTCAAGGAATTATTTCTGGGAGGACCCGTACTTGTTCCGAGTTAGTGCAGATGGGTTGATTCGACGATGTCTCCCGGAAGAAGAAGTTTCGAGTGTCATTCACTTTTGTCATTCTCGAGAAGCCGGAGGTCACCATGGACCCACGAGGACCGCTGCCAAGATCCTGGCCTCAGGTTTTTATTGGCCAACCCTTCATAAAGATGTGTACCAATTCTGCAGACAATGTGATAATTGTCAGAAAATGGGTAACACATCCAGGAGACATGAGATGCCGCAACAAGGGATACTAGAAGTAGAACTCTTTGATTGTTGGGGCATCGATTTCATGGGACCGTTCCCTTCCTCGCAGGGCCACGAATATGTTCTGGTGGCAGTTGATTATGTGTCAAAGTGGGTGGAAGCTGTACCGTGTCATCATGCCGACGCAAAGACAGTAACAAGATTCCTCAAGAAGCACATTTTTACCCGTTTCGGCGTGCCCAGATTATATTAGTGATGGAGGAACACACTTCTGCAACCGCTTATTCGAAGCACTTATGGTCAAATACGGGGTACGTCACAAGGTAGCTTTACCTTATCACCCCCAGACAAACGGTCAAGCAGAAGTTTCCAACCGAGAGTTAAAATGGATCCTTCAGAATACGGTTAACTCATCACGGAAGGATTGCACTTAAACTGGATGATGCGCTTTGGGCTTACCGCACTGCATTCAAGACTCCCATCGGGATGTCTCTCTTTAAGCTGGTCTATGGAAAAGCATGCCACCTTCCTGTAGAGATGTATCAAAGCATATTGGGCAATCAAAGCCCTAAACTTTGACATGGTTTCTGCAGGAGAGAGAAAAAATTCCAACTTACTGAATTAGAAGAGCTGCGAGATCAGGCTTATCAGAATGCAAAGATCTATAAAGAGCGCACCAAAAAGTTCACGACAGGATGATCCTCAAGAAGGAATTCGAAGTTGGTGATTGGGTTCTCTTATATAACTCGAGATTAAGGATTTTCCCAGGGAAGCTCAAGTCACATTGGGCCGGCCTTTTCAAATTGTTAGTGTGACCCCGTACGGTGCCTTTGAACTCCAGAACAAACAAGGCGAAACTTTCAAGTCAACGGGGCACGTCTTAAAAGGTATAATTCTCATTCCAATATTTCAACTAACCTATCTGCAACTTATTTTGTCCAAGAACAGCAGGACAATTCGCCCTCAGAATCTTCTCCAAACTAAACTTGGTCAAATACGTCTAGCTAGAGACGTTAAACCCGGGCAGCTCGGTGGGAGCAACCCACTATCTATCTTTAACTTTCCTTTAATTTAATATGTTTTTTCCTTTTGTACTATATTTCCCTTTTATTTGCTATAATAAAATGCAGGCTTTACTTGAGTTCTTCTCTCTGTGTAGAATATTCTTTACAGGTTCAATTCATGACATTCCACAGCAACACTCAAGTGTGGGGAGCTCTACACACTCTACGAAATCTGGGGAGTACACTCTTTCCTTTACTTTGCTTGCCCTATTAATTTATTTCATCTACGCAATGAGGGCATTGCTTGAGCTAAAGTGTGGGGGAAGAACCTAGGACATCTAAAATGCTTAAAATTTGTTAAGTCTCTCTGCTTATTTTCTGCTTACCTCGCATTTGTTCTAATTGAATTATGTACTTTGCTAATGTAGGTTGTTCTCTTTAAAAACTAATACTATTATGAATTGTAGGATAAAGGGTACAAAATTTTTCAAAATTGACATTTGATTACTTTTGAGGAGCATATTATATGCGGGTTGACCAAATAATCTACAAATTGGTTGGATTTTATTGCTCAGGGTTTCTTTCAGTCTTCTCTCTTAGGGATTGCTAAGGGGTATTCTATGTTTTTTTTTTTAAAAAAAAGAATACAATAATAAGGGACTTTCGAGACACCATTGGTAACCAACAAAAGAGAGTTGAGTGTTCTTAATTACAAAGGCATTATGCCTACATTTTCTCATCCCTCATGCAAAAGTGAAGCAAATGCATAAATCTTTTCTTCTTTTATTTCTCTCAATGCCCATTCTTGAGAAAAGTTGGCCATGGTAAAAGTTCTCGGAATCACCAAAATAAAAGAAACATTGAAGTACCTTAGATCATACCCCGAAATTCTATTTGTTTCGCCTTGAGCACACCTATGCCACCAGCATAATTTTTCACACTCCTCAATAAGTTTTAGAGATCATAAACTATTGACTTTTTTATCCTACCCTTCATAATAATATTTGTTAGTATTGAGCATTTCCTACTTGCTTAGGTACATGGTTTTACTTGAGGACAAGCAAAAGATAAGTGTGGGGGTGTGATAAGTGTCAAAATGAGCATGTTTATAGGTGTATTTCATGTATAATATTAGCACTTTTCTTGCTCATTTCTCCACTTCAGTTAGTTTTCCTCTAGTTTATGTTTATTGTTTTCTCACAAAATTATTGGTTTAACATGAGGAAAACCAAGCCGGGAGTGAAGTAGTCGAAGAGAACGCATAGACGCAAACGGCTCAGAAAACAGAGTACAAACGAAGAATGTAGAGCCAAAGGAAAATGGGCCACGTCAAGATTGCAACCCCTACTAAGTGGCGGACTCCTCCACCACGCTACCGCCCATTAACGGGCGGTCTCCTCACGAACAACCGCCTGGCGGACTACTCCATCACAACCGCCCCCCTTCCGCCACTTAACTCGCGGACACCACATGCTCAACCGCCCAATAGGGAGGCGGACGCCTCACTCTTGTCCGCCACTTATCAGGCGGACACCACTAACCTGACCGCTAGCGGACGCTTCAGTCTTGTCCGCCCCGTTACCACGCGGACACCACTACCAGTACCGCCCACTTATCAGGCGGACACCACACACCAAACCGCGAGGCGGTCTTAGACGCGGTCAAGACTAAAATGGACGCCGGACTAGTTTTCTTCTTCGCGCAGTCGTCTTCTTCACCTTATCTATACTCCGACCACTGCCTACCTAAATCGCTCCCGCATTTCGCCACTGTCCCCTGCAATAATGAATGAAGCAATCAATGCTTCAATCAATGAATCACTCAAGTGGGCAATCAACTGCAAATATCTACGGAAGGCTACTCTTCATTTTCTTCTATAAATACCCATTCCCTACAGCCTTATACGAGTGCACGGAGAAAACCAGAAAATCACTCATTCTCACCTCATTCATTCTCTTTCATTAACACTCACGTACATCTCATACCCCAGTTCTCTAATTCTCAAATTCACCCACTTCACTTATAATAACCTACGTACATGTTTCACTCTTCGACCTCTCCATTTCTCCATTCACTAATCACGTCTCCGTGCTGTTATTACGTCCAACCTCTGTCAGATTTATTACCAGTTATATGTCTGGCTAAGGAGGATTTACTCCGGGCAAGGTTTTTAATTATGGTTTTTAATTATGTAATCAATATTTTTACCGGTTTTAATAAATACAGTTTTTACGCTTAAGGATTTCTCCACCATTTTAATAAATTACATGAATTTATTAAAATGTTTTCCTAAGTCTATTTTGATCAGATCAGGTGATAAATAGACAGGTTATTTAAGCCGTAAATCTGGAGAAAACTTATTATGATTTAATAAGTTAGTATTTACAGATGCAATTATAATTCCTCGAATTTAACGTCCGTTTACATAGTACTGCTCGAACCTTGATTAGACCGAGCATTTTCTGGTAAACGAGTTCTTAAGGTCTATGACTTAGTCCTTAGATAAAACAGGAATTTTGCCAAACTAATTTATTAAACCGGAAGAGATAGCATAATTAATCAGATTATATTAAACCTGAACCCGGAGTTCCATTTAATTCATCTGCACTCAGTAATTTAATCTGCTCTTTTAATTCTCTAAAAACAAGTCAATTAACTTCCCCCCTTTTGTGACAAGCTTAGGTACTATTTTAGCTCGCTATAAGTCCCACGGTTTGACCCCGGCCGCTTCAGTCTTATACACTACTACGACCGGGTTTTAATTTGCAGCCCGACGGATATTTTGAGTATTAATTTCTTTCTTTTAATAACTACACCTCTTCTAAATCACTCACGATAAATCCATTCTGCAGTGCTTCTAAGCACCATGCCACATTTGTGGCTTCACGCAAGTTCTCATAGTAGCCCAAAAGGCTAGCAATGTGTATAACATGCTAAAGTGCAAGCCGAGGCACACAACATTCATTCATAGTACAAAATACATCCAATACAGTACACACAATTCACACAATTCATACACACACCTACCAACCAACGTGTGGTTGTAGGAATACACATAGTCAATTTCCAACCAAGGTCCATAGTTCTATTTCACCATTTGTGCTTATAAGCACCACGCCATATCTATGGCTTCACCAAGTTCTCACTAATATTTTAACGTACCAATAATTCTCATATATTTTACTCATATACAATCAAGAGGACGAGTCCTTCATTCATAACCACCATGCAATCAAAACAATCCATCAAACGAGCAATAACACGGTAAAACGCAGCGCGCCTACCCCCCTTAAAAATGGATTACGCCCACGTAATCCCTATTATATCATCCTTGAACTTTGGTTCAAGATGTTTAAGTCTCATGGGGTTTTCTTGTTTCTATGCAATGCAGCTCACCTTATAAGTCTATCAAATGCCTTGACTATGTTAATGACTCAGTTTATGTCTCAAAGATTCTTATCGGTATCCACACCAATCTATACGGATTCGGGTTATCCTCCCTGGGTCTAGGGTATTGGCAGATAAGTCACTTGTTATTCAACTGGAAAAATGTGAAATATGGTCCACCAGCTTCTGTTGTGCGACTCTGATTACTTTCAGGTTTGGTTTTCCTTCACTATACTTTTGGCTTTAGTTCAAGTATGCTCCGTAGTAGCTATTTAGTTCTTAGTAACACCCCTCATAATTATATGTAGCATTGCTACCTAATTCTTTTCCCTTAATGTGTACCGCCAAGTGAGACGGTTTTCGTCTTTAAGTTATCTTTATTTATTTTTTTATATTATTTTTTTTTCAGCCCAATTCTCGCCTCGACACTGTTGGTTGACTTCAATTAGTGTCAGTCCAAAAGTTACCGAATTATATACGTTAAACCGTTTAACGTACGATGTTTAGTTTTCTTATCAACATCATTGTTGTTATGCCCCACCAGAACTAAAGTAATTGATTGTTACCGGTTATATATGGCATTTGATTGTGATAGTATATATTTCATGTGGCAACCTTTAGGTCATTAGCAACATCACATTATTTTAAGTCTTTACATATTTGTAACCTCAAGGTTTTGAATAATGTATCAATGTATTCCACCCGCTCGTATCATCTAACACCGATATCCCATCCTTCGTACTTTCCTAACCTTGACTTATAAGATTTCCCATTTATTTGTAGTTCGTGTGTCCACTTGTAGGAGGTTTCGGGAATCATCCAACATTGACGTGATCAGTGTAAGTGTTGGACTACCCCTTCACCCCAATTTGTGCTCAGTGTCACTTGACCTGGCCAGGGTCGAGTTCAACTTTGCACATCCGATTTACACGATCAACAATTATTCACATATTCTTATCCCATTCGTTTCCTGTCCTCTGGCAATCAATTCATTGCCTAGTGTCACCATCCAAGCCTTTAGATTAATCGCTCAAATCCCCCAACTGTTTAGACCTCTAGGTGTGTACATAAATATATACTCATGTGTCATAAGGTTCGAGGTCGTATTTATATATAATGATCCCTTGATTTATATACATCTTCATATGGGTGTTCCCTCCAGTCTATATTTTCTTGAATTATAAGTTCTTCTCACTCCAATCCTCATACCATTTGGGTATGTATATGTGTTCATTCACTACATGGTCCCAATATTTAGTTTCGATCGTTGAGTTGTATTGTTAGCTCAAGTTAGGTATGGTTGATTTACTAATCATGACCTTCTTTAATTAAACCCGTTTACTCCTTGGGGTTTTATTGGTGACTTGTCTTTTCTGGTATGTATGTATGTACATTGGTATATATATAAGATTTGATAAATCTTGTTTAGAGTCCCTGAATATGTAGTGTGTTTGGAGGGATTATTTCGTAATAGTGGCATTATTCATTGCCATTTCCTATCTGTTCGAGTTGTGTTTGGGTGGGTAGCTAGTGCCCCATGGTAATGGCTATTTACTAGGTTCGAGGGTTCTTCTTATGATCCCTTTATCAATGTGTTTTTCTCAGGGAACTGTAATTGGTGTCTTAGAAAATTTGTTATGTCAGAGAATGAAGAGAAACGTAAGAAGAAGCAGGGAATTTATTGAGTCCCAAAATATTAGATTTAGTGTGTAAAATTGTGTCGTGCTTTATTCAGCGTTATAGATCGTACCAATTTTATGGTGTAACTGCGTCTCGAATTATATCCTCTGATTTCATTGTTTTACGAGAGGTATTCTTAAATTAGCCTCTTAGGTGTTCGAATTGCAGTATTTATCTCAATACCATCCTAAGCTTAATTAATTGCTTATTTGAGCTTTATTTATTACATAAATTTTATGGTATTTCCGTCCTCTTTTTATTTGTGAGGTAGGGTTCTATCGACTGCTAAGCATGTCGACCCAAGTTGTCGCTAAAATTGGTCCCTCTACGGGTATTATCCTTTTGGCAACGCCTATTGTATAGTATAGTCTTTTCTTCTTGGGTTGATAGTATAACATTAAGTAGATGCCAGATCGGGTTTTCCCGAGTGTGAGGAGGCTTTCTACCTCTCCGGCGTTCTTTCTCTGAGTTTAGGAGACATTAAGGAGGTGAAGGTTGGGTGTAGGTGTTTGTTAGGTGTCCAGTATTGCTGGGGAGGAACCCTAACTAACGCGCCTCACGTACTACCCCAACCCTTAACTCACTGTCAGAACTCATAATTCGAGGATTTCCTATACTCGGTACTTCTCTGTTCCAGTCATCAGAGCGCAACTACGCTCTGATACCACTTTCTGTAACACCCCCGAATAAACATCCAGTTGTACAACAAGCTCCTAGCCTTAATACAAAACAACTATGCAGCGGAATCTCAACATCATCCGGGTGTCACAGACGCCAACTACCCACGTGGTTGACAGACCACATTACCAACATCAAGTTACGGTCTGCATGACTGGAAACAGCCCTCAATACAAACTCATAAACAATACATAGTACAATTCCCAATTACCGAGTGTCTACAACAAAGTTACCAAATCTTAAACTAAGAATTACTTCTCGGGTTTAGTAACAACCCATATATTACCCATACTACTACAAACTTAAAAGTCATGCCTTGATGGACTACCCCCATGGTAGCCATCCCGCCTACGCTCCGTTATTGTCCGGCACAATACCTGAAAAAAATTGGGTGTAAAGGACTCAGCAAACTACGCTGAGTATGGACGTGTGTAGCCCTATGTTACCGGGCCACACGACTACTTGGTCGAATATTATTAAGTCAATTTACATGCTATAATAAAGCAGTAAAACACACCACCTTAGAACATAGTATCATACACACTTAAGGTAGTAACACATTAGCAACAACAACCAAGCATAACAAGCTGCTAGTAACACAACAGCA
This sequence comes from Limonium bicolor, assembly GCA_023374045.1. Taxonomy (NCBI): domain Eukaryota; kingdom Viridiplantae; phylum Streptophyta; class Magnoliopsida; order Caryophyllales; family Plumbaginaceae; genus Limonium; species Limonium bicolor. The sequence continues at coordinate 301,412,687 of CM041780.1, forward strand.
ATCATGTACATAATAAAACGTGTGCATAGGTATGTAATACCCATGATCCTCACTATGGGATCGTACGAGCGTTGTGTGTTTTAATTTCTTTTCTCTTGTTCCCTTAAAGTGTATTTTTTTCTCTTTCCTTGCACCAGGTCTGGGGATGTAATTTAGATCCCGTGACCATCTTATGTAGGTGCTAATCTTTCCTTGTTTCTTTAAGGGTTATTTGTGAATTCTCTTATCACCACCATTTGGAGAATGTCTTCTTCATAGTTAATCCTCCATTCCCGGATAGCTCTTTCTCTCTCTGTTGTTTTTAAATGTTACTAGCCACTGCCCCGGATACCAAGGGTCCGTCTCCCTATTTCTTTTCAATATTACTAGCCTCTGCCCCGGATACAAAGGGTCCGTCTCCCTATGCCTTTTAATGTTACTGGTCTCTACCCCGGATACAAAGGGTCTGTCTCCCTATTCCTTCTCAATGTTCTGGTCTCTACCCCGGATACAAAGGGTCTGTCTCCCTATTCCTTTTAATCTTATTGGTCTCTACCCCGGATACCAAGGGTCCGTCCCCCTATTCCCTTTTTAGGTTATTGGTCTCTACCTCGGATACATAGGGTCCGTCTCCTTATCCTTCTCATGGTATTGGCTTATCATTATCTTTGATTATTCGACACCATAGTGGGTGTCTTTAGAGGTCCTCTATAGTTAAGAGGAGTTTTCCCTTTTTGTAGTTCCTTTGGTTTGTTTACGAAGTTCGTTGTGTTTCATCTCAAGGATTCATCAACGAGAAGGGACTACACTACTGTGTGCGCGCAAACAATATGCACAATAATAGCAAGCAGGTAAGCAAGGAAAATACTCAATCCATTCACATGTCTTAAACAAGCTCGCAACAGACAGATAAGCACGGGAAAACAAACATCCGTTTTCATGCATTAGTCTTGTGGTCATAATCAAACAAGGCACACAACACACAAGCCGTGTAACACGGCAACATACGAACCACACATGTCCATACCTGGATCAGAAGCAAGTGTCGTCCCACACCCGGGTTCCCGGTTGGTGTTCGTTACAGCCCTAACGTTAATTAAAAACAACATGTCAGTTTATGATTTCATGTGACGACCTTTGTAACACTTCCCAAGTTTATCTCGTTGTTATCGGGTGTTATTTCCTAGGGAGTTGTTGAATGTTCAATTTATTCTAAACCTTGGAACTACCCAAGTACTCACCATAGATGTTTATTCCACCCCTAGGACGTTTACATCATCGTTTACATGTTAACTATGTACTTCCCTCTAGCTAATGTTTTGGAGCATTCTAGGCACTAATATGTAACCAGTTTATCAAAGATGGATTTAACTTGTTTAAAGTGTATTCTTTCCTTGGATAACTAGCTATGTTTTGAGCTCAATATTTACACAATAACATCCCTCAATCACTTCTAGAGCTCCCTTGTACTGAAGCTTAAGTGTTTCAAAACTGAAACATGGTTCTGGTACATAACCTTATATTATCACACTTTTAATGTATCTAAGGGTGTCTTAACTTCCCAAGATGTTTTGTTAACCTAATCACATTTATCAGTCATGATTTGGGTTCATTATTAGCTCATCACCACATCCTTAGCACTTTGGGCAGTTGCCATACTGAAGCTTAATTCCAGAGAACTGAACACAACTCTATGCACACTTTTCTTCAAGTTTCCTTTGTTACTGCATTGCTTTGTTTTCCTGATTTTCCCCTAACGTGTCCACTCTCTTAGCTAGGTGTATTAGCAGGGTTTTAAGCTCAATTTCATACCGGTTCAACCCTCTTAACCCTTGGTATTACGGCTATACAGAAACTCAAAACAGAGAAAAGCTGAAATAACATTACTGCATTACTCCTCCATTCCTCCCTCTTAGTTCCTTTATCAGTCCCCAATTCCACCCAATTTTCTTGTACAGCTTTACATAGGTGCATTAGCTAGATGTTGGGTTTTATCAGCAGACTAATACCATACTCTTATATCACTAGTATTTCAGTTACACAGACACTTAAATTTCAGGAAGAACATGAAACTGGAAGATCAGAAACTGATATTATCCCCCTTTGTTCAGTTCCAAATTCAGTTCGATCAAACAGATTTGTAACCTTCACGAAGTATGTACTAACTTAGATGAGTGCATTAGAGATGGCTCAGGACCATTAGCAACTCAATACCCCCTTTCCAACAGAGCTATACAGGAGCTTAATCTTCAAGGAAACTATAAAACTGAAGTATCGAATTCTGATATTCTTCTTTTATTTTCTTCTGTTCGTTCACAACTTGACCTTCCCACCTTCCCAATTACCTAGTGACTTAGTTAAACATTCTTAGTATCATTTTAAACTTCAAACAGACCCAAAACAGCATCATTAAAGTTACAGAACTTACCTATACTGAAACAACCGATTTCAGGGACTGAAAAACTGAAACTGATACGTCTTGCCTATTGTTCTCTTCTTGCTCTTTAATCTGATTTCATGTTTCCCTCAAATGGTTCAGTCACTTGGTTAAGTGTTTCAATACCGTTTTAACCCCAGAACTGTTTATCCATTTAGTTAGGTGTTTAAGTAAGGTTCTTACTTCAGTTCTAGACTAATATTACACTCTTAATATCCCTTGAACTCCAGTAATACTGAAGCAATTTATTACCGAAAATTCTGAAAGTGACTTGGTACACCTTTCCTGTATTCTTTCTGTTTGGTTATTGATCTGCCTCTTAACCTCTCCCTAAATATTCGTAGGCTTACTTAAGTGGGTTAGATATGTTTTAGGTTCATTGTACTACTCACACACCTCTCCTAACACTTCTGAACTATTTATACTGAAACCGAAAGAACTATAAAAAAGACTGCACCACTAATCCATGTATTTCTCCCTTAGTTTTCCCTTTCTGTTCGTTAAGCTGTCCTCTAACTCCACCTAAGGTTTCTGCCCAGGTAGCTAGGAGTATTAGGGAGGTTTTGAACTCAACCACAACACAAACAAGACTGTTTACACTACTGGAAGTTCTTAATACAGAACTGAAAACCGATGAAAAACTGCAACCTTTTACCGGGTATCTTCCCTTCTATTCCCCCTTCTTATTCATTACTCCGGCTTCTAACTCATCCCTTATTGTTTACATAGGTAGTTCAGTGTTTTATCAATAATTTTAACCCAAAGCAAAACCCAAAACTCCATCAATACTACTACTGAATTTCCATTCACCTGGAACCGACACTGTAACACTAGGATTTGATTTTCTTTTGTTTCTGCATTATCCTACTTCTGTTACTCCTTTAAATGTGCTACGGGTTTCTCCAATCTTTACCAGACAGTTTACTTCTAGGTGAGTGTGGTAGCAAAGTTTTAGGTTCACTCACTTGCCAAGACAACCTCTAATCTGTTTCTGTATTTCTGTTGTAACGAAGGGTATAAGCTGCAGAACTTAAGCTCATTTCTACACTAGTGGTTGTTAGCACCTTTGTGCAGAATTCTCTGAACTTGTTTCTTCCCTAGATTGTCTAGGCACTTAGTTAAATTACTTAATGCAGTTTCGACATTAGAATCACCCAAACAATTTGGACCACACTCCTGAAGGTCATCTACACAGTTCCTGAAACAAAAACTGAAAACTGAATCTGAAGATACCGATGTACTCTTGTCTTTGTTTCCTTTCTGTTTGTTCGAATATCTATCTTTCAAATCCCTCCCATGGAGCGTACCTATCCAATTAGGTGTTCTAGCACCATATTAGCCCTGAACTCAAATTAAACAGATCGGTTAATCCCACTAACACATTCTCATACTGAAACAACTAAAACGCTGAAGCTGAAATTATAACCGGATACACCCTCTATCTTTTTTTTATTCATGAATCTGACCTTGAATCCCCCCCTTAGCTAAGTGTGTAATTTAGATTTTTAAACTCAAGACAAACCCCAACAACCTTACTCAGTTACTGAAACATCCGCAACTAACTGAAAAAAAAGCAGAAACATGCAACTGTAAAACTGAAGCAAAACTGCTACGTTTCTCTTCTTCTGCTTCTGTTTTTTTTCTCCATTCTCAGTCTGTTTCTGGTTTATTTTTTTCTTCTATTTCTATTCCTTGCTCACAAATAGATTTTCAAGTTAATTAGTTACTTAGCTTAATACAGTCTCAGCTTCTAGAACATCCCTAAGTAACTAAAGCTATACTCCTGAAAGTTCTTACTCAAACCTGCAAAACAAAACCGAAACTGATATGTATATTTCCTGTTGTTTTCATTTGTTCACGCATCTGAGTTTTCAACTTTTCCTCAAGCTGATTGCCTGCCTAGTTGGATGTGTTATTGACCTACTGAATTCAACACAAACTCAAAACCACCTACACACACCATTAACGTTCCTGAAACATCCAAACTATTGGAACAGGACAAAACTGACAGAAACTGAAATACTACTGGTGGTTTTCTTCCATCCTGTTCCTGTTCTTTGTTTACGTTTTGATTATTTTGATTCTTCCCAACTTTGCCTAGCAGTATTAGTTTGAGTTGAGTCTGTTAATAAATCATCACCACACCGTCATACCCTTAAACAATTAGTACAGAAACGCAAGGTTACAGGATTTAAATGCTTGTAATTGAACTTGACAGTTTGTGTCGTTTTCTTCTTTCTTTATTTTTTGTTGATCCCGGAGATCAGTTTAAGAGTAGCTCACCAATTCATTATCTTAGCTGCCTCTCCCTTTATTGATCTTGGCACACTTCAAGGCTCCCTGCCCCTAGGTCACTGGATAGGAACTGAAGAAAATTTCCCAGGAATTAGCTTTGAACCCAGAGAAGGATAGTGACTGAACGACAGAAAAAAAGAAATCTGTTTCAGGGTTCCACCTCCCAGTTGTGTTTCTCATCAAGCAAAAGTTTTCAGGTCCTTCATCGATGGACTAGCATGGAGCACACATGCAGCACAGGAAGGAAAAATGGCGTGAGTAGGACTAGTCTAGTCGGGCACCAGAAATTTATGCATCAGGTTGTTAGGAAAAAAAACTGATTTGGTGTTTACCTTTAGCTGATATCAATCCAGTGTGATGCTAGTCTGTGATAATCTCCTTCTTGGAAAAGAATGCGGGTAGCTTGCATGCGAGAATCAGGGGGGAAAAGTGAAAGGAGTTGCTGAATCGTGCAAGAAGAACTGGTGCGTGCACCGAGAGGGAAAAGGATAGTCTGGGTGTTTATGAGTCAAATGGCACCAGAGAAGGGAGTAATGGGGCGCGGGATTTCAGGAAGGCTGTTGTTCTCAGGTTGCACGATGATGGTGCCATTCCCAATCAAGAATCCAAGTGCAGATTCTGCTGCACTTTGTTGTCTCCATAGTTGTTCACAGTGGTGGGAATCGGACAGCACACGGCCATCACGGTCTGTTTTTTTTTTAGTTACTTAAGTAGTCCTCGTTACTAGTTTTAATACGCTAGTATTTGATACTGAATTCGAGCTTAGCTCAATCGGTTAAGGCGTTTATAAGGTATACGAGAGGTACGGGGTTCGAACCTCAGCAGGAGCGTTTTTGCTCTTTTTCTTCTCTTTTTTTTGTATAAGTTATACATGCTTATTTATATATGTAAAACTATGTAATATACGTCGCGTTATTAATTTTATACGCGACTAGTTATTTATACGTACATGTCTATATGTATACGTCCCCTTTTATTTTGTCACGTTTTAGTTACATGTGACTATGCGACATTATTATTCAATCGGTTAAGGCGTTTATATGTATACGCCCCCTTTAATTGTTCGTACGCGTTTATGATTTTATGCGTTTAATTCGTTTAGGGGTGTTTCAACCAAGAGGAATTTTAACAAGTGACCAGTACTTGGCAATGTACCAAGATGGCGAGAGAAGCCAATATGGCAAGACAATGATAAGAATTTTGAAATGAAAATTTGGAAAGGCTTAACAGCCTGACCACTGTATTGAAGAGCATACCAGTTGGTGAGGAGCCATATCTGGTAAGAAACAACAGACATTGAAATGCCGTGGAGATTTTTATTTTCAAACCCAATTTTTCTTACAAAACGCAAATTTTCCAAAAACCCCCAAATTTTAAAACCAAACCAGGGAACCTCGGTAAGTTATCATAGAAAGATACAAGAGGAGTTGGCAACAGAATACTTCACCTAGGCGTGTGACCGACACTACAGGTGTACACAAACGAAACATGGTACGACCGCACTCCGAAGGAGCTTGCGGGCCTGACATACCAATTATGAGTTAGTCGGGTAGGTGGTAACGTATCAATAAGATACTCCATGTATGTATACAAGTAGAGTACGGAACACGGGAAGTAGCCCACTCCATACTACAGACGAAAGAGCCAATTCAAACCAAGACAGGTGGACACCTCGAATGATCGAAGATCACAGAGAAGCTTATCAAGCTAAAGGAGTCAAGAATCCAGTAAGATGACGGACCTAAGGATATAACGTTAAGAAGTGCGAGAAACACATAATATTAAGTATAGACGTTGGATATGTCTCAGGAAATACATAATAACTGGAATGAATACCAGCGTAAGCAATACGGAAAATGCCTAAACGAACACGATAAACGAATAGATTTCCCAGAACAACCACTAAGGCTACGGAAAACAATATATCTCACTGAAGAGAATATCAAACCCGACCATGAATGTAAGAAGGAAGTATCAACCATCTACCTAGTTCCGGGAAACATTACAACCCAAGAACGGGGAACATTACAACCCTAAAAGGCACAACTCAGTAGCACCCAGGAGCAATCCGTGAAGGGTGTCGGAGTTAACAGTAGTTGAACGAGATATCGTGTTGAGAACATAGGTGTTAAACAAACACTCGGGTAGAACCTTGAAGGGATCCCACGTAACACGGGATACCCTAGATTGCTAGAGGGCATGAATTAATATCAAGGTACTTACAGGGCCTTCCATGTACGGAAGCGTGATGAGACAATCATATCAAAGAGCCCAACAACACCTCCAAACCATTTAATGGTATACGGAGAAGAAGAAACCTCAGTAAGCAGCCCGCAAAGAGCGTGACTTGAGGCAATGTGGCTTTTAAGTCGGCAAACCAGCTACCATTCGTAGATTTAAACGTTGCAAAACCTATGCATAAAGGCATAAGAGGAATTATGAACAATAAACCACTACCTTAGAGTGGGGATACCACTCTTTATTATGGGGCCTATGGAGTGGTAATTGCGTCAATCTTCCAGAGAAGGGCTACCACCTAAGTATGCGATGTGAAACCGCTAAAGTGGTGTAGTGAAACCTAAGCATGTGTATATTGCAAAGGAGTATATGAACAGGAAAAGTATGTAGAAAAGCTTTGATAGCAGTGGAAGGAAACCGAAAGAGTAATCGGATGAGTAGTAAACACTGCATGTGTGCAATATAACTGCAGGGTAAACAATGCGCAAGAAGCGCAGAGAAAGTTAAGATAGCAGTGTCTTCTTTTGAGCCAAATGAATGGCAAGCCATAGTAAAATGGCGGGAATACATGAGCGAAAGCTAAAGTAGTAGCGGACGCCACTTAAGCAATCGTTGTCTAATGAGTAAGAGCATGGTACGCAGTGAGCAACCATTGTAAGAGTGTAATCATAAAGTGATATGAAGCTGATGAGAAAAGATAGTAACGGAGACATGTTCATTCCTATCTCATGAGAGATTTACTGCCAAGGGTTTACGCTTCTGCACTCTGTATGACTGAGTGTTTTGGTATTGCACTTGTGCGGTAATGATCGAGTGGGAGAGCTAGGAATTGGGAAATGTCAATGAAGCCTGTTGACCGAGAATCTAGTGAAATAACCGTGTGGCCATTGGCCAAGGATGCACCAAGAATGTGGGCCGTAACCCACAGGTCCCAGGACCGATGTGTGGTAAATGTAGAGTGGTATGAATGAAGAGTTCTTGTACAGAAACGAGTAAACAAACATAAAATTTATCGAGAGAGCACTACATACTAAGTAGTAGCTTGACCTCAACCGACAATAAGTCAGAAAAAGTAAGAGATACCATGAAGGTTTACAACGCTATACGAAGTAGGTTTCCACAGAACTGGAGGGTAAATCTACAACTCATCGAATTCGCATACGGTAAGAGATATCACGTGAAGATTGAGAAACCCTTATTCCCAAGACAATAAGGGATTTTAGGGAGTAAGTAATACATTGAGAATGCCAAAGGGGCGAATTAATCTCTAGTTGTCAGGTCACGCATCAGAAGCTTGTGGGCCGTGATCCAAGGTTAAGTATACCTAGCAAATGGGGGTAATTGGCTAATCATAAACGCCTTGAACCCTTAGAGACTAGAACTGAACCCGGTTATGAGTAAATTAACCGCAGTGAAGTTAAAACACTTCATGGTACTCGAATTAGTGAACCAATGTTCAGTGATAACATATGGTCGATTACGCGGGCGTAACCCCTTTTAAGGGGGGTAGGGCGAGAAACCGCTTAGAGTATATTTTACGTATAGATGCGTAAACTATTATGTGCATGGCACAAAAGAAATTATTTTGATGATTGGAACTCATGTTACATAAACATGTGTACCCATTCATCGTGTAAGTATGAGTATTGTGCATGAGAGATGCGAGTAATGAGTATATACTATTTATGAAAAGAGGAGTAGAGAGACTCCTAGGGAATGAGAATCCCCATAGCATATGTCTATTGAAATTAGACATGAGATATGATGAGTATGAATCGGTATGAAACCGGTGTAGAACCCAGTAGGAAGTAAGTATCCCTAGGTAATTTTATTTGAGAATGATTGATGGAGTGAGTTCCATCCTTTGGAGTTGTATGTTTGTATGTTTTTAAATTGAGTAACAATTTGAGGAAATGAGGTCATGAGTTGCTTAGGTAACGTAAGCAAAGAAAATTGATAATGACGGATGACCTAAGTTCTAGGAATTTGAGATAAGTTAGAATGGATTGTTTTATGAATATGACTAGAAAGAGTAAAAGATAGAAAACAAAAATGTTTGACTATCTGATTGTATGAAACTAACATGGGAGGTGAAACTTGATCTGCTAGCGATCAAGGGAAACCGAACACAAATTGGAGTGGAAGGATAGTTCAACACTGATGCTGATCACATCAGGGTTGGATGATTCTTGAAGCTCCCTATAAGTGGTCACAAGTAATCACGCTAAGAAAAGATACAACTACCATAAACCGGATTTGGAGTTGTGTGATGTTTTAAAATAATTTTCAAACAGGTTTTGAAAAAGGATTTTCTTCAAGTATGAAGATGGAAGCGGAAACTGGTTTTGAAACCGCTATCACCCGCCGATGGCTGTGGCCTTAAGTCTTGATGACCGGTAGAACGGTGGGCGTGTATTAGTTTTGAAACCATTGCACCGTACGTGCGGCGGTCCTAAGTGGCCGGTTGGGACGGTGACAGTGTGTGATTTTTCCAAAGGCAACAGGACGGGGAGAGTACCCTGAGACGATCCTGTGTTGAGTGAGTCAACCAGTGTGCCTGAGGATATTTATATGTGAAACGTTTTGATCAGAACCGAAGGGACCGTGGGCCTGAGAGAGTAAGTGCCCATTTGTCATGAAACGGCCGTGGACCAGAGAGTGTAAGTGTCCAACGTGACCGGTACCTGAGGGATCAGTAGTATATTACTCAATATGGATTCGAGGATTGTAGTGCCTTCTAGTCTTCGGACCGATTTCATGGAGAGAGTACAAGAGTATTTTTGATTGCTATACATGTTGTGATATGTGTGTGGTATGTGTAGTGTGAAATGAGACTGACTTGTGGAAGTTCCATGATATATCGATGGATTTTGTTGTTGGACTCCCATCTGCTAGGGGAGGACTCAACATGATCTGGGTGATTGTCGATCGCCTTACCAAGGTGGCCCGCTTCATACCAATGAGGGATACTTGGAAGGTAGCAAAGCTCGCTGAGATATTTGATCGAGAAATTATTCGACATCATGGAGTTCCTAAGATGATTGTGTCTGACCGCGACACCAGGTTTCTCTCGAGATACTGGAGAGCCACACGTGAGGCGCTTGGTACCGAGCTGAAGCTCAGTACAGCGTTCCATCCACAGACTGACGGTCAGACAGAGCGGACCATCCAGACACTAGAGGACATGCTGAGAGCATGCGCCTTAGATTTCCAGGGGAGTTGGGTGGACAAGTTACATCTGATCGAGTTTTCTTATAACAACAGCTACCACGCTTCGATCAAGATGTCACCCTTCCAAGCCTTGTATGGCAGACCGTGTCGCACTCCTCTGTGTTGGGATGAGTCCAGTGAGGCGGTCATTGTTGGACCGGAATACCTTGAGCAGATGCAATCTGAAGTGCAACAAATTCGAGCGAATATGAAAGCGGCCCAGGATCGACAAAAGTCTTATACCGATGTGCGACGACGCGACCTCGAGTTCGCTGTAGGCGATCAGGTATTTCTGCGCGTCTCTCCGATGAAGGGCGTGTTCCGATTCGGCCAGAAAGGCAAGTTGAGCCCGAAATACGTTGGGCCTTATACGATCACGGAAAGGATTGGAGCTGTAGCTTACAGGTTAGCGTTACCTGCAGACTTGGGTCATGTTCATGATGTCTTTCATGTTTCACAACTCAAGAAGTATATAGCCGATCCATCTCATGTCTTAGAGCCTGATCACATATCCCTTGAGCCGACGATGAGGTACGTCGAGACTCCCTTGCGTATCCTTGACACCAAGACGAGAGACACCCGCAACAAGTCTGTGCGGATGGTCAAGGTCTTGTGGTCGAACCACGACGCCGAGGAGGCTACTTGGGAACTGGAGGACGCCATGAGGGCGAAGTACCCGACACTGTTTGTAGACTAGGTTGTCTAGTGTCGTGAGGGTACGGGGCGTACCCCTTTTAAGGGGGGTAGGACCGTTTTGTTTTAGCATTGCTTCGGGATAGCTTTGCTTGTATGTATATGGTTACATTTTGTTTGACACAGTGTAACAACCAGTGTATTGGTTGTAGTGTTGTTAGTGCTTGCAGTGTGTTGCTTGCATGGGTGGTGCTTGTTTGCACAGTGTGCGTATGGCTCTTGTTGCACAGTGTATGGGTGTGCATGTTGCTATGAATGTATGTGTGAGATTTGTTTTGCGAACTTGTTTAACAGATATGATATCTGTATGTGTACAACTTGTGTGTTGTGTTATGTATGATTTTGACAAGTGACTTGTCAAATGATTGATGCTATTAATCCACTGACTTTGACCAACTTTGAGGGCAAAGTTCCTTAAGGGGGGTAGGTTGAAATACCCCGGAATTTAAAACAGTGATTAATTAGGCTAATTAAATATTTTAAAGCTTAATTAGTCCTAAATAAATATGTAGGAACGATTCCCGAAGAAAACGGATTCGTAAAACGAGTTAAAAACGCAAACGAGCTTTAAAACGCGCTTTTCGAGAAACCGGGGAAAATATGATTTTAAACGGGTTAAATTAACTCGTAATAATTATAGTTAGTTAAATATCTATAATTAGACCATAGTGTGGGTCTAGATCTATTAAAATTAATTAAACGGCAAAATTCCGGAAAACGGACCCGGTAAATGAATAGTGTCAAAACCGGGAGACGAAACGCGTTTAATTTGAAAAGACGAAAAACGACCCGAGCTATTAATTAATGTAGGCCGGTTTTAATTAATGAGTGTATACCCATTAATAGCTTGTTAGCTATTAAGTGATAACAAGCCAAACAAATAAAAAAGTAAGTAAATAGTATAAAGTGAAAGTAAAATAAAGAGCTTACCTTCTCACCTTCTCCTTCTCCATTCACGATTTGCCCAGTACGTTTAAACTCCTTCTTCTTCCTCTGTTAGTCGCGATACCAACAGCACCTCACCCTCATCTTGTCTCGCCATTAACTTGCTCATTCCTCCACCGAATCACACGAAATTGGTACCGTTGAACTCGTCTCGGTGAGAGCTTCGATCTCCACCCATCAAAGTTTCGATTCCTCCGTTTCCATCTCCATCGACGTGGGAGCTTTTGAAGCTTGAAGGGTAGATATCAACCCTTCTTCTCTTCCTTAGTGCCTTAAGGTATATATAAGTAAGTATTTATACCATTTCAAGCTTATTCTACCATTTGTGAGACTTTTTCCCTCACGTGGAAATTTCCCCTCATTTCAGCCGAGAGCATATGTTTTTGTGGGTGTTGCGAAACTTCTCCAATTGATTGCCAAGCTATCTATTTGGGTTCTCTAAGGTAAAATCTAAATTAAACTTTGAAAACTAGCTCTTAAAATTTATATTAGGTTTTGTGGAGGAAAAGTGAATTGATTGTTGTGTGTGAGTTGGGCTGCGGTTGTAGTTGGCAATCCAAAGCCCTTGTGTGGTGAGGAAAACAAGTGAAGGAAGAGGGAACAAGATAAGGAAGAAGAAGAGGAGTGAAAACTGAAAGTGAAACAAGGTAAAAAGCTTACCTTGTATTGGTTTTATTCCCTTGAGAAATTGATGTTTGTGTTGAACGAATAACCTTGAGTTTGCGTAGTCTTGGTACTACAATATTGATAGTTTGAAGAGAATGTTTTAATGTGTGTGAGTGTGCAATTAAACCTAGAAGTTAAGTTGTTTTACATATGTGAGCAATGGGATTTTGTTGTGTTATAAGTGTTTAAACCAAACAGGTGGGAGATGTGTGTTGTGAACTTTTGTAGTGTGGTGAAAACGATTAGTGAAGTAAATAGGTGCTGTCAAAATTCACCTATGATGGATAGTTGAGTGTTCTGTTTTTTTAAGGTAGAAATTAGGTTGGTTAGGAAGGTTTAGTTGAGTGGTTAATGCTTTGAGGACCTAACAAAGAAGAAGAGAATACTAGGAGTGAAATAATGTCATTTTTGAGTTAGGTAAGGCATCAGTATGTGAGGCTTGAATGGTTTGAAGAGGATGCCAAAATCTGTTACAAAACCGATAGAAAACAAGGGGGAAAACAAGGTTGTAAGTGTAAAAGAATCTAAGTAAAATGAACTAGATTGGTGAGTGTACTTGGTGCTTGGTTTAGTGTGATTTAGGTGGGTAATTAGATGCTAAAACATGTGGATTTTAGTTGGTGAAGATAGGTTAATCAATGGGCAAAGAGATAACATGTAACAGAGTTGTAAACTGTTAAAATTCTGAAATCTGTAGCAGGGTCCGGGACTTAGGTCCAGGACCAAGTCCCGGACCACCCCTATTTTTACCCCCGAGAGTGCTCTGTTTGTTTGGTCCGGGTCCTAACCCCATGTCCAAGTCCCGGACCATGTACACTTTTCAACCCGTGAGTTCGCTGTTTCGTTGGTCCGGGTCCTAACACCATGCCCAAGTCCCGGACCATGTACAATTTTTAGCCGAGAGTTTGAACCAAGGTTGGTCCGGGACTTAAGTCCCGTGTGAAGTCCCGGACCAGACCAGAAATGAAAAAAAAATAGTTTTAAGGTTTAAAGCTAGGGAATGGTTGGTAATGATATTATAGGTTAATTAGGACTTGACTAATGACATGTGAAGGTCATTAAGGGCTTAACAAGAAAGAGAAATGTGAAACATGAACTTGTGTGATTTAAGCTTGAAACGTAATGACTAAGTAGTAAAGTACGGGAAACGTTAGTGGAGTAACGAGTTAGGTTAATTATGGTTAATTGACCTCCCGAATTAATGTATGTTTAGGACTGTTAGGACTCCGAGAAGTAAGTCACAAGCGACGACGGTGAACGGTATGGTTTTCTCATGCCCTGTATCCTAACTTGGTTACTCTGATTTGTGTGTTTGTGTGTTTATGTGCAATCACCTAATCAAGATTAAATGCATGAATATGATTAATGGTATTACCTTGTATATTGTGTGCTTGACTTTGCACCCAATGAACTATGTCTTGAAAGACTAGTTTGTATAATTCATGAAATGTTTGAATGGAAGAATTCTGTGTTTGAGATGTCTCACTAACACACTAACCTGACTTACCTAACTTGGAAATGGTAACTGATGATGAGAGACCGATAGAGTGTCGGCCACGCGTGAGAATGAGGAAGCAAGAGAGATTGCTTACCGAGTTCTGGCCTAACCTTCCCACCATGGTTCCGAACCGTAAGGTCGCAGCCCGGGGAAGTAAGCCAAACCTAAGCCCGGTGGTGAGTTGTGGTGTGTATGCCACTTCTCTGCCCGGAGGTCACCCGACTTAACTGAGTAATTATTTCATGAGATAAATAATGGTTAAGTGTGGATCATGCCTTGTGCGAGATATGATCAAGAGATAAGAGATATGAGCATCCGTCTAACCCGGATGAGAATTTGGCTAACACGAGAGAGGTGTGAATCTTGAGGGAGAACCTCAAGGCCTCAGTGACCAATGTGTGGGACTTGTAATGTTTCCATTGTGTGATACTCTGTGTGTGGGTATTGTTTTATGAATATATTGTTGTTTTTAGCATGCTTGTTTGAATAATAATGAACCGCATGTTGGCGACCAAGTAGTTGGCGTACCCTCGCTAGTACGCGGGGTATGCGATTACCATATGCAGCTTTAGCTGAGCCCCTTCGGGCACCATTTTTCTTATTCTTACAGGTACACGAGACGGTTGCTAGTTGGAGTCCGAGATGTTGCTTTTGGTTGTTAGTAGTAGATGGGGCGGTGTACCGAGTTGTACACGGGCTTGTAGCCCTAGTATAGTCGGTGTACTATGTGGTACACCTGTTGCTTTTGTTAGGAGGACATGGAGTAGTTGTGTGACTATAAACTTGTATTCTTTTGGCGGGCTGTGAGCCCTGTGTAAATACTCTTAGTACTCGGTAATCAGGTGTGTAAGTTATGTAATTAAGTTGGTATTTCTTTTATCAGACCGGGACTGTAGTTGTAGTAGTTGGATCCGGTAACCATATGGGTGGTTATCGGTATTGTATCACCCTCGGTAGTTAAGTTTTCCGCTGCGATTAGTTTAGTGTCCGTGACGTTTAGACCGTGGTTAGAGGAATTATCGTATGGGGTGTTACAAAAATGGTATCAGAGCGAAGCCTCGCTCTGATAGAAAGAAATACGAGTGTAGTGATTACCGAGTTAGGAAACCTAACCCTGAATGACCGTTAAGTTAACGGATACCCTTTACGTCTATATGGCGATACAATGCTTAAACTCTAGACCATTTGGTCGCATCACCTGATGTAAATTGTTAATGGTTCAGATGTCCGGAAGAGGACGAGGTCGAACCGTGGGGGGGCTGCTGAGGAGCCAGAACCGCAGACGATAGCTGAGATCGTCGCGGCTACGGTAGCGCAGATGCTACCACAGGTTATTGCAGCTGTGCAGCAGACACACTCAGCAGACACAGGCTGAGCCACCCCCACCCCCACCACCCAGAGAGACGAATTGGGTGAAAGCTGTAGCTGACCTACGACCCGCTTGCTTCCAGGGTGAGAGCGATCCAGCTAAGCTCGAGGCTTACATCTCCGAGATGGAGACGGCCTTCGAGACCCTCGAGACTCCTGCTGGAGTGAGGGTGAGAATAGCTGCCTATTATCTGAAGGGTGCCGCTATGGACTGGTGGAAGCTAGTCAAGGGCGAGCACGTCGCCGACCCTGCATTCGACTGGAATGCCTTCACTGCTCTTCTACGTTCCAAATACTACCCCGAGCATGTGAAGACAAAGAAGCGGCTCGAATTAGATGCTCTGAAGATGACGGATAAGATGACCGTCGACGAGTATTATACCACCTTTACTTCTATCCTTCGACTTCTACCCGACCTCGGGTATACCGGTCAGGTTTTGGTCGACCGCTTCTATGGCGGCCTGAGCCATCGCCTCCGGTATGGCATGGGATACACCCGGTTCACCTCTCTACAGGTAAACGACGGTTTGAGTTTAATGCCATAGTCAATACATTAGTGCCCTTCTTGTGTAAGAATACCAACTAATGTCCTAATCAGGAGTGTTACCATGCCGCATCGAGAGTTGAGATTACCGTCCAGCTAAGGGACGAGGAGAACGCGCAGAAGCGCAAGTTCAGCAACAAGGGTTCTGGCTCTGGTGAGCAGACCCAAGGGAAAGGATGGGGAAAGAAGAAAGGGAAGTACTCCCACCCGACCCAAACCCAGAAGACTACCACAGAGAGCGGTGCCCATGCTGAGAAGGGCAAGGCAGCTGAGCCATTACGGCTCGCCTATTCCGCGCCGATAGCAGCGAAGCCGCTGAGGTCTCACCCACCTAAGGGTAAGCTTCTCAATAACCAACACTTGTGTGTTCCTAAGCTTAGTGTACCGAACTTTGCTAACTCTCAATGCTTCAGGTTCTGGATCTGGCTCAGGCAAGGGCAACTCTGATGGACGGGCCTACAGTTGCAAGTATTGCAAGAACGACCACCCCGGCACTGATTGCCAGGGAAGAGAGGTCAGGTGTTATAGCTGCCACAAGATGGGGCACCGTGCCTATGAGTGCCCTGCCAAGAAGGGCAACAGCCAGGAGTTCAAGCAGAGAGAGGGCAAAGAGAGCAGCTGGTGATACTCAGACCCAGTATGGCCAGCAGGGGCAGGGACCTAGAGGTGCTCCGAAAGGTGCACCGCAGAGACAGTCCGCCCTTCACATCATAGATCGCTGAGGGAGCTGGTCAGAAGACCGGTTCAGGTACTTTCACACACACCTTTAATCCTTGAGAGCATGACTACAGTCTTAATTACCTGCATCAGTGAATGACATAGAACTAACATATAGTTAGAACATGAATTGAAAAAGATTAGAACTTATAAGTTGAACTCACCACTTAGGGACCTTCCACATCTGCTATCCTATACCGACTGAACCACCCTTGAAGAGTCCGACATCACCACACACCAATACACCATCGACCAGTGTCAGGTTATCCGCCCAGGTATGTTATTGTTAAGGGGATACCTGACACCCGAAGCACAAATTGCCATTATCCGATGCTGCAACAAACTCGGAGCAAGCCCAGGAGGATTTTACACACCAGAATACCCCGGTGGAGCAACAATGAAACTAAAAATGATGTGCATGGGGAAGGAGTGGAATCCTTACACCCGCACCTACCACAAGCAGAGCAGATGACGAAACAACACCACCTAAAATACCCGGAGAATTCCAAACGGTTGTTACACAGGCCGTAGAGATTGCACAGCAGCTTGAAGCTGATCCCGTACCTGCACTTGAAGCAGATATTTGTATTGTCAACTTCTACCAAGAAGGAGGACGACTTGGTTTACACCAAGATAAGGACGAGACAGCGGGATCCCTTGAAAAGGGGTGCCCGTAGTGTCTTGGTCCATTGGTGACGACGCCGAATTCCTGTTTGGCGAGCAGAAGCGTGCAGACCGCGCGGAGAAGATTATCCTTAGGTCAGGAGATGTCTTGGTCATGGGTGGTGAGTCGAGGATGTTGTATCACGGTATCAAGAGGATCAAGTTGAATACGGCACCATCGACTGTGATTAATGCCACGCACATGAAACCAGGGCGCCTGAACCTCACCTTTAGGAAATATTAGTCATGTAATCCATGTAATATCTAGTAATGTTGTAACGAAACACCATGTATACCTTGAATGGTTTTATAATAAAGCAGTGTTCTTTATTCATCTTTCCACTTGCATTTTACCATCGAACTCATAAAGCTTATGAATAATAGGACGTGGACTCGGTACGGAAGGTAGCCTGAGTATACTTACTGAGGCACAGGCCGGTGAAAGCGGCACGATCCTCACGGGACCTTTCCGGTTAATGGCATTGATGCCTCCGTGCTATTCGACTCCGGCGCCTCTCACACCTTTGTCTCGCCGTCATTTGCGAGAAAGTTGGGGCTAGATGCGGTTGAGTTACCCGACTTTATGGTGACACTCCCGTCGAAGGAGCGAGTGCGTTGCACGAAGTACTACCGAGATGCCACCATCCGAATCAGGGGCGAGCAGTTCCCCATATCCTTCATCGAATTCAGTGGTCTTGGCTTCGACTTGATAGTTGGGATGAATTGGTTGGAGCGGCATAAGGGGAGAATCCTTTGTGCCGAGCATAGATTGCTGCTCAGGAGTCCGTCTGGGGTTGCAGTTTCATACCGCCAGAGGCCTAGAGAGCCTTCGACTAGAGTCATCACCGCCATGGCCATGTACCGAGAGCTCAGAAAGGGGCACGAGGTATTCCTTTGTTATGTGCAAGATCTTGAGAGAGACCCTGATTTCAGCACCGATATTCCGTAGTGTCGGAGTTCCCGGATGTGTTTCCGAAGGAACTTCCCGGCATGCCACCACAGAGGGAGGTTGAATTTGAGATCGACTTCTGCCTGGTACCGGACCTAGCCAGAGCACCGTACCGATTGGCACCGGCAGAGATGGCCGAGTTGAGAGTGCAGCTTCGAGACCTGCTCGACAAGGGGTTTATACGCCCGAGCGTATCACCCTGGGGAGCACCGGTCCTCTTCGTGAAGAAGAAGGACGGTGCCTCCGCCTCTGCATCGACTACCGCGAGCTCAATGCGGTCACCATCAAGAATAAGTACCCTTTACCACGTATAGATGATCTGTTTGATCAATTGAAGGGAGCCTCTATATTCTCTAAGATTGATCTCAGATCCGGATACCATCAGATAGCCATCCGAGAGCAGACATTGAGAAGACAGCGTTCCGTACGAGATATGGTCACTATGAGTTTACAGTGATGCCATTCGGACTGTCGAATGCGCCTGCAAAGTTCATGGATCTGATGAACCGACTGTTCAGCGATCAGCTAGACACATCGGTTGTGGTGTTCATTGATGATATACTGGTATATTCGAAATCCAGAGAGGAGCATGAGAGCCATCTGAGACAAGTACTCGAGACACTCCGTTTGAACCAATTGTATGCGAAATTCTCTAAGTGTGAATTCTGGCTTGACCAAGTTTCATTCCTTGGTCATGTGATATCAAGCGCGGGTATCTCAGTCGACCCGGCTAAGATTGAAGCAGTTCGCTCTTGGCCTAGACCCAGGAATGTTTCCGACATCCGGAGCTTCCTAGGGCTAGCCGGTTACTATAGAAGGTTTGTGAAAGATTTCTCGAAGGTCGCCAAGCCTATGACAGCTTTGATGAAGAAGGACGCACAGTTTGTGTGGACCGATGACTGCGAGATTTCCTTTCAGAGCCTGAAGGACTCGTTGACCTCTGCGCCCGTCCTTACCATTCCTGAGGGTTCAGAGGGATTCGAAGTCTATTGTGATGCATCAGGCAGAGGCCTTGGATGCGTACTCATGCAGCACGGCAAGGTAGTTGCTTACGCCTCCCGCCAGCTGAAGAAGCATGAGGAGAACTACCCCACTCACGACCTCGAGCTAGGAGCCATCGTCTTCGCATTGAAGATATGGCGGCATTATCTTTATGGGGTTAGTGTTACCATCTACTCCGACCACAAAAGCCTGCAGTATGTCTTCACGCAGAAAGAGTTGAACCTCAGGCAGAGGAGATGGATGGAATTCCTATCAGACTATGACATCGACCTTCAGTACAAAGAAGGGAAGGCGAATGTCGTGGCAGATGCACTGAGTCGTCGAGCACACTCGCTCCATTCGCTGCTCGCCTCTTCCAGCTTGGTTGATGAGGTGCGAGACGCTCAGATGAAAGACCCGTATATGAGTGAGATCAGACAGAGTATCATCGACGGCACATTCGAGCACCGGAAGTATGACTTCAGGCTCCACGACGATGGTCTGATCCGACTGAACGGCAGATTATGCGTTCCCCGAAGCAATGCTGAGCTGAGGGATCGCATTCTGCGAGAAGCCCACTGTTCCTCATTATCTGTCCATCCAGGGCCTCTAAGATGTACAAAGGTATGAAGAGGTATTTCTGGTGGTCGGGAATGAAATCTGATGTGAATGAGTTTGTCTTGAGGTGCCTCACTTGCCAGAGAGTGAAGTTTGAGCACCGTCGACCTGGAGGAATGGTACAACCTATGCCGATTCCTGAATGGAAGTTCCATGATATATCGATGGATTTTGTTGTTGGACTCCCATCTGCTAGGGGAGGACTCAACATGATCTGGGTGATTGTCGATCGCCTTACCAAGGTGGCCCGCTTCATACCGATGAGGGACACTTGGAAGGTAGCAAAGCTTGCTGAGATATTTGATCGAGAGATTATTCGACATCATGGAGTTCCTAAGACGATTGTGTCTGACCGCGACACCAGGTTTCTCTCGAGATACTGGAGAGCCACACGTGAGGCGCTTGGTACCGAGCTGAAGCTCAGTACAGCGTTCCATCCACAGACTGACGGTCAGACAGAGCGGACCATCCAGACACTGGAGGACATGCTGAGAGCATGCGCCTTAGATTTCCAGGGGAGTTGGGTGGACAAGTTACATCTGATCGAGTTTTCTTATAACAACAGCTACCACGCTTCGATCAAGATGTCACCCTTCCAAGCCTTGTATGGCAGACCGTGTCGCACTCCTCTGTGTTGGGATGAGTCCAGTGAGGCGGTCATTGTTGGACCGGAATACCTTGAGCAGATGCAATCTGAAGTGCAACAAATTCGAGCGAATATGAAAGCGGCCCAGGATCGACAAAAGTCTTATGCCGATGTGCGACGACGCGACCTCGAGTTCGCTGTAGGCGATCAGGTTTTTCGCGCGTCTCACCATGAAGGGCGTGTTCCGATTCGGCCAGAAAGGCAAGTTGAGCCCGAAATACGTTGGGCCTTATACGATCACGGAAAGGATTGGAGCTGTAGCTTACAGGTTAGCGTTACCTGCAGACTTGGGTCGTGTTCATGATGTCTTTCATGTTTCACAACTCAAGAAGTATATAGCCGATCCATCTCATGTCTTAGAGCCTGATCACATATCCCTTGAGCCGACGATGAGGTACGTCGAGACTCCCTTGCGTATCCTTGACACCAAGACGAGAGACACCCGCAACAAGTCAGTGCGGATGGTCAAGTCTTGTGGTCGAACCACGACGCTGAGGAGGCTACTTGGGAACTGGAGGACGCCATGAGGGCGAAGTACCCGACACTGTTTGTAGACTAGGTTGTCTAGTGTCGTGAGGGTACGGGGCGTACCCCTTTTAAGGGGGGTAGGACCGTTTTGTTTTAGCATTGCTTCGGGATAGCTTTGCTTGTATGTATATGTTTACATTTGTTTGACACAGTGTAACAACCAGTGTATTGGTTGTAGTGTTGTTAGTGCTTGCAGTGTGTTGCTTGCATGGATGGTGCTTGTTTGCACAGTGTGTATGGCTCTTGTTGCACAGTGTAGGTGTGCATGTTGCTATGAATGTGTGTGAGATTTGTTTTGCGAACTTGTTGACAGATATGATATCTGCATGTGTACAACTTGGGTGTTGTGTTATGTATGATTTTGACAAGTGACTTGTCAAATAATTGATGCTATTAATCCACTGACTTTGACCAACTTTGAGGGCAAAGTTCCTTAAGGGGGGTAGGTTGAAATACCCCGGAATTAAAACAGTGATTAATTAGGCTAATTAAATATTTTAAAGCTTAATTAGTCCTAAATAAATATGTAGGAACGATTCCCGAAGAAAACGGATTCGTAAAACGAGTTAAAAACGCAAACGAGCTTTAAAACGCGCTTTTCGAGAAACCGGGGAAAATATGATTTTAAACGGGTTAAATTAACTCGTAATAATTATAGTTAGTTAAATATCTATAATTAGACCATAGTGTGGGTCTAGAGCTATTAAAATTAATTAAACGGCAAAATTCCGGAAAAGGACCCGGTAAATGAATAGTGTCAAAACCGGGAGACGAAACGCGTTTAATTTAAAAGACGAAAAACGACCCGAGCTATTAATTAATGTGGGCCGGTTTTAATTAATGAGTATACCCATTAATAGCTTGTTAGCTATTAAGTGATAACAAGACAAACAAATAAATAAAGTAAGTAAATAGTATAAAGTGAAAGTAAAATAAAAGCTTACTTCTCACCTTCTCCTTCTCATTCACGATTTGCCCAGTACGTTGAAACTCCTTCTTCTTCCTCTGTTGCGAACCAACAGCACCTCACCCTCCTTGTCTCACCATTATTCTCATTCCCACCGAATCACACGAAATTGGTACCGTTGAACTCGTCTCGGTGAGAGCTTCGATCTCCACCCATCAAAGTTTCGTTCCTCCGTTTTCATCTCCATCGACGTGGGAGCTTTTGGAGCTTGAAGAGTAGATTTCAACCTTCTTCTCTTCCTTAGTGCCTTAAGGTATATATAAGTAAGTATTTATACCATTTCAAGCTTATTCTACCATTTGAGACTTTTTCCCTCACGTGGAATTTCCCCATTTCAGTCGAGGTGTTTTTGTGGGTGTTGGAAAACTTCTCCAATTGATTGCCAATCCAACTATTTGGGTTCTCTAAGGTAAAATCAATTAAACTTTGAAACTAGCTCTTAAATTATATTAGGTTTTGTGGAGGAAAATGAATTGATTGTTGTGTGTGTGTGGGCTGCGGTTGTAGTTGGCAATCCAAAGCCCTTGTGTGGTGTGGAAAACAAGAGGAAGAGGGAACAAGATAAGAGAAGAAGAGGAGTGAAAACTGAAAGTGAAACAAGGTAAAAAGCTTACCTTGTATTGGTTTTTTCCTTGTGAAATTGATGTTTGTGTTGAGAATAACCTTGAGTTTGGTAGTCTTGGTACTACAATATTGTATTTGAAGAATGTTTAATGTGTTGAGTGTGAATTAAACCTAGAAGTTAAGTTGTTTTACTATGTGAGCAAATGGGATTTGTTGTGTTATAGTGTTTTAAACCAAACAGGTGGGAGATGTGTGTTGTGAACTTTTGTAGTGTGGTGAAAGATTAGTGAAGTAAATAGGTGCTGTCAAAATTCACCTAGGATGGATAGTTGAGTGTTCTGTTTTTAAAGGAAGAAAAAGGTTGTTTAAGGAGGTTAGTTGAGTGGTTAATGCTTTGAGGACCTAACTAAGAAGAAGAGTGTTCTAGGAGTGAAATAATGTCATTTTGAGTTAGGTAAGGCATCAGTATGTGAGGTTGAATGGTTTAAGAGGATGCCAAAATCTGTTACAACCGATAGAAAACAAGAGGAAAACAAGTTTGTAAGTGTAAAAGAACTAAGTAAATGAACTAGATTGGTGAGTGTACTTGGTGCTTGGTTTAGGTGATTTAGGTGGGTAATTAGATGCTAAAACATGTGGATTTTAGTTGGTGAAGATAGGTTAATCAATGGGCAAAGAGATAACCTGTAACAGAGTGAAACTGTAAAATTCTGAATCTGTAGCAGGGTCCGGGACTTAGGTCCAGGACCAAGTCCCGGACCACCCCTATTTTACCCCCGAGAGTTGTTGTTGTTTGGTCCGGGTCTTAACCCCATGTCCAAGTCCCGGACCATGTACACTTTTCACCCGAGTTCCCTGTTTGTTGGTCCGGGTCCTAGTCCCATGCCCAAGTCCCGGACCATACAATTTAGCCGAGAGTTTGAACCATGGTTGGTCCGGGACTTAAGTCCCGTGTGAAGTCCCGGACCAGACCAGAAATAAAAAAAAATAGTTTTAAGGGTTTAAGCTAGGGAATGGTTGGTATGATATTATAGGTTAATTAGGACTTGACTAATGACATGTGAAGGTCATTAAGGGCTTAAACAAGATAAGAGAAATGTGAAACATGAACTTGTGTGATTAAGCTTGAAACGTAATGACTAAGTAGTAAAGTACGGGAAACGTTAGTGGAGTAACGAGTTAGGTTAATTATGGTTAATTGACCTCCCGAATTAATGTATGTTTAGGACCGATTAGTCTCCGAGAGAGTAAGTCACAAGGGCAAGAACGACGGTGAACGGTATGGTTTTCTCATGCCCTGTATCCTAACTTGGTTACTCTGATTTGTGTGTTTGTGTGTTTATGTGCAATCACCTAATCAAGATTAAATGCATGAATATGATTAATGGTATTACCTTGTATATTGTGTGCTTGACTTTGCACCCAATGAACTATGTCTTGAAGACTAGTTTGTATAATTCATGAAATGTTTGAATGAAGAATTCTGTGTTTGAGATGCTCACTAACACACTAACCTTCTGACTTACCTAACTGGAAATGGTAACTGATGAGAGGAGACCGATAGAGTGTCGGCCACGCGTGAGAATGAGGAAGCAAGAGAGATTGCTTACCGAGTTCTGGCCTAACCTTCCCACCATGGTTCCGAACCGTAAGGTCGCAGCCCGGGGAAGTAAGCCAAACCTAAAGCCCGGTGGTGAGTTGGTGTGTATGCCACTTCTCTGCCCGGAGGTCACCCGACTTAACTGAGTAATTATTTCATGAGATAAATAATGGTTAAGTGTGGATCATGCCTTGTGAGAGCTTGATCAAGAGATAAGAGATATGAGCATCCGTCTAACCCGGATGAGAATTGGCTAACACGAGAAGAGGTGTGAATCTTGAGGGAGAACCTCAAGGCCTCAGTGACCAATGTGTGGATGACTTGTAATGTTTCCATTGTGTGATTGCCCCGTGTGTGGGTATTGTTTTTGCTTGAATGTATTGTTGTTTGTAATAGCATGCTTGTTTGAATAATAATGAACCGCATGTTGGCGACCAAGTAGTTGGCGTACCCTCGCTAGTACGCGGGGTATGCGATTACCATATGCAGCTTTAGCTGAGCCCCTTCGGGCACCATTTTTCTTATTCTTACAGGTACACGTGACGGCTGCTAGTCATGGAGACCGAGATGTTTTGCTTTTGGTTGTTAGTAGTAGATGGGGCGGTGTACCGAGTCGTACACGGGCTTGTAGCCCTAGTATAGTCGGTGTACTATGTGGTACACCTGTTGCTTTTGTTAGTAGCGAACATGGAGTAGTAGTGTGACTATAAACTTGTATTCTTTTGGCGGGCTGTGAGCCCTGATGTAAATACCCTTAGTACTCGGTAATCAGGTGTTGTAAGTTATGTATATTAAGTTGGTATTTCTTTTATCAGACCGGGACTGTAGTTGTAGTAGTTGGATCCGGTAATCATATGGGTGGTTATCGGTATTGTATCACCCTCGGTAGTTAATGTTTTTCCGCTGCGATTAGTTTAGTGCCCGTGACGTTTAGATCGTGGTTAGAGGAATTATCGTATGGGGTGTTACAATAACCATTAAAAATAAAGAAAACAAGAAAAATCCGAAAAACGGGCCCAGTGAGTGAATAGTGTCGAACCGGGTCAAATAACGAGCGTTTTCTATCAAAAACCGAAAAACGCTCCAGCTCTTAGGACTGTGTGGGCCGATTTTTGGGTATGTGACTCAGCACACTTGTAGTTAAATAAGCCCCCTTTGGGTGAGAGTTGAATAGTCAAAAGTAGAATAGTAAAAAGTGTAAAAGTAAATAAGTTACTTTTCTCTTTCCTCTTTCCTCATTTCCTTCCTTCTCATTTGACTCCCTCACCTCTCTCATCTATTTACTCCCTCCTCCTTCCTCCTTGGGCGATTTTGAGCTGCAACAAAGAGCTCCACTGGCAACTCCACTTCCACCTCATGCCCAAGTCTCATTTAAGCTCCAAATTCAAAATAAATTATATATTTGAACTCCTCTCCTCAAGCCCTATCATCCTCTCTTTTCGAAATTTCAAATGGAGGAGTTTTATCCCCATGGGTTTTGGGCATTTGAAGAGTAAACCACATCCTCTTGGAGCTTGGAGTATCCTTGTTGGTTAGAGCTAAGAAAAACCACAAAATTCCATTCTTTCCTTCATTCCTTGGTGGCCTGTTTTGACTTCCCAATTTCCCTTGTTTTTCCTTCCTTGAATGAGCCAAATTCAAGCTTAAAAAGCTCATGGGGAGTCCTCCTTTGATTCATGATCAAAAGGCCATCTTAAAGTTTCAAGGTAATTCTCCATTTTGTTCTCTAAGCACTTTCCTTGCCCTAGCTTAATTAATAAGCTTAAGTGTATTGAATTGTGTCTAAACCCCCATTTCGGTATTGACTTGGAGGTTGACAAGGGTATTGACCAATTTGACCAAAAATCAAGAGAGGAGAAGGAAGGAGAACAAAGGAGGAATATGTGAAAATTTAAGGTAAGAAACTTATCTTAGTGTTATTCTATATGTATTCGGATTTCGGAAGGATTAAATAAATGAATGAACCCCACTTGAGTTGTCGTAATAATGTGCTTGTATAGTAATGATGCAAGTGAGAAAACATTTGTGAAAGTAGTGCTTGATTTAAGGGCCTAAGTGCAAAGTGTTTAAGTTATTGCTTTGAGTGGTGCTTAATGAGATTTTGCTTGATTTATGAGGATTTTTTGTGTGCTGATAGAACCCTTGTGGGTTTGGCTAGTTTTAGGTTGATTTTAATGGTGGTAAGAACTTTGGGCAAGGTTAGAAAAGTAGCCAAGTTATGGCAAAATTTGTGTAGAAATCTAAGTGGATTAAGTGTTGTTTTGAGTGGAGAATAACCTATGAGTGGCTAGGTTAGAATGGAGGTTGAGTTGGGTTAGTAAACCACCTTGGGAATGCTAGTTTAAAGAGAGGAGATTTGTGCAAAAATCTGTAGCAAAAGAGATGGTTTTAGTGCCTTAGGAGTTTTAGAAACCAAAGAGGATTTAAGGCTTTAAGATTGTGGCATGAACCTTGGTGTGAGTAGAGCATTGTCTTTGAGGACTTGGAATGGTCAACTAGAGTGAGAACAATAATGCAAGTACCAAGAGAAGTTGCAAAATACACAAGTCTGCATTAGTGCAAAATGAGAATGGAAAATTTATGAATTTACGCAAGAAGTTGAGTGTGCATTTAACCAAGGATTTGAAGTGGTTTAGCGCATGTTTTGAGATGTTTAATTATGTAGGAAACTTGTGGAAAGTTTATGGAATGATTAGGAGTGGATTAAGGGTTGAATTGGGGGTGAAAAATCACCTTAATAGCAGTTTTTAGCAGGGTCCGGGACCTCGCCCTTGTATAAGGTCCCGGACCGCATCAAAAAAAGGCCCGAGAGTGAATGCAGGAATTGGTCCGGGACTTAAGTCCAAGACCAAGTCCAGGGCCAGGTAGAAAAATGAGCCGAGAGTACGCAGAAGTATTGGTCCGGGTCTTAGGGTCCGGACCAGGTCCCGGACCACCCCCAGAATTGCCCCGTGATTATTTTAAAGGTCTCTAATGATGGGGGTTTGAATGTTAATGATGTTAGATGATGTTTAGGCCTTGTTTGGTGACATGTAAAGGCCCTAAGAAGTGTAATAAAGTGTTGGAAATGAGTGTGAACTAAGAACTCAAACTAACAAAAGTAAAACCGAGATAACGGGATAACGGGGTAAGTATGAGAGTAGCGTTTAATTATGTTCTGTATGAGCTTAGTATTAATAATAATGTTTGGAACATTATCAGAGGATCGCGTGTGAACCGAGCATGGTGAGATGATACGGTAAAAGTAAAAACCCCGGTGAAAGGTATGATTTTCTCATACTCCGCGTGCTAACCGAGTTACGTTGATTTGTGTGTTTGTGTACCGGCTTAATCAAGACTAAAGCATGAAAATAATCCCTTGTTTGATTATGTATGCCTTGTTGTATGTTGAATGAGCTAACATACTTGTATGCCGGTGTGGTCTAACATAGAGTAAAGACCGACTCATAGTGAGTAACGTTTGGCTAGGGACCCATAGATCGGGTCGATGTGTATGATAACGAAAACGTGCAAACACACAAACTATCGATTAAAGGGTAACAATGACATAAACATATGAACCCACTAGAATGTGAGGAGATGTACGATTTGAGTAAACACCCGACAGCGGTTAGAAAACCTTTTCGAAACAAACCACGAAATATATAGATGTGGAAAGATAAATGAACTTCCATCTAGAGGATTGTAGAAAGTTCAAAGATGTGAACTAGTTAAATAAGTAAAAGAGACCTAAGGGATCAGTAACTCCATTGAGACATGGTCAACCTCCTATATAAGGACTTTACCCGGTATAAGGAAATAACTAAGAGAATGAGTAAATGAAATGTATGGGTAACTCTTAAAACCTAAGATTAACCGAACTTGAGTAATGTTCCCAAAGTCATTAGAAACATCGAGAGAGGAATGTATGGGAATGTGAGTAGTCCGAGAGCAGTCGGTCCTATGTAGAAAGAGATAGGAACTAAAAGAGAGTTCCGTGAGCTAGTTGAACCTTCCCACCATGCTAGACCCAGAGTAGGGTCGAAACCGGGGAAGTAAGACTATGCTCGAGAGCCTAGAGTTTTGGCCTAAGTATGTATTAAGAGTAACAAGCGTGACGTAGGAGACCTGTAGTGTCTCGAGAATCTACAAGAGCTTGAGTATAAATAACCCAAGAGTGTGGGTGAGATAAGGAGTATGGGTAACCCGAGAGAATGGGTGAGTATAGAATGAGTAGCCCAAGAGAATGGGTGTGTATATGGATAAGTAACCGAGAGAGCGGGTGAGCTATTGAATGAGTAACCAAGGCATAGTGAGGTATAACCCTCATGGCCTAAGAGTAAACTGATACAACTAACAACCTTGTTATGTTAGTTAGGGATTGTATCCCATGATTGATTCTCAAATCCTTGTGTAGGGTACACATATAATGTATTACTATATGCATGTTGGTGGAATTAAAATGAACTCCATGCTTTCGACAAAAATAGACGGCGTACCCCGGTTAGCGCTAGGGGTATGCGAATTTCATATGCAGCGTTATGCTGAGCCCCTAAGGGCAACGTTTTTATTTTTCAGGTACACTGAGGATGTTACCGTTCGAGTGTAGGACGGGGTCGGTGGTTTGCATGGGTAGTTAGATTTAATTACTTATGTATTGAAAGAGGTGTAAGACCAAATATGTTGTCGGCATCCATATATTTCAGACTCGGTATAGTAAAAAATGATTTGAGTAAAGTATTTGTATTGTGTGTTCGGTTGTTCCAGTTCATCAGACCGTTACGGTATGTAAGATAGGTCTGGTTAGCCATATGGGTGGCTAACAGCGTTATTTCACCCCTCGTTGTAATTAGAGTTCCGCAGCGTGAGTAAGAGCATTTAGTGACAGTTTAAGAGGTAATGACAAGATTAACGGTTGGGGTGTTACACTTCATAAATCCTAACATGTTTTAAATCACAAATTTGGCACCTCAAACTTCTTCTAATTCCTTGTCTAAACCATCACTCAATTCTTGCGAAATTCACCAACACTTGTGATATTTTTCCTTAGGTCTCTACGTGGTGTTTCACACCTATGTTAATAACTAGCCCAAAATGTTTTCTCACCTCAACAACATCATCTCCCAAACATCATTTCTTGCTAACCGAAACTCCTTAATGCTACACCTTGAAATTTCTCCACAAGTTCACACCTCTTCATTACTACACCTTACTTCCTCACTGTTTACTAAATTTGCTTAAATCTTAAACACAATCTCACCATGACTTTGATATATCCCAAGACACTCGTTGATTTCTAAAACCTCTTAGATAATGCCTAAATCCTTTTAGCACTCTAGAACACCTTGACACATGTTTTCTTCTCTAGCAAAACACTTATTCATTTCTAACACTTCCTAGTTCACCAAAGCTTATTTAAACACTTAGAACTTCTTATACATTACCTAAATTTTGACATGGGTTCTACTAACATCATGCTACACCAAAACACATATTTTTCACCATTAAACATCCAAGAACACTAAAATCCATCAAGAACATTCTTGTACACAAAACTTCACTCATTTAACACTACATCACAATATAGTGCATAATTTAAATTGCTTGGCACTTAGGCCCTTAAATAGCATGGCTCTCAGGCCCTTAAATTGCATAAACCATAAAAACTGAATTTCCCACATTATATTTGCCTTTGACCTGCAAATACATACAACAACACATATGCCCTTTAATAGTCTCCTTGAGAGCACTTTACTAAGTCATTTACCAATAGCTCCTTAAGTAGTTTTAATAAGCAATATAGGCTCATTTCTCCTAAGACATTAAACTACATTAGGTTATCATATTTACCTCTTTTCCTCACAACTTCTTTCTTGTTTCCTTGATTAAAATCGGTAAGGATGTTTGATTGCTTGTCAACTTCTAAACAATATACAAACAATGAAATGAGTATACAAGCTTTATGCTTCATCTCATTGTAAACCCTAGGTATATATATTGTCTTAGAACATTCAGATGATTGTTTTACCTTCGATATGAAAGAGAGTTTGGATATGTAGCAAGAGAGGACTCCACCAAGCCCTTGGAAGATTCAAATGAAGCTAGAACAAGCAAAGTAAGGGCACCATTAATGGTGTTTTTCAGACAACATACAAACATGAAGGAAATGTTATTTTTCTTTGAGTTTCCTTACCTAGAAGCAAAGGAGAACAATAATATGTGAAAAGATAAGCTCAAGCTCCTCCCATGGAGATTTCTCTTGGCACCGAAATGTAGCTCTTGGAATTTTGAAAGGATAGGATTGAAGAGCTTGATGAGACTAGAAGAATGGTGGTCTTTGTTTTTGATTTGGCAAAGTGAGCTAGGAGATAATGACAATGGAAGATGGAGGTTGATGTTGTTGCTGTAGCATCACCGTGAAAGAGAGGGAGAAGGAAGGTAGAAGACGGTGGAAGTGTGAAAGAAATGAGGAAGAATGAAGATAAGTTAAGTTGTAAGATATTTATGCTTAAAGTAAATTGTGATTTGCTTTGTCATTATTCTTTTACTTAATAAGCTAGCATAATTGGTGACTCATTACCATAAAAACCGGCCCCCTTTATTTACTAAGGGTATTTTTAGTCTTTGTTGACCATTTAACTTACTTATATTGACTTATGTTATAAACTAGCTTATTTTAGTTACTATTCACAAAAACAAGGCACGTTGTTGTGAAATTTTTGATTTCCCATTGATTTAGACTTCCAAATGTAATAATAAGTAGTAAACATGTTAATTAAAGAGTAATGATGGACATTTATCCATTCAAAACCCATTTACAAGACAATTTTTCAAAAACGTGCTTTAAGACTCCTTAAAGCACTTTTGTGTTTTAACTTGTTTTCAAGCTTGGTTTTCTTTGGTATCTGGTTTAATATGTTCATTAATATATAAATAAGGTCTTGGTAAGCTCATTAAGTCTTAACCAAGCTTATACCAAGCTTGGAGCACATTTTAGCCCTAATTGACTTTAAGGTATTTATTTGTGTTTTCAATGGCTTAAATTGTTTACTAATGTTTCTAAGACTCTTTTTAGTTTTAATACACCATATTTAAATGTTTAAACAACATACCGAGGTTTGGGGTATTTCAATCTACCCCCCTTAAAAGAACTTTGTCCCCAAAGTTCATACTTCCCACATATCCTAAATATTAAAACACGGGAACACATACAAACAATACTTCCATAACAACATACTTACATAGCACCGGACACAAGGTCCAAACAACAAAACATTATTCAGACACAACGGTCTGTAACATAACAAGGTAACAACATAACAACATAACACATAGACAATGTATCCGAATACATGTCGTACACACTTAACCGAAACGGCTCTACCCCCCTTAAAATAGGGGTACGCCCCGTACCCTATACATACAAATACTAAGAAGTAAACAATGACGGGTACTTCGCCTTCATCTTATCTTCCAGCTCCCAAGTGGCCTCCTCAACGTCCTGGTTAGACCAGAGAACCTTCACTAGTCTCACAGACTTATGGCGAGTGTCTCGAGTCTTAGTATCCAGAATCTGTACGGGAGTCTCCACTGATCGCATGGTCGGCTCTAAGGTTAGCCTTTCAGGCTGAAGTGCATGAGACGGATGAGACATATATTTCTTCAACTGGGACACATGAAATACATCATGTACCTTGCCCAGCTCGGCGGGTAAATCAAGTCTGTAAGCTACCGGTCTGATCCGATCCGTCACAACATAAGGCCCCACATATTTCGGGCTCAACTTGCCTTTCTGGACAAAACGAAATACTCCCTTCATGGGGGATACTCTAAGAAATACCTGATCGGCCACGGCGAACTCCAGGTCACGTCTGGGCACATCGGCGTATGATTTCTGCCTATCCTGAGCTGACTTCATGTTAGCCCGGATCTGTCGTACCTCTGCTTGAACTTGCTCCAGATACTCTGGTCCTATAATGACCGTCTCACTCGACTCATCCCAGCATAATGGCGTGCGGCATGGTCTACCGTACAATGCCTGGAAGGGAGACATCTTGATCGAAGCATGGTAACTGTTGTTGTAACTAAACTCAATCAGATGTAACTTATCAATCTAGCTGGTCTGAAAGTCTAGTGCACATGCACGTAACATAGCCTCGAGTGTCTGGATGGTACGCTCACTCTGACCATCTGTCTGTGGGTGGAACGCTGTACTTAGCTTCAGCTCGGTACCAAGCGCTTCCCGTGTGGATTTCCAGTACCTCGAGAGGAATCTGGTATCCCTGTCAGACACAATCATTTTCGGTACCCCATGGTGCCGTACTATCTCTCTATTGAAAAGCTCTACAAGTTTTGCCACTTTCCAGGTGTCCTTCTTCGGTATGAATCGAGCCACCTTGGTCAGTCGGTCAACAACAACCCAAATCATATTCAGACCTCCCCTTGTAGGCGGAAGCCCTACTACGAAGTCCATAGAAATGTCATGGAACTTCCACTCAGGCACTGGCATTGGCTGTACCATACCACCAGGCCGTCGATGCTCAAACTTGACCTTCTGACAAGTGAGACACCTTAACACATAATCGCTCACATCCTTTTTCATTCCTGCCCACCAAAAATAACGTTTCATACCCTTATACATTTTTGAAGCTCCGGGGTGAATCGAAGTCGTAGAACAATGGGATTCACTCAGTATGCGCTCCTTCAGCTCAGCGCTACTCCTCGGAATACACAGTCGGCCATTAAGCCTAATCAGGTCATCATCGTGGAGTCGGAAGTCGTACTTCTGACCCTCGAATGTGCCATCAATAAGCTTCTGCCTGATCTCCAACATATACTGATCCGTCATCTGAGCACTCGCACCTCTTCAACCAAGCTAGTATGAGAGACTAGTGAATGGAGAGAGTGTGCTCGGCGACTCAATGTGTCAGCTACCGCATTTGCTTTACCCTCTTTATACTGCAGATTGATGTCGTAATCATTTAGAAACTCGACCCACCTTCTTTGTCTCATGTTCAACTCCTTCTGAGTGTACAAGTACTTTAAACTCTTGTGGTCGGAGTAAATTGTCACGCTTACCCCATACAAATGATGTCGCCATATCTTCAATGCGAAGATAATGGCACCCAATTCTAAGTTGTGGGTAGGGTAGTTCTCTTCATGCTTCTTCAGCTGTCGGGAGGCGTACGCTACGACCTTCCCGTGTTGCATCAACACACAACCCATACCTCTGCCTGATGCGTCGACATAGACCTCAAAACCATCTGGACCGTTTGGTAAAGTCAGGACTGGTGCAGATGTCAGAGCATCCTTGAGACTCTGGAAAGAACTCTCGCAGTCGACTGCCCACTCGAATGGTGCATCCTTTTTCATCAAGGAAGTCATCGGCTTCGAGACGCTGGAGAAGTCCTTCATAAACCTCTTATAATATCCTGCCAGACCGAGGAAGCTCCTGATATGGGTAACTATCTTCGGCCTAGGCCAGGTGCGCACTGCATCAATCTTTGCCGGATCAACAGCGATCCTGGCCTCAGAAATCACATGACCAAGAAAGGATACTTGGTTCAACCAAAATTCACACTTAGAAAATTTCGCATACAACTGATTCTTTCTCAATGTTTGCAACACACTTCTCAGGTGGCTTTCGTGCTCACCCTTGGATTTCGAATACACAAGTATATCATCGATGAAGACTACCACTGACATGTCCAACTGATCTTGGAACAAGCGGTTCATTAAGTCCATGAACTTAGCTGGTGAATTGGATATACCAAACGGCATAACCGTAAACTCATAATGTCCATATCTGGTTCTGAATGCGGTCTTCTCAATGTCATTGTCATGGATGGCAATCTGATGGTATCCGGATCGTAGATCTATCTTGGAGAAGACTGATGCTCCTTTCAACTGATCAAATAAGTCGTCGATGCGTGGTAAAGGATAACGGTTCTTTACCGTAACTGCATTCAACTCACGATAATCAATACACAGGCGGAGACTACCATCCTTCTTCTTCACGAAGAGGACCGGCGCTCCCCATGGTAAAACGCTAGGGCGGATAAATCCCTTGTCGAGTAGGTCTCTCAGCTGCTCCTTGAGCTCTGTCATCTCTGCTGGAGCCATACGATAGGGCGCCTTCGCAATTGGTCCGGTGCCCGGAACC
This sequence comes from Limonium bicolor, assembly GCA_023374045.1. Classification (NCBI taxonomy): domain Eukaryota; kingdom Viridiplantae; phylum Streptophyta; class Magnoliopsida; order Caryophyllales; family Plumbaginaceae; genus Limonium; species Limonium bicolor. The sequence goes on from CM041780.1 coordinate 301,446,934, forward strand.
AAATCAATCACAAACTCAACTTCTCGTGCTGGCGGCATGCCCGGCAGTTCCTTAGGAAATACATCAGGAAACTCCGACGCTACCGGCACATCTGGGCTAAACTCTGGGTCTCTCTCTATGTCCTGGACATAGCAGAGGTATACATTATTCCCTCATCGTAACTCACGATACATGGCCATGGCGGTGATGATTTGAGTCGAAGGCTCCCTGGGCCTCTGGCGGTATGATATAGTAACCCCAGACGGACTACGAAGAAGCAGACTGTGCTCGGCACATAGGATTCTGCCCTTGTACCGCTCCAACCAGTTCATCCCGATGATCATATCAAAACCAAGTCCCTCGAACTCTATCAGGTCGATCGGAAACTCTTCATCTCTAATCCGTACAACAACGTCTCGGTGGTAGCGGGTACACCTGATCCGCTCTTTCGACGGGAGAGTGACTAGAAAATCTGGCATCTCATCACCATCTAACCCCAGCCTCTTCGCAAAAGATAGTGAAATAAATGTATGTGAGGCTCCGGAGTCGAACAAGATCGAAGCGTCCATGCCATTGACTGGAAAGGTACCAGTGAGGATTGTGCCGCTCTTGCTGGCTTCTGCCTCATTGCAGACACTCAATATACCTCCCGTTCCGAGTGCACAACCTAATTCATTGGCAAACTAATAAGTATTTGGTAATAACACGGTTGACATACTTCAAACAACTCCACTTTATTCATTAACACACTCTTTACAACATACGTTGGTTTACACTGTTGACATAACTAACACATACAACATCCTTAACATACACTGGTCTAACACGTTACATAATTACACAAGGCTTTAAAACTGTCTGAAGGTCAAATTCAAACGTCCGGGTTTCATGTGTGTGGCATTGATCACTGCCGACGGTGCGGTATTCATTTTGATCTTCTTGATGCCATGATATAGCATCCTTGACTGTCCACCCATGATTAACACATCTCCTGATTTCAACACTAGCTTCTTTGCGAGATCAGCACTCTTCTGCTCGCCGTACACAAACACTGCGGTGTCACCAATGGACCAAGACACCACGGGTACTCCCTCACTTAGAGACTCGGGTGACTCGTCCTTATCTTGGTGTAACCCTAACCGTCCACCTTTCTGATAGAAGTTCACAATACATAAATCCACTTTAACACTTGGTATTGAATCTGATTCAACTTGATGAGCAATTCCCACGGCGTGGTTAACGACCGCAAGGAACTCCTCAGGTATAACCGGTACAGTTGCTCCATCTTCTGCTCGCACTTCCTGATATGTCTTGGTGTAAGGGTTCCAGTCCTTACCCATGCACATCATCTTCAATTTCATTCTTGATCCGCTCGGGTATTCGGGTGTATAGAAACCTCCAGGTGCTGCTCCTAGTTCATTGCATCGTCTGATGATGTGGATTTGCGCTTCTGGTGTCAGGTATCCATTTAAAAGTATCATACCTGGTTGGATGACCTGACATTGCTCCATTGGCAAGTCGGTGATGTTGATGGTGGTCTCTTCAGGGTTTGGTGTGGGTGGGATTGGATAGCAAATATTGAAGGTTCCTAAGTTTTCAAATTACCTAATTAGGTGTTCTCACATTATACTTTAACTGTTTACTTACATAGTTGTTTACTTAAACTCACTAACACACATGCATGAAATGCGGTATGCAATCACTTATTTCATTCAACAGTTTAGGCGGTACCTGGTCTAGTAGAGGGCCCTGGTGCCTCAGACCGGTCCACCACATTCAGGGCGGCCTTGCCGGATCCTGACCCCTTCCCCTTCTGGGAATCTATGTACCTCTGATCTGGGGGTGGCTGGTTTGCCGTCTTTGGGCCATCGGTGGTCACGGTGGCCTTACCCTTCCACTGCCCCTTAGGCCTGTAGTTTCTGCCATTCGGGTTCTGGAAGCATTTGTAGTCACGATGCCCCATCTTTTTGCAGTATCGGCACTGCACATCATTGCCCTTGCAGTCCTTGCCGGGGTGGTCTCCGTTACACCACTTGCAGTAGTAGTGGCGCTCCGGTCCAGAGCCCGTGCTAGCTGCTAACACATCACACACTCAGTACATACTTCACAAAATAACAACACACACCAGAATTTGACATTCGAATTTTATTAATTACCTTTGGGTGGGTAAGAGCGTAAGGGCTTGGCCGCATATGCGTAGGTGAGCTGCAGAGGCTCCTCAGCAGTGTTGGTCTGGACTTGTCCTTTGCCACTCTATTATTATCCTTTCTAGGACTGGGTGTATGGCTTCTTCTTCTTTCCTCCCCCGTGCCCTTGCGTGCCTAGACCCTCGCTCGTGGCCTTGCGCTTAAGCGCATTCTCCTCGTCCCTCAAACGGATGGTGATCTCAACAATAGCAGCGGCATGATAGCACTCCTATATTTAGGGTGTTAGTTATGCCCCGCAATTCAAACTCACAATTACATTAACACACTGTACATACTTATTCACTTCATACTGTAGTTTATTACCATCAAAGTAGTATACCCGCTTGGCCCCATACCGTAGCGTAGGCGGTAGCTCAATCCGTTATAGAAACGGTTCACTAAGATCCGGTCTGAGTAACCCAGATCCGGCAGCAGATGGATAAGTCTGATGAAAGCGGAGTTGTACTCATCAACCGTCATCTTATCCCCTTGTCTCAAATTGTCGAGCTCTAGGCGCTTGGCCTCTTACACATGGATCGGGTAGTACTTGGCTCGCAGCAGGGCCGTGTACTCCCTCCACTTGAAAGTAGGATCACCAACTCTGCCCTCCCTTACCAGTTTCCACCAACTTTGCGCCGAACCCTTCAAGTAGTAAGCGGCAAGTCGAACCTTGGCGCCAGCTGGAACATCCAAGGTCTCGAAAGCGGTCTCCATCTCAGAGATATACGCCTCCAGCTTACCAGGGTCGGTCTCCCCATTGAATGACGGGGGTCTAAGATCTGCCAACGCCTTGACCCAGTTGGTCTCTCGAGGCGGTGGCGGTGGTGGTTGAACTTCGGGCTGTTGCCCCTGCTGCATTGCAGCTACTAATTGTGGGACCATCTGGGCTACGGCGGCCGCAACAGCGTCGTTCATGATCTGCGCCGTAGGGTTCTCTCTCTGGTTCCCGGTTTCACCAATGCCGCGCCCGCGGCCTCTACCACGTGGTCTACCTGACATCTGAATTCTCACGAACATTCATTAGCATTGTGCTTGCACAGTTATCAGTCCAACGGTTGTAACATCTTCCCGACAATAAGGTATCTCCACACTTAGTTAATGATTAACCTTCTCATAACTGTTCACTTATGTAACTATGGTTATGTTTCCTAACTCGGTATATTCCTAAGCTCGGTATTCTAGCCATCAGAGCGATACTTCGCTCTAATACCACTTTTTGTAATACCCCTACTACGCACTTAACAATAATCGAAATCGCAGCGGAAACAACAACTAAACAATAACTAAACGGTTCGGTGCTACAACGCCGTTAACCACCCACGTGGTTAACAAGGCAGAATAAATACAAGCGTACCGGTCTAATGATCAGACTCTCGAGCACTAGGTACTAACATCCATACATATATACATTACCAACATACCGAGTATCTAATACAAACCGTCACTGTAACCTGTACACATGAACTCCACTGTCAACTGTAAATGACCGTCACTGTAATACAAACGGTACCAAAATATATCGCCACGGGAGCACAGGCGCATCCCGGGCTCAACATCCAAAATAACCAAAATATTTATGCAGCCTAGAATCTATAGCCATTCCACTTCCTCGATCCTCATCCTGTAGTGAAAATATGGAGCCCCCGAGGGGGTCAGCAACCCTTGGCTGGTATGGTTAACGCGCAGCCCATCGGCTACCGGGATACGCGCAACTAATTGTCATGATGACATGGCATTCATCTTAAACATACAACATATATATCATAGCAAGAATAGTGCATAACAACATCACACATAACACACAAGAACAATTCCTTCTAGGAAACGAACCAACACAATTAGTTCCCATGGAGAGCCTAGAGATTGTTGCCAACCTCATGCTAAGCTCGTTACATAACTCGTTACCGTCCTGTTATATAGAACGAATAACTTAACACAAGGTGCCTCGGATATAGTGATCCAAGCACACCGAACAAAACATAGTATGCCCCTGTGGCCCGACGTGAGTCAGTAAAATAGCCTTGGATAAGCTAAAGGGAAAGTTGAAAACCAAAATGGAAAACAACCATAACATACATAGAGAATCGAACCGGTTATGACATCGACTCCCATACTCACACGCGTGGCCGGAACTACCGGACTCCTCACTCCCCAGTTAGCACTTGTTAGAAGTTCAACATCGAACTCAACAAACATTCACATACAAGTGGTTAAGTCTTGTTAGACACACACAAGGAAAATGAGTCACACTTAACAACTGTAAACTCATTACATGACTTATGTCTTACAAGGTCGTAAACACGCAGAAAATCAAACAAAACACAAGCCGGTGTAAACCAGTAGGCAACAGACTGCAAGAAAACCATACCTTGGTCCCTGCTTCGATTGGTTTCCACCGTAGGCAACCCCTATACACATTTAGTAACGTCGGTTAATTACCGTACTTGACTTATAGTTAGCTAATTAATTTACATAATTATATCATATACTTTCACATTTAACCTAACTTATTCACCCTCCTAATGGTCATTAAAATTCATCAACAACTCCTAACAATCATATATTATCATTAACATTCAAATCCCCATCTTGAAAACCCTTAAAAACACTCTCTGGGACATTTTTAGGGTGGTCCGGGTTTGTGTCAGAGTTTACAAACCCGGACTATATCATCGCATAACTCTCTGCCCTCTTTTTCACCTGGTCCGGGTTTGTGTACCGGAATACAAACCCAGACCACATATAGAATTTTACTCTTGGGTATGTTTTAAGGGTGGTCCGGGCTTAGGTACTTGTTTGTAAACCCGGACCACTCCAGAATTAGTCCAGAACATTATTTTTCAGCCACCATTCACCTTCCAAACCAAGCCTAACCTTCTCCCAATGTTTCTTCATAAATCCTAACATGTTTTAAATCACAAATTTGGCACCTCAAACTTCTTCTAATTCCTTGTCTAAACCATCACTCAATTCTTGCGAAATTCACCAACACTTGTGATATTTTTCCTTAGGTCTCTACGTGGTGTTTCACACCTATGTTAATAACTAGCCCAAAATGTTTTCTCACCTCAACAACATCATCTCCCAAACATCTTTTCTTGCTAACCGAAACTCCTTAATGCTACACCTTGAAATTTCTCCACAAGTTCACACCTCTTCATTAATACACCTTACTTCCTCACTGTTTACTAAATTTGCTTAAATTCTAAACACAATCTCACCATGACTTTGATATATCCCAAGACACTCGTTGATTTCTAAAACCTCTTAGATAATGCCTAAATCCTTTTAGCACTCTAGAACACCTTAACACATGTTTTCTTCTCTAGCAAAACACTTATTGATTTCTAACACTTCCTAGTTCACCAAAGCTTATTTAAACACTTAGAACTTCTTATACATTACCTAAATTTTGACATGGGTTCTACTAACATCATGCTACACCAAAACACATATTTTTCACCATTAAACATCAAAGAACACTAAAAAACATCAAGAACATTCTTGTACACAAAACTTCACTCATTTAACACTACATCACAATATAGTGCATAATTTAAATTGCTTGGCACTTAGGCCCTTAAATAACATGGCTCTCAGGCCTTTAAATTGCATAAACCATAAACACTGAATTTCCCACATTATATTTGCCTTTGACCTGCAAATACATACAACAACACATATGCCCTTTAATAGTCTCCTTGTAAGCACTTTACTAAGTCATTTACCATTAACTCCTTAAGTAGTTTTAATAAGCAATATAGGCTCATTTCTCCTAAGACATTAAACTACATTAGGTTAGCATATTTACCTCTTTTCCTCACAACTTCTTTCTTGTTTCCTTGATTAAAATCGGTAAGGATGTTTGATTGCTTGTCAACTTCTATACAATATACAAACAATGAAATGAGTATACAAGCTTTATGCTTCATCTCATTGTAAATCCTAGGTATATATATTGTCTTAGAACATTTAGATGATTGTTTTACCTTGGATATGAAAGAGAGTTTGGATATGTAGCAATAGAGGACTCCACCAAGCCCTTGGAAGATTCAAATGAAGCTAGAACAAGCAAAGTAAGGGCACCATTAATGGTGTTTTTCGGACAACATACAAACATGAAGGAAATGTTATTTTTCTTTGAGTTTCCTTACCTAGAAGCAAAGGAGAACAATAATATGTGAAAAGATAAGCTCAAGCTCCTCCCATGGAGATTTCTCTTGGCACCGAAATAGAGCTCTTGGAATTTTGAAAGTATAGGATTGAAGAGCTTGATGAGACTAGAAGAGTGGTGGTCTTTGTTTTTGATTTAGCAAAGTGAGCTAGGAGATAATGGCAATGGAAATGGAGGTTGAGGTTGTTGCTGTAGCATCACCGTGAAAGAGAGGGAGAAGGAAGGTAGAAGACGGTGGAAGTGTGAAAGAAATGAGGAAGAATGAAGATAAGTTAAGTTGTAAGATATTTATGCTTAAAGTAAATTGTGATTTGCTTTATCATTATTCTTTTACTTAATAAGCTAGCATAAGTGGTGACTCATTACCATAAAACCGGCCCCCTTTATGTTATTAAGGGTATTTTAGTCTTTGTTGACCATTAACTTACTTATATTGACTTATGTTATAACTAGCTTATTTTAGGTACATTCACAAAACAGGCACATTGTTGTGAAAATTTTGATTTCCCATTGATTAGACTTCCAAATGTAATTCTAGTAGTACACATGTTAATTAAAGAGTAATGATGGACATTTAGCCATTCAAAACCCATTTACAAGACAATTTTTCAAAACGTGCTTTAAGACTCCTTAAAGCACATTTTGTGTTTTAACTTGTTTTCAAGCTTGGTTTTCTTTGGTATCTGGTTTAATATGTTCATTAATATATAAATAAGGTGTTGGTAAGCTCATTAGGTCTTAACCAAGCTTATCCCAAGCTTAGAGCACATTTTAGCCCTAATTGACTTTAAGGTATTTATTTGTGTTTTCTATGGTTTAAATTGTTTACTAATGTTTCTAAGACTCTTTTTAGTCTTAATACACCATACTTAAATGTTTAAACAACATACCGAGGTTTGGGGTATTTCATATGTTATAACCCAAGATTTGGTTATTTTATTTCGTCACAAGTGGCCTTGCACTATTGTATTTTGGATTTAGGACATGGACGTCCTTCTGATTAAAGACATGGGTAGAAGGGTCTTTCTTCCTTTCCATTTAAATTCGGGTGAGAATAACCTCTTATTATTTTAATTCTTTCCTTCTTAATTACTCCCACTTCTAATCACGTTCTCACGATCTCATTTACGCTCATCTTCTCGCTCAGTTGGAAACCCTCAAACCTTTCTCTCTTCTCTCTCTCAAAATCCCTTTATGTTCAATCCCTTCGAGTTGGCTGATTGTGGTGCACCTTCGAGTTCTACTGAAGATTCTGCTCTACTGCGAGATTCGGTTTGGGTTAAGGTAATCAACGTTGTTCATTCTTCGATTCCGAGATTGGAATGTTCTCCTTGTCTGAATCCTTCCTCTACAATCTGATTAGGAAGCCGATTATGTTCCGTTTCCCCGTCGATTTCCTCTGCTGTTGGTCTTCTCTGCGTTCGTGGTCGAATTCAGGTATGAATTGTGGGTTCGTCTGCGTTGACAGTTTCTGATTTGAGAGTGAGTTCTGATTACGATTTGTTCTTCGGTCTGTTCTTTGATTGCTGTCGAATTCAGAGTTTGGGAATTGCGTTGCCTGACTGCGTTTGGATTAGTGCTGTGGTTTGGACTCTGCTTTTCAGATTGGAACTCCGTCTCTACTAATTCAAGGTAGGTGGCTTATGGATTCAGCTTGTGTGTTCGGCCTTGGGGAGTTTCGTTCCGATTCTGCATTTGATTGCGTTCTGTCTTGGTATGGTGATTGCAACTGTCTGTTTGATGACGTTTTAATGCCACAAACCCCCAAGGTAGTTTTCTACAATTGTATGATGTTTTGACATTGTTTTAATGCCTCTGATTGTGTAAAAATCGCCTCTGTTCTCTGTGTTTTTCGGCGTGTCCGAACTTCTGTCCGACCGTTGAAGTTCGGACATGCCCTTCTGCGCTCTAATTTTCTGAAGTTTTCGCTGTGTCCGAACTTCCGTCTGAGCTTTGAAGTTCGGACACAGCCTTCTGCATTCTCTGATTTTGGCTTCGACTTGTGTCCGAACATGGATGTCCGGACACAAGTTCGAACTTTGCGCGTGTCTGATTTCCGAAGAATGTCCGAACATCTGTCCGACCTTTGATGTTCGGACACCTCTGCCTCTACTACTGTTTTAATGTTCGACCTGTGTCCGAACTTCGTAGTTCGGACACATGTTCGGACATCTGTCTGTTTTCGACTTCTGAGTCTCGACTTGTGTCCGAACATTGATGTCCGGACACAAGTTCGGACATGGTACTGTTTTGACCATAACCTGCTCGTTTGAGCTCTGTTTTGACTTCCGTTTGCGGGGTTGGATTCCCCTTCTGATTTCCAAGCCATCTATGTGCTTTCTGGTGCCTTTGGTGCACATATGCTTATCTGTATTTAAGCTTCTATTTTGGGACCTAGTTATCTCTATGTCTGAGCCTTTGGATGGCTGGTTTCGCTGTCTCGTGGCGCGCTATGTAGGATCCTTCTGTTCACGGGTGATGTTCCCCGTTCTGTCCACGGGTGTTTACGCCTGTTCTGTTTACGAGTGAGGTTTCCTCATTCTGTTCACGAGCTGGTTGCTCGTTCTGTCTGTATGGTGTGATCGCTAGTGTCCCACTCTGTTTTCTGCTTCTGTCTGCTTCTGACTCTGTTTGGTCCTCTATTGTATGGACTTCCATTCTGTTTTCTGACATGCTTTTGGATTCCTTTGGCTCCTTCTGATTTGACATTATTCTATAAAAAGTTTTGAGCATGCTGGTTGATGAAGTTTGTCATCTACTGGGCATAGTTGTGTGCTCATTCCCCTACTTTATCTAACATTGCAGATTGATCAGCGAGGGTCACTTTGCAGCTCTGAGTTTAGTCTATTTTTATTTGATTCCTTTGAGACGTTTTGTATTTGACTTGAGCCTTTGGGCTCCTTTTGTTAGCTTCCGCTTCTGACATTCGTTTGGTCGGTTCTGTAATAACTTTGGGATGTTACGACATCATTTTGATTATACTTTATTCAAGTATTCATTTTGGGCCTTGCTTGATTATCTGTTTAAGTTCGTTTATTAGAGCCTTGCGTTATTATGTAATAATACGCGACGTGTAATACCCCTAACTCCTAGGCCAGTGTTTGTGGGTGTTACATTTAGTGGTATCAGAGCTCTAGGTTCTAATCTACTGGGATTTTAAGTTAGCCAGTCAGTCAGAAATGTCAGTGCTAGTGTCTGAGTTTAACTGCTTGTTGTTGGACTTTCAGAATGCCGCCAAGAAGGGCTCCAGGAAATGTTGCTGATGTTGTTCAGCAGTTCATGACGCAGCTCATGCAGACCATGGCTACAGGGGGTGGTCCAGCTGGAGGAGGACCAGCTGGCGGAGCAGGCCCAGCTGGGGCGGATGCTGGAGGGAGAAATGTGAAGGCGCTTCAGGAGTTCATGAAGCTGAAGCCGCCATCGTTCGATGGGGTAGGAGACCCCTAGGAGGCCAGTCATTGGTTGACTGAGGTCGAGGATTTACTGCGTGTGATGGGCTCTGAGGAGGAGCAGAAGGTGGACTTCGCCACCTTTCTTTTCAAGGCCGAAGCCAAGGAGTGGTGGAGGTCAGTGATGGGCAGATTCCCACAGCCTTGGACGTGGGAGCAGTTCACTGGGGAGTTCAACAAACAGTTCTACCCTGATGTGTATAAGGATCAGCGTATCTTGGAGTATAACCGACTACGCTAGGGTCGGGATATGAGTGTGGAGGAGTACGTCAGGAAGTTCATTAGCCTGTCGAAGTTTGCACCTGAGCCTGACGAGCATAGGAAGGCCAGGAAGTTTGAGAGCGGCCTGAGGCCTGATATCCGTTCTGCTGTGACGCCTCTGCGTCACAAGACCTTCAGGGACGTAGCTGATGTCGCCCAGTTGGTAGAGGCTGACTTGAGAGGTCACCAGTCTGGAGGGAAGGACCAGAAGAGGAAGCAGAGGTCCGACGAGAGCGACAGGAGGGATCAGTCTGCTTCTTAGAAGAAGCAGTCTACTGGAGACCGAGCTGGAGACCGCTCTGGGGACCGTTCGCGAGATAGAGGTTTGTCTTCGTCAGCTCCCGCCCAAGTGCCAGGTCTGTGGCAAGTTTCACAGAGGTCAGGACTGCTACAGGAAGTCTGGAGCCTGCTTCAAGTGTGGATCCATGGGCATAGGATAGCTGACTGCCCTCAGGCCGAGAGGAGCAGGGGTAGCTTTGGAGGTAGAGCTGGTGAGTCTGCTTCAGGGTCTAGAGATCGAGACCGGGCTGAGCAGAAGAAGCCCTAGGGCCAGGCCAGAGTGTACGCGATGGCTGGAGAGAGAGACCGTCGACTGACAGAGTTTCACAGGTATTCTCCAGCTGTCTTCTCGTTCTGTTTTCTGCTTGTTTGACTCTGGAGCCACCCACTCTTTTATTTCTGCTGAGTTAGTGGGTGAGCTCGGTTTGCCTGTGCCTCTGGGTTTGAGCTGTGTGTGCATAGTCCATTAGTTAGAGATCTTCTATGCTTTTGAACTCTGTTTGTAACCTCATCCCTATGGAGATGACTACTTTTGATGTATTTTGGGCATGGATTGGCGCTGCGCACCATGCCCACATTGATTGTGCTGCTTCGAGAGTCACCTTTGAGGAGCCGGGTCAGCCCCGTCTAGTTGTAGCAGGGAATGGACTCCCGTGCTCGCCGCCAGTGATTTCAGCCATGCAGGCGTCTCGTTTTCTGAGGAAAGGATGCCAGGGATATCTGTGCTACATCCCTGAGGTTCGCAAGGATGCGAAGTTGGAGGAGATTCCAGTAGTCAGAGACTTCCCCGACGTGTTCCAGGATGATGTGCCTGGGCTTCCCCCTGTCAGAGAGGTGGAGTTCTCGATCGAGCTCGCACCTGAGACTCAGCCCATTTCTAAGGCCCCATACCGCATGGCGCCTGCTGAGCTTAAGGAGTTGAAGGTTCAGTTGCAGGAGTTGTTGGACAAGGCTTCATTCGCCCTAGTGTGTCGCCTTGGGGAGCGCCAGTGTTATTTGTCAAGAAGAAGGATGGTAGCATGCGTTTGTGCATTGACTACAGGGAGCTCAACAAGGTTACCATTAAGAATAGGTATCCTCTCCCGCATAGATGACTTGTTCGACCAGTTAGCAGGAGCTAAGGTGTTTTCGAAGATCGATCTGAGGTCCGGTTATCGTCAGCTGAGGATTAAGGCAGATGACGTGCCTAAGTCCGCCTTCAGGACTCGTTATGGACATTACGAGTTCCTAGTGATGCCATTCGGTCTGACGAATGCGCCTTCTGTGTTTATGGATATGATGAACCGGGTGTTCAAACCCTTTCTGGATCAGTTCATCGTGGTATTTATAGATGACATCTTGGTGTATTCCAAGAGTGCTGAGGAGCACGAGGAGCATTTGAGGGCTGTTCTCCAGACTTTGAGGGAGAAGGAGCTGTACGCGAAGCTGAAGAAGTGTGAGTTCTGGCTGGATCAGGTGGTGTTTTTGGGACATGTGGTCTCTAAGGATGGTATCTCCGTGGATCCGGAGAAGATTAGGGCTATTACTGAGTGGGCCAGGCCTACTAATGTTGGAGAGATTCGTAGCTTCCTTGGACTAGCGGGCTACTATCGTAAGTTTGTGGAGGGCTTCTCCAAGCTAGTGATCCCTTTGACTCGTCTGCTGCAGAAGGATGTGAAGTTTGAGTGGAGCGAGGCATGTGAGCTGTGTTTTCAGGAGCTGCAGAGGAGGTTGACATCTGCGCCGATTCTGACCCTTCCAGAGGGTAATGAGGGTCTGGAGGTTTTCTGTGATGCGTCCCATAAGGGACTTGGGTGTGTGCTGATGCAGCATGGGAAGGTAGTAGCATATGGCTCTCGTCAGTTGAAGCCATATGAGAAGAACTATCCGACCCACGACCTGGAGTTAGCTGCAGTTGTGTTTGCCTTGAAGATTTGGAGGCACTATCTGTATGGAGCAGCGTGCAAGGTGTATACGGACCACAAGAGCCTCAAGTATCTGTTCACTCAGAAGGAGTTGAACTTGAGGCAGAGGAGGTGGCTGGAGCTGCTACACGACTATGATTTGGAGATCCTCCACCTCCGGTAGGGCGAATGTTGTTGCTGATGCGCTCAGTAGGAGGGGTCCGTCTGGGACCGTTGGTGCTTTGTCTGGTATGCAGAGGTCTGCTCTTGAGTTGCAGCGTATGGGTATCTGGGTCGTTCGTCCAGAGAGGTCAGGGATGTTGGCAGCGTTGCAGATTCAGCCTACCTTGATCGACCGGATCAAGGCCAGTCAGGAGCTCGATGTCAGTTTGCGTAAGATTAGAGAGGGTTTGTCTGTTGGTCAGGAGTCCGAGTTCAGAGTTTCCGGGGATGGCTGCCTGAGGTTCAGAGATCGTGTCTGTGTGCCTGCAGATGACGCCTTGAGGCGGGAGATTATGCAGGAGGCTCATGGAGCTCCGTACTCGGTACACCCATGAGGTGTGAAGATGTACCAGGATCTACGTGAGACATTCTGGTGGAGTAATATGAAGAGGGACATCTCCGACTTTGTATCCAGATGTAGGACCTATCAGCAGGTCAAGGCAGAGCATCAGAGACCAGCTGGTTTGCTTCAGCCTCTTCCCATTCCGGAGTGGAAGTGGGAGAGCGTCGGTATGGACTTCGTCATGGGGCTGCCTAAGACTCCGAGGGGTTTTGATGCGGTTTGGGTCATCGTGGACCGGCTCACGAAGAGCGCTCACTTCCTGCCTGTCAGGAAGACCTTCAGTTTGCACCGCTTGGCTCAGTTATATATGGAAGAGATAGTGCGTCTGCACGGAGTTCCGGCTTCTATTGTGTCTGATCGAGATCCGAGGTTCGTGTCCAGATTCTGGCAGAGTTTGCATCAGGCTATGGGGACGAAGTTGTCTTTCAGTTCAGCTTATCATCCTCAGTCAGATGGTCAGACAGAGAGGACGAATCAGGTCCTTGAGGACATGCTCAGAGCATGTGTGTTGGACTTCGGGGGCAGCTGGGATCAGCATGTTGCATTGATCGAGTTCGCCTATAATAATAGTTTTCAGACCAGTATCGGGATGGCTCCATTTGAGGCCTTGTATGGCAGGAGATGCAGGTCACCTATCTGTTGGGACGATCTGAAGGAGAGAGTCGTGATTGGTCCAGACTTGGTTCAGGATGCTGTGGGCAAGATTCAGTCTATCAGAGAGCGCTTGCTTGTGGCTCAGAGTCGTCAGAAGAGCTACGCCGATCAGAGGAGGCGACCTCTAGAGTTTGAGGTGGGCGACCATGTGTATCTGAAGGTCTCTCCAGTTCGAGGAGTTGTCCGGTTTGGGAAGAGAGGCAAGCTTAGCCCTCGCTTTGTGGGTCCTTTTAAGATCCTGGAGAGGATCGGACTGGTTGCCTACCGTCTAGCTTTGCCACCGTCGTTGGCTGGTGTTCACTGTGTGTTCCATGTGTCTATGCTGAGGAAGTATATTCCGGACCCGTCTCATGTGATTGACTTCAGTCCGCTTCAGTTGAGGGAGGACTTCACGTTCGAGGCAGTTCCTTCGAGGATTTTAGCGCGGGATGTCCGCAAGCTCAGGAGTAAGACCATGCCCTTGGTGAAGGTGCAGTGGTCGGGTCAGTCAGAGGAAGAGGCGACCTGGGAGGTTGAAAGTGAAGTTCGTGCAAAATTTCCCGCCCTTTTCGAGCAGTAGGTATGTTTTAATTTCGAGGACGAAATTCTTTTAAGGGGGAGGTGATGTTATAACCCAAGATTTGGTTATTTTATTTCGTCACAAGTGGCCTTACACTATTGTATTTTGGATTTAGGACATGGACGTCCTTCTGATTAAAGACATGGGTAGAAGGGTCTTTCTTCCTTTCCATTTAAATTCTGGTGAGAATAACCTCTTATTATTTTAATTCTTTCCTTCTTAATTACTCCCACTTCTAATCACGTTCTCACGATCTCATTTACGCTCCTCTTCTCGCTCAGTTGGAAACCCTCAAACCTTTCTCTCTTCTCTCTCTCAAAATCCCGTTCTGTTCAATCCCTTCGAGTTGGCTGATTGTGGTGCACCTTCGAGTTCTACTGAGGATTCTGCTCTACTGCGAGATTCGGTTTGGGTTAAGGTAATCAACGTTGTTCATTCTTTGATTCCGAGATTGGAATGTTCTCCTTGTCTGAATCCTTCCTCTACAATCTGATTAGGAAGCCGATTGTGTTCCGTTTCCCCGTCGATTTCCTCTGCTGTTGGTCTTCTCTGCGTTTGTGGTCGAATTCAGGTATGAATTGTGGGTTCGTCTTCGTTGACAGTTTCTGATTTGAGAGTGAGTTCAGATTACAGTTTGTTCTTCGGTCTGTTCTTTGATTGCTGTCGAATTCAGAGTTATGGAATTGCATTGCCTGACTGCGTTTGGATTAGTGCTGTGGTTTGGACTCTACTGTTCAGATTGGAACTCCGTCTCTGCTAATTCGAGGTAGGTGGCTTATGGATTCAGCTTGTGTGTTCGGCCTTGGGGAGTTTCGTTCCGATTCTGCATTTGATTGCGTTCTGTCTTGGTATGGTGATTGCAACTGTCTGTTTGATGACGTTTTAATGCCACAAACCCCCAAGGTTGTTTTCTACAATTGTATGATGTTTTGACATTGTTTTAATGCCTCTGATTGTGTAAAAATCGCCTCTGTTCTCTGTGTTTTTCGGCGTGTCCGAACTTCTGTCCGACCGTTGAAGTTCGGACATGCCCTTCTGCGCTCTAATTTTCAGAAGTTTTCGCTGTGTCCGAACTTCCGTCCGAGCTTTGAAGTTCGGACACAGCCTTCTGCATTCTCTGATTTTGGCTTCGACTTGTGTCCGAACATGGATGTCCGGACACAAGTTCGGACTTTGCGCGTGTCTGATTTCCGAAGAACGTCCGAACATCTGTCCAACCTTTGATGTTCGGACACCTCTACCTCTACTACTGTTTTAATGTTCGACCTGTGTCCGAACTTTGTAGTTCGGACACATGTTCGGACATCTGTCTGTTTTTGACTTCTGAGTCTCGACTTGGTCGAAATTGATGTCCGGACACAAGTTCGGACATGGTACTGTTTTGACCATAACCTGCTCGTTTGAGCTCTGTTTTGACTTCCGTTTGCGGGGTTGGATTCCCCTTCTGATTTCCAAGCCATCTATGTGCTTTCTGGTGCCTTTGGTGCACATATGCTTATCTGTATTTAAGCTTCTGTTTTGGGACCTAGTTATCTCTGTGTCTGAGCCTTTGGATGGCTGGTTTCGCTGTCTCGTAGCGCGCTATGTAGGATCCTTCTGTTCACGGGTGATGTTCCCCGTTCTGTCCACGGGTGTTTACGCCTGTTCTGTTTACGAGTGAGGTTTCCTCGTTCTGTTCACAAGCTGGTTGCTCGTTCTGTCTGTATGCTGTGATCGCTAGTGTCCCACTCTGTTTTCTGCTTCTGTCTGCTTCTGACTCTGTTTGGTCCTCTATTGTATGGACTTCCGTTCTGTATTCTGACATGCTTTTGGATTCCTTTGACTCCTTCTGATTTGACATTATTCTATAAAATTTTTGAGCATGCTGGTTGATGAAGTTTGTCATCTACTGGGGCATAGTTGTGTGCTCATTCCCCTACTTTATCTCACTTGCAGATTGATCAGCGGGGTCACTTTGCCTCGGGAGTTAGTCTATTTTGTATTTAATTCCTTTGAGACGTTTTGTATTTGACTTGAGCCTTGGGCTCCTTTTGTTAGCTTCCGCTTCTGACATTCGTTTGGTGGGTTCTGTAATAACTTTGGGACGTTACGACATCATTTTGATTATACTTTATTCAAGTATTCGTTTTGGGCCTTGCTTGATTATCTGTTTAAGTTCGTTTATTAGAGCCTTGCGTTATTATGTAATAATACGCGGCGTGTAATACCCCTAACTCCTAGGCCAGTGTTTGGGGGTGTTACATCATATGTGTACATGCTGGAGCATTTTTTGTCTTTTACAGAAAACGCTCGTTAATTTACCTGGTTTTGGTACTATTCACAAACCGAGCCCGTTTTCCGGAATTTTCTCGTTTCTTCAATTTTATCGATTATTAAGCTTCCATTAATGTTTAATTATTGTTATTGAATTATTTATAATTTTTACGGGTTCGTTTGACCTCTTAAAGTCATGTTTTCGGGTTTTCTCGAAAAACGTGCGTTAAAGCTCTATTAGCGTTTTAATACATTATTTGGATCCGTTTTCTTCGGGAATTGTTCCCTTATATTATTTAGGCATTATTAAGCCTTAAGAATCCATATAATACTCTAACCGAGGTCCCGTACCTCCTATAGTCATTTAACGCTTATTTAGCGTTTTTCACTTTTTAAGCATTTCTTCATTTCTTTCGAAATTATTTTTCCTCACCACTATTACTTAGGCATTATTAGGCCCTTAAATACGTATTAGAATAATCTTAATCCCTATATTTAAGTTCGGGGTATTTAATTCGGTTTTTCCAATACTTGTGTTTTTTCGGTTTTGCTACCGCTGCTTGCCCAATGAGTATCTTGGCAATTAATTGATAAGGTTTGGGACTCCCCTCCTGTTATGCCGCTTGATTTTTTTTTCTTTTGTTTCGGATTCGTAAAGGGAGTTTAATGTTAATCTAATCTTACTTTAGTGTGTTTATGTCATATTTGACATTTTATTCTAAGTTACAAGAAAGGAGGGTTATATTTTCCTTGATTCTGTTTAATCGTTTTATTATCTCCTCTTTCCTCATTTTAATTTATGTCATTTATTTCCTCGACAATTTTGTCGTGATTTCTCCCGCTCTGCTTCACCACAATAACCTCCCTTTGCTTCTTCCTCCCTTATCTCTTTCTCTTCTTCCTTTGCTCTCTACAATTCGATTATGTTTGGCTTTGTTGTTCGTAGACCAAGTCCGTAGATCTCGAGATTGGGGATTCCAAGTTTTTTGTTGATCTTCGCTTGCCATTTCCGGTGTTGGTCTTTCAGTGTTTGAGATTTTGAGTGGAGATTGGAGGAGAGCATTGTGAGGAGTCTGTAGAGATTTACTTTGCTTCGGATTTGAGGTAGGTGGTAGATGGATTAGGTTGTGTATGTTCACCTATGGGAGTTTCAGTTTTTCATTTTGTTTCTGTATATGTTTGCGGGATTCTTTGATTTGTGGAAAATCTAACTTGTTTTTATTCATGTTTTCAATTCGTTTAAACCCAGTGGAAAAGTGGTTTGTTTTGCGTATTCTGCTATGTAAGATTATGCTTTTATGAGAGGTGAATTGTGGATGTGATTTGTTCTCTGTTTGCCATTGTTTTTTACAGTTTTTGTAGTGTCCGGACTTGCGTCCGGACGTAGCTTTGTATGCCTCTGTTTCTCTTGGTTTTGTATGTTTTCCGGACTTGCGTCCGGACATGTAAGTCCAAACGTGAAGCGAGGACGAGTTCGAGGTTTCAATTTCGGACGTTCGAGGTTTCAATTTTGGACTATGTCCGGACTTGTAAGCCCAGACACAAGTCCGGACACCCACAAAAGTTTTTCTTGGACTTTGTCCAGACGTATGTATGTTTTATCCTCGGCGGGTGTCTGGACATGCAAGGTCGGACGCATGTGCGGATATGTGTCATTTTTGCGTAACTTCTTCGTTTGAGCTCTGCTTTATCGTCGTTTGTGGCATTGTGTTCCTCTCAGTATGTACTATCTTTTTTGATGTGTTTTGGCATATGATTATGAGTATTTTCATTTTAAAATTCTTCGTTATGTTTCCGACCTCTGATTTTCTCTGAAAGTTTGTTTCGGTTTCTAACTTCGGTTTAACTTTCCATATTTTATGGGTCTTGGTTTAAGACTTCTGTTCCTGCAACGAATCTGGTTTCGTTGTGTGTAGAGCCTTTGTGAAATACCCCAAACCTTAATGTGTTAATTAATTGTGTGATTATAATTTTCTAAGACTAATTAAGTCCTTAAGATCATTGCTGAAGAAAGGAAAACCAAAAAGAAAATGGAAATGCGTAAAAGTCACAAAATGTGAAAATACGTATTTAATTATTTTAGGAGGTATATAACCTTCATTAGGGTTATAAATATATTTTTATACCTTAACTACACATTAAGAACATGTTGGAAAAATTCCGGAAGAAAACGGAGTCTTAAAGCGCGTTTTTCGAGAAAATCCGAAAACGTGACTTTAAACAGTTAAATGACCCCGTAAAAATAATAGTTGATTATGTAACAATAATTAAACATTAATGGGAGTTTAACCATTAAAATTAAAGGAATGAGAAAATTCCGGAAAACGGTCCCGGTTAGTGAATAGTGCTAAACCGGGTAAATAAACGAGCGTTTTCTGTTAAAGACGAAAAAACGCTCCAGCGTGTTTACAGTAGTGGGCCGGTTTTATTAATGTAGACAGCCCACTCACATAAGACTAGTTAATTAATTAATTAAGTCAAAAGAGCTAAAATAACAAAAGGGGTACATATACCCCCACCCATCTCTCTCCTCCTTTATTTTCTTTTTCCTCTCTCTCTCTTTCCTTTTCTCTTTCCTCTCTTTTCTCTCCCAGCCGGTTCCTCCCTCCTCCTCTGCCGATGGAGTTCTCCACAAGCCAACAATGGTTTCCTCACTTCCTCTTCATCCCCAAGCTCCATTTGAGCTCCAAATCAAAAACAAACCACATATCCTTCTTCCTCTCATCTTCCTCTATCATCCTCTCTTTTTGAAATTTCAAAAGGATGAAGTTGACCTCCATGGGTTTTCCCCATTTGAAGAGAAAATGGCACCAATGTGAAGCTTGGAGTCTCCTCTTCCTTCTAAGGTAAAAAATTCCAAGAAAAAGTCATATTTCCTTCATCTCATGGTGTAATCGATTTTTCACCATTTTTGATACCTTGTTTTTCTTCTTGTTCTTGAGCTCCAAATTGACCCTTCAATGGTGGAGTAATTTCCTTCTTGATTCAAGGGTGAGAATCCCTCTTATAAACTTCAAAAAGGTAAACCCTAACTTTGTATTCTAGCCCTTTTATTGAATTGAGATATTCCAAGGGTATAGATAATTAATTAAGTATGTTTTTGTGTTCTTGGATGTTGGGATGGAGTTGGAAACTCCATACCCTCTTAACCGATTTTGGAGAAGATGAGGAGCAAGAGGAGAATTAAAGAGGCTTGTAAAATTAAGGTAAGAAAACTACCTCAATCCTTGTCTAAGATTGTTTAGGTGTTGGGGTGGGTAAACGAATTAATGAACCCAAATTGTGGATTTGAAATATATATTGGAATGTGTTTAATTGATGTTAGAAGAGGTTTGTGAATTAATGTTGAGTTGAGGGCATTAAGAGCCAAATATTGTGAGTTTGTGATTGATAAAGGTGGTTATTGAAGTTGTGGAGTTTATGGTGATTATGTTGTTGTGATGGGATTTGAGGATTTGTTATGTGCTGTTAGGACCCTTGTAAGGGTGTGGCTAGATTAGGAATGAGAAGGATGAAAATTGATGATTTGGATGTGTAAGGTTTATGGGTAGGTTATGGCAAAATTTTAATGGAAAATGAGTGTGTGATGATAGTTTGATGGATGAGAGACTTTAGGTGTTTAATTGGGTTGAATGTTGAGAGAGTGCAAGATTTATAGCAAATGGTGCTTGGTAACTTGAGATTTCAAGGAAAAGAATGGGTGTGTGTATCTTGTGAAACGAGGAGTTAGTGTAGGTTTATTAGAAGTGCAATTCTGGGTAGAAATCGCCACTTTTAACTAAGTTTTTGGATACGTCCGAACTTCCGTCCGGACTTGGAAGTTCGGACATGCCCCGTCGCGCTAAAATTTTTCTGAGTTTTAAGTTGTGTCCGAACTTCCGTCCGAACTTGGAAGTTCGGACACTCGAAAATGTTCCCAGGTTATTTTGCTTCGACTTGTGTCCGACCTTCGATGTCCGGACACAAGTTCGGACCCCTGTAAGTTTTCCTCAGATTTGGCCTCGACTTTTGTCCGAACTTGGAAGCCCGGACACAAGTTCGGACAGGTAGAAAATTTTCTTTGGTTTTTGCCTCGGCTGGTGTCCGAACTTCAAAGCTCGGACACAAGTTCGGACATTCGACAGTTTTCACCCATTTGAGTCTCGACTTGCGTCCGAACTTCGGAAGCTCGGACACAAGTTCGGACATAGTGTAATTTTGAGCAAAAACTTTGTTTAAGGGTAGGAAATGATACCCAATGATGGGGATTGATGAGTAAGGATGTTATAAGGTTGTTAAGGATATGTTAAGTGAGTTATAATCGAAATTGAGTGGTGAAAAGTTGTAATAAAAATGTGAAGTTATAAAACTACTTAACGGGGTTAACCATGGGCGCATTAGTCATTAAATAATTATAATACCCCGATGTTAATAAAGATAGTTATAATGTTACCAGTTGTTCAAAGAGTTTTCGAAGAACAAGTGATGGCACGTTAGAGTGAACCTTCGGTGACAGGTATGGTTTTCTTGCAACCTGTGTCCTACCGGATTACACCGGCTTGTATGCCAATGTGTTTTTTTTTCTGTGTGTTTGCCACCTTGCAAGATAAAGCATGAAATGAGTTTATAGTAATTCATTATTATGGCGTAATTAATTCCGATACCGCTTAACCTTAATTATGTGTTAAATAATAGTTAACCGACCTTAGGTTCACATAAGAGATCGGTATTCGGAATAAACGTCCTAACCCACGGGAACGTTCTAACTACGGCTATCCGTGCGCTAGTGTATGTGTGACTTTATGTGATGTATGTGACTTGTTCAGTATGTTGTTGTTATTGGATACTGTTATCCGTGTTGTTGAAATGGAATGTGATTTTCCCCGATGTGTCTAACCGAGTTAGTAACACAATGTGATGTATGTATGTGATAAGTTCCATAAAGGAACCTCTAACTAATAAGTATATGTTATGTATGGTGAGGAATCCGGTCATTCCGGTCGCGCGTGTTGTTTGGGAGTTGATGTATATATGTGAATTAACTCCCACTCTGTTATGTTAGGGTTGTTTATCATTCTTGGATGTTCGGCCTCCCACTAGCTTAGCCAAAGCTTACCTACCCAACCTCCACATCGGGCTAGGAGGGAAATTATGTGTAATGTTGGTAGGGTGTTGTTGCCTAAGTTGCTTCGACTCCCTCTTTAATATGTTACGGTTGTTTTTCCTCCTTGAATTACAACCACCCACAAGCTTAACCAAGGCTTACCTACCTCATCATTATTGGAGCTAGGGGGAAATTGTGTAAGGTGTGATCGGTCCTATATGAGGCTGCCATACCTAAGTAAAGAAAATGTATGTATGTTGTGCTCGGGCTTATACCACCCCGGCACTCCCTAAGTATAGTTTATGTTCTCTAAGAAGAATGGAATTAAGGTTATGTATGTTATTAAGTGAAATGTGTTGTTATGTTGTGTGGGCTAACCTTGTGTTTGTGTTCTATTAACGGATGTGTGCTTCTAAACATGAAGTATGTGTGTAGTTGTGTATGTTTAAATAAAATCAATCGCATGCTAAGACGATAATTAGTTGTGCGTGGCCCGGTAGCATGCGGGCTGCGGGATTACCATACCAGCAAAGGTGCTGAGCCCCTGGGGGCCACCCGTTTCTTCCTTTTCTATTTCAGGTACAAGGAGCTGGAAGCCGTTCGAGAGTAGGACGGGGTAGTTATTTGTACGTGGTAGTCATGAGAATTGTGGATGCATTGTAGGTGTAGTAAGACCGAATTTGTATCGGCGTTAGTTGGAAGATACTCGGTACATTGTAATGTAAGTGTATAATGATCGTTGGACATGGAATGGGATTTATGTGTAGTTGCTCGGGAGTTTAGTCCATCAGACCGGTACAATGTATGTATGTTAGCCTTGCTAGCCACGTGGGTGGCTAACGGCGTGTAACACCAAGGAGTTAAGTTATGTTGTGAGTTATGATTTCCGCTGCAAGGTGTTGTTAAGTGTGTTGTTAGTAGTTGGGGTGTTACAAAAAGTGGTATCAGAGCGAAGTATCTCTCTGATGACTGAATTACCGAGCTTAGGAAGTACCGAGTTAAGAGTTTAGTACTTTGGGTTAAGGGGTGAGTGATAGCGTGAGAAGTACGCTAGTTAGGAAATGCCAGTGTGTACTGGATACCTACGATATCCATCCCGCCCTCCACAAACCCTATTTTATAACTCGGGAAGAACGCCAGAGAGATGGAAGTCCTCTCTTACTCGGGAATACCTGATCTGGCTATTATTAAATGTCCTTAAAGCACGGAGAACCTGTCATACGGTAGATTCCGAAAGACGTGAATCCCGAAGACGGTTCCCAATTTAGCAATGTCTGTCGTTCGAGATAGCGAAAAGTGAAGAATCCTATGCAGAGGAGAACAGAATTTCCGGCACCCTGGGTCGACATGCGAAGCAGTCGAGGACAACCAGCTTGCAAGCACTAACCGTGCAACAGTGGAGAAGCGAAGTAATGAAACCCGAGACGAGTGTCTACGGGACTACAATGTTAACTAATACCCCAACGGTATACCAGCCGATTAAGGAACTACAACGTAGTACGAGGAGGATACAATACTAAGAAAAGGGGGTCTCCCAGAAAAGGGAAACACCCTAGTCAATGGTTATCATGTGAAGACAGTGAGAGGTACCCAGAAAATTTATTGTTAAGGCTGCAAGATCAAGTAAGGGCCAGCAAGGCCACTGATATTAGTGCGGATGAAAACAATACCGCAACCAATGTGTATTGAACCGATAACCAGCTAGCATGGCGCACTTGCCATGGCAAGTGCTGCTATGACAAGGCTGTATGGAAAATTTTAAACAACTACCGGTACTTAGTAAAGTACCATGAAGATAAGTGGGTTTATCGTAACCGTGGAAGGGCTTAATAGCCTGACCTCAGTACTTGGAAATACACCAGTCAACAGGAAGCTAGACTCGGTTATAGCAAGGAAACGTTGTAAAACCAGGAGAATTTTTCTTTCAACTTAAATCCATTTTCAAAACCTTTTTCAAAACCAGATTTTCTTTCAAACCCATTTTATTTTAATTCGTCCTTTTCTTTAAAGCAAACCAGAAGACCTACACGGGCCTCAGTGCCACATGGTAGGTAAGTTTTACCCAGTTACTTTTAAAATAACCGGATGGAAACCGGTAAACCCAAGGGTAACGACCCGAGGGAATGGATTGAGTTCATAATAATACAACAGTGGATACATTTCCCTTGATTAAGTTCGGGAAGCATGGAATGCATATTGTCACAGGATAATATAAGAGGAGTTGACAACAGAATACTTCACCTAGGCGTGTGACGGACACTACGAGTGTACCAACAGTAATGTGGGACGGCCGCACTCCGATAGGAGCTTGTGGGCCTGACAAACCTTCTTATGGGGTATTCGGGTAAGTAGCAATGTATCAGTAAGATACCCCATGTATGTATACGAGTGGAGTCTGGAACACGGGAAGTAGTCGACTCCATACTACGGTCCAAAGTAAAAGTCAGACAAGAGTAATAAACTACCATCGAATGGTAGAAGTAAAGGAACCCATTTAAGTTAAGAGGACTAAAGGGATTAGTGAGTTATTGCGAGGAAATGTTTAAGAATCTAGAAGTGTGAAGTGCACTGACTAGTAAGTAAAGACATCGCATATGTCTCAAGGATCTGGATGGATGAACACAATAGCTGGAGTAAGTACCCAGCCTATATATGGTGAGGCAGATGCCTACTATGGATATGTTAATGTGCAATGATCGGGATGAGACTCCCGAGATGATTACTAGAGATATCAATCTCACTAAGGAGAATATTCAACCCAGCAAAGATTGCGGGGCGAAGTAGAAATTAAACATACCAATGAGTGCGAGCCAGATGAAAAGGCATAACCTAATAACACCCAGGAGTTATCCTTAAAAGGGTGTTTGGGTCAACAATGGTTGAACAAGATACGTGACAGAAACGCAAAGGCTGAAATTAACACCAAGTTTAAACACAAGTCGTCAGAGGGAAGTCTGACATCCTTGAAGGGGCATCCCATGAAAGGAACCATGATACTACGACCTTGTAATGGAGCCCAATACCAATCTAAACCATGTAATGTGTGTGGACAGCCTACAACGGGCAGAGCTCGAGGCAATAAGGCTTAAAAGCCACAAATCGAATGTGTTAAGAAGATGTTATTGATCACAGAAGTTTACATTATATAAGTAAGTAAGCGGATAGCGAACCACTGCTTAAAGTGTGGGGACACCTCTTGATATTGTGAGACCGCAACAGCGGTAGTTACGTGAACTAAATTCAGAGAATGTGTTAAGAGTTGACCATGTTGTTACTACGTAAAGAAGTATTTGTACCAGTTGTGCAGACGGAAAGGGTGATAAGCCTAATGGCAACCACCATAGGTGTGGGATGCTAGATGTGTAATGAACAACGCTCAAGGAGCATAGAGGCTCGAAGAGTAGAGTATTCAGTAGTCAGCCGAATAAGTGGCAAAACACAGTGTAATAGCGGAAGCTAATAATAGCGGATGCAGTGTAAGTTAATGTTATACAATGAGTAAGAGCACGGTGCGCAGTAAGCGACCGTTGCATAAGTATTGTTAAATAATAATGTGGCAATAAGACTAGTTATGAGTGAAACTCAATGGGCATACAAGGTAAGTGATAACAAACCGACTGGGCAATAAGCCAATGGTCGGTACTATGTGATAAGGAACACAGTGTGAATTCCTATTTGCAATCGCATAAGAGATTTACTGTCAAGAGTTTACGCCTCTGCACTCTATATGACTGAGTGTTTTGGTATTGCACTTGCACGGTAATGATCGAGTGTGATAGCTAGGAAGTTTGGGTAATGTCAATTGTGATGGAAGAACAAGACTTATGGTGTGATAAAACCGATGCATAAGAGAAGCACGATCGTATCAATCAAAGGATACTCGATTGGGGTAAATGACTACAGTAACACGATTATTAAACATCGGTATGGAATATACCTCAAGTGCTGGAAATAACCGAAAGAGTACTACTCATTAAGTGGTAGCTCAAATTCAACCGACAACAAATCGGAAGAAATCAAGTAAATCATTGTGGAATACAGTAAGTTATCATGGAAATAAATAGAAAGCTTGTAACTCACCGAGTTCGCTCATGGTAAGTGAAACCACGCGTCGGTTGAGAAACCGTTATTACCAAGATAAAGGTGATAATCGGAGATGTGTAATACAGTAAGAATAACGTATGGGGCAAATTAAGCTCTAAAGTTACCAAGAGTTGCGCAACAGAAACTAGTGAGCCAGTAATTCAAGTGTTGAATGTGAATAGTGAACATGAGTGAATGGCTAACTATTAACGCCTAGAAGTTTCACAAGCCAGAATCGAAACTGGTTATGAATTAAATAAACTCTAAGGAGAATTCTTGGTTAGGGACTAAACCGCCAATATGGCTAAGATCCTCAAACCAGAACATATGGTATAATAAACCGCGTGGAGATACAACACTTCACGACGGTAGGACGTTATAAATCAGTGGTTAAGTGATTGATTACGTGGGCGTAATCCCTTTTAAAGGGGGTAGAGCATGAAACCGTTTAGTGTGTTTTACCGTACGAGTGTACGCGGACTACAGTGTGCATAGCACAAGTAATTTGTTTTAATGATTGGTGTGTGTGTTACATAAACATACACATTCATTCATGGTGTAATTGTGGTAATTGCGCACAGAAGAGGCGAATACCATTGTAATAGATGTGTTTATTTCGTTAACAGATGTGTGTAAGAGTACAAGTATAAGGGAGTAGAGAAACTCCCGGGGAAATAAAACCCCAACAGTATAGGTTCTTATAAGAATGATTGTAAAACAGTGTATCGTATTTTGATAAAAGTATATATATACAGTATTGTGATTTATGGAGAGGTATGACACCAATACAGAACCTAGTAAGAATTAAATTCCCTAGGTAACTTGGATTAAGTTGAATTTGGATGATGATTGATAGACAGAGTTATATCCCTTGGAGATGTAATGATTATGACTAGATGGATTAAAAGATAGAAAATGGTATATGTTTGAATTAGTTGTTGTTTGAAATTGAAGTGAGAGGTGGAACTTGATTATCATGAGATCAAGGGAAGCCGAACACAAATTGGAGTGGAAAGATAGTTCAACACTGATGCTGATCACATTAGGGTTGGATGATTCTTGAAACTCCCTATAAGTGGTCACAAACAACCACATCAAGAATAAGAGGAAGTTATCAATAATTGGACTTGGAGTTGTATTGAGTTTTCAAAAGAATTTTAAATTGGTGGTTTCAGATTTTCAATTGGTATTTTCAAGACTTCAATAAATATCTTTAAGATTCTTAAGTGGTATTTTCAAAGGAAGGACTACTTTTATGTGACCTTGTAAAGGATTTTCAATTGGTATTTTCCAATAAAGGGCTTCATCCTACTTAACCTCATATAGAGTATTTTCGTATTACTTGCTCACGAGCTGAGGACGTATGAGCCTTTGTCTTCGGACCGGTGACATGAGAAGTATATTTTAAAGATGTATGCAATTGTTTTGATCTCCCAAGGAAACGGGGACCAGAGTGTCCATCGCGACCGGGTTCTGCGGGATCACAGTGTATATGTACTCAACATGGGTCTCGAACCCATGAAGAGATGGAAAAGGAATTTCTGGTTGATATACATGCTATGACATGTTGTGTGGTATGTGTAACAATTATTATTTTGACCTCGAGTCCTAATGTGGTTAAGTTCCATAAGTGTTATGTTATCAAGACCTATGTGTCTAAAGGATGTTGTGTTACCGAGACCTACGGGTCTAAATGTTGTTATGTTACCCAGACCAAGAGTCTAAGGGTTGTTACGTATGTGCAAATGTTGTTAAGGTACCCGGACCATTAAGTCCGAGGACACTATGTAAGTATGTTATGTCATGTTATGTATGTATGGATGTGTTACCCGGACTGTTAAGTCCGAGGTTGTGATGTAAAGTATGGTTGTTATGGAAGTTTATGTTGGAAGTAATCCCCGTATCCTAAACCAATGATGTGTGGGAAGTGTGAACTCCGAGGACGAAGTTCTTTTAAGGGGGGTAGATTGAAATACCCCAAACCTTAATGTGTTAATTAATTGTGTGATTATAATTTTCTAAGACTAATTAAGTCCTTAAGATCATTGGTGAAGAAAGGAAAACCAAAAAGAAAATGGAAATGCGTAAAAGTCACAAAATGTGAAAATACGTATTTAATTATTTTAGGAGGTATATAACCTTCATTAGGGTTATAAATATATTTTTATACCTTAACTACACATTAAGAACATGTGGGAAAAATTCAGGAAGAAAACGGATCCAAACAATGCGTTAAAACGCTAACAGAGTCTTAAAGCGCGTTTTTCAAGAAAATCCGAAAACGTGACTTTAAACAGTTAAATGACCCCGTAAAAATAATAGTTGATTATGTAACAATAATTAAACATTAATGGGAGTTTAATAACCATTAAAATTAAAGGAATGAGAAAATTCCGGAAAACGGTCCCGGTTAGTGAATAGTGCTAAACCGGGTAAATAAACGAGCGATTTCTGTTAAAAGACGAAAAACGCTCCAGCGTGTTTACAGTAGTGGGCCAGTTTTATTAATGTAGACAGCCCACTCACATAAGACTAGTTAATTAATTAATTAAGTCAAAAGAGCTAAAATAACAAAAGGGGTACATATACCCCCACCCATCTCTCTCCTCCTTTATTTTCTTTTTCCTCTCTCTCTTTCCTTTTCTCTTTCCTCTCTTTTCTCTCCCAGCCGGTTCCTCCCTCCTCCTCTGCCGATGGAGTTCTCCACAAGCCAACAATGGCTTCCTCACTTCCTCTTCATCCCCAAGCTCCATTTGAGCTCCAAATCAAAAACAAACCACATATCCTTCTTCCTCTCATCTTCCTCTATCATCCTCTCTTTTCGAAATTTCAAAAGGATGAAGTTGACCTCCATGGGTTTTCCCCATTTGAAGAGAAAATGGCACCAATGTGAAGCTTGGAGTCTCCTCTTCCTTCTAAGGTAAAAAATTCCAAGAAAAAGTCATATTTCCTTCATCTCATGGTGTAATCGATTTTTCACCATTTTTGATACCTTGTTTTTCTTCTTGTTCTTGAGCTGCAAATTGACCCTCCAATGGTGGAGTAATTTCCTTCTTGATTCAAGGGTGAGAATCCCTC
This sequence comes from Limonium bicolor, assembly GCA_023374045.1. NCBI lineage: Eukaryota > Viridiplantae > Streptophyta > Magnoliopsida > Caryophyllales > Plumbaginaceae > Limonium > Limonium bicolor. Next base: position 301,475,420 of record CM041780.1, read on the forward strand.
TTACAAACTTCAAAAAGGTAAACCCTAACTTTGTATTCTAGCCCTTTTATTGAATTGAGATATTCCAAGGGTTTAGATAATTAATTAAGTATGTTTTTGTGTTCTTGGATGTTGGGATGGAGTTGGAAACTCCATACCCTCTTAACCGATTTTGGAGAAGATGAGGAGCAAGAGGAGAATTAAAGAGGCTTGTAAAATTAAGGTAAGAAAACTACCTCAAACCTTGTCTAAGATTGTTTAGGTGTCGGGGTGGGTAAACGAATTAATGAACCCAAATTGTGGATTTGAAATATATATTGGAATGTGTTTAATTGATGTTAGAAGAGGTTTGTGAATTAATGTTGAGTTGAGGGCCTTAAGAGCCAAATATTGTGAGTTTGTGATTGATAAAGGTGGTTATTGAAGTTGTGGAGTTTATGGTGATTATGTTTTTGTGATGGGATTTGAGGATTTGTTATGTGCTGTTAGGACCCTTGTAAGGGTGTGGCTAGATTAGGAATGAGAAGGATGAAAATTGATGATTTGGATGTGTAAGGTTTATGGGCAGGTTATGGCAAAATTTTTATGGAAAATGAGTGCGTGATGATGGTTTGATGGATGAGAGACTTTAGGTGTTTAATTGGGTTGAATGTTGAGAGAGTGCAAGATTTATAGCAAATTGTGCTTGGTAACTTGAGATTTCAAGGAAAAGAATGGGTGTGTGTAGCTTGTGAAACGAGGAGTTAGTGTAGGTTTATTAGAAGTGCAATTCTGGGTAGAAATCGCCACTTTTAACTAAGTTTTTGGGTACGTCCGAACTTCCGTCCGGACTTGGAAGTTCGGACATGCCCCGTCACGCTAAAATTTTTCTGAGTTTTAAGTTGTGTCCGAACTTCCGTCTGAACTTGGAAGTTCGGACACTCGAAAAATGTTCCCAGGTTATTTTGCTTCGACTTGTGTCCGACCTTCGATGTCCGGACACAAGTTCGGACGCCTGTAAGTTTTCCTCAGATTTGGCCTCGACTTGTGTCCGAACTTGGAAGCCCGGACACATGTTCGGACAGGTAGGAAATTTTCTTTGGTTTTTGCCTCGGCTTGTGTCCGAACTTCAAAGCTCGGACACAAGTTCGGACATTCGACAGTTTTCACCCATTTGAGTCTCGACTTGCGTCCGAACTTCGGAAGCTCGGACACAAGTTCGGACATAGTGTAATTTTAAGCAAAAACTTTGTTTAAGGGTAGGAAATGATACCCAATGATGGGGACTGATGAGTAAGGATGTTATAAGGTTGTTAAGGATATGTTAAGTGAGTTATAAAGGTAATTGAGTGGTGAAAAGTTGTAATAAAAATGTGAAGTTATAAAACTACTTAATGGGGTTAACCATGGGCGCATTAGTCGTTAAATAATTATAATACCCCGATGTTAATAAAGATAGTTATAATGTTACCAGTTGTTCAAAGAGTTTTCGAAGAACAAGTGATGGCACGTTAGAGTGAACCTTCGGTGACATGTATGGTTTTCTTGCAACCTGTGTCCTACCGGATTACACCGGCTTGTATGCCAATGTGTTTTTTTTTCTGTGTGTTTGCCACCTTGCAAGATAAAGCATGAAATAAGTTTATAGTAATTCATTATTATGGCGTAATTAATTCCGATACCGCTTAACCTTAATTATGTGTTAAATAATAGTTAACCGACCTTAGGTTCACATAAGAGATCAGTATTTGGAATAAACGTCCCAACCCACGGGAACGTTCTAACTACGGCTATCCGTGCGCTAGTGTATGTGTGACTTTGTGTGATGTATGTGACTTGTTCAGTATGTTGTTGTTATTGGATACTGTTATCCGTGTTGTTGAAATGGAATGTGATTTTCCCTGATGTGTCTAACCGAGTTAGTAACACAATGTGATGTATGTATGTGATAAGTTCCATAAAGGAACCTCTAACTAATAAGTATATGTTATGTATGGTGAGGAATCCGGTCGTTCCGGTCGCGCGTGTTGTTTGGGAGTTGATGTATATATGTGAATTAACTCCCACTCTGTTATGTTAGGGTTGTTTATCCTTCTTGGATGTTCGACCTCCCACTAGCTTAGCCAAAGCTTACCTACCCGACCTCCACATCGGGCTAGGAGGGAAATTATGTGTAATGTTGGTAGGGTGGTGTTGCCTAAGTTGCTTCGACTCCCTCTTTAATATGTTACGGTTGTTTTTCCTCCTTGAATTACAACCACCCACAAGCTTAACCAAGGCTTACCTACCTCATGATTATTGGAGCTAGGGGGAAATTGTGTAAGGTGTGATCGGTCCTATATGAGGCCGCCATACCTAAGTAAAGAAAATGTATGTATGTTGTGCTCAGGCTTATACCACCCCGGCACTCCCTAAGTATAGTTTATGTTCTCTAAGAAGAATGGAATTAAGGTTGTGTATGTTATTAAGTGAAATGTGTTGTTATGTTGTGTGGGCTAACCTTGTGTTTGTGTTCTATTAACGGATGTGTGCTTCTAAACATGAAGTATGTGTGTAGTTGTGTATGTTTAAATAAAATCAATCGCATGCTAAGACGACAATTAGTTGTGCATGGCCCGGTAGCATGCGGGCTGCGGGATTACCATACCAGCAAAGGTGCTGAGCCCCTGGGGGCCACCCTTTTCTTCCTTTTCTATTTCAGGTACAAGGAGCTGGAAGCCGTTCGAGAGTAGGACGGGGTAGTTATTTGTACGCGGTAGTCATGAGAATTGTGGATGCATTGTAGGTGTAGTAAGACCGAATTTGTATCGGCGTTAGTTGGAAGATACTCGGTACATTGTAATGTAAGTGTATAATGATCGTTGGACATGGAACGGGATTTATGTGTAGTTGCTCGGGAGTTTAGTCCATCAGACCGGTACAATGTATGTATGTTAGCCTTGCTAGCCACGTGGGTGGCTAACGGCGTGTAACACCAAGGAGTTAAGTTATGTTGTGAGTTATGATTTCCACTGCAAGGTGTTGTTAAGTGTGTTGTTAGTAGTTGGGGTGTTACACTTTGTGGTCAAGTGTTTGTGTTTTGTAATGCCTTCTCTTTTGATTTTTGAAGCTTATGTTTTGGGACTTAGTTTATGTGCATTCTGAGTCGTGGATGGCTGGGTCGAGCTACCCTTTAGCATGCTATGTAGACGTCATTCTGTTTCTATGGGACCGACGGGTTCCTTGATCTTTGGGCCATTTCTGTTCTGGGGCTGACGGACCCATTGGTCTTCTAACCATTTATGCGTTGTCGATGGATCTTTTGAACCTTGGGTCTATACCATTTTTGTATGTGTGTGCTATAACTAGGTCCCGTCTCTGTTTTGTAAGTGATCTGCTTTGTCTATTCAGTTTGTGTTTGAATTTTGACGGTTTGTTGTGTGCTTTCCGTCTTCTGAAAGCTTCTGATTTATAAAGCTTCTGCTTTTGTCTTCTTTCACTAAGGTCTCTTATTCTGGTTTCACTAAGCTTTCATATAAGTATATCTGTATGTTCAGTATGCGTTTAGAGCATGCTCAGCTGATGAAATTTATCACCTGCTGAGCTATAGTTTGGCTCACCCCTAATTCCATCTGATTTGCAGGTTTTAGCCTCCAGATGAAGTTTCTGCTTTTAGATTTTCGGTTTTGTATTCTGTAAACGTTGGCTAAGGCCCATCTATACTTTGTCTTTCGGTATGTATTTTAAGTATTTGGCTTCCGCTTGTGATGTGTAAGACAAGTTGTATCTTTATTTGACAAATATGAGATTTGTACAGTTTCGAGGTTTCGTTATTGTAGCCTTGCGTGTCTTAGATAATAAGCACGCGGTGTGTGATGGTCTCAGAACTAGAGTGGTTTTGGGGTCGTTACACCCTTAAATCCCTGATGGGTCTCAGATGTTCTCCGCTCTCCATCCCCTTACATTTTCCTACTCACTAAAACAAAATGTTACAAGGCAAAGATGGTACAGTTTTGCTGGCGCCGATGTGGCTTTAAAAGTTTCATCGTCGATAGCACCGGAAGGGCTGGTGGGATTGCGCTCTTCGGTAATTTCTTGGCTACATCCAAATGTAGCTATAGATGGCTACATACATGAATATTTGTTCTATAAAAACTGTACAGTTAGTAAATAAAAAAACTGTACGGATGTATATATAAAATTATACATTGAATTCTAATAATACTGAAATTCTGTTAGATGCACATACTAACTTCGTAAACTGTATAATAAGCTTACAAAACCTATACGTTTACACTATGCAAACTATACAATTTTAAATGTATCCAAAGATAGTTACATATACTTGTAGCCAAGAATGACGGGTACTCTTCTAGGGTGATACAATTGAAATCCAAGTTCGCTCATTTGCTGTCCATCATATAGACTACTAGATTGGAAGATGTATGGGGTCGGGATAGAGATGCACAAGAGTCTATGAATGGGCTAATACGAGTGATCGGTGAAGAACTATGTCTCTTCTTGGCAATTTGTGTGAATCTATTACCTAACCATGGCTCGTTTGGACTATTTCATTGAAATCTTGTTCAGATATGGACAGCGTGTAACACCCCACTCATAATCACGTAATAATCACTCACATAACATTAACGTAATAACGCCTAACAGCGGAAGTCACACAGCAATAAATCTCACTCGGGTGTCACATGCCTTGAAATACCCCAAAATTAAAAATAGTGATTAATTAGGCTAATGAAGATTTTTAAGTGTGTAATTCTGCCTAAATAAACATGAGGGAGCAAATCCAGAAGAAAACGGATCTTTAAACGGATTAAAAACACAAACTAACCTTAAAGCGCGTTTTTCGAGGAAAACGCGAAAACATGACTTTAAGCAGGTTAAATAGACTCGTAATAATTTTGGTCAACCAAATAGTCATTATTAAACCTTAATTAAGGTCTAGAACCGATAAAATTAATGAAACGAGAAAATTCCGGAAAACGGGTTCCAGTTAGTAAATAGTGTAAAAGATGGAGAGTTGTGGGGTGTGAGTGCAAATAAGCTAAACTAACATGTCCCCTTTTGAAAATAAAAATCAGATTTTTCCCACTTGTGAGTGTGGGTGCCGATTTCCCCCTCTCTCACTCCCTTAATTCTCTCCTTATTTGCTAAAAGACAAACAAATAAAGTAGAAAAGGGGTGAGTGGGACTCTCTCTCCTCCATTCTTCCTCACACCCACCATACACCACCTTCTCTCTCTTGCTCTCTCTAATTTCCTTCTTCCTCCAGCGATAATGGAGATTTGAAGAAGCCCACACCAGCCTTCATCTTCTTCCTCATTTTTGAGCACTCAATCATTGTCCAAAAATTACAAAGTTTGCACCGTTGGAATCCCCTTGTCAAGGAGATCAACTTCCTCTTTTCAAAAATCGAAAAGCTCCACTTTCATCTCCATGGGTATGACTCTTTTTGAAGCTTGAGACCACCATTGGAAGCTCCTTCATCACCTTGTTGTCTTGAGGTAAAAAGAAATTCGAAAATCCACCATTTATAGCTCTTATTTGCAAAATAAGAATTTCTAAGTTTTGAGCTTCTTGTTCCTTGTTCTCCAGCCGATTTTGGCTTCATTCTTTGAGTTGGAATATTGATATTCTTGCTGTTCAAAGCTTCATCTATCCATTGGAAGGTAATGCCTCTTCTAAACCCTAAAAAATGTCCTAAATTCTAGGTTAGTATAGCGGAGTTCCTAAGTTAGTGTGGTGATGTGAATGGCTATAGCATTATTGACTTAACAAGAAGGGAGAAGGAAAGAACAAGTAAAAAAGAAGAAAGAAAGAAAAGGGAGCTAGCAAAGACAAGGTAAATGTTCTTACCTTGAGCTAGTCTTAAATGCCTTAGTGTAACAGATTTTTAAATGCTTGTAATGAGTAATGTATGTAGCCTTGAGTAGTAATTGGGTTGTAGTATAATGATGAAGAGAACTAAACTGTTTTAGAGCTTTAGAAAGATGATTAAAAAGCTTGTAAGGACCTTGAGAAAATAGATGATTCGTGCAGGAATTAAATGGGTGGTTAGTGCCTAGTATTTGTATTGATAATGTATGTGATGAACAGGTTTGATATGTGGTAATGAGTGGACAAAACCATGTGGTGAGAATGTTAAATTTTAGGGGAGACTATGTTAAATTTTACATAGAAACTAGAGGACTTAAGAGCTTAATGTAAGTGGAAAAGCACTTTGAAAACAGACTTGAGAAGGAGCTAAGTAGTGGGTAGAATTAGAGTGAAAGATAATGCATTTTGAACTCTAGGAATGGCATTGGTAACGGAAACAATGAGTGGTAGAAATGAGAATAAAAAATCTATAGCATAAGTTTCAGAAAAAAAGAGTGGAAAATTTTGGGTAAGGAAACTAGGGATTTAGTGATGAGTTTAAGGAATGAACTAAGGTAAATTAGAGGGTCTAATTAGTGTTAAACATGTTGGATTGCATATAGGAGGATTGAGGAAGATATGGGTAGAAGAAAGGAGTTGAAACAGATTCAATAGGACCATTCTGACATCGACCAACCCAGAGGGTTGAGTCGATTGTGGGTCGGTCCGACTAAAACCACTGGAACGTAAACTTTCTGACTTCGACCGACCCAGACAGGTGAGTCGGTCGTGGGTCGGGCGGGCAAGAATTTCCAAACTCGAAGTTTCTGACTTCAACTGACCCAGGAGGAAAAGGTCGGTCGTGGGTCGGTCAAGATGGATTCCAGGGCCGATTTCTTTCTTACTTCGACCGACCCAGAGGGGTTTGGGTCGGTCGAGTCACACTTGGGTCGGTCGGGTCCAAACAAAAAAAAAATATATATATGTATATATATATAAATATATATATGTATACATGTACATACATGTGTGACATTAGTATGGAAGTAATAAAGATAAGAAATATACACATGATTAAGAAAATAAACTTGAGAAATGTAGGAAGTAAATGAGTTTTGTAAGTATGTATGAGGAGTAAAGGATTAGTAAATGTGGTTGGGAAACATTAATGAAAGAATGCGATAGGTTAATGGTAGATAATTAACCGCCCCATTCCGTGCATGTTATAGGATTCGAATAGTTGAACACCGAAGGAGAGTCGGTGAGTCCAAGGACAACGGTGAACGGTATGAACTTCTCATTCCCTGTATGCTACCTTGGCTACTTTGATTTGTGTGTTTATGTGCAATGTGATCACCTAAATAAGATAAACGCACGAATCAGATTTATTGCACTTTCTTATGCTTGCATTATATTGTTCCTTGTTGGATGCTTATCTTAACTCTCAGTTTGTATAATTTATGAAATGAATGGATGAGAATGAAGTGTGTGTGTGTGTGTGTACCTTGATGTGTATTATATTGACCTAGTAACGTAGGAAAAGGACTTCTAACTAATTCCTAACTAGCTAACATTTCTAACAATGAGAAATTGGTAAATTGGAATGAGTAGAAGTCCGATATAGCTTCGGCCATGCGTGAGGAGGAAGCGACACAAGAGGTTGGATCCAAATCCTGGCCTTAATCTTTTCCATGGTCCAAACCACTTAAATGGGTAGCAACCTGGATTAGTGAGCCACCCTAAAGCCCGGTAGTGGGACGGTGTAGTCCCTGCCCGGAGGTCACACCGACTTAACATGAGTATAACGTAAGTAAGTAAGTAAGTAAGTAAGTAAGAAAGTATTGTATGATTAAGACTAGTGTAAGTCGTATGGTACCGAGTAAAAGAATAAAGTACATCCGATTAACCCAGATGGGTAACTGGCTAACAAAGAATGAAGTATGAACTGTAATGTGTATTGCTATACTGTTTGTCTTGTGTATTGCCTTTCGGTTGTATGTATTGTATCCATGAAAGTATGTGACTTGTATGAATGTATTAATGTATGTAATAGCATGTATGCATGTATAAAATGAACTCCATGTGTTCGACAAATTAGTCGGCGTACCCTCGTTAGCACGCGGTGTATGCGAAGTTTATGCGTAGCTTTTGCTGATCCCCTTGGGGCACTGTTTTTAATTTTACAGGTGCTCGTGAAGGATGAAAGTCGTGATGAGACCAAGATTTATTTCTTTTTGTGTAGGTAGTAGACTGTGGATGGTGTACCAAGTTGTACACTGCTGAATGCCTTTTTGAATAGCCGATGTACCACAGGGTACACCCTTTTAGACATTGTAAGAATTGTGAATTTGGTAGAAATGAGTAGGTTGGTAAACTCATGATTTTTGTAACTTGAATAAGGGATGTAATTGATTATATTTTTGGATACTCGGTAATCAAAGGTTGTAAGTAAATGATATGTATGTATTGGGAAGTAATTATGGAAGCTCGATATTTTCTGATCATCAGACCGTTACTATATGTAGAGTAAGCCTTGCTAGCCGTATGGGCGGTTAGCGGCGTTGTATCACCCGTCGTAGTGTTTGTAATTCCGCTGCGAGTAGTAAGATAACCGAGACGATTAGACAGTAAGTAGAGGATTAGTGGTAGGGGTGTTACAAAAAGTGGTATCAGAGCGTAGTAACGCTCTGATGTCCAGAATTACCGAGCATAGGGATTACCGAGTTAGGATTACAACCAGTTTAAAACAGAGAAATAGGAACCTGACTAGGAATGACCGTTGATAACAACGGATACCCTTAACGTCCTTGCAGATGATACCAATGCTTAAATTCAAGACCAATTAGTCACAGTGTCACCGTACTTAATGAGAATGTTAATTGTTCAGATGTCAGGACAAGGTCGAGGCTGACCCCGAGGAGGGGCTATTGATGAGCCGGACACGCAGACGATAGCTCGCTGCCACGGTAGCACAGATGCTACCACAAGTAATCACGACTGTACATCAGTCACAGCAAAACCAGCAAACTCAAACGGGACCAAACCCACCCCCTCCACCCAGAGAGGTGAATTGGGTGAAAGCAGTCGCAGATCTCCGACCTCCCTGCTTTCGAGGCGAGAGCGGCCCTGCAAAACTTGAAGCCTATATCTCAGAGATGGAGACGGCGTTTGAAACCCTCGAAGATCCTGCTAGAGTTCGAGTGAGGATAGCGGCATACTACCTCAAAGATGCCGATATGGAGTGGTGGAAGCTAGTGAAGCATGAGTATGTTGACGACCCCACATTTGATTGGGAATCCTTCACCGTAATTTTCGATCAAAGTACTACCCCGAACACGTCAAAACAAAGAAACGTTTAGAGCTTGACGCCCTGAGGATGACAGAAAAGATGTTAGTGGATGAGTACTACCACACCTTCACCTCCATTCTACGTCTTCTACCAGATCTTGGGTACACCGGCCAGGTCTTGGTCGATCGCTTCTATGGCGGTCTCAACCATCGCGTTCGGTACGGTAATGGGTACACCCGATTTACCTCCCTTCAGGTAAACGTTGGTTCAAACCCTTAGTGTCATCGTCAATATTTAAATCATTACCTTAATAAGCAAGAGCATCACCTAATACCTGAAACTTCAGGAGTGCTATCACGCTGCATCTCGCGTGGAAATCACTTTCCAGCTGAGAGATGAGGAGCAAGCGCTTAAGCGCAAGGCCAATAGCAAGAACACTATCTCAGAGGAGCGAAACTAGGGCAAGAGTTGGAAGAAAAAGAAGGGGAAGTTCTTCCAGCAATCACAGAAGAACACCCCCAGTGAGAGCAGTGCCCATGCTGAGAAGAGCAACGCAGCTGAGCTGCTTCAGCTTGCTTACTCTGCCCCGGTGGCTGCAAAGCCACTAAGATCACACCCGCCTAAGGGTTCTGGCTCCAGATATGGCAAGAACTACTCCGATGGACGTAGTTATGTCTGTAGGAAGTGCAATAAGGATCACCCCGACACAGATTGCCAAGGGAGAGAAATCAGATGCTTCAACTGTCAGAAACCGGGACATCGTGCTAATGTGTGCCCGGAAAACTCCAAGTCCAAGGGAAACTACCAGGGGTACAAGCAACGTGAAGGCAAGGACGTTGCAGCTAGCGATGCTCCGGCCCAGCAGGCCTCGCTGGGACAAGGGTCCCGAGGTCATCAAAAGGGTGCACCGCAGAGGCAACCGGCCTTCCACATTATTGACCATGATGGGACCGGTACTAAGTCCGGCCTAGGTATTGACTATAACCTTTAATCCTTGAAAAGCATGTCTAAGTATCGAAGTACTTGTTTGAATGAATGCATGAGTAAGTAGAATTGAAGTATGTATTTGAGCATGAAATGAACTAGTTGAAACTAGAACTCACGGTAGATGAAATTTACAACCATAGGTAGATTTAATATCTGCTACCCGATACCTTCGAACCCAAACCATGAAGATGACGATGTCACCACTTACCACTTCACCAACGAGCAGTGTCAGGTCATCTGACCAGGTATTATCTTATTAAAAGGATGCCTGACACCCGAAGCACAAATTTCTATCATCCGATGATGCAACGAACTAGGAGCGGGTCCAGAAGGATTTTACACACCCGAGTTCCCTGGTGGAGCGAAGATGAAGTTGAAGATAATGTGCTTGGGAAAGGACTGAAACCCTTATACCAAGACATACCAAAAGACTTGAACACTAGACGGAGCAACACCACCAACAATACCTACCGAATTTCAGACGCTTGTCATATAATCTGTAGAGCTTGATCCAATCCCCACACTTGAAGCGGACCTTTGTATCGTCAACTTCTATGAGAAAGAAGGACGACTTGGTTTACACCAAAAAAGGACGAGATGATGGAATCTCTTGAACAAGGAGTGTCCGTAGTGTCTTGGTCCATTGGTGATGACGTGGTATTTTTGTATAGTGAGCTGAAGTGTGTGGACCTCGCAGAGAAACTGGTATTGAGATCAGGAGATGTCCAAATCATGGGTGGAAATCAAGGTTGCTGTATCACGGGATCAAAAAGATCAAGTTGAATACGGCACCACCGACAATAATCAATACCACACATATGAAACTAGGACACCTAAACCTTACCTTTTGGAAGTATTAATCTTGTAGTAGCATGTAATTCATTAATAACGTGTGTTAGAGACACAATATGTATGATGGTTGGTTTATTAATAAAAGTAGTGTTGGTTATTAAATTCCACTTGTGTTCCACCGTCGTTACTTATAAAGCTTATGAATCAATAGGTTATGGACTCGGTACCGAAGGTAACCTGAGTATCCTCACCGATGCACAAGCCGATAAGAGCAACACCATCTTAACCGGCTTCCTGGTAAACGGCATTGATGCCTTTCGTACTATTCAACTCCAGTGCCTCTTATACCTTCGTTTCGCCATCATTTGCGAAGAAGTTAGGGCTAGACGCAGATGAGCTACCAAACTGAAATACCCCTAACATTCAAATAATTAAATATTGATCAATAAATATTATTTAGGGGATTATTAAACCCTAAAAGAAAGTATATAAACATTTAGGCGTTAAAACGCACCTAAATTCCTTAAGGTCAGAAACGTGCGCTAAAGCCCGACCTTAAGTTAAACAAGCTATATAAGTTATAAACTACATGTAAAGATAATCAAGGATCATTATATGACCCTTAGAACACAAGACCTCATCTAAAACCGAGCGAAAATACAAAATGCTCGGGAGTTCCCTTAAAGGCCCTTAAGGCCCGAAAGTCATAGAAATACATTATAGGCTGAAGTGAAGCATTACTCTTCATTCTAAATACACAATAATACTTTATTTAGCATATAAGATGAAGTCCCTGAGCTAAATTCTCAGTTAAACGCAAAGTGTTAGGAGATGCCTTATGAGGGTCCCATAAACCCTCGGGAATGCCTCGGAGGAGTGCCGAAGTGGCACGAACTCCTATAAAATTAATTCTTAGAGTTCCTAACATAATTATTTAATATTCTAAAGAGAATGCTTGATCCAATTCCTCAAAAATAAACAAAGTGCTCGGACGAATTTCTTAACGCTCCTTTTTGCCCCGTTTAGCCCGGGCGTGGTGTTTGGGGTTGATATAACCCCATATAACTCAATGTAACACCTTAATATATTATTATTGTCTATAAACAATGTCAATAAACACTTAGAACCCATAGCGACTACTTAATTTTCAGAAAATCCTTAAAGCACAAAAATGCACCTTCGGGTGTCACGAAAATGCGTTCTACGCAATTACCTTGAAGTTTTTGAGGAGCCACGAGTAGATAACCTTAAAAGGTGATACATTGAGCATCTAAATCAATTAATGCCAGTGCTAAACTCATAGCACAAGTGGGGGCGATTTTATCATCAAAAAGGTACTGGAAATCAGCATTTTTACCTTAAAACTTTCATCTTTTACCATAGGGTAAATGTACCAAATAAATGCTGGAACCTATTACACATATTAGTATGGTCTTAGTACAATATAGTGTAACAAAAACCAAATTAAAAATCAATCACGTTTGACCTCCATTGCATGCGTTTTTTTTGGGGTGTTTTCTAGCTAGTTTTGAGTTTGTAAATTGTCTTATGGAATGGTGACTCATCTAGCATGTGTTATATGTTAATATGTCAAATAAATCTGTCAATTGGAGCCCTACATCACCGATTTCCTGCATCAAAAAAAAGAAGGTTGGCTTATATTATAACAATGAAATAAAAACACAAAAGTAACAACTTGCATCTAGCTTTATTCCATGTGCAACCACAAAACAAAACAGCCATGTCACCACATGTAGGCTGCCGATTTATATACATAAAAGAGGGAGGATGATTGATACTAAACTAGTCAAAAGAATACACTACCTAACTATACATATATCATTGCCTAATACAACAAAGTTTCCTTGTCTTGGAGCAGCCCTTATGTCTGAAAATGAGTGTGAAAAGAAGGCTGAATTGCCTTCTAAAAATTCAAATAAAATACCTAGCTAACCTAGCCATGTTCTAATGTTTTAAATCATCAAGAAAATCAAATGCTATCTACATGTACATTACCGTAAGAAACAAAAAGAACAAGGACAAGCTAGCTTAGAAAATTCTAAAGAAATACCTTACCTAAATTCCTAGCACTCATGTCTTGTCTTCTTCTTTCAATTATCAAACAAACTATGCTTTGATTCCTTGTCACATGGCCGAGAATGTGCATGATACATGGCCATTTATTGAGCCAATAAACTAAGAAATAAACTAAGGAAAAGAATACATGAAATGACATTATTTTTGTCAAAAGAAATTCCTCTCATTCCAATCTTCTTAGGCTCTACGTGAGCTTCATTCCCATTTGCCTTTCACCACCGGTTGGGTAAGCTCCTCCCTTATCATCTTCATCTTCTTCCTTTGAAGCTCTTAAGTCCATTAATGGAGATTTAACTTCTATCTTCATTTCTAAGGTAAATTCCTAGCATTTCTCATCAAGACTTGAAGCAAAAACCTTCCTAGCACACTTACATGATTTCGGCATCAATATATACATCAAGGAGGGTGTCTTAAATCAACATAAATCCAAGGAGCATCCAAGAACATCTTAAGGTATTTTTCATGCTTGAAAATCCTTAAGACACATTTTATGTGTATTCAAAAATTCTACATCTTCTAAAGCTATTTTCTTCATCAATTTCATGAAGGAAAATTATTGCTCCATCCCTCCTAGGTGTGCCGAAAATTCATGAAGAAAAATCTAAGGTAAAACCTTGGAAAACTACTTATAAATCTATTTAAGATCTTTGTTAAGATCTAACTCCTAAACCCCTTCCTCTCTTGCATTAAAACCAAAGAGGAACATCATTTACCATTGGAGGAAGCTTGGGAATTCAAGAGGAATTCAAGTACTTGATCATCTTTTATTAAGAGTAAGTTTACTAAGCAAATCTTTAATGTTTTAAGCTCGTTTAAGCTCTTAAAAATTGTACAAAAATTATGTACACATTATTAATTAATTAAGACCAAAACTATATGGTAATACATACCAAAAATATGATTTATAGCATTTATAGCAAGATTACTACCTTAAGACACATTTTTGTTTCACAAAAATTACTTATGATAAATAAAAATACATACCGAATTGTCTAGGAGAAATATGCTCCATTTTGAAATGAAAATATATCTAAGACATTACAATAATTTTTACATGAGTTATATGACTCATATATATTTATGTACAATTATTATAAGTTATAAATCAAGTTTTAGAAACTATATGGGGATATATTATAATTGCTGAATTCAAATAGTGAAAATAGATTTTAATGAGCTAAATATGTATATGAATATATACTATGAATTTTGGGTAAGTTAAAAATAATTACTAGTGTATAAATGACTAGTTTAATAAGTTATGTGGTAAAAATATAGTTTTTATAAAGTTTGGGGCAAGATATTTAGTTACCGAAAATAAAATGTGCCTTTGGCATAATTATAATATAATATGGTGTGAGAATTAATATTATGAATTTTGGTTGAATTAAATAAGTATTTAGAAGTTAAAATAACAATTTATTAAGTTTTGGGGCTATTTTGTAATTCTTGGAAAGATTGGTGTAAAACCGAGAAATATATAAGTTTATGGGTATATTAATGTATTAAGTATGAAATTAGACTATGGTCAAAGTGTTGACCGAAAACTATAGGTTAAAAAGATTTATGACATAAAATATTAAGTTTATAAAAGTTATGGGGTGAATACGTAATTTATAAGAGTTTAAATATAAAACAAGATTTTATATGGGGCGAATTCACAATTTGAGGAAATATAAGTGTCCACTTGGTTATTAAGGAAATTAAATATTAAAACTATAGTTTATAAGTGAATATATAATTTATGAAAAGTTTTTGGGGTTAAAATGTAATTATAAGAATTTTAAGGCAAGGCCGAAAAATTAATGTGGCTAATTGGTGATTTATGAAAGTTAAAGTGTTCAAATAATAATTATTAAATTTATAGTGGTGATTTAGTGAATTAATTATTTAAGGAAATAAGACTATGTACTATAATGTAATTTGTACTATAATGTAAAGTTTATGAAATAAATGAGGTTATAAAATAATAACCAAAAAGTATGAAGTATTTATGAGATTAAAAATATATGTAGGTCCTATATGGATATTTAAGGAATTTAGAAAAGAAAATTATGATTTAAGGATTTATGAAATTAAAACTGTATGATATACAAGTACAAGTAATTTACTTGTAAAAGAAATAATATTATTCGGGGTTAGTTTGTGAATAATAAAAGATATGGGAATAATATGTCCACGTGTGACATGTAAATATAGTTTGAAGAGTTATTAAGTGGTTATGTCATTTAGACAATTATATATAAAGTATCATAAATAATACATGTGTATGAAATATATATATTTTGGATTTTAAGTAAATCAAAAGGAAATGAATATAAGAAATTTAATGAGGAAACACAAAATAATATTTGGAGCTATAGTATATTTTAACATAAAGTTAAGAGGAGGTTTAACTAACATGTGACCAATAAATGTCATTGATAAAATTATAAATTACTATGTCATTTGGACAATGGTATAACATGTAACATAATTGGTACATGATTATATAGTTATATACATTAAAAGGATTTAAAGATAAGTCAAAAGAAATAACAAATATGTTATACATCCAATCACGAGGTCATTAAAAGAAATTACCACACAAAATAAGTCTTATAAATTAGGACTACATGTTTTGGAAATATATAAATACCTTAAATAATAATAAGGAAAAGAGGTTAAAGAAACTACCTAAGTATAAAGAAATAAACCTCACATGAAGTAACGAATATGAAATCGTTTCATGAACCAATGAAATTATTATACGAGGGTTACATAAATTAACACTCTCAGATTAATCCTATTCTAGGACATTGTTTGACCAAACGTTGACCGGGAACTAAAGAAGTACAGTATACGGTGAACGGTATGGAATTCTTGCAGTCTACTTTCTACCGGATTACACCGGCTTGTGTGCTATCTGTTGTTTGAAATAACGACCAAGATAATTGTTGTAAAATGTTGTATTACTCTTGTGCACTGTTGTGTTATTCTATGTGCGTGATGTTGCTAACTGTAACGTGTATGTCCCACGCATACAACACTACATTACCAGTGGATTAAATACCTGCGCTTTATTACACCGAGAACTTGTACTCAAGTTTCTCACTAACTTCACGTTATAACAAACGTCGTTGTCCTAAATGTGACAACCGACAATACTCATTGTGTTCTTGATTATCGTCCTTGAGTGACATTTAACAATTCTATACTACGAGAACGAGGAGCCCAGTTGGAGCTGGCCATGCATGCTACCGGAGTTGTACCTGTCACAGGTCGTCTCCATACAAATTACGTCGCGACGGAACAGTACAAGTGGGGAGGAAGACTTTATTCCTCTCGAGGGTTCGATTCCCAACAGTTCAAGTGGGGAGGAAGACTTCATTCCTCTCGAGGGTTCAATTCCCAACAATTCAAGTGGGGAGGAAGACTTTATTCCTCTCGAGGGTTCGATTCCCACCTTTCTATAGTACAGGAGTTAACTACGTTCTCTTCTGAGGGACTAATTACCCACCTAATGTACGAGAGTCCCATCTCGTCTAAGGGTTTATCATACCCGACTATCTTACTCCACGAAGGAGGTTAACGAGGTCACAATACCTCCACTGCTGTGAGGTACTCTTATATACATGTTAGTCCCATTGTGAGGATCTGACTACTGATGATTAAATACAGGACATCTAACTTGACCTTCTGCAGTCTTGTTCTGTGTGACATTGTTATCCTTCTATGGATGCTTGTTATGATTATGTTGTGAGATTTATTTACAGCTTTATAAAAATGACTTGCATGTATTCGACAAAATAGTTGGTGTGGCCCAGTAGCTTGTGGGCTACACGATTTCATACCGGCAAATTATTTTGCTGAGCCGTTTCATGGCTAAACAATTCCAGGTACCTGAAGAATGAAGAGATTACCCGACTTAGTGTAGGCGGGGTAGAATTAAGACAGGGGACTGTTATCACCAGGAATCATTTTACAAGTACTGTACTTTTATTATTGACTTTTGTTGTTTTAAGAGGTTTGTATTCAGCGCTCAGACCGTAGCATTTGTAAGTTATTTTGGAGTTAGCCTTGTCAGTCACATGGGTGACTAGCGGCATTGTAGCACCACCCGTTGATATGTATATATTTTCCGCTGCATTTCTAGTTATCTTTGGGAGCTATCATCATTCAGGTTATTGGATTTCGGGTTGGGGTGTTACACAAACTTTCTGGTTACGCTCCCGTCAAAGGAGCGAGTACGATGTACTAAGTATTACAAAACCGCCACAATCCGAATCAAGGGCAAAGAGTTTCCCATCTCCTTCATCGACTTTAATGGGTTGGGATTCGACTTGATAGTCGGGATAAACTGGTTAGAGCGGCACAAGGGGCGAATCCTCTGCGCCGAGCATAAACTGCTGCTCAAGAGTCCATCTGGTGTTATTGTTTCATACCGCCGGAGACCGAGAGAGCCTTCGACTATAGTTACCTCCGCTATGGCTATGTACCGGGAGCTTAGAAAGGGGCACGATATGTATCTATGTTATGTACAAGATCTGAAGAGAGATCCAGAATTCGGTGCCGATGTACGAGTTATGTCAAAATTCCCAGATGTGTTCCCGAAAGAGCTACCTGGTATGCCACCTCAGAGAGCAGTTGAGTTTGAGATTGATCTCAAACCGGGTACTGGTCCAATTTCTAGGGCACCATACCGTATGGCACCGGCAGAAATGACTGAGCTTAAGGAACAGTTGCGTGACCTTCTCGACAAAGGGTTTATACGCCCGAGCATATCACCCTGGGGAGCACCAGTCCTCTTCGTTAAAAAGAAGGACGGTAGCCTCCGACTCTGCATCGACTAACGCGAATTGAATGCGGTCACCGTAAAGAATAAGTATCCATTGCCACACATCGACGACCTATTTGATCAGCTGAAAGGAGCTTCGGTCTTTTCCAAGATTGACCTCCTATCAGGGTATCATCAGATTGCTATTAGAGAGCAGGATATTGAGAAAATGGCATTCTGTACAAATATGGCCACTACGAATTCACGGTGATGCCATCTATTCATTGATCAGTTGGACACTTCTGTCGTAGTCTTCATCGAAGACATCCTCGTTTATTCAAAATCCAGAGATGAGCACGAAAACCACCTCAGAAAAGTACTTGAGACACTACGCGAGAACCAGCTGTATGCGAAGTTCTCCAAGTGCGAGTTTTGGCTAGATCAGGTAGCTTTCCTCGGTAATGTCATCTCGAGCGTGGGTATTTCAGTCGATCCATCCAAAATTGAAGCAGTACGATCATGGCCTAGACCTAAGACGGTTACCGACATCCGTAGCTTTCTGGGTCTAACCGGTTAAACTGGAGATTTGTAAAGGACTTTTCCAAAATCGCAAAGCCCATGACGACATTGATGAAGAAAGATGCACCGTTTGTGTGGACAGACGAGTGTGAAGTATCCTTCCAGAGCTTAAAGGACTCATTGACCTCAGCGCCTGTTCTCACTCTTCAAGAGGGCACAGAGGGATTTGAGTTGTATTGTGATGCATCAGGCAAGGGCATGGGATACGTACTCATGTAGCATGGCAAGGTAGTAGCCTACGCCTCCCGCCAACTGAAAAAGCATGAGGAGAGTTACCCAACGCACGATCTAGAGTTAGGAGCCATTGTCTTCTCCTTGAAGATATGGCAACACTATCTCTACGGGGTAAGCATCACCATCTACTCCAACCACAAAAGCTTCTAGTATGTGTTCAACCAGAAGGAACTAAATTTAAGACAAAAAAGGTGGATGGTGTTTTTATCAGATTACGACATTGACCTACAGTATAAAGAAGGGAAGGCAAACGTTGTAGCCGACACCCTGAGCTGTCGAGCACACTCGCTCCATTCACTACTCGCTTCTTCTAGCTTGGTTGACGAGGTACGAGACGCTCGGTTGAGCGACCCTTATATGACCGAGATCAGACAGAAAATCATAGATGGCACATTTGAGAAAAGGAAGTATGACTTCAAACGACATGAAGATGGTCCGATCCAGCTGAATGGCAGGCTATGCGTTCCCCGAAGCAATGCTGAGCTGAGGGATCGCATCCTGCGCGAGTCACACTGTTCTACACTATCCATCCATCTTGGACCCTCCAAGATGTACAAAGACATGAAGAGGTACTTGTGGTGGTCAGGAATGAAATCCGATGTGACTAAGTATGTTCTGAGATGCCTAACATGCCAGAAAGTAAAATTTGAACACCGTAGACAGGGCGGAATGGTACAATCTATGCCAATCCCGGAGTGGAAATTCCATGATATCTCCATGGATTTTGTTGTTGGACTCCCGCCTACTAAGGGAGGACTCAACATGATCTAGGTAGTAGTCGATCGCCTCACCAAGGTTGCCCGATTCATACCGATGAAGGACACATGGAAAGTGGAGAAGCTCGCTGAGTTATTCAACAAGGATATTATCCGACACCACTGAGTCTTGAAGACTATCGTATCTGACCGTGACACCAGGTTTCTTTCGAGATACTGGAGAGATACACGGGAAGCGCTTGGTACCGAGTTGAAGCTTAGTACTGCCTTCAATCAACAGACTGACGGTCATACAGAAAGGACCATCCAGACACTCGAGGACATGCTTAGAGCATGTGCCTTAGACTTTCAGGGGAGTTGGATTGATAAACTTCATCTTATCGAGTTTTCATATAATAACAGTTATCACGCTTCGATTAAGATGTCACCCTTCCAAGCTTTATACGGTAGACCTTGCCGCACCCCGTTGTGTTGGGATGAGTCGAGTGAAGCGGTCATCATAGGACCGGAGTATCTTGAGCAAGTACAAGCTGAAGTTCAGCAAATCCAAGCAAATATGAAAGCAGCCCAAGATAGGCAGAAATCCTATGCGGATGTGCGGCTACGCGACCTTGAGTTCGCTGTGGGCGACCAAGTGTTTCTGCGTGTTTCACCTATGAAGGGTGTATTCTGATTTGGCCAGAAGAGCACGCTGAGCCCGAAGTTTGTTGGCCCATATACGATTACTGAAAGGATTGGAGCTGTGGCTTATAGGCTAGCATTACTTGAAGAATTGGGGCGTGTTCATGATGTCTTTCATGTATTACAACTCAAGAAATACATAGCCGATCCTTCTCATGTATTAGAACCCGAACAGCTATTCCTAGAGCCGACGATAAGATATGTCGAGACTCCACTGAGAATCCTTGATACAAAGACTAGAGACACTCGCCATAAGTTAGTGCGAATAGTCAAAGTCTTGTAGTCAAACCACGACATCTAGGAAGAAACTTGGGAATTAGAGGACGCCATGAGGGCGAAGTACCCAGATTTATTCGTAGACTATATTGTCTAGTATCAGTAGAGTATGAAGGGTATGGGGCATACCTCTTTTAAGGGGGGTAGAGCCATTTTGTTTCGCATTGCTTTGGGTTAGCATTGCATAGTATGTACGTATTGTAGTATATTTTGCTGGCATATGTAGTGCTAAGTGTATTTTGGTATGTGTGTACAATGTGTAATGTAGTTATGCTGTATGGTATTGACTCAATTTGTATTGTGGAATATGTGTATTGTGACTGTGTATTGCGTATGGTAATTGTGTAGTGTGCTTCAATTGTGTGGTGCTTGTAACCTTGTAAGGTGGTAGTAAGGTACATTGTGGCAATTGGTTTGTCAAATGAGTAGTGATAGTAAACCGTCAACCTTGAGCAACTTTGAGGGCAAAGTTTCTTAAAGGGGGTAGATTGAAATACCCCGAAATTAAAAATAGTGATTAATTAGGCCAATGAAGAGTTTAATGGCATATATTATGCCTAAATAAACATGAGGGAGCAAATCCAGAAGAGAACGGATCCTTAAAATGGATTAAAAACACAAACGAACCTTAAAGCACGTTTTTCAAGGAAACCGGGAAAACATGACTTTAAGCAGGTTAAATAGACTTGTAATAATTTTGGTCAACCAAATAGTCATTATTAAACCTTAATAAAGGTCTAGAACCGATAAAATTAATGAAACGAGAAAATTCCGGAAAACGGGTTCCAGTTAGTAAATAGTGTAAAAGACGGGAAGTTGTGGGGTGTGAGTGTAAATATGCTAAACTAACATGTCCCCTTTTGAAAATAAAAATTATATTTTTCCCCCTTGTGAGTGTGGGTGCCGATTTCCCCCTCTCTTACTCCCTTAATTCTCTCTTTATTTACTAAAAGACAAACAAATAAAGTAGAAAAAGTAGAAAAGGGGTGAGTGGGACTCTCTCTCCTCCATTCTCCCTCACTTCCACCGTACACCACCTTCTCTCTCTCTCTCTCTCTTATTTCCATCTTCCTCCAGTGATAATGGAGATTTGAAGAAACCCAGACCAGCCTCCATCTTCTTCCTCATTTTTTAGCACTCAATCCTTGTCCAAAAATTGCACCATTGGAATCCTCTTGTCAAGGAGATCATCTTCCTCTTTTCAAAAATCTAAAAGCTCCACTTTCATCTCCATGGGTTTGACACTTTTTGAAGCTTGAGACCACCATTAGAAGCTTCTTCATCACTGAAATACCCCGAACTTAAATATTGGGATTAAAATTATCCTAAAAGGTATTTAAGGGCTTAATAGTGCCTAAGTAATATTGGTAAGGAAAAATAAATCCAAAAGAAATGAAGAAACATTTAAAAAGCGAAAAACACTAAATAAGTGTTAAATAACCATAGGAGGTACGAGACCTCGGTTAGAGTATTATATGGATTCTAAAGGCTTAATAAGGCCTAAATAATATATGGGAACAACTCCCGAAGAAAACGGATCCAAATAATGCATTAAAACACTAATAGAGCTTTAGCACACGTTTTTCGAGAAAACCCGAAAACGTGACTTTAAGTGGTCAAACGGACCCATAAAAATTATAAATCATTAAATAACAATTATTAAGCATTTATGGAAGCTTAATAACCAATAAAAATAATTAAACGAGAAAATTCCGGAAAACGGGCCCGGTTAGTGAATAGTATTGAAACTGGGTAAAATAACGAGCGTTTTCTGTAAAAGATGAAAAACGCTCCAACTGGTAATATTAGAGGGGGCCGGTTTTTAATAAGTCAAAAGCTCTCTCACACACACACTATACTAGTTACTAATTAACAAACCAAAAAGCAAAAAGGTAAAAGTACAAAAAGTAGAAAAGGACTCTTTAACCTCACTTTTTCTATTCTCTCTCTTTCCTTTGCTGTCTTCCCCACCGTGAGCACCCTCCTCCCTCTGGCTGCTGCGATTTTGGAAGTTCCACAAATAGCAACAATGGCTTCCCTCCTTCTCTTGCATGCTCCATCTTCATTTGAACTCCAAATGCAAAAATAATTGCATATTCTTACTCCCCTCATCATCCTCTACACTTCTCTCTTTTCAAAATCCAAAAATGAGGAATTTCATCTCCATGGGTTTTCCTCATTCAAAGAGAAAATAGCATCAATGGGTAGCTTGGAGTCTCCTCTCTCCTTTAAGGTAAACATTTACATGAAAAACACATTTTCTTCATCTTCCTTGGTAACCGATTTTTACCCCTATGTAATGCCTTGTTTTCTCTCTCTCTTTTGAGCATCAATTTCACCTTGCAATGGTGGTGGATTCTCCTTCTTGAACCAAGGGCTAAAACCCCTCCTAAAACACCCCAAAGGTAAACCCTAGAAAACATGCTTTAAACATTTCAATGAACTAGCATTAATCTAAGGGTTAGTATTTTAATTACAATTGTTTTGTGTGCTTTGGGTAATGGGAATGGAGTTTGGCAACTCCATTCCCCATGTGATCGATTGTGTGCAAGAAAGAGAGGAAGAGGAGAATTGGAAAAGAAAGAAGGAAATTAAGGGCTTAAGGTAAGAGCTCCTTCCTAATGTTAAATTGTTATTGCATTAGAGTAAAGGGAATGGGTAAACTACTAAAAGAACCTCTAAACTATTGTATTAGTAGTGTAGTTATGGAAATTTTAGTATTTGTGAGCAAGTATGTGAATTGTAGGCCTTGGAGCCAAATGTAATAAGTATGTGTATTGGTATTGTTGTTTGATGGTGTATTGATGTATTAAGAATTGCTTTGAGTGCTGGTAGGACCCTTGTAAGGGTGTGGCTAGATTAGGAATGAATTTGAAGAGAATGGGTATGTGTGGCTAAGTAAGAAAAGTATGTGAACTATGGCAACATTTTGGTAGAAAATGTGCATTTATGGATGACTTGGTGAATGGTAGAACCAAGGTGTGTATTGGGTTGAGTAGAGATGTTTAGTAACCATGGAATGGTAGTTATAGTATAAGAATGAAAGGGTATAAAATCTGTAGCAAGAGGTGTTGAATTGCATTGGAGAAACTAGAAAAAATTAGTGTACAAGAGTTGGTGAAATGAATGTTGGACTTGGGTATAGATAGTGTAGTTGCTTGTAAAAGAATTGGAATGGTAAAATGAAGTTTGAACAAAGTGCTAAAATGCAAAGAGAAGTGTAGGAATGCACAAGTGTGCAAAGTGTGGAAATGAGAATGGAAATTTGTAGAATTTGAGCAAGAAGTTGAGTAAGTATTGGACCATGGATTTAAGGAGTTTTAGTGAGTGTTTAAGTGTGTTTAAATATGTACAAAACATGTGGAAAGATTATGGAATCATTGGAGGTGGATTAAGGGTTGATTAGGGGTTGAAAAATGACCTTAATAGTAGTTTTTAGTAGGGTCCGGGACTTAGGATATGTACCAAGTCCCGGACCGCTTCAAAAAAAGGCCCGAGAGTGAATGCAGGAATTGGTCCGGGACTTAAGTCCAGGACCAAGTCCAGGACCAGGTGTAAAAATAGGCCGAAAGTCAAGTTAAGTGTTGGTCCGGGACTTAGGGTCCGGACCAAGTCCCGGACCACCCCCAGAATTCAGCAGAGAGTGTTTTTAAGGGTTCTAAACATGGGGGATTGATTGGTAATGGTTTTAGAAGTTGTTAAGGCCTTTTTTGGTGACCTTTAAAGGCCCTAAGAAGTGTAAACAAGTTTGAGGAATGATTAAGAAAGTTGTGTGTATAAGAACTTTAAGTTAAACCGAAACTATGGGATAACGGGGTAAGTACGGGAGAGGTAATTATGTATGTATTGTAAAACTTAGTATTAATTGAACCATTTGGCATGTAGTCATTGGTTCGAGACTAGGACTCGAGGAACAAGTAAGGACTAAGGAACAAGGAGACACTCGGTGAAGTAAATTTCAGTAAAAGTTATGATATCTTCATGCTCTGTATCCTAACCTGGTTACCCCGATTTGTGTGCTTATTTGATCACCTAAATAAGATAAATGCATGAATCGGACTATATCGCACATACTTGTTCTTGTTTATATTTGTTCTTGCTATTTTGTCTTGAACATCGAGTTTGTATAATTCATGAAATAAATGAATGATGATGAAGTGTATTTGTACCTTGTATTGTACTTGTGTATTGTATTGTATTTCGTATGGATGTGTATTTGAGCAATGTAATTGTGTATGTGGCTTGGATGTCTGACTTCTACTAATTCCTAACTACCTAACTCCTAACGTAAGTATTGAGTAAATTAGAATGAGTATAAGTCCGATATAGTTTCGGCCACGCGTGAGGATGAGGAGACACAAGAGGTTGGATCCGATTTCTGGTTCTTTAACTGGTCCACGGCCCAAACCCCATAAATGGGTAGCATCCTGGATTGGTGAACCAAGTAAGCCCGGTGCCCCAGGTGCGTGGGACCGTGTAGTCCCTGGCCCGGAGGTCCCGACGACCTTGACTGAGTAAGTAGTAAAATAAAGTAATAGTATTGTATGTGTAATGGTCTTGGCGGTGGTAAGTCATTGACCCCGAGTAAAAGATAATCTCCACCCGATTAATCCGGGTGGACCAATGAAGCTAACAAGTATGTTGTATTGAGTATGTATGGTGTATGTAATGCGTATTTGTATTTCGGAGTAGGTAAGTATGTATTGGATGGCTTATATTGTATTCCTTGTATGTAATGAAGTGTGTAAATGTGTTCCTTGCGTAAAGTATTGTAGTATTGTGTATAAGAGCATGTATGCATGTATGTTTGAATAAATGAAGTGCATGTATTCGACCAAGTGGTCGCGTACCCTCGCTAGTACGCGGGGTATGCGGAAGTCATATTCAGCGTAAGCTGACCCCTAGGGGGAACACCCCTTGTACATAGAAAGTAAGTAGGTTGTAGGAATGGGTAGTGGTTAGACTCTTAATGAGTATCTAGGAAATTGAAAGAGGTGTTGTGTTTGTATAAGGATCTTAGTAAACTCGGTGTATTATATTGTATTGAACTTATGGAGTATTGTAATGAATGGGAAGTTCTAGTATTTGATTGGTAATTGGAGTATGTATTGTAACTGTGTAGTACTCGGATATTCCGGTCCATCAGACCGATGCTGTATGTAGTAGTAGTAGTAGCCTTGTTAGTCACGTGGGTGGCTAACGGCATTGTATCACCCACTGTTGAGCATGTAAGTATCCGTGGTGATTCTGGATTGTATAAGGAGATTGGATGGTAATGACAGTATTAGCGGTAGGGGTGTTACAATCACCTTGTTGTCTTGAGGTAAAAAGAAATTCAAAAATCCACCATTATAGCTCTCATTTGCAAAATAAGAATTTTCAAGTTTTGAGCTTCTTGTTCCTTGTTCTCCAGCCGATTTTGGCTTCATTCTTGGAGTTGGAATATTGCTATTCTTGCTGTCTAGAGCATCATCTATCCATTGGAAGGTAATGCCTCATCTAAACCCTAAAAATGTCCTAAATTCTTGGTTAGTAAAGGGGAGTTCCTAAGTTAGTGTGCTGATGGTGTATGGCTGTAGCATTATTGACTTGGTGAGACACGAACAAGAAGGAGAAGGAAAGAACAAGTAAAAGAAGAAGAAAGAAAGAAAAGGGAGCTAGCAAAGACAAAGTAAAAGTTCTACCTTAAGCTTGTCTTTAATGCCTCAGTGTAACAGATTTTTAAATGCTTGTAATAAGTAATGAAATACCCCAATCTAATTAAAATTATAAAACCATTATTAATGGAAGATGATCCAAATATAAATCATTTCACGTACGCATGCAAACCCATGCATGAGAACGTTACGTAAAAATAGTCGTTTCTCATAAACGCTAAAACGCCTTAGAAACATAAGGTCAGCATGACCTTGTATGACCTTCTAAAACTCAAACCAAATGGTCATAAACTCATTATAGGAATATATAAACATATTCCCTAAGCTATATTTAGTCAAAAAGCAAAATGCTCGGGAGTGCTCACGCGCGCCCCTTAAAGCACAAAAAGCCCGGAGGAGTGCCGAGGTGGCACGAACTCCTATAAAATTAATTCTTAAAAGCTCCTAACATCATTATTAACCATCCTAAAGAGAACCCACGAAGTGGTTTCTCAAAATTCAACAAAAACCTCAGGAGGATTTCTTAACGCTCCTTTTTGCCCGGGAGTGTCCCGATGGCCCGAAAATTATGTCATGGGTTGATGTAACCCCATATAACTCAATGTAACTTCTTAATATATCATTAATTACTATAATAAGTGTTTTTAAACACTGGAACTCATAAAGACAAGTTATTTCCCAAAATTCCTTAGAGCACAAAAACGCACCTTCTGGTGTCACTAAACGCGTTGTAGTTTTGACATGCCATGAATTATGAATATTAAATAGGGTTAAATTGAATCTCTAAATCAACTAAAGAAGTGTCAAACAAGGTGCTCTATAGGGGCCGTTTTTCAGTCCAAAAACTAGTATAAAACTTACATTAAAAACTTATAAAAGGCATAAGACCTGATGACTCACCTTCCCATGTGCTATAATACTTAATGGCAAAAGAATGTAGGTCTCATTTGACCTCCATGCTGTCGAAATCCTGCCAAAAACAAGCCATGTTAGCTTGACAAAAGTAAAGATAATTAAAGCCAAAAAGTAGATCTAGCTTTTACCTTTTGATTTGTTAATTGCATGTGACCACCCCATGCTTGTCTAAGGCTCCAAGATGCCGATTGAGAGGCTCCAAGCAGACCTAAAAACCGGCCACCTACAAGGGAAGAAGAGGACAAGCTTTAACATTGAAAAATCAAAGAATAAGAACCTTACCTAACTTACCTTGTCATTTAGCATCCATAATTGTTCCCACCTTGCCTTTTCTTGTATCATGGCAGACTATGAGCATAGAACATGGCATTTATTGAGCCAATAACCTATGGAATAAACAAATGAAAGGTTAGTCAATTAACATTAGAATAAACAAAACAAAAATCCTTACCAAGCTTGCCTTAAGCCTACGGTTGCAATTCCCATCTCATTTCCTTCTTGCAACCGGTGGTAAGTGTCTCTCTTCTTCCTTCATCTTCTTCCTTTGAAGCTCTTAAGTCCATTAATGGAGTTTTAACTTCTATCTTCATCTTTAAGGTAATTTCCTAGCATTTCTTGTCAAGCCTTGAAGCAAAACTCTTCCTAGCATAACAACAAGCATTCGGCATCAACATATGCTCCAAGGAGGTTGTCTAAATCAACATTAATCCAGGAGCATCTCAAGGTTATCTTAAGGTAGTTTAATGCTTGAAAATCCTTAAAGCACATTTCTATGTGTAACCGAATTCTACTTCTTCTAAGGTTTTTTCTTCTTCATTTTCATGAAGGAAAGCTTGTTCTTCATCCACTTAAGTGAGCCGAATTTATAAGGAGAAAAGCTTAGGTAAATCCTTGAAAAACTACTTACAAATCTACTTAAGATCTTTGTTAAAGATCTAACTCCTAAACACCTTCACCTCTTGCATAAAACCGAAGTGGAGCATCAAAAATTCCTTGGAGAAAGCTTGGAGATTCAAGAAGAGTTCAAGCACTTAACCACCTTTATTAAGAAGTAAGTTTACTAAGCTAATCTTATGTTTTATGTTTAAGCTTGGTTAAGCTTCTAAAAATTATACAAAAATTATGTACATCTCCTAGGGTAACTAAAACCGAAACTATATGGTATAATATACCAAAAATATAATCTATAACATATATGGAAAATATTTACCTTAAGACACATTTTTGTGTCACAAAATTTACCTATGTGTAAATATAGATTCAAGCCGATTTGTCAAGGGTAAAAATGTTCTATTTTGAGCTAGGAATCAATATAAGACATTACAATAATTTTTACATGAGTTATATAACTCCTATGAATTTATGCAAAATTATTTTGACATATAAATCCACTTTTATATACTATAAGGTCACTATTTAATTATGGCCGAATGGTCTAAGTGATAAATAGGTTTTAATGGTCTACATAGGTATATAAACTCATATTATAAAGTTTGGAGAGTTAAAAATATTTTATTAGTGCTTAAATGGCTAATTAATTAAGTTATGTGGCTAAAATGTAATTTTTACAAAGTTTGGTGCATATACTAAAAAACCGAGAGTTAAGGGGGTCCTTGGGATAAACATGATATGATATAAGGTTAAGAATTAAGTTTATGAATTTTAGATAATTTAAACAAGTGCTAAAATAACATTTTATAAAGTTTTGGGCTATTATGTAATTTATAAAACTTATTATGAAGTTTGGAGTTGAATATGGGCGAATTCATAATTAAGAGAATTATTAAGTTCACCTTCGAAATTTTGAGGAATTAAATATTTAAACTATAGTTTATAAGTTATTAAGTAACTATTATAAAGTTTTGGGGTGAAAATGTAATTAATGGAAAGTATATGACAAAGCCAAAATACTTGGGGTTAGATTTGTAATTTAAGAATTTATATATATATATATATATATTCGGCAATTATGGAGAATTAAAATTGAAACTATAGTTTATAAGGCATTATGTAAAGATTATAAGATTTTGTGGTTAAATTGTAATTATAGAAAATAAATATATATAGGCCGAGAATTGGAGGGGCTAAGTTGTAATTTTTGAAAAGTTATAATATTCCAAAAGTTATATACCAAAATATTAATGGTAGTTTGTAATTGTAATAATAAATAAGGAATTAAAACTATATGGTATGATGAGATTAGAATTTAAAAGTTAAGTTTATGAATAAATGTGGTTGTTTTGCAAATAACCGAAATGAAAGGGTAATAATTTAGATTTAAATAAATATAGGTCCTATATGGATATTTGGAGGAAGATAGAAGAAAGAATTTGATTAAAGGAATTATGGAATTAAAACTATGGCTTATATAGTTAAAGGAATTTAAAGGTAATCAATAAATATTATTTATGGTAAAAGGAGAATAATAAAACTATAAGAATATAATGTTCAAGTATGGCATATAAATATAGTTGAGAAATTATAAAGTTATTATGTCATCTAGACAATTAAAAACATGTAACATAAATAGTACATGGATAAATATATATACATATATATAAAGATTTATAACTAAATAAAAAAAAAAAATAACAAAATAAGTCATACATTAAATCTTAAGGTAATAAAAGGAATTACCACACCTTATAAGTTGTTAATTAAGACTATATGATTTGGGAAAATATAAGAATACCTTAATTGTTAGTAAGATTAAGAAGTCTAAGAAACTATTTAAGTAGGGAGGAAATAAACCTCACATGAAATAACAACTAAGGAATTGTTGAACAATCCAATAAAATTAATATACAAGGGTAACATAAATTAACCCTCTCAGTTAATCCTGTTCTAGGACTATACTTGACCAGAAATGACCAGGGTATAATCAACTGCAATCTACGGTGAACGGTATGGATTCTTGCAACCTGTTTTCTACCGGATTACACGGCTTGTGTGCTATCTGTTGTTTGAATTAACGACCAAGATAATTATTGTAAAATGTTGTTTTACTCTTGTGCACTGTTGTGTTATTTGATATGCGTGAATGATGCTAACTACGACGTGTATGTCCCACGCATACACCACTACAATACCAGTGGATTAAATACCTGCGCTTTATTACACCGAGAACTTGGATTCAAGTCTCTCACTAACTTCACTTTATAACAAACGTCATTATCCTAAACGTGATAATTGGCAACACACATTGTGTTCATAATTAACATCCTTGTATGACACCTAACAATTCTATACTACGAGAACGAGGAGCCCAGTTGGATCTAGCCATGCATGCTACAGGAGTTGTACCTGTCTCAGGTCGTCTCCTATTCAATTTACGTCGCAACGGGAGTTTTGGGTGCACTATGTCTCCCACCGGCTGCGTACCGGAACAGTACAAGTGGGGAGGAAGACTTTATTCCTCTCGAGGGTTCGATTCCCACCTTTCTAAAGTACAAGAGTTAACTACGTTATCTTCTGAGGGACTAATTACCCAACCTTTCTCTTTAACGAGGTCACTATACCTTCACTATATTGACATACTCATATATACCTGTCAGTCCCACTGTGTGGACCCGACTATTATCAAATGATTACAGTTCGCCTAACTTGACCTTCTGAAGTCTTGTTTAATGTGACATGGTTATCCTTGTATGGATGCTTGTTATTATCATACTATGCTTGTTTACAGCTTTACAAAAATGAACTGCATGTATTCGACAAAGTAGTTGGTGTGGCCCGGTAGCCGATGGGCTGCACGTTTCCCATACCAGCATTGTTTGCTGAGCCCCTTTGGGGGCACCCCCATTTTTCAGGTACCTGAAGTTGAGAAGATTACCACACCGAGTGTGGGTGGGGTAGATTCAAGCTATGGGAGTCTTCTACTAGTTATTTGTTTTACTTAATTATTGTACCTTTGAGTTGATTCCTAGTATCTCGGATTGTATTCGTATTCGGACCGTAACTTTTGGAGATTTGTTTTGGAGTTAGCCTTCTTGGTCACAAGGGTGGCCAACGGCATTGTAATACCGCCCGGTTATTGTATTTTATTCCGCTGGAGTTTATGTTTTATGGGAGTGATCATCGCACAGGTTATTGGATTTCGGGTTGGGGTGTTACAAAAAGTCGGTATCAGAGCGTAGTTACGCTCTGGATACAAGAATACACCGAGATTAGGATTTCTAAAGCTTTAGGTTATGGGTTGAGAGATAGTATAGAAAGGAACTTAAGTTAGTTTTTACTTAGACTACTATCCAAGACCTAGATTGTGACCAAAGTATCTAATATACATCCACAACCTGCAGATGTCAGGCAGGAAGAGGTGGACGCCGTGAACAGGCCGCAGAGGAGCCAACCATCAGGCTGGCAGACATTGCTACTTTGATAGCACAAGCGGGAGTTGCGCAGCAGCAGCAGCGCAGCAACCTCCACCACCACCACCCAGAGAGAGAGATTGGGTGAAGAGTTTGGCTGATCTCAGACCAACTCCATTCAAAGGGCAGATTGACCCTGCACACTTGGAGACTTATATCAGGAGATGGAAACAGCATTTGAGACACTCGCCGTCCCACACAGGGAAAAGGTGAGGCTCGCTGCTTTTACCTGAAAGATGCAGCAAGAGATTGGTGGAATATGGTGAAGGCCGACCACCTGGACGATCGAGCTTTTACTTGGGGAGCCTACACCGCACTACTTAGGGGCAAGTACTATCCGGCCCACACCAGGATGGTGAAGACTAGGGAGTTTGATGCGCTGGAACAGACGGGAAAGATGACCGTGGACGAATATTATGCAAAGTTCACTTCACTACTCCGACTACTACCCGGAATAGGATACTCGGACCAGATTTTGGTCGACCGGTTCTATGGGGGACTGAGTCCTCGTCTCCAGTTTGGGATGGGACCAGTCATTCCCACCAGCTTACAGGTAAACAGGAGAAATATGACCAGTTGGAATTTTATTACCCATTATACTCCATCATGGGAGATTTGGAAATGATACCTTGAGATTTCAAGAATGTTACCATGCTGCCTCCGGTGGAGATCACATGCAAGAGAAGGGATGCTTTGAGCTCCCAAAAGAGAAAGGATGGGCCTGGCGGCGATGATGCCAAGCAGGGGAACTCCAACAGAAGGAACAAACCCTTTCAAAGAGGTCAGTGGTCCTATCAAGGGAAGGGGAACCAGACTACTGGGAACCCCCAGTCAGGAAACTACGGAGCAGCAAACTCACAGAAAACCTACCCATCTAAGGGTAGACACTCTAACCAAACCGTTAAATTTGAAACTTATGTGATTACTTCAGTACCGTTGGAATATATCATTGACCTCGATTGTATTAGCTTCTGGACATGGCTCAAACACGGGCAGAGGTTTGTCCTCCACTTCAACTGTAGACAATGTGGAAAGGATCACACCCGGCGTGGACTGCCAAGGGGAGAAAGTCCAGTGCCGCCACTGTCAGATATGGGGGACACCGAGCCTTCGAGTGCATTAAGAACCCGGAGAGCAGGAACTACCACCCGGGAGCAAAGGCAAACACCGGCACAAGAATGGAGCCAGCGATACTCGCCCTCCACCAACAAACCAAACTCAGGGAAATAAGGGCAAAGGCCCAACATCGGGACCCGCCCTAACATGTCATTGACCGCTCAATTAGGCTGGTCCTTCTACCAACCCAAGTACTTCTAAACCCATGTGAACCTGTTATTGAGCAATGTTGATGTGAATGGTGCTTGCATGCCTTGATTGCCTATTTGCATAGGAAAGACTAATAAGACTCACTAGTAGAATTTTAAACCAAACCCGTAGGAAGCTATAAGATATGCTTTCCTATCCCCTCCCACCGCCCTCCCTGGAAGAAAACACTATCAAAGTACAAGAACCAGCGAACGAACAATGTAAGGTTATCCAACCAGGTTTGATACTACTCAAAGGATACCTAACACCGGGAACACAAATTGCTATCATCTGAAAATGTCGAGAATTGGGAGCAGGACCAGGGGTTCTACACTCCAGAATTTCCAGGAGGATCAAAAATGAAGCTGAAAATGATGTGCTTAAGAAAGGATTGGAATCCTTACTCAAAGACCTACCAGGATACAAGAAATGGAGATGGAGTGCAAGTGCCAAAAATCCTAGAAGAATTTTTACAAATTGTGGTACAAGCAGTTAATACAGCTCAACAGTTTAGAAGAAGATCCAGTTCCCAATCTAAGGGCTGATCTATGTATCATCAACTTCTATGAAGAAGGAGGCCGCTTAGGACTACATCAGGACAAGGATGAAACACAAGGGTCCCTCAATCAGGGGATACCAGTATTGTCTTTGTCAATTGGGGATGACGCAGAGTTCCTTTATGGCGAGCAGAAGCGTGTGGACCTTGCAAAGAAAATCATATTGAATTCAGGAGATGTTTTAATAATGGGTGGAAAGTTAAGGTTGCTATACCATGGAATAAAAGGATTAAACTAAACACAGCACCTTCGACAGTGATAAACACCACTCACATGAAACCAGGAAGATTAAGTTTGACTTTTAGAAAGTACTAGTGTTGTAATTGTTTTTGGACATCTTAAAGAAGATCATCTCATCAATGAAGCATTATTGTTATGAAAGTGAATGTTTTTCGACCTCCATCATATACCAAGTACTTACCCAGATTCTGTTGTTAGGTGGTGCTAAGGAGACGGAAGGTGCCTTAAGTATACTTACTGAGGAGGAGGCCAGCAAGGGCGGCACGATCCTCACTGGTACCTTTCCTGTCAATGGAGTGGCTGCATTAGTACTGTTCGACTCCGGAGCCTCACATACTTTCGTTTCGCCTTCGCTTGCAGGGAAGTTGGGGCTAGACGTTGTAGAGTTACCTAATTTTAAGGTGGCACTCCCGTCTAAGGAGAAGATCAGTTGCACTCGTCTTTATAGAGGAGCCACTATCCGTATTAAGGAGGAGGAATTTCCCATTGACCTAATTGAGTTCAGAGGTCTAGGATTCGACGTTATAGCCCGGACACTGGACTGGCACAGAGGCCGCATTTCTTTGTGTAGAGCGCAGACTGTTACTTAAGAGCCCATCAGGAGTGACATTATCTTACCGCCAGACCGCCCCTAGAGCACCATCAATAAAATGATATCTGCTATGTCCATGTACAAACACATCAGAAGAAGATGGAAGTATATTTATGCCATGTGCAGGATGTAGAGCACGACCCTGATTTTGATCCAGACATGCCAGTGGTGTCAGAATTTCCAGATATTTTTCCAAAGGAACTTCCAGGCTTACCGCCATCCAGAGGGTAGAGTTCTCCATTGAATTACTACCAGGTACCGGTCCCAAAGCTAAGGCACCGTACCGTATGGCACCAGCAGAGATGGCTGAGTTGAAGGAACAATTGAAGGATTTATTAGACAAGGGATACATACGACCTAGCGTGTCTCCTTGGGGAGCACCAGTTCTTTTTGTGAAGAAGAAGGATGGAAGCCTTCGGTTATGTATCGATTACAGGGAGCTTAATGCAGTGTCGTTGAAGAACAAATATCCACTACCACGTATTGATGATTTGTTTGATCAGTTAAGAGGAGCAAAGGTGTTTTCAAAGATCAATTTGAGATCAGGATACCATTAGATACCTATTAGGGAGCAAGACAGAGATAGACAGCATTCAGAACACGATACGGCCACTATGAGTTTACGGTTATGCCTTTTGGCTTGTCAAATGCACCAGCAGTCTTCATGGATTTAATGAACAGATTATTCAGAGAGCAGCTGGACAAGACCGTGGTTGTATTCATCGATGATATCCTAATTTATTCAAAGTCTAAGGAAGAGCATGAGAGTCACCTCCGACATGTACTTGAGATCTTAAGGGAGAACCAGCTTTATGCTAAGTTCTCCAAGTGTGAGTTTTAGTTAGACAGAGTTTCCTTTCTAGGACATGTTATCTCATACGCTGGGATCGCAGTGGATCCAGCAAAAATAGAAGCAGTTCGCACCTGGCCTAGACCAAAGACAGTGACTGATATCAGGAGTTTCCTTGGGTTAGCAGGTTACTACAGGAGGTTTGTCACAGACTTCTCCAAAATAGCAAAACCTATTGTAGCACCCCTCTCCCTAATCACGTAATAATCTCTCACGTAGCAATAAATAAAAAAACGTCTCGCAGCGGAAAATAAATAACAATTACAACACTCACTCGGGTGTCACCGGCCATTACTCGCCCATGCGAGCAACGAAGCCAAACTACATCCAACTTCCAACATAAACAAACTGCTAACCGCCGTGACAACGAGAAACTCCTATACATCATACTAAGTCCAAAAACCATAAAATCGACAAGTGAGCGTCTACCCAATCCTGAAAATACACAACCTTACAATAATACAATTCACCATCTTCATTGTCGTATAGACAAACTCCATGTGCAGTAGTAATTAAGTAAAAAAACTCCATTTACCCTGTGTTCGCTCTTCGCTTCGCTTCGACAATAATCACAAACCTGAAATGGTTAGTATCAGCGATAGACGCTGAGTAGCCGGGCCTGGACCCTAATGGTCACTTGTCATTTTAACCATCTTATTATTAGATTGGTTTCATGCTTTACCATTTTTCAGTTATAATCAATACTGTAATATAAGTGTATATATACATAATCATCCATCCAAATATCCATAAACATTTAACCATTCATTCAATCCAAACATTCATAGAACATTTCAAACAATTATTATATATCGAACGTATCGAGCAACAACAGTATATGTACAATGTACCATCGCCGTAGCGTATACCATTTTTTTTTTTTTAATTTAACTTGGCCTTCAAGGCCCCATCCATATGTACAATGTACATTTGCCGTAGCATACAGTTTAAATAGTTAATTTAATTTGGCCTTTAAGGCCCCATCCATCCAAACCATGTCTAATTATTAATATCAATTGGGCGTCATGTTAGGACAACCCGATAACCTCACCATGGACAGTAGTCCTCCCGTACACACAAAGGTGCTCATTAAGCCAGAGGTCCGGAGGCCCCTGACTCTCTTATGTCTCGTAAGACGTCCATATATAGGCCGTAGCCACCTGATCCACGATCCAGTTTGGGCTCGTTGGATATAACCTGGAGCGGAATCTAATTAGGAAACCCCTCAGAGATCACAAATGCGCAACCAAGTAGTTCGTAAACTACCGGGATTCCTCACCTCATCTCATACCACCCCTCTCTCATAATGTTTAAGATATGCTCTTAGTCTTATGGAGAATAATTATTAATTAGCTGCCCAATGGGTCTCACGCATACCTAGAAGTAATCTAGTTTATTCATGTTCGAGATCCATGCTCTAGAGACCGACAATGTCGTGACTCATCCCTAAGTGTTTTTACTTAGGTTACCATATACTTAATATTAATACTATGGTATTATATCAAGTAACCGTCATGTCATCACAATAACGTATATGTATGTTTATATAAGTCGATCTATAGTCAACGTAGTGTTAGTCCCGTAGGACGCTCGTGCATAAATAATTAATGCAGTAACACTTAATCACATACATGTATCCACAAACATAACACACAAGTTATATCAACCAAATCCGAGCCCAAGGAGCTTCCTTAGGACAACTCGGATCAAACCCCTTTACATACCGTTCACCCTGATCGTATTACGGTGGAGTATGAATCAGCAAGATCCTATGCTCCGTATAGTCCACTAGCTCGTCAAGCGTCCTTGTCAGGAGTATAATCTAAACGGTAATATTATAAGTCAGTCTCCATGACTAACTACATCCGGTATTTCCGAATAACAAGTAACCCCGACAGTTCACCCCGTTTTCTACAGTTATTGTTACGGTTTCTCTAAAACAGTCGGCTTTGTTACCTAAAACTCGTACGTCATCATATTTCTACTGTTAAGTTTAATTCGTTATATTTCTTTTTAATCTTATCCACCATTTATATAAGTACATAACTATAGTTTCATGTATGCATGCATGATTATCTTATATTATATTCTTTTTCGTATTGTATCATTTATTAAATTGTATCATTTTCCACCATCCATTATAATACATGTATTATATAATCTATTATCTTAGCAAATTATATTTGCATTCAAAAACTCATAACATATAGTTTGTAACTATATTTTTTTTTAAATAACCACCACCATTATATTATATGGTTTCCAACCATAATATATATCCATCCTTATATACATCATTCTTGTGTATGTATATATTTACCACGTAGGTAATTCCCATGAGTTTAATAAACTCTTATATTTTATGTTACTTTGTTGTATCATCTTTTATTAGATGATTATTCCCATTAGTTGTATTATATTATACAACCTATATTAAGATTATTATCCTAACATGAGTAACATTTTATGTTGTATAATTACAACCCCTAAGGTTTATTCCTTAAACACCTTAGTTTATAAATCTCATTTATTTATAGTTTGTCACATTATTTAATGTGAATACCTTCCTTGTATTAATTCCATTAAACCACCTTAATACCACATAATTGTTATAAAATTTATGACATAGTAGACCATAGTCTAAATTCATTTTCCACCTTTAATTCACATTAATATATTTCGACCATATTCTGATTTAAAATTCTATTTTGACCACACATTTGTAATGTTATCCATATACTAGTCATGTTGTATGATACTTATATTCCATTATACTATATTTTTTACTATACTATATATATAGCCGCATAGGCACATATATTAAACCTTATTCTTTTCCATAAACCTTAGTTTCCTTTATTTACAAAATCACCCCATTATTTATGCCATGTTATATATACCATTTAATATAACATTTCTAACTTATAAAGAGTATAACCTATGGTTATTTTTTTGTAAATTCCGAACAGACCCAATATATATCCTATATTTGCCATTTGGCCCCATTTATAACATATAGTTTCATAATATCATTAAAATCATACCTTATACACATATCTTAATAAATACTCTTACATAATTCTAAAAAATCACCAAATTTCACCAAAGGGTTATAAATATCCTTATTAACCCATATACTTTCGGTATTTACCATTCCACCATCTATATTTTCCAAAGTGTCATAATGACATAATAACTATATATTATACATATATAGTTTATTTTAATTCCAAAAACAACCAAATAAATTTCCTAATAGCCCATGGGTGTTTAAAATACCATTGTACACCCTTTATTTTTGGTAATAACATATTTACCACATATGTTATAAAATTGTTACACTAAAATACTTATCTTATTATAAAACCTTAAATAAGTTATCTAACTTATCTAATTTGGTCAAAACCTACCATATGGTCAAGGTTGACCTCCTTAATATTTCCTTGACCATTAATTCCTAATAATTACGGTTTGCACCCATATTTTTAGAAATTACCATTTAACCACAAAAAACTTATAAAGTCTTACAAACTTTATTCTTAAATCCTTTTACCTCTTAATTTTTCGGCCTTATTCTTATAAAGCCCCCAAATTTATTTAATTACACTATAACCCCTTATTCATTTTGGTAATATTAAATATCACCTAAAACCTACTTTAAACTATAAAATAAATGAAATGGCCTAAAGTACATGGCCTTATTACAAACATTTGCTCACAAATAAATTACACATAAATGTCCCAAAAATCTTATAAATCTCGGCCTCACCACATCTTTTTCATTTAATTACCAAACTTCCACATAATGTCTTAAATTTGACAATTATGCTTGTTTAATTAGTTATAAAATTTATTAAACCATTCCTTAATCACCTAAGGTCAAAATAAGACCTTAATGTACTCTTCACTCACGACATATTTGTATAAATATGTATAAACACATATTAATATACCAAGTGTAGATTTAAGTGATTTATACCAAGCATGAGCTAACCATGAGAAGTAATTTAAGTCATGAAAATCATGAATTTTTACCTTAGATCTTCAAGTTTGTTGGAGATCTACCTCGGCCCTATTTTTTTCCAGAAAGAAAGAGTATCAAAACACTCTTAATAACAAGGTACAAAACCGTGGGTAACTAGCTCGGAAATAGCTAAGTTTTACCTTGTTTAAGATGCCAAAAATGGTTGTTTGGCTTGGAGCTAGCTACTCCT
This sequence comes from Limonium bicolor, assembly GCA_023374045.1. Classification (NCBI taxonomy): domain Eukaryota; kingdom Viridiplantae; phylum Streptophyta; class Magnoliopsida; order Caryophyllales; family Plumbaginaceae; genus Limonium; species Limonium bicolor. The sequence goes on from CM041780.1 coordinate 301,514,335, forward strand.
TGTAGATCTTGGTATACCAACTGAATCCACATGAAAATTAAGAAAATAGGCTAGGGAACCAAGGTTTACAACCGAAATTTACAAGGAAGAAGAGATATGTGCTTAAAGCACATTTTTACCATAAATGGTCAAGACTTGAACTTTACCCCTTAGATCTGGTTATGGCCGAAAATAACTCTTCCTTTAACCTCAAAACACTCTACATAAATGTATAGAAATGGTTGGAGTCTAGATCAATGGAAAAAGGAAAGAAAGATGAAGAAAATGGACATTTTTATGCCTTAGAAGCTTACCAAGAGCAAGAGCTCTCACCAACTGAACTTGGCAACTTACCTACGGTCAAAGAGGAGCCAAAGAGAGCTCAAGGAAGGAGCAATCTCGGCTGAATGGAGCAAATGAAGGAGAATGACCTAAATTGTCCTTAAAGTCATTTTTGCTTATTTTATGTTCTTATTGTTTTGATGACTCACCAAGGACTGATTGTAGTTGCTTAATCAGTGGAGACAAGAGCAAGAGGCAGCCGGCCATGATGGAGAAAGGTGGAGAATAATTGGTACCTAATTGATTCAATAATGGAGTAATAATGTCATTTAATAAACTAGTCAAAGGTGAGTCACCAAGCATTGTCTTGCTAGCCTTGTAATCCACCGTATAATAAGGAGGAAGGTGGCTCTTCAATCGGCAGCCTAACATGGGGGTAAGCAAGTGGAAGACAACTTTTTGTTTTAATAAGTTAAAGTAGACTTTTTCTTATTTTATGTAAAAGTAATGGGGTATATTTTACTTGTCACATGGAATTGTCACATGGTCTGCTAGGAGCCTTAATAATCTGATTTTATAAGGTCCATTCGTGGTCAATGGTCAACATTGACCAACATAGTCAATGTTGACCCAAACGGGCCCCCTTTTTAGGGTTTTATTAATATTTTAATATCAAATTTGTAAAATTTGTAAATTTCTGGAATTAAATTCCTAATATGATATAATATGATATATTATCATATTTAAAGGTAATTACAACCTTTTAGCCCATTTAAAACTAATTTAGAAGGCAATAACACAAAAACGTGCTTTAAGGAGTTTTAGTGCACATTTTGTGTCGCAGGTGTTTCTGAGCTCTGTTTTCTTGACAACGGTTTTTTTGTGTTCCTTACATTATATTTGATCATGGTATCCAATTTTATATCATTTAGAGGTCATTAGACCTTTAATGTTTCTAGAGCACATTTTGCCCTTCTTGACCTTGAAGCATGAACGTGTTTGTTCTTTGTGTTGGAGTGTTGCCCAATAATTGTAATATGTTTAGTAATGTGTTAATATGCTTAGGACAAATTTTAGGTCCTATGAAGTTCATTTGGGTATTTATTTACCCTTAACAGTCAAAGGTGCAAAATCTTGTTTTGTGTTGACCACTGTTGTTCTCAGTTGACTTTTAAGGCATGTTTAGGCCTTAATTAATGTGATTAGTTATTTAATCCATGTTTTATTAGTTTGGGGTATTTCACCTATGACAAGTTTAATGAAGAAAGACGCACCATTCACATGGACTACAGAATGTGAGACCTCGTTTCAGTATTTGAAGGATGCTTGACATCAGCACCAGTTTTGACCATACCTGAAGGCACAGAGGGTTATGAAGTTTACTGTGATGCATCAGGCAGGGGATTAGGTGTGTACTCATGCAGAATGGGAAGGTAGTCACCTACGCTTCCCGACAGCTGAAGAAACATGAGGAGAATTATCCCACACATGATTTGGAGCTTGGAGCAATTGTTTTTGCATTGAAGATCTGGCGCCACTACCTGTATGGTGTCCAGATGACCGTATACTCGGATCACAAAAGTTTGAAATATGTATTCACCCAGAAGGAGTTAAACATGAGACAAAGAAGATGGGTTGAATCCTCAAGGATTACGACATCGATTTGCAGTACAAGGAAGGAAAAGCTAATGTAGTAGCAGACGCATTGAGTCGACGAGCACATTCCTTAAATGCCATTGTGGCTAGCTTAAGTCTTATAGACGACATACGTAGCGGACAGCAGAATGATCAGTGAATGATGGAGATCAGTCAGAAGTTATCTGACGGTACATTTGAAGGAGGGTAGTATGAGTTTCAACTATATGATGATGGATTAATCAGATTAAAGGGCAGATTGTGTATTCCCAGAGACAGCACATATATAAAGGAGCATATTCTTAGTGAGTCCCACACTTCTTCCACATCTGTCCATCCAGGAGCTTCTAAGATGTACAAAGATCTAAAGAGGTATTTCTGGTGGAGTGGTATGAAGGGCGACGTGACAGAATATATGATTCGATGTCTCACTTGTCAGAAAGTGAATTCGAACATAGACGACCAGGAGGTATGGTACAGTCTATGCCAGTTCCAGAGTGGAAGTTTTATGATATCTCTATGGACTTCGTGGTGGGACTACCACCTATGAGAGGAGGACTAAATATGATATGGGTTGTTGTTGATCGACTGACTAAAGTTGCTAGATTTATACCGATGATAGACACTTGGAAGGTACCAAAGTTGGCAGAATTATTTGAGAAGGAGATTATCAGACACCATGGAGTACCAAAGACTATTGTTTCAGATCGAGATACCAGATTTCTCTCACGTTATTGGCGAGCTACTCGCGAAGCGCTTGGAACTGAATTGAAACTTAGCACAGCATTTCATCCTCAGACAGATGGTCAGTCAGAGAGGACTATTCAGACCTTAGAGGACATGCTACGAGCATGTGCCTTGGATTTCCAAGGCAGTTGGATAGATAGGTTACATCTCATTGAATTCTCATACAGTTATCACACGTCTATACAGATTTACCTTTCCAAGCTTTATATGGCAGACCATGCCGCACACCATTGTGCTGGGACGAGTCTAGTGAGACCGTCATCATTGGGCCTGAGTACTTAGAGCAAGTTCAGGCAAAGTACAACAATTAGAAATAACGTGAAAGTAGCACAAGACAGACAGAAATCATATGCTGATGAGAGACAACGAACCTTGATTGCGGTTGGCGACCAGGTGTAACACCCCATCCAACAACAAATACATAACAACAATCTGCAGCGGAATGCACAACTCATCAAATAACTCAACTCGCTGGTGTTACACGCCGTTAACCACCCACGTGGCTAACAAGGCTAATACACATACATTGTACCGGTCTGATGGGCTAAATTCCCGAGCGACTACACATTACTATCCCTTTCCATTAACAACAACAACAACGTACAACTTTCACTATACCGAGTATTTATAAACTGGTGCCGACAACAATTCGGTCTTACTACACCTACTGTATACATACACTTAAATGATTACCCATGTACAACGACTACCCGTCCTACTCTCGAACGGCTTCCAGCACTTCGTACCTGAAATAGGAAAAGAAGAGAAAGGGTGGCCCCCAAGGGGCTCAGCACCTTTGCTGGTATGGTAATCCCGCAGCCCACATGCTACCGGGCCACGCACAACTAATTGTCGTCTTAGCATGCGGTTGATTATTTTTAAATCATGCATGCAACTGTAAACACACAACACATAACCATTTCGCCTCAACGGGCTCAACAAACGGATAATATATCCTTACTTAATTAGTCACTCAAGGTATTCAATATCCCTAGAGTGTTCCTCCTCTAATGGAGCTACTTCCTTAACAGACGACACTTACCCTTAAATCGGGTTATCCTTAAACGCCTCTTATCACACACTGGGATTCATATCCATGATCCACATACTCCACATTTTACAACATATAACATACACTACATAACATCACACAACAACACTTTGCACGTTTCAACGTGCTCAACATAACACCGCAATAGATATTGCATCACAACAAAATACATAACATAACGGAAATGGTTCTCTTAGGAACCGACCCAAACACAGTTAGTTCACTGGGAGAGCCTAGAGGATGCTGTCAAACTCATGCTAAGCTCGTTTACATAACTCGTTACCGTTCTGTTAGGCGAACGAATAACTTAACATAAAGATGGATCGAGTTTAGTGACCCGAACACAACATACATAATCCCCAACAGACGTGAGTCAAGAGCCTTGGTTAAGCTCAGGGGTGATCGAAGACCAATGAAGGAAGACAATCAACAGAGAGGAAGCTGAAGAACTGTATCATACAACAACTCCCAAACAACGCGCGACCGGAACAACCGGATTCCTCACCCCCCATAATATATAAATATTCACAGTTAAAGACTCCGCTGTGGAACCTATCACATCATCACACAATACAGTATTACAACTGAGTTAATCACGCAAAGGAGGGTCATACACTTACAGCAACATCACAAGGACTAACTCACGCATAGCCGTCATTAGAACGTCCTTAGGTCGGAAACGTTATTACCGGATACCGTTCTCTTACGTTTACCTAATAGTGGTTAACTAGCCCTTCAAGCGCATATTGAGGTTACCGGTATCGGCACGTAAACATACCACAAACAATAACGACTGTTAACTCGTTTCATGATTTATCTTATAACGTGGCAAAACACACAGAAAAACACATTGGCATACAAGCCGTGTGTAATCCGGTAGGACACAGGTTGCAAAGAAAACATACCTGTCACGGAGTCCACTTTATCATGTCCACTTACGTTCCTCGAGCAATTCTCGAACAACTGATACATTACATGTACTTTTATTAACATAGGGGTAACATGATTGTTTAAAGTCTAATGCTTATAACTTTACCCCGGTAATTAGTTATATAACTTCACATGTTTAATTGTGTTACTTTTACATTTTTAATACAATTTTTCCTCCATAAATTGTCATATAACTCAATAACATGCCTTAACAATCTGATAACATCAGTACTTAACAATCCCCTCATTACATATCAGTTTAAACCTTAACATTTAAATCATCTTACTTACTTAATCTCTCAAGTCCAATATATTTATCTTTCTAACCATCAATACTCTCTTAATGGCATACCACTAATACCACTTAACATTTTAAAATAATTTTTTTTTTTTATGGTCCGACCGACCCACCGACCGACCCACCCCCTGGGTAGGTCGGCTGCAGAGATCATCTAAGTTCACAGTTTCAGCCCGACCGACCCAGACTGGGGTCGGTCCCCTGGGTAGGTCGGCTGCAGAAACTTCCTAAGAATTGGTCCAAATTGTTCCAAACTTTTCCTTAAGTCTCCCAATGTGTGTTGCAACACCATATGACACCTCAAACACACTTTAGCCATTGTACTAAATCTTTAAAACACACCAAAACCATCTTATCATTTCAACAAATTCCTTACAAAATCTTTAGCACTTGGAATGTTTCCTCCTTAGGATTCTAAGTGGTACTTCACCAATATTGACCACTATACCAAGTGTTTCCTCTACACCTTAACATATCTCTCAACTTCTTCTCTTACTAACTAAATCTCCTTTTCACATCTTGCCTAAACATCACTTCTTCCTGTACATCAACATTCCTAAACCTTAAACAAACTTCTCCAAGACTTGAATACATTCTCAAAACACACATTGAATTCCTAGAACTTCCAAAGATAATACCTAAATCCTTGCATCACTCTAAATCACCTTAATACATGTTTTTCTTCCCTAGTAAAACATTGTTCACCTTTAACACTTCCTAGTTCACCAAAACTCATTTAAAACACCTAGAAATCCTTATACATTTTCCAAATTTTGCCATAGCTTCTCTTGTAATCCTCACATCCAAACACTTAGGTTTTTACCTTATTTCATTCAAGAACACCTAAAATCCATCAAGAACTTCCTCACACACAAAACTTCACCAAATTTACACTACATCACAAATATAGTGCATAAACTTAAATTGCTTGGCACTTAGGCCCTTTAAATAGCATAAACCATAAACACTGAATTCCACATTTTAAATGCCTTCAACCTGCGAATACACACAACAATGCCCCATGTCCTTTTAGTCCACCTTGTGGATAGTTTCCTAGCTCATTTTCCCATTGGCTCTTTAGGTTATTTATTAAGCAAATATAGCTCAATTCCCTAGTACAATAAACCACATTAAGAGAGGTTATTTACCTCTTTGTTTTCCAAGTTTCTCACTTGTTTTCTCTTGTTTTTCTTGATGAAAATCGGCAAGGATCTTTTATCACTTGTCAACCTTCTAACCAACATACATATAAGGGTAATGAGCATTAAGTTAATACTCAAACTCATAATTAAACCCTAGGTTTACATAAGTGTCTTAAAACACTAAATTGATGTTTACCTTTGGAATTTGAAAGAGAACTTGAACAAGTTGCAAGATAGGACTCCTCCTAGCCCTTTGAAGTTTGGATATTAAGCTAAAAAGATAGCAAGGTAAATGCACCATTGTAAGGTGAATTTTCGGCCACACACTAAACAAGAGGAAATGTTGTTTTTCTTGGATTTTCCTTACCTTGAAGCAAAGGAGAATGTCAAGGCATGAAAAGGTGAGCTCAAGCTCCTTCAATGGAGAATCTTCATGGCACCAAAATGGAGTTCTTGAAGATTTGAAAAGAGAGAAGTGGAGAGCTTGACCTAACTAGAAAATATGGTCTTGGAATTTGATTGGTGCATGGAGCTAGAAAGTACAAGCATTCAAAGATGGAGAATGGTATATGGCTGTAGCAAAACGAGATGGAGAAGGGAGGATGAGGGTGAGGACGCGGTGGGAACCAAGAGAAAAAGAAGAGAAAGTGAGGAGAGAGGTTTAGTTTGGAGATATTTATGTTATAAAGGCAATAAAGTAACTTTCACTTTATCTTTCTTCTTTTCTTTATTTGCTAGCCAAGTGTGATGACTCACACACTAAAAACCGTGCCCCTTCAATATATAAGAACTTATGGTCTTTGTTGACCATTTAACTAATTAAAGTTGACTTAAGTCAAAACTAGCACTATTTGGGCACTATTCACAAACTAAGGCACATATTTGTGAAATTTTTGATTTCCCATTGATATAGACTTCCAAATGTGATACTAATATAGTACACATGTTAATTAAAGAGTAATGATGGACATCTTGCCATTCAAAACTCATTTACAAGACAATTTTTCAAAAACGTGCTTAAGACTCCTTAGAGCACATTTTGTGTTTTAATTGTTTTCAAGCTTGGTTTTCTTTGGTAATTGATTAAATATGTCATTAACATACTTTTAAAGGTATAGGTATGACCATTAGGTCTTATACAAATTTATCCCAGGCTTAGAGCACATTTTTGCTCATATTGACTTTAAGGTATTTATTTGTGTTTTGTTTGGTTTCATTGTCTACCAAAGTTTCCTAAGGACTTAATTAGCCTTATTAATCATACTGAATATTATTAAGCCTTGGTAGGCTCTTTGGGTCCTAACCAAGTTCGCTCATAGCTTTAGAGCATGTTTTTGCTCAAACTGTGGTCTTAATGCTTTATTGCATTTTACTGGTTTAATTGTACACTGATGTTCCTAAGGCACTTTTAGCCTTTACATACCATAGTTTAAAATTTAAACCGCATATCAGGGTTTGGGGTATTTCAATCTACCCCCCTTAAAAGAACTTCGTCCTCGAAGTTCACATTTCCCACACATCATTAGATTAGAATACGGGGATTACTTACAGCCATAAAAATTCCATAACAAACACACTTTACATCACAACCTCGGACTAATGGTCCGGGCAACACATTCACATCCACACCTAACATAAACATATTCACATGATAACCTCGGACTCAATGGTCCGGGTATCTAACAAACACTTACACATACATAACAACCCTTTGACTCTCTGGTCTTGGGTAACATAACAACATTTAGACCCATAGGTCTTGATAAAATAAACAGCTTTTAGACACATAGGTCTATGTAAACAACACATTTAGACTCATAGGTCTTGATAGCATACACTTTAGGAACTCAAGGTCAAAATAATATTTATTACACATACCACACAACATGTCATAGCATGTATAACAATCAAAATATCTTTGATATACACTGTGATCCCGCAGAACCCGGTCGCGATGGAGACAACCTTCCGTCCCCGTGCCTTTGGGAGATTAAAACAATCACTAAATTTGAAATTTTTCCTTGTGAGGTTAAGTAAGAGAACTTTAATTATGTAAAGTATCTATCGACGTTTTATAAATACCAATTCAAAATCCTTTTGAAAACACACACAACTCCAAGTCCAACTTATGCTCTTTGCTTCTTTCTTAGCGTGGTTATTTGTGACCACTTATAGGGAGCTTCAAGAATCATCCAACCCTGATGTGATCAGCATCAGTGTGAACTATCCTTCCACCCCCAATTTGTGTTCGGCTTCCTTGATCACATGCAAATCAAGTTCACACTCCCACTCATTTCAAGCATCATTAAATCACTCATTTCCAATTTCTATCTTTTAAATCATTCTAGTCATGATCATAACATCTCCAAGGGATAGGAACTTCGTCTATCAGTTATTTCCATTCACTTAAAATGTAGTTACTAGGGATCTCATTCTCACTAGGTTCTATGTCAGTTCGTATTCTTTCATGAATCACTATATAGTATATATTACATATATATTTTATCAAAATACAACACACCATTTCACATTTATACACTGTCGGGGCTTTTGTTCCCCCGGGAGTTCTCTACTCCCCACACTTGTACTATCACACACAGCTGTTAACAAATACACACACTTATCACAATGGTATTCGCATCTTCTGTGCGCAATTACCACAATTAAACCATGAATGAATGTGTATGTTTACGTAAACACACACACCAATCATCAAAACAATAATATAATTTGTGTTATGCACAATATAAGTCACATACACTACGTACACTTGTACGGTAATATACACTAAGTGGTTTTGCGCTCTACCCCCCTTAAAAGGGATTACGCCCACGTAATCAATCACTAAACATTGGCTATATAAGTTCTGCCGTCGTGAAGTGTTTTAACTTCCACGCGGTCTATTACACAATGGATTCTGATTAGAGGATCTTAACCATATTGGCGGTTTAGTTCCTAAACCAAGAATTATCATGGAGTTTGTTTAAACTCTTAGTTGGTTTCGATTCTGGCCTGTTAGGCTTCTAGGCGTTAATAATTAGCCATTCACTCATGTTCACCATGTACATTCAACACTTGAATCACTGGCTCACTAGTTTCTGCTGCGAAACTCTAATAACTGTAGAGCTTAATTGCTCCCTTTGTTATTCTTACTGTATTGTACCACCAATTGTCACCTTCATCTTGGTAACAATGGTTTCTCAACCGACGCGTGGTATCTCTTACCGTTAGCGAATTCGGTGAGGAGTTATACACTTTCTATCCACTTCCATAACAATTTACTGTGTATACCACTATGTATTTCACAATGATTGACTTGTTCCCTTCCGATTACTGTCGGTTGAGATTGAGCTACTACCTAGTGTGTGCTCTCTCAGGCTATTTACAACATTTGGGGTATACTCCATACGATATTTGGCAGTTAGTGCTGCTATAGTCACTTGCTGTTAATCATGTCTCCACATTTGGTTTTGTACAAGTACTCCTTATTGGTGCGGCCTTGCATTTCCTATGCATCGGCCATTATAACATTATTCCTCTATAATTAACATGTTTCCAATTCCTAGCTATCCCACTCGATCATTACTGCGCAAGTGCAATACCAAAACACCCAGTCATATAGAGTGCAGAGGTGTAAACTCTTGACAGCAAATCTCTCATGTGATTCGCATGGAATTCACACTGTGTTTCATTGAGATTCCGATCTCGTAATACTGGCTACTGGCTTACTGCCGAGTTTGTTTATCATCACTTATCTTGTCTCCACTGAGTTTAACTCATAACTGGTCTTATCTGCCACATATACTCAATAACATTGATACAACGGTCGCTAGCTGTGAACCGTGCTTATTGTATAACACTAACTTACATGGTATTTATTGTCACATTAACTTCCACACATATACTTACATCATTCGTATTATGGTTCATCACTCATTTGGATGGCTACTGAATGCTCCTTGAGCATCGATCATTGGAGTCATAAGCCGGCATTATTCAGCTCGGTGTTTCACTTTATACACACATGTTACTAAGCTAACTGCTCTCTTTCGATAACAATATGGTCAATCCTTAACATATTTCTTGAGCTTGATTCACATAACTACCGCTCCTGCGGTCTCACAATATCGAGAGGTATCCCACTCTTAATGCAGTGGTTCGTTCTCCACTCTATTCACTTATATAACATAAACTTCTGCAATCAATCTAATTTATATAACATATCTTGCTTATGGCTTATAAGCCTTATTGGCCTTGAGCTGGGCTCATTGTAGGCGTCCACACACACATGTACTCCTCTGTACAACATTATATGGTTTGGATATTATACTGAGCTCCATGACAAGGTCGTTGCATTCCGTTTCCTTCATGGGATGCCCCTTAGGATTGTCAGTCCGTCTCCTGACAACTTATGTCTAAACTGGGTGTTAGTTTCAACCCTTGTGTTTCTGTCATGCCATTCGTGCAACACTTGTTGATGCGAACACCCTTCAAGGATTGCTCCTGGGTGTTGCTAAGTTATGCTTTTACATTTAGTTCACACTTATTGATATATTGAGTTAGCCACGCCGTTTGCGTTCTTAATTGGCTTATTATCTTCTTCTGTGAAGATCAACATTTCTTGATAGTTTCATCCCGTTCATTGTACATTAATGTGTCCACATTAGGCATTTGCTTGCCATGTACAGGCTGGGTCACCGTTCCAGCTAACATGTTTATCCCTAAGGATCCTTAAGACATATGTGATGTCTTTACATAATCAGTTTGTGCCCTTCGCACTTCCTAACTCTTAAACATTTCCTTGAGAGGAATTCACTAATCCTTTTAGTCTCGTTAACTTAACTGAGTTCCTTAACTTCAACCATTCCTTGTAATCTCTAGCTCTTGTTTGATTTATACTGCTGACCGTAGACGGAGTCGACTACTTACCCGTGTTTCGGACTCCACTCGTATACATATGTGGGGTACCATAATGATACATTGCTACCTACCCAACTAACCCATAAGTAGGTCTGTCAGGCCCACAAGCTCCTATCGGAGTGCGGTCGTCCACAATTCAGTTGGTACACTCGTAGTGTCCGTCACACGCCTAGGTGAAGTATTCTGTTGTCAACTCCCTTATATTGTCCCTGACAATATGCGTCCCGTGCTTCCCGAACTTAATCGAAGGAAAGTTTATCCACGGTTGTATCCTTGTCAACTGTCTTGGTTTTACTGGTTTGGCGTAAAAGAAGGTTAGAAAGAAGTGTTGGTTTGAAAGAAAATCTGGTTTTGAAAAGAAGAAGGGTTTGAGTAAATCTGAGTTTGAAAGAAAATCTTCATGGTTTCACAGCATCTTCTTACTTAACCAAGTCTAGCTTCTTGCTGACTGGTGTACTTACAGTTACAGAGGTTAGGCTATCAAGCCCTTCCATGGTCATAGTGGTCTCGTTTAACTTCATGGTACTTTACTAAGTACCCTGTGGTGGTTATAAATTTCCGAATAGCCCTGTTATAGCAGCACTTGCTATAGCAAGTGCGCCATGCTAACTGGCTATCGGTTTAACAATACGGTTGTGGTATGTTTTTACCCGCACTGTCATCAGTGGCCTGTTGGCCCTCACTGATCTTACTGTCTTGACAATAACTCCTCTAGGTGACTTCTCACTGTCTTCACATGATAATCATCAACTAGGGTGTTTCCCATTCTGGGAGACCCCTTTTACTTAGTATTATATCTCCTTCGTAGCCCATTCCACGTATTTGTCGTGGTTACTGAGACTTGTCTCTTGTTTGGGCACTACGTTGTAGTTCCCTTGTCGGTTGGTATACCGTTGGTGTATTATTTATCAACTGTGGTCCCGTAGGCACTCGTCTCGGGTTTTATTAATCCACTCTTGCCTGTTGCACGTGGTTGGTGTGTTGCAAACTGGTTAATCTCGACTGCTCGGCATGTCGACCCAGGTTGCCGGAAATTCTATTCTTCTATACACAAAATTCTTCATTCTTCGCTATTGCATGCGGTTAACATTGTTCAGATGGAAACCGTCTCCGGGATTCTCAGTTTTCAGGATCTACCGTATGACAGGTTCTCTGTACCCTTAGAGGTATCAATAATAGCCAGATCGGGTATTCCCGAGTAAGAGAGGACTTCCATCTCTCTGGCGTTGTTTCCCAAGTTATATAAAACAGGGATTGTGGAGGGCGGGAAGGATATAGTAGGTTTCCAGTATTCACTGGTAATACCTAACTAGCGTATCTCTCACGCTATCACTCAACCCTTAACCCAAGTACTTAAATCCTAACTCGGTACTTCCTAAGCTCGGTAATTCAGTCATCAGAGCGATACTTCGCTCTGATACCACTTTTTGTAACACCCCATCCAACAACAAATACATAACAACAATCTACAGCGGAATGCACAACTCATCAAATAACTCAACTCGCTGGTGTTACACGCCGTTAACCACCCACGTGGCTAACAAGGCTAATACACATACATTGTACCGGTCTGATGGGCTAAATTCCCGAGCGACTACACATTACTATCCCTTTCCATTAACAACAACAACAACGTACAACTTTCACTATACCGAGTATTTATAAACTGGTGCCGACAACAATTTCGGTCTTACTACACCTACTGTATACATACACTTAAATGATTACCCATGTACAATGACTACCCGTCCTACTCTCGAACGGCTTCCAGCACTTCGTACCTGAAATAGGAAAAGAAGAGAATGGGTGGCCCCCAAGGGGCTCAGCACCTTTGCTGGTATGGTAATCCCGCAGCCCACATGCTACCGGGCCACGCACAACTAATTGTCGTCTTAGCATGCGGTTGATTATTTTTAAATCATGCATGCAACTGTAAACACACAACATAACCATTTCGCCTCAACGGGCTCAACAAAAACGGATAATATATCCTTACTTAATTAGTCACTCAAGGTATTCAATATCCCTAGAGTGTTCCTCCTCTAATGGAGCTACTTCCTTAACAGACGACACTTACCTTAAATCGGGTTATCCTTAAACGCCTCTTATCACACACTGGGATTCATATCCATGATCCACATACTCCACATTTTACAACATATAACATACACTACATAACATCACACAACAACACTTTGCACGTTTCAACGTGCTCAACATAACACCGCAATAGATATTGCATCACAACAAAATACATAACATAACGGAAATGGTTCTCTTAGGAACCGACCCAAACACAGTTAGTTCATTGGGAGAGCCTAGAGGATGCTGTCAAACTCATGCTAAGCTCGTTTACATAACTCGTTACCGTTCTGTTAGGCGAACGAATAACTTAACATAAAGATGGATCGAGTTTAGTGACCCGAACACAACATACATAATCCCCAACAGACGTGAGTCAAGAGCCTGGTTAAGCTCAGGGGTGATCGAAGACCAATGAAGGAAGACAATCAACAGAGAGGAAGCTGAAGAAACTGTATACAACAACTCCCAAACAACGCGCAACCGGAACAACCGGATTCCTCACCCCCATAATATATAAATATTCACAGTTAAAGACTCCGCTGTGGAACCTATCACATCATCACACAATACAATATTACAAACTGAGTTAATCACGCAAAGGAGGGTCATACACTTACAGCAACATCACACGACTAACTCACGCATAGCCGTGGTTAGAACGTTCCTTAGGTCGGAAACGTTATTACCGGATACCGTTCTCTTACGTTTACCTAATAGTGGTTAACTAGCCCTTCAAGCGCATTTGAGGTTACGGTATCGGCACGTAAACATACAACAAACAATAACGACTGTAAACTCGTTTCATGATTTATCTTATAACGTGGCAAAAACACAGAAAAACACATTGGCATACAAGCCGGTGTAATCGGTAGGACACAGTTGCAAGAAAAACCATACCTGTCAACGGAGTCCACTTTATCATGTCCACTTACGTTCCTCGAGCAATTCTCGAACAACTGATAACATTACATGTACTTTATTAACATCGGGGGTAACATGATTGTTTAAAGTCTAATGCTTATAACTTATCCCCGTTAATTTAGTTATATAACTTCACATTTTAACTTGTTTTACTTTTACATTTTAATACAATTTTTCCTCCACTAATTGTCATTATAACCACTTAACATGTCCTTAACAATCTTATAACATCATTACTTAACAATCCCCTCATTACATATCATTTTATAACCTTAACATTTAAATCATCTTACTTAACTTAATCTCTCAAGTCCATATATATTTATCTTTCTAACCATCAATACTCTCTTAATGGCATACCACTAATACCACTTAACATTCTTAAAATTAATTTTTTTTTTTTTATGGTCCGACCGACCCACCGACCGACCCACCCCCTGGGTAGGTCGGCTGCAGAGATCATCTAAGTTCACAGTTTCAGCCCGACCGACCCAGACTGGGGTCGGTCCCCTGGGTAGGTCGGCTGCAGAAACTTCCTAAGAATTGTCCAAATTGTTCCAAACTTTTCCTTAAGTCTCCCAATGTGTTGCAACACAATATGACACCTCAAACACACCTTTAGCCATGTACTAAACTCTTTAAATCACACACAAAACCATCTTATCATTCACAAATTCCTTACAAAATTCTTAGCACTTGGAATGTTTCCTCCTTAGGATTTCTAAGTGGTACTTCACCAATATTGACCACTTACCAAGGTGTTTCCTCTACACACCTTAACATCATCTCTCAAACTTCTTCTCTTACTAACTAAATCTCCTTTTCACATCTTGCCTAAACATCACTTCTTCCTTGTACATCAACATTCCTAAACCTTAAACAAACTTCTCCAAGACTTGAATACATTCTCAAAAACACACATTGAATTCCTAGAACTTCCAAGATAATACCTAAATCCTTGCATCACTCTAAATCACCTTAATACATGTTTTCTTCCCTAGTAAAACATTTGTTCACCTTTAACACTTCCTAGTTCACCAAAACTCATTTAAAACACCTAGAACTCCTTATACATTTTCCAAATTTTGCCATAGCTTCTCTTGTATATCCTCACATCCAAACACTTAGGTTTTTACCTTATTTCATTCAAGAACACCTAAAATCCATCAAGAACTTCCTCACACACAAAACTTCACCAAATTTACACTTCATCACAATATAGTGCATAAACTTAAATTGCTTGGCACTTAGGCCCTTAAATAGCAATAAACCATAAACACTGAATTTCCACATTTAAATGCCTTCAACCTGCGAATACACACAACAATGCTCCCATGTCCTTTTAGTCCACCTTGTGGATAGTTTCCTAGCTCATTTTCCCATTGGCTCTTTAGGTTATTTATTAAGCAAATATAGCTCAATTCCCTAGTACAATAAAACCACATTAAGAGAGGTTATTTACCTCTTGTTTTTTCCAAGTTTTCTCACTTGTTTTCTCTTGTTTTCTTGATTGAAAATCGGCAAGGATCTTTTATCACTTGTCAACCTTCTAACCAATATACATATAAGGGTAATGAGCATTAAGTTTAATACTCAAACTCATAATTAAACCCTAGGTTTACATAAGTGTCTCTTAAAACACTAAAATTGATGTTTACCTTTGGAATTTGAAAAGAGAACTTGAACAAGTTGCAAGATAGGACTCCTCCTAGCCCTTTGAAGTTTGGATTAAGCTAAAAAGATAGCAAGGTAATGCACCATTGTAAGGTGAATTTTCGGCCACACACTAAAACAAGAGGAAATGTTGTTTTTCTTTGATTTTCCTTACCTTGAAGCAAAGGAGAATGTCAAGGCATGAAAATGTGAGCTCAAGCTCCTTCAATGGAGAATCTTCATGGCACAAAATGGAGTTCTTGAAGATTTGAAAAGAGAGAAGTGTAGAGCTTGACCTAACTAAGACAATATGGTCTTGGAATTTGATTTGGGCATGGAGCTAGAAGTTACAAGCATTCAAAGATGGAGAATGGTATATGGCTGTAGCAAAAACGAGATGGAGAAGGGAGGAGATGAGGTTGGAGACGGTGGGAACCAAGAAGAAAAGAAGAGAAAGTGAGGAGAGAGGTTTAGTTTGGAGATATTTATGTTATAAGGCATAAAGTAACTTTTCACTTTATTCTTTCTTCTTTTCTTTATTTGCTAGCCAAGTGTGATGACTCACACACTAAAAACCGTGCACCCTTCAATATATAAGATACTTATGGTCTTTGTTGACCATTTAACTAATTAAAGTTGACTTAAGTCAAAACTAGCACTATTTGGGCACTATTCACAAACTAAGGCACATATTTGTGAAATTTTTGATTTCCCATTGATATAGACTTCCAAATGTGATACTATATAGTACACATGTTAATTAAAGAGTAATGATGGACATCTTGCCATTCAAAACTCATTTACAGACAATTTTTCAAAAACGTGCTTTAAGACTCCTTAGAGCACATTTTGTTTTAACTTGTTTTCAAGCTTGGTTTTCTTTGGTAATTGATTAAATATGTTCATTAACATACTTTTAAGGTATAGGTATGACCATTAGGTCTTATACAAATTATCCCAGGCTTAGAGCACATTTTTGCTCATATTGACTTTAAGGTATTTATTTGTGTTTGTTTGGTTTCATTGTCTACCAAAGTTTCCTAAGGACTTAATTAGCCTTATTAAATCATACTTGAATATTATTAAGCCTTGGTAGGCTCTTTGGGTCCTAACCAAGTTCGCTCATAGCTTAGAGCATGTTTTTGCTCAAACTGTGTCTTAATGCTTTATTGCATTTTACTATGGTTTAAATTGTACACTGATGTTCCTAAGGCACTTTTAGCCTTTACATACCATAGTTTAATATTTAAACCGCATATCAAGGTTTGGGGTATTTCACCAGGTATTCTACGAGTATCACCCATGAAGGGTGTATTCAGATTTGGACAGAAGGGCAAGCTAAGCCCGAAATTTGTAGGACCCTACACTATCGCGGGTGGGCCTTGTGGCATATCGACTTGATTTGCCAGCAGAATTGGGCAAAGTACACAATGTTTTTCACGTGTCTCATCTTAAGAAATACATGCCTCATCCTCCTCATGTTCTACAACCAGTGTAACACCCACCCCCAAATTGTTTTGAGGTTTTTTTTAAGACATCGGAAGACTAACTTAATCTGGGTGTTACCGCCACGCCCAAAAGGGCGCTAAGGCTATAAGTAAGCAAATTCAAATCCTTACTCCAATTAAAATTTATCCTTAGAAGGAACTATATCCATACCCATTTATTACATTATCACAATTGTTCCCGACATAAAAGTAACCTAAGATAATTAAACTAAAAGCCTTAACATCCGCCAAAGTTACAAATTCAATTACAAGCCAAACTCTTAGACTAGTTTTATTCTGGTCTTAACTCTATACAATTTGAAATCCTAGTGTTAGGTGATCACTCCCATGCCGCGCACATCAATCCTGATCGATACCTGCTTAACAACACATTTTAAGCAACACGAAAAACAATAGTCAGCAAAGCTGAGTAACACTAGCATCGGGAAACAACATATACAACTTTTAATGTGGTGGAAATTATGGCCTTATAGCATATTATATCCATCCACTTTCTCACAACCAATTAAGATACCATCAAAATATTCAGTATTGACAACCAACCCACACGCTCGCTTTTTATCAATCAATTTTTAACCATCAATCCAAAACAATTTTACCTCACTCCAGTTATTCACTGAAGCTTGCTGTCAGGCTGTCCGCGAGACACCAACGCTAAACCATTCATCAAATCATGCCATAATAACCAAATATTAACCATAAACTTTGCCAACAGATCTCAACTTTAACCATTCCATAAATTCATCATATAATTCCATAGAAAAATATTTCATTCATAATCATCAAGCCATAGTAATTTAACCTCACTCCAGTTTAACACTGGAGCTTGCTGTCGGGCTCTCCGCGAGACACCGACGCCACCACCTCTCTAGCATCCTTAAGTGTGCACACCCCCAGATAGCTCGAAAACTATAAGGAGTAGATTACTAGAGCTTAAGATCCGGCCCTCCGCGGGTAACCGGTAAATACCAAACCATGTCATTCCATAATAACCAAATATTAACCATAAACTATTCATAATAATCAAGCCATATTAATTTAACCTCACTCCAGTTTAACACTGGAGCTTGCTGTCGGGCTCTCCGCGAGACACACGATGCCACCACTCAATCTAGCATCCTTAAGTGTGCACACCCCCCAGAGCTCGAAAAAACTATAAGGAGTAGATTACTAGAGCTTAAGATCCGGGCCCTCCGCGGGTAACTGGTGAATACAAAACCATAATATTCATAACCAAATGATCCAATCTGATCATCAAGTTTAATCATTTCACAACAATTGTCACCACACAATTCCATATCAAATATTAAATTTACCTTACCATGTCAATCCATCGCTTACCCTTTTGAATCACATGAACCGTGTCAAAATATCATAGCAAATAAAACACATAATTCACACACATTTTACAGAAAGCATAGTTGTCCCCAAGAACAACTAGATGTCTAGGTTACCTTTTGAAGTTAAAACTCACAAACTTTTTCTATGGTTCACTAGGTTAACCCGATACTAAACAGAAACAATGTCGCCTTGGAAGGTTTCCTCAAAATTATGCGCTCAAGGGAAAGGAGTTGATGGCGTCGCCTACTAGAAGAATTCCTGAACAAATCAGCTCATTACACAATTACTAGGATGGAGAAGGATTGAGGTATGTGTGCCAAAACGTATCGGTTTACATCCCTATATATAGTGCAAGGAGGTGAGAGAATACCTAGGTAATTTAGAGGTGTTTGAAAAATTTCGGGAAGTTGGAAAATTTAATAGGGTGGAGACTGATTTAAAACGGAATGTAATTTAAAATAACCGGTCTAAATACTTAATGAGGAGTAATGAGTCGTTTGGAGATAGACCATGGAAATCCAAAGGTCATTATGACAATTAAGGCATAAGTGGGATGTAATTCAGTGACTGCAAGAAGAGATGGTAACTATCTTTGAATATTGAATCTCAAGTCTTATTAATAGTGATGAGTTCTGTAGCACTGGAAATGATTACCTAACGTCAAAGATAAGTCCAATATTTTAATGACAATTAAGGTTTAAAGAGGATTGAATTGGTAAAAGGGATACTTTGAATATTGATATTCCTGAATTAATTAAGAAAGATAAGGCATTTGAAAACTGGAAAAAGAAGACCAAAGGTCAAAATAAGACTTTAAAGCCATTAATGACGTTATTTTTTTGTGTCAAGGAATTAAAGAGGGTTTGATTTGGTAAAAGGGATGGGAAATTTTGAATATTGATCTTACTGGATTAATAAGAGAGAGAAGGCATTTGAAAACATTAAAAGAATACCAAAGGTCAAGATATGACTTTAAGACCATTAATGACATTTTTGTACTTTAAGGCATTAAAGAGGATGCAACTATTAAATGTTGATTGAAACATCTGTTTAAATGGATTAGCTAATCTGGAATTAAATAAATATTCCAGCACATTTAGTAACCAACCAAGAATAATAAATTATTTAAAGGACACCAAGGCACTTTTCGTGCTTAAAGGATTAATGAGGATTTGATCATGTAAAATTAAACGCTGAGTAGAAATTGTTTTTCTAACTTAAATAAGAGTATAAAAGTCCTGGTAGCACATTAATAACCACCAAAAGGATAAATTCTCTTTTAAGGACAAATGGATACTTTTGTGCTTTAAATAAGATATCGTCTTTAAGATAAGGTAACTTCCCACCAATTTATTTAGCTCATTAATTGGTTAGTGGAATTTAAACATGTCAATATACCATGGTGGATCAATTTCTCGACTTGGGTAAATTACCAAAATATCTCTGGTGGTCAAAGTCAACTTTTGGGTTAAAATTACCAAAATACCCGTTTTGATCCACTTAAGGAAAAATACATTATGAACCCAATGGAACACATCTCATCCCTTAAAATGCTCCATAAAGTCTCTATTCCCGAATTACCCTCAAAAAGACCAAAATAATGTTTTAAGGCGTTAAAGCTCATAAATAAATTTTTGGGGTATTTCACTACCTCCCCCTTAAAAGAAAGCTTCGTCCCCGAAGCTTACACCTCCCCTGTATGGATAAAGACCTGCTAGGCTCATAAGTCACACATTAGGGATTCCAATCCCGTACCATTCCCATTTCCAAGTTTCAATTTTATCTGACGACTAAGGTCAATAATCCATGTGTTCATAAATACACCATTCCATTACCAAGAGTTATATGTAAAAAACATTATCGACGACCAGACGGCATAATACCACCATATCAACACAAAAGTAATATAATTATATTTTTTCCAAGTTTTAGGAAGCTTCAAGGATCATCCAACTTTGACATGGCCAGTGCCAATGTTGAACTACCTGTCTACCCCATTTTGTGTCCAGTTTCCCTTGGTCTGGACAAGACCAAGTTCTACCTTCCACCAGGTTCACCATATTCACAGAGCATCAAGAACACACAATTACCTAATCATTTCATTCTCTAGTACCAGTAACATAAATACCCATTCAAGAGTACCTTCAAAGTACCAACCATTCCGACCACATACCAATATATAACCATAATTCAATGATGCATAACTCAGACCATACCAAGATACAAACATGAAGTTACAATTACTAACCACTACCAACCATAACTAAGCAATTAAGTACCAAAGATAGCAATCAGTCACGCACCGCTCCACCCTCCTTAAAACAAAAGTTACGACCTCGTAACTAAAGGACATTCCAAATAGGTCTAACAATTTCATCCTCTTGTTGGACTTCACCACCCAAGTATCTTGCTCAACACAATGATATCTCACTACCTTTCTATGCATCTGCAGGTTAGCACATAAATCAATATAAGTGGGTGTGAAACCTCACGTCCTCACTTTGCGTTCCCAATACCCAAACCTTACCAAGACTAGTTTCTACTCATTTTGACATATTAAAATCATGTCTAAGACCAAGTTTAGCTCTGATACCACTTTGTAACACCCCAAATTGTTTTGAGTTTTTTTTTTTAAAGACAGCGGAAGACTAACTTAATCTGGGTGTTACCGCCACGCCCAAAAGGGCATAAGGCTATAAGTTAACAAATTCAAATCCTTACTCCAATTAAAATTTATCCTTAGAAGGAACTTATCCATACCCATTTATTACATTAATCACAATTGTTCCCGACATAAAAGTAACCTAAGATAATTAAACTAAAAGCCTTAACATCCGCCAAAGTTACAAATTCAATTACAAGCCAAACTCTTAGACTAGTTTTATTCTGGTCTTAACTCTATACAATTTGAAATCCTAGTGTTAGGTGATCACTCCCCATGCCCGCGCACTCAATCCTGATCGATACCTGCTTAACAACACATTTAAGCAACACGAAAAACAATAGTCAGCAAAGCTGAGTAACACTAGCATCGGGAACAACAACATATACAAACTTTTAATGTGGGGAAATTATGGCCTTATAGCATATTATATCCATCCACTTTCTCACAACCAATTAAGATACCATCAAAATATTCAGTATTGACAACCAACCCACACGCTCGCTTTTTATCAATCAATTTTTAACCATCAATCCAAAACAATTTTACCTCACTCCAGTTATTCACTGAAGCTTGCTGTCAGGCTGTCCGCGAGACACCAACGCTAAACCATTCATCAAATCATGCCATAATAACCAAATATTAACCATAAACTTTGCCAACAGATCTCAACTTTAACCATTCCATAAAATTCATCATATAATTCCATAGAAAAATATTTCATTCATAATCATCAAGCCATAGTAATTTAACCTCACTCCAGTTTAACACTGGAGCTTGCTGTCGGGCTCTCCGCGAGACACCGACGCCACCACCTCACTCTAGCATCCTTAAGTGTGCACACCCCCCAGATAGCTCGAAAACTATATAAGGAGTAGATTACTAGAGCTTAAGATCCGGGCCCTCCGCGGGTAACCGGTAAATACCAAACCATGTCATTCCATAATAACCAAATATTAACCATAAACTAATTCATAATAATCAAGCCATATTAATTTAACCTCACTCCAGTTTAACACTGGAGCTTGCTGTCGGGCTCTCCGCGAGACACCGACGCCACCACCTCACTCTAGCATCCTTAAGTGTGCACACCCCCAGATAGCTCGAAAACTATAAGGAGTAGATTACTAGAGCTTAAGATCCCGGGCCCTGCGGGTAACTGGTGAATACCAAACCATAATATTCCATAACCAAATGATCCAATCTGATCATCAAGTTTAATCATTTCACAACAATTGTCACCACACAATTCCATATCAAATATTAAATTTACCTTTACCATGTCAATCCATCGCTTACCCTTTTGAATCACATGAACCGTGTCAAAATATCATAGCAAATAAAACACATAATTCAACACATTTTACAGAAAGCATAGTTGTCCCCAAGAACAACTAGATGTCTAGGTTACCTTTTGAAGTTAAAACTCACAAACTTTTCTTGGTATGGCACTAGGTTAACCCGGAACTACAGAAACAATGTCGCCTTGGAAGGTTTCCTCAAAATTATGCGCTCAAGGGAAAGGAGTTGATGGCGTCGCCTACTAGAAGAATTCCTGAACCAGCTCAGATTACCAATTACTAGGATGGAGAAGGATTGAGGTATGTGTGTCAAAACGTATCGGTTTACATCCCTATATATAGTGCAAGGAGGTGAGAGAATACCTAGGTAATTTAGAGGTGTTTGAAAATTTTCGGGAAGTTGGAAAATTTAATAGGGTGGAGACTGATTTAAAACGGAATGTAATTTAAAATAACCGGTCTAAATACTTAATGAGGAGTAATGAGTCGTTTGGAGATAGACCATGGAAATCCAAAGGTCATTATGACAATTAAGGCATAAGTGGGATGTAATTCAGTGACCGCAAGAAGAGATGGTAACTATCTTTGAATATTGAATCTCAAGTCTTATTTAATAGTGATGAGTTCTGTAGCACTGGAAAATGATTACCCAACGTCAAAGATAAGTCCAATATTTTAATGACAATTAAGGTTTAAAGAGGATTGAATTGGTAAAAGGGATACTTTGAATATTGATATTCCTGAATTAATTAAGAAAGATAAGGCATTTGAAAACTGGAAAAGACAAAGACCAAAGGTCAAAAAAGACTTTAAGCCATTAATGACGTTATTTTTTGTGTGTCAAGGAATTAAAGAGGGTTTGATTGGTAAAAGGGGATGGGAAAATTTTGAATATTGATCTTACTGGATTAATAAAGAGAGAAAGGCATTTGAAAACATTAAAAGAATACCAAAGGTCAAGATATGACTTTAAGACCATTAATGACATTTTGTACTTAAGGCATTAAAGAGGATGCAACTATTAAATGTGATTGAAACATCTGTTTAAATGGATTAGCTAATCTGGAATTAAATAAATATTCCAGCACATTTAGTAACCAACCAAGAAAATAAATTATTTAAAGGACACCAAGGCACTTTTCGTGCTTTAAAGGATTAATGAGGATTTGATCATGTAAATATTAAACGCTGAGTAGAAATTGTTTTTCTAACTTAAATAAGAGTATAAAAGTCCTGGTAGCACATTAATAACCACCAAAAGGATAAATTCTCTTTTAAGGACAAATGGATACTTTTGTGCTTTAAATAAGATATCGTCTTTAAGATAAGGTAACTTCCCACCAATTTATTTAGCTCATTAATTGGTTAGTGAATTTAAACATGTCAATATACCATGGTGGATCAATTTCTCGACTTGGGTAAATTACCAAAATATCTCTGGTGGTCAAAGTCAACTTTGGGTTAAAATTACCAAAATACCCGTTTTGATCCACTTAAGGAAAAATACATTATGAACCCAATGGAACACATCTCATCCCTTAAAATGCTCCATAAAGTCTCTATTCCCGAATTACCCTCAAAATGACCAAAATAAGTTTTAAGGCGTTAAAGCTCATAAATAAATTTTTGGGGTATTTCACTACCTCCCCCTTAAAAGAAAGCTTCGTCCCCGAAGCTTACACCTCCCCTGTATGGATAAAGACTGCTAGGCTCATAAGTCACACATTAGGGATTCCAATCCCGTACCATTCCCATTTCCAAGTTTCAATTTATCTGACGACTAAGGTCAATAATCCATGTGTTCATAAATACACCATTCCATTACCAAGAGTTATATGTAAAAAACATTATCGACGACCAGACGGCATAATACCACCATATCAACACAAAAGTAATATAATTATATTTTTTTCCAAGTTTTAGGAAGCTTCAAGGATCATCCAACTTTGACATGGCCAGTGCCAATGTTGAACTACCTGTCTACCCCATTTTGTGTCCAGTTTCCCTTGGTCTGGACAAGACCAAGTTCTACCTTCCACCAGGTTCACCATATTCACAGAGCATCAAGAACACACAATTACCTAATCATTTCATTCTAGTAAGTAACCATGTAACATAATACCCATTCAAGAGTACCTTCAAAGTACCAACCATTCCGACCACATACCATATATAACCATAATTCAATGATGCATAACTCAGACCATACCAAAATACAAACATGAAGTTACATTACTAACCACTACCAACCATAACTAAGCAATTAAGTACCAAAGATAGCAATCAGTCACGCACCGCTCCACCCTCCTTAAAACAAAAGTTACGACCTCGTAACTAAAGGACATTCCAAATAGGTCTAACAATTTCATCCTCTTGTTGGACTTCACCACCCAAGTATCTTGCTCAACACCATGATATCTCACTACCTTTCTATGCATCTGCAGGTTAGCACATAAATCAATATAAGTGGGTGAAACCTCACGTCCTCACTTTGCGTTCCCAATACCCAAACTTACCAAGACTAGTTTCTACTCATTTGACATATTAAAATCATGTCTAAGACCAAGTTTAGCTCTGATACCACTTTGTAACACCCCAAATTGTTTGAGTTTTTTTTTTTAAAGACAGCGGAAGACTAACTTAATCTGGGTGTTACCGCCACGCCCAAAAGGGCATTAAGGCTATAAGTTAACAAATTCAAATCCTTACTCCAATTAAAATTTATCCTTAGAAGGAACTTATCCATACCCATTTATTACATTAATCACAATTGTTCCCGACATAAAAGTAACCTAAGATAATTAAACTAAAAGCCTTAACATCCGCCAAAGTTACAAATTCAATTACAAGCCAAACTCTTAGACTAGTTTTATTCTGGTCTTAACTCTATACAATTTGAAATCCTAGTGTTAGGTGATCACTCCCCATGCCCGCGCACTCAATCCTGATCGATACCTGCTAACAACACAATTTTAAGCAACACGAAAAACAATAGTCAGCAAAGCTGAGTAACACTAGCATCGGGAAACAACATATACAAACTTTTAATGTGGGGAAATTATGGCCTATAGCATATTATATCCATCCACTTTCTCACAACCAATTAAGATACCATCAAAATATTCAGTATTGACAACCAACCCACACGCTCGCTTTTAATCAACCAATTTTTAACCATCAATCCAAAACAATTTTACCTCACTCCAGTTATTCACTGAAGCTTGCTGTCAGGCTGTCCGCGAGACACCAACGCTAAACCATTCATCAAATCATGCCATAATAACCAAATATTAACCATAAACTTTGCCAAAGATCTCAACTTTAACCATTCCATAAAATTCATCATATAATTCCATAGAAAAATATTTCATTCATAATCATCAAGCCATAGTAATTTAACCTCACTCCAGTTTAACACTGGAGCTTGCTGTCGGGCTCTCCGCGAGACACCGACGCCACCACCTCACTCTAGCATCCTTAAGTGTGCACACCCCCCAGATAGCTCGAAAACTATAAGGAGTAGATTACTAGAGCTTAAGATCCGGGCCCTCCGCGGGTAACCGGTAAATACCAAACCATGTCATTCCATATAACCAAATATTAACCATAAACCAATTCATAATAATCAAGCCATATTAATTTAACCTCACTCCAGTTTAACACTGGAGCTTGCTGTCGGGCTCTCCGCGAGACACCGACGCCACCACCTCACTCTAGCATCCCTAAGTGTGCACACCCCAGATAGCTTGAAAACTATAAGGAGTAGATTACTAGAGCTTAAGATCCGGGCCCTCCGTGGGTAACCGGTGAATACCAAACCATAATATTCCATAACTAAATGATCCAATCTGATCATCAAGTTTAATCATTTCACAACAAATTGTCACCACACAATCCATATCAAATATTAAATTTACCTTTACCATGTCAATCCATCGCTTACCCTTTTGAATCACAAGAACCGTGTCAAAATATCATAGCAAATAAAACACATAATTCAACACATTTTACAGAAAGCATAGTGTCGCCAAGAACAACTAGATGTCTAGGTTACCTTTTGAAGTTAAAACTCACAACTTTTTCTATGGTTCACTAGGTTAACCCGATACTTCACAGAAACAATGTCGCCTTGGAAGGTTTCCTCAAATATGCGCTCAAAATTATGCTCAAGGGAAAGGAGTTGATGGCGTCGCCTACTAGAAGAATTCCTGAACCAGCTCAGATTACCAATTACTAGGATGGAGAAGGATTGAGGTATGTGTGTCAAAACGTATCGGTTTACATCCCTATATATAGTGCAAGGAGGTGAGAGAATACCTAGATAATTTAGAGGTGTTTGAAAAATTTCGGGAAGTTGGAAAATTTAATAGGGTGGAGACTGATTTAAAATGGAATGTAATTTAAAATAACCGGTCTAAATACTTAATGAGGAGTAATAGTAATGAGTCGTTTGGAGATAGACCATGGAAATCCAAAGGTCATTATGACAATTAAGGCATAGTGGGATGTAATTCAGTGACCGCAAGAAGAGATGGTAACTATCTTTGAATATTGAATCTCAAGTCTTATTTAATAGTGATGAGTTCTGTAGCACTGGAAAATGATTACCCAACGTCAAAGATAAGTCCAATGTTTTAATGACAATTAAGGTTTAAAGAGGATTGAATTGGTAAAAGGGATACTTTGAATATTGATATTCCTGAATTAATTAAGAAAGATAAGGCATTTGAAAACTGGAAAAAGAAGACCAAAGGTCAAAATAAGACTTTAAAGCCATTAATGACGTTATTTTTTTGTGTCAAGGAATTAAAGAGGGTTTGATTTGGTAAAAGGGATGGGAAATTTTGAATATTGATCTTACTGGATTAATAAGAGAGAGAAGGCATTTGAAAACATTAAAAGAATACCAAAGGTCAAGATATGACTTTAAGACCATTAATGACATTTTTGTACTTTAAGGCATTAAAGAGGATGCAACTATTAAATGTTGATTGAAACATCTGTTTAAATGGATTAGCTAATCTGGAATTAAATAAATATTCCAGCACATTTAGTAACCAACCAAGAATAATAAATTATTTAAAGGACACCAAGGCACTTTTCGTGCTTTAAAGGATTAATGAGGATTTGATCATGTAAATATTAAACGCTGAGTAGAAATTGTTTTTCTAACTTAAATAAGAGTATAAAAGTCCTGGTAGCACATTAATAACCACCAAAAGGATAAATTCTTTTAAGGACAAATGGATACTTTTGTGCTTTAAATAAGATATCGTCTTTAAGATAAGGTAACTTCCCACCAATTTATTTAGCTCATTAATTTGTTAGTGGAATTTAAACATGTCAATATACCATGGTGGATCAATTTCTCGACTTGGGTAAATTACCAAAATATCTCTGTGTGGTCAAAGTCAACTTTTGGGTTAAAATTACCAAAATACCCGTTTTGATCCACTTAAGGAAAAATACATTATGAACCCAATGGAACACATCTCATCCCTTAAAATGCTCCATAAAGTCTCTATTCCCGAATTACCCTCAAAAATGACCAAAATAATGTTTTAAGGCGTTAAAGCTCATAAATAAATTTTTGGGGTATTTCAACCAGAGACACTCTCGTTAGAACCAACAATGCGGTATGTGGAAACACCGCAACGAATCTTAGATAGAAAGACACGAGATACTCGAAAAAAGTCCGTGAGCCTCGTAAAGGTTCTTTTGTCGAACCATGATGTGGAAGAGGCCACATGGGAATTAGAAGCAGATATGCGAGCGAAGTTTCCCTCATTATTTACCGACTAGACACTTTAGTCTAGGGTACGTGGGCGTACCCCTTTTTTTAGGGGGGTAGAGCCTTTTTCGTTTGTGAGTTTATTATGCATTTTGTTCCCACTTTGATGCATTCCGGTGTCACCTTAGTCTTGTATGTGTTCTTGTGTAACACTGTATTTGAATGTACTTCTTACTTCTTGTCTTGTATGTGTTCTTGTGTAACACTGTATTTGAATGTACTTCGTACTTCTACTTGCTGATGTGTACTTCGTTACACTACAATGGAAGATTATGTGCACTACGTTGCACTATTTGAAATGAAACGTGATTGTGTTTACTACATTGTAGGTATATGATATGACTTCCAAGGTATTCCTGTTGTGTTTGAGGTACACTATGAACTTAGGCATATAGAGACTTGGGACTTGATCCCTAAAAACTAGATTGAGTTGTGGATGCTTAGTGAAACTTGATTCACCACAACCTTATAAATTTAAATATGAGACTTCGGGGCGAAGTCCTTTTTTAAGGGGGGTAGATTGAAATACCCCAAATCTAATTAACATTATAAAACCATTATTTAATGGAAGATGATCCAAATATAAATCATTTCACATACGCATGCAAACCCATGCATGAGAACGTTACGTAAAAATAGTCGTTTCTCCATAAACGCTAAAACGCCTTAGAACATAAGGTCAAGCATGACCTTGTATGACCTACTAAAACTGAAACCAAATGGTCATACACTCATTATAGGAATATATAAACATATTCCCTAAGCTATATTTAGTCAAAACGCAAAATGCTCGGGAGTGCTCACGCGCGCCCCTTAAAGCATGAAAAGCCCGGAGGAGTGCCGAGGTGGCACGAACTCCTATAAAATTAATTATTAGAGTTCCTAACATCATTCTTAACCATCCTAAAGAGAACCCACGAAGTGGTTTCTCAAAATTCAACAAAAACCTCAGGAGGATTTCTTAACGCTCCTTTTTGCCCGGGATTGTCCCGATGGCCCGAAAATTATGTCATGGGTTGATGTAACCCCATATAACTCAATGTAACATCTTAATATATCATTATTTACTATAATAAGTGTTATAAACACTTGGAACTCATAAAGACAAGTTATTTCCCAAAATTTCCTTAGAGCACAAAAACGCACCTTCGAGTGTCACTAAAACGCGTTTTACGCAATTACCTTGTAGTTTTTGACATGCCACGAATTATGAATCTTAAATAAGGTTAAATTGAATCTCTAAATCAACTAAAGTCAGTGTCAAAAAAGGTGCTCTAAAGGGGCCGATTTTCAGTCAAAAAAACTAGTATAAAACTTACATTAAAAACTTATAAAGGCATAAGACATGATGACTCACCTTCCCATGTGCTATAATACTTAATGGAAAAAGAATGTAGGTCCCATTTTACCACCATGCTGTCGAAATCCTGCCAGAAAACAAGCCATGTTAGCTTGACAAAAGTAAAGATAATTAAAGCCAAAAAGTAGATCTAGCTTTTACCTTTGATTTGTTAATTGCATGTGACCACCCCATGCTTGTCTAAGGCGCCAAGCTGCTGATTGAGAGGCTCCAAGAAGACCTAAAACCGGCCACCTACAAGGGAAGAAGAGGACAAGCTTTAACATTGAAAACTCAAAGAATAAGAACCTTACCTAACTTACCTTGTCATTTAGCATCCATAATTATTCCCACCTTGCCTTGTCTTGTATCATGGCCGATTATGAGCATAGAACATGGGCATTTATTGAGCCAAAACCTATGGAATAAACAAATGGAAAGGTTAGTCAAATTAACATTAGAATAACAAAACAAAAATCCTTACCAAGCTTGCCTTAAGCCTACGGTTGCAATTCCCATCTCATTTCCTTCTTGCAACTGGTTGGTAAGTGTCTCTCTTCTTCCTTCATCTTCTTCCTTTGAAGCTCTTAAGTCCATTAATGGAGTTTTAACTTCTATCTTCATCTTTAAGGTAATTTCCTAACATTTCTTGTCAAGCCTTGAAGCAAAACTCTTCCTAGCATAACAACAAGCATTCGGCATCAACATATGCTCCAGGAGGTTGTCTAAATCAACATTAATCCAAGGAGCATCTCAAGGTTATCTTAAGGTAGTTTTAATGCTTGAAAATCCTTAAAGCACATTTCTATGTAACCGAATTCTACTTCTTCTAAGGTTCTTTCTTCTTCATTTTCATGAAGGAAAGCTTGTTCTTCATCCACCGTAAGTGAGCCGAATTTATAAGGAGAAAAGCTTAAGGTAAATCCTTGAAAAACTACTTACAAATCTACTTAAGATCTTTGTTAAAGATCTAACTCCTAAACACCTTCACCTCTTGCATAAAACCGAAGTAAAGCATCAAAAATTCCTTGGAGAAAGCTTGGAGATTCAAGAAGAGTTCAAGCACTTAACCACCTTTATTAAGAAGTAAGTTTACTTAGCTAATCTTTATGTTTAAGCTTGGTTAAGCTTCTAAAAATTATACAAAAATTATGTACATCTCCTAGGGTATCTAAAACCGAAACTATATGGTATAATATACTAAAAATATAATCTATAACATATATGGAAAATATTTACCTTAAGACACATTTTTGTGTCACAAAATTTACCTATGTTAAATATAGATTCAAGCCGATTTGTCAAGGGTAAAAATGTTCTATTTTGAGCTAGGAATCAATATAAGACATTACAATAATTTTTACATGAGTTATATAACTCCTATGAATTTATGCAAAATTATTTTGACATATAAATCCACTTTTATATACTATAAGGTCACTATTTAATTATGGCCAAATGGTCTAAGTGTTAAATAGGTATTAATGGTCTACTTAGGTATATAAACTCATATTATAAAGTTTGGAGAGTTAAAAATATTTTATTAGTGCTTAAATGGCTAATTAATTAAGTTATGTGGCTAAAATGTAATTTTTACAAAGTTTGGTGCATATACTATAAAAACCGAGAGTTAGAGTTAAGGGGGTCCTTGGGATAAACATGATATGATATAAGGTTAAGAATTAAGTTTATGAATTTTAGATAATTTAAACAAGTGCTAAAATAACATTTTATAATGTTTTGGGCTATTATGTAATTTATAAAACTTATTATGAAAGTTTGGAGTTGAATATGGGTGAATTCATAATTAAGAGAATTATTAAGTTCACCTTTGAAAATTTGAGGAATTAAATATTTAAACTATAGTTTATTTGTTATTAAGTAACTATTATAAAGTTTAGGGGGTGAAAATGTAATTAATGGAAAGTATATGACAAAGCCGAAATACTTGGGGTTAGATTTGTAATTTAATAATTTATATATATATATATTCGGCAATTATGGAGAATTAAAATTAAAACTATAGTTTATAAGGCATTATGTAAAGATTATAAGATTTTGTGGTTAAATTGTAATTATAGAAAATAAAATAAATATATATAGGCCGAGAATTAGAGGGGCTAAGTTTTATTTTTGAAAAGTTATAATATTCCAAAAGTTATATACCAAAATATTAATGGTAGTTTTGTAATTTAATTAAATAAGGAATTAAAACTATATGGTATGATGAGATTAGAATTTAAAAGTTAAGTTTATGAATTAATGTGGTTGTTTTGCAAATAACTGAAATTAAAGGGTAATAATTTAGATTTAAATAAAATATAGGTCCTATATGGATATTTGGAGGAATTTGAAGAAAGAATTTTGATTAAAGGAATTATGGAATTAAAACTATGGCTTATATAGTTATTGTAACACCCCTACCGTTAATCCTATGCTTACCGTCTAATCGTCCTATTAATCCTATCTCTTCGCAGCGGAAATACTACCATTACTACGGCGGGTGATACAACGCCGCTAACCGCCCATACGGCTAGCCAGGCTTACTTTACTTACAGTAACGGTCTGATGAACATAATATACCGAGCTACTATATTACTTACCAAATACAAAAGATAACAATCTTACATTCCTGGATCACCGAGTATTTAAAGTGTATACTTACATCCCTTTCCAATCTTTCCAAAAGAATGAGTACCTACCAACTACTCATCTATACCAATTAAAATCCCTTCACAGTATCCCAAAAAGGTGTACCCCATGGTACACCGGGTAATCAAAAACTACAGCCATGTACTACTCAGTACACCAATCATCATTCAATGTTTACAATCCAAAAAGAAGACAAAAGAAATAGAACTAAGTCTTCACATCTTCATCCTTCGCGAGTACCTGCGTGTAGTAAAAACGGTGCCCCAAGGGGCTCAGCAAAAGCTGCGCATGAACTCCGCATATACCGCGTGCTAGCTAGGGCACACCGACTATTTGACGTCCACTAAACATGCGATTCATTAATTTCATACATACATGCTTTACAAACAACATACATGCTTATTCAATTCATTACACAATTCAAGGCATCCATACAATAGTGCATACATTACTTACCTTCACATTGTTAGCCAAATTACGCATCCGGGTTAATCGGAATGCTATTTACTATTTTACTCATTTCACTTACTTTCTCTTACTTACACTTACTTACTTTCAATTACTTTACTTACTCATTCTTACTTACTTGCTTATACTCAAGTTAAGTCGTCGGGCTCCGGCCCGAGGACTACTCCGTCCCACCTCCGGGATTTACTTGACTCACCAATCCGGGATGCTACCCACTTAAGGGATTTGGCTGTGGACCAGTTTAAGAGTCAGGAATCGGATCCAACCTCTTGTGTCTCCTCATCCTCACGCGTGGCCAAAACTATATCGGACTTCTACTCATTCCAATTTGATTACCAATTTATGTTAGATTGGTTAGCTTGTTAGGAATAAGTTAGAAGTCCAAGCACAATCACAATCGGTCACAATATAGTATATCATACATACACGCATTCATTATCATCCGTACATTTCATGAATTATACAAACTAAGAGTCAAAGAGGATATACACAACATACAGCACTACATATTCACAAGTATGCATAGTAACTCCGATTCGTGCATTTATCTTATTTGGTGATCAATTAGCACACAACACACAAATAAGAGTAACCAAGATAGCATACGGGGCATGAGGAATTCATACCGTTCACCGTCGTACGTGTTTCCGAACGTCCTCCGGTGTCACAATTCAAATCCTATGATATACATACAATCGAATGATTAATCTAACTATCATTAACTTAATTCGATTACTCGTATGTTTCCTAACTCATACTTACTACATTCCTTACACTTGTATTTCATTTACTTACTACATTCCTTACACTTGTATTTCAAACCGTGTGTTAGTATATGATACTTTTTTGTAGTGTACATATGTATAGGTGGGTATACATATATATATATATATATATATATGTATATATGCTAGTGAAATACCCTGTAATTAAAAATAGTAATTAATTTGGCTAATGAATAATTTAGAGGCTTAATTAAGTATAAATAATTATAAGGGAACAAATCCCGAAGAAAACGGATCCTTAAAATGGATTAAAATCACTAATGAACCTTAAGGCGCGTTTTTCGAGGTAACCGGGAAAACGTGTCTTTAAGCGGGTCAACAATAGACACGTAACAGTTTTGGTCAACTAAATAATAATTAATAAATTTTAGTGAAGCTTAGAACCAATAAAATCAAGAAAACGAGAAATTAGTAAAAAACTGTCGAAAACGGAAATTGTGGGGTAGAAATATAAATAACACAAACTTGTGTGTCCACTTTCAAATAAAAAGTAAGGTGGTATGGTGTGTGCTGGTGTGTCCGATTTTTCCCCCCTCACACACTCACCTATCTCTCTTATTTACAAACAAACAAAACAATTAAAAGCAAAAAGCAACTACATTACTTTAATCCCTCACTCACATTCCTCTCTCCTATCTTTATTCTTCTTCACTCACAGATACACACAACCCTCACTCTCTATTTCTCCTTCCTCCATGCGACATCAATGGAGATTTAGCAACCTCCACAAAACTCTCTACTTCTCTCCTCTTGTAACCCCCTCAAATCTCTTCCAAAATTTACAAAAACTACACCATTGGAATCCTCTCACCAAGAGCTACATTCCTATCTTTTCAAAAATCAAAAACAAGAACTTTCATCTCCATGGGTATGGAGCATTTGGAGCTTCAAGACCACCATTAGAACCACCTCATTCTCCTTGTTCTTTTAAGGTAAAAATATTCTCAAAACTCCATCTTTTTCTAGCCCTTGTGGGCAAAACGAAATTTAGAAAACTAAGCTCTTGTTGTTCCTTGTACCCTAGCCGATTTTGGCTTGTTGAAGGAGTTGGAAATCTTGTTCTTGAACCACTCCAAGCTTCATTTACACCCTTGCAAGGTAAGGAATTCCTAAACCCTAAAACCTATATTAGAACTTACATAATGGCTAGGGTAAATTGTGTATTAGAATGGGTATTGGAATATGTATGTTGATGGGCTGTAGCCTTAGAGAGTTTGACCTACAAACTGGTGGAAAGAGGAAGAGGAAGAAGGAAGGAGGAAAAGAAAACTAGAAGGGAGAACTAGGTAACTATACTCCCCTTGTATAGCTTTGTA
This sequence comes from Limonium bicolor, assembly GCA_023374045.1. Taxonomy (NCBI): domain Eukaryota; kingdom Viridiplantae; phylum Streptophyta; class Magnoliopsida; order Caryophyllales; family Plumbaginaceae; genus Limonium; species Limonium bicolor. Next base: position 301,549,141 of record CM041780.1, read on the forward strand.
AATGAGTATGTAACAGATTTTTAGGAATGAAATGTGTATGGTAAAGTGGTTAATGCATTAGTAGTGTAATGTGTAAGAGAATGTAAGTGTTCTAAACCTTGGAAACAATTTTAAAAACTGTTACAAACTAGTTTGGGAATGAATGTTGAGTGCAAGAATTTTTAAGAGTGTTTTAGTGAAATACCCCAAATCTAAATAATATTATTAAATCATTATTTATTGGAATATAATCCAAATATGAATCATTTCACGTACGCATGCAAACCCATGCATGAGAACGTTACGTAAAAACAGTCGTTTCTCCATAAACGTTAAAACGCCTTAGAAGCATATGGTCAAACATGACCTTGTATGACCCTCTAATATTCAAATCAAATGGTCATACAATTATTATATGAATATACAAATATATTCCCTAAGCTAAATTCAGTCAAAAACGCAAAACGCTCGGGAGTGCTCACGCACACCCCTTAAAGCACGAAAAGTCCGGAGGAGTGCCGAGGTGGCACGAACTCCTATAAAATTAATTCCTTGAGTTCCTAACATCTTTATTAACCATTATAAAGAGAACCCACGAAGTGGTTTCACAAAATTCAGCAAAAACCACAGGAGGATTTCTTAGCGCTCCTTTTTGGCCCGGGAGTGTCCCGATGGCCCGTAAATTATGTCATGGGTTGATATAACCCCATATAACTCAATGTAACATCATAGTATATGTTTACTTACCATAATAAGTGTTTACAAACACTTGGAACTCATAAAAACAATTGGTTTCCCAAAAAGTTCCTTAGAGCACAAAAACACACCTTCGGGTGTCACGAAAATGCGTTTTACGTAATTGCCTTGTAGTTTTTGACATGCCACGAATTGGTAATATTAAAAAGGGTTAAATTACCTTCTAAATCAGTTGGTGTGACTAGTCAACAAGGTGCTCTATAGGGGACGATTTTGAGAGCAAAAAACTAGTATAAAAATTGCATTAAAAGTTTGTAAAAGCATAGAACATGGTGACTCACCTTCCCATGTGTTATATTACTTAATGTCAAAGTATGTAGGTCTCATATGACCAGCAAGCTGTCGAAATTAGGCCATGGAATAAGGCCATGTGAGCTAGAACAAAAACAAATGAGAAAAAGCAAAAAGTAGATCTAGAATTCACTTTTCTAGATTCCTTCTTTTCCATGTGACCTAACATGCTTGTCCTTGGCTCTTCAATGTCAATTAAGACACCCCATTTGACCCTTGAATTCGTGACTCTACAAGGGAGGAAGAAGACAAGCCTAACTTAGAAAAATCAAAAGAATAACTTACCTAAATTACCTTGTCTTCTAGCTCACAATTATTTCCTTTCCAACTCTTCCTAGTCACACACCACATGCACGAAATTATGCTGGAAAGGAGGCTTTTATTGAGCCAATAAACCATGTAATAAACTAAGGAAAAGTAAAGTCATTTGACATTAAAAATTGACAAAGCAAAAATCAAATTCCAAATGCATTTTCTTACCTTATACAATTCGTGAGTCTCATTCTTCTCCTTGCCCTCTTCATCCACGAATTGGTAAGGCTCCCTAGCTCTCTCTTCTAGCTTCATCTTCTTCCTTTGAAGCTCTTAAGTCCATTAATGGAGTTTTAACTTCTATCTTCATCTTTAAGGTAATTTCCTAGCATTTCTTGGCAAGTCTTGAAGCAAAACTCTTCCTAGCATAACAAGGGGTGTTCGGCATCAATTAGTTATCCAAGGAGGTTGTCCAAACCAACATTAATCCAAGGAGCATTCCAAGGTTATCTTAAGGTAGTTTTAATGCTTGAAAGTCCTTAAAGCACATTTTTATGTGTAACCAAGTTCTACTTCTTCTAAGGTTCTCATCTTCTTCATTTTCATGAAGGAAACTTGTTCTTCATCTACCTTAGGAGTGCCGAATTTATAAGGAGAAAAAGTCTAAGGTAATTCTTGTAAAACTACTTACAAATCTACTTAAGATCTTTGTTGAAGATCTAACTCCTAAAACTCCTTCACCACTTGCATATAACCGAAGTGGAGCATCAAATTCCCTTGGAGAAAGCTTGGAGATTCAAGAGGAATTCAAGCACTTAACCACCTTTGTTAAGAAGTAAGTTTAATAAGTAAATCCTTATGATATAAGCTTTGTTAAGCTTCTAAAAATTATACAAAAATTATGTACATCTCCTAGGTTTATTAAAACCGAAACTACTTGGTATTATATGCCAAAAATACAATCTATAACTTATATAGAAAATATTTACCTTAAGACACATTTTTGTGTCACAAAATTAGTTATGTTACATATTAATTCAAGCCGAATTATCAAGGGCAAAAATGCTTATTTTTGAGCTAAAAATTATATAAGACATTACAATAATTTTTACATGAGTTATATGACTCCTATGAATTTATGTATAATTATTATGACATATAAATCCACTTTGATATACTATATGGTCACAAATATTTATGGCCGAATGCTCTAATTGATAAATAGGTTTTAATGACCTACTTAGGTATATAAACTTATATTATAAAGTTTGGAGAGTTAAAAATATTTATTAGTGCTTAAATGGCTAATTAATATAGTTATGTGTTTAAATGTAATTTTTACAAAGTTTAGTGGATTTATTGTGAAAGCCGAGAGCTAAAGGGGTATTTGGTTTGGTGTAATTATGAAATAATATAAGGTTAGGAATTAAGTTCATGAATTTTAGATAATTTAAACAAGTGTTAAAATAGCATTTTATAAAGTTTTGGGCTATTATGTAATTTATAAAAGTTATTATGAAAGCTTAGAACTTATTAGTGGGTGAATTCATAATTAAGAGATTTATTAGGCTCACTTTCGAAATTTTGAGGAATTAAATATTAGACTTTAGTTTATAAGTTATTAAGAAACTATTATAAAGTTTTGGGGTGAAAATGTAATTAAGGAAGAATAAATGACAAAGCCGAATTACTTTGGGGTTAGTTTGGTAATTTAAGAATTATATATACATTCGGCATTTATGGAGAATTAAAATAAAAACTATAGTTTATAAGGCATTATGTAAAGTTTATAAGATTTTATGGTTAAATGGTAATTATAGGAAATAAATTATTATTGCCGAGAAATTAAGGGGCTAAGTTGCTATTTTGAAAGTTATAATATTTAAGAGCTATATACCAAAATATTAGTGTGACTAGGTAATTTAGCTAAATAAGAAATTAAAACTCTATAATATAATGAGATTAGAATTAAATATAAAGTTTATGAATTAATGTGGTTGTTTCGTAAAACCGAAATATAAGGTAATATAAGGTAAGAATTTAGATTTAAATAAATATAAGTCCTATATGGATATTTTGAGGAATTAGAAGAAAGAATTTTAATTAAAGGAATTATGGAATTAGAACTATGGCTTATATAGTTATAAGGAAGTTAAAAAGAAACAATAAGTATTATTTATGACTAAAAGGAGAATAATGAGATTATAAGAATATCATGTCATTGTAAGACATTTAAATATAGTTAAGAAAACTATAAGTTTTTATGTCACTTAGACAATTAAAATAAACAACAAATATAGTACATGAATATATGAATACATATATGTACATTAAAGGATTTATAAATAAATCAAAAAGGAATAACAAATAAGTTATACATTCAATCATGAGGTAATTAAAAGAAATAAACCTCACATGAAATAACAAATACAAGATTTGTTGAAAGATCCAATAAGATTATTTTATAAGGGTAACATAAATTAACCCTCTCAGTTAATCCTATTCTAGGACTTTGTTTGACCAGACGTTGACCGGGAATTTAACAAGTTCAGTCTACGGTGAACGGTATGGGATTCTTGCAACCTTTTCTACCGGATTACACCGGCTTGTGTGCTATCTGTTGTTTGAAATAACGACCAAGATAATTAATTGTAAAATGTTGTTTACTCTTGTGCGCTGTTGTATTATTTTATGTGCGTGAATGATGCTGACTACTACGTGTATGTCCCACGCATACAAACACTACTATACCAGTGGATTAAATACCTGCGCTTCAGTATACCGAGGACTTGTACTCAAGTCTCTCACTAACTTCACTTTATAACAAACGTCATTATCCTAAACGTGATAATTGACAATACACATTGTGTTCTTGTTTAACGTCTTCATATGACACTTAACAATTCTATACTTCGAGAACGAGGAGCCCAGTTGGATCTGGCCATGCATGCTACAGGAGCTGTACCTGTCTCAGGTCGTCTCCTATCTACGTCGCGACGAAACATTCAGTTGGGAGGAAGACTCTATTCCTTCCGGGTTTCTAATGCCCTTCAGTTTGAGGAAGACTTCATTCCTCTAGTGGGATACTATTTCCCACGCCTCTCAGTTCAGGGTTTAACTACGTTATCTCCTGGGGTTTTATACCCAACCTTTCAATCTTAACGAGGTCACTATACCTCCACTATTTAAGATATTCAGTTATACCTGTCAGTCCCATTGTGTGGACCGACTATCATTAAAGAATTTCAGTTCAGCTAACACGACCTTCTGTGTCTTGTTCTATGTGACATTATTGTCCTTGTATAGATACTTGTTATTATCAGACTATGCTTGTTTACAGATTTATAAAAAAAAATGAACTGCATGTGTTCGACAAAGTAGTTGGTGTGGCCCGGTAGACGATGGGCTGCACGTTTTCCATACCAGCATTGTTTGCTGAGCCCCTTTGGGGGCACCCCCATTTTTCAGGTACCTGAAGTTAAGAAGATTACCACACCGAGTGTAGGTGGGGTAGATTCAAGCTATGGGAGTCTTCCTTTAGACATTTGTTTACTTAAGTATTTTACATTTGAGTTTGATTCCTAGTATCTCGGATTGTATTCGTATTCAGACCGTGACTTTTGGAGATTGTATTTGGAGTTAGCCTTGTTGGTCACAAGGGTGGCCAACGGCGTTGTAATACCGCCCGGTTGTTGTATTTATTTCCGCTGCAGTTGTATTTTATTTGGAGTGATCGCCGTTCAGTTTATTGGATTTCGGGTTGGGGTGTTACAAAAAGTGGTATCAGAGCGTAGTTACGCTCTGGATACAAGGATACACCGAGATTAGGATATCTAAGACTTAGGTTAAGGGTTGAGAGATAGTATTGAAAGGAGTTAAGATAGTTTTACTTAGACTACTATCCAAGACCAAGATTTTGACCACAGTGCCTAATATACCTCAACATCTGCAGATGTCAGGAAGAGGAGGACGACGTGGACAGGCTGATGAGGAGCCAAACATCAGGCTGGCAGACATAGCCACCTTAATCGCTCAGGCATTTGCACAGGCGGGGGGGGTTGCACAGCAGCAGCAGCTACCTCCACCACCGCCACCCAGGGAGAGAGACTGGGTGAAGAGTTTGGCTGATTTGAGGCCGACTGCATTCAAGGGGCAGACTGATCCTGCTCACTTAGAGACCTACATCATGGAGATGGAGACAGCGTTCGAGACGCTTGCAGTCCCAGCTAGAGAAAAAGTAAGACTTGCTGCCTTTTATCTGAAGGATGCAGCTAGAGATTGGTGGAACATGGTGAAAGCCGACCACCTGGATGACCCAGCTTTTACTTGGGGACATTATACTGCACTACTTAGGGGCAAATACTACCCGGCCCACACCAGGATGGTGAAGACCAGGGAGTTCGACGCCCTGGAGCAGACGGGGAAGATGACCGTTGATGAGTACTATGCGAAGTTCACTTCGCTACTCCGACTATTACCCGGTATAGGATACTCAGACCAGGTGTTGGTCGACCGATTCTACGGGGGACTGAGCCCTCGACTTCAGTTTGGGATGGGACCAATCATCCCTACCAGTTTACAGGTAAAACAGGAGAAACATAAACCAGTTGAAGATTTTATTACCTACTATACGCCGTCATGGGAGAATTGGAGATTAATACCTTGAGTTTTCAGGAGTGTTACCATGCTGCCTCCGTTGTGGAGATTACATGCAAGAGAAGGGATGCTTTGAGCTCCCAAAAGAAAAGATGGACCTGGCGGCGATGATGCCAAGCAGGGGAATTCCAACAGAAGGAACAAACCCTATCAGAGAGGCCAGGGGTCCTATCAGGGAAAGGGGAACCAAACTACTGGGAACCCCCAGTCAGGAACTTACGGGGCGGCAACTCCACAGAAAACCTACCCACCTAAGGGTAGGCACTCTAATCGAATAGTTAAATTTGGAACTTTTGTGATTACTTCAATACCGTTGGAGTGTATAATTGACCTTGATTGTATTAGGTTCTGGATCTGGTTCAAACACGGGCCAGAAGTATGTCCGCCGTTTCAACTGTAAACAGTGTGGAAAGGATCACCCGGCGTGGACTGCCAAGGGGAGAAAGTCGTGCCGCTACTGCCAGATACTCGGGCATCGTGCTTTCGACTGTATCCGAAACCCGGAGAGCAGGAACTACCTCCCGGGAGCAAAGACAAACCCGGGCAAAAGAATGGAGCTAGGGATACTCGCCCTCCACCAACAAACCAGGCTCAGGGGTATAAGGGCAAAGGCCCAGCATCGGGACCCGCCCTGCATGTCATGGACCGCTCAGATGAGGCTGGTCCTTCTACCAACCCAGGTATTTCTAAACCATGTGAACCTGTTATTGAGCAATGAATGATGTGAATGAGTGCTTGCATGCCTTGATTGCCTAATTGAGTAGGAAATAATTAGTGAGACTCACTAGAAAGATTTAAACCACGTAGGAAGTTATAAGATATGCTTTCCTATCCCCTCACCGCCCTCCCTGGGAGAAAACATTATCAAAGTACAAGAACCAGGGAACAAACAATGTAAGGTTATCCAACCAGGTTTGATACTACTCAAAGGATACCTAACACCGGAGACACAAATTGCAATCATTAGAAAATGTCACGAATTGGGAGCAGGACCAGGAGGGTTCTACACTCCAGAATTTCCAGGAGGATCAAAGATGAAGCTGAAAATGATGTGCTTAGGAAAGGATTGGAATCCTTACACAAAAACCTACCAAGATACAAGAAATGGAGATGGAGCACAAGCACCAAAAATCCCAGAAGAATTTTTACCAATTGTGGAACAAGCAGTTAATACAGCTCAACAGCTAGAAGAAGATCCAGTTCCCAATCTAAGGGCTAATCTATGTATCATCAACTTCTATGAAGAAGGAGGCCGTTTAGGGCTACACCAGGACAATGATGAAACAAAAGGGTCCCTTGAACAGGGGATACCAGTATTATCTTTGTCTATTGGAGATGACGCAGAGTTCCTTTAGGCGAGCAGAAGCGTGTGGACCTTACAAAGAAAATCACATTGAGTTCAGGAGATGTTTTAATAATGGGTGGAAAGTCAAGGTTGCTATACCATGGAATTAAAAGGATTAAACTAAACACAGCACCTTCGACAGTGATAAACACCACTCACATGAGACCAGGAAGATTGAGTTTGACTTTTAGAAAGTATTAGTGTTGTAATTGTTTGGACACCTGAAAAGAGATCATCTCATCAATGAAGCATTATTGTTATGAAAGTGAAAGTCTTTAGACCCCATCATATATCAAAGTACTTACTCAGATTCTGTTATTAGGTTGTACTAAGGAGACGGAAGGTGCCTTAAGTATTCTTACTGAGGAGGAGGCCAGCAAGTGCGGCGCGATCCTCACTGGTACCTTTCCTGTTAATGGAGTGGATGCACTAGTACTGTTTGACTCCGGAGCCTCACATACTTTCGTTTCGCCTTCGCTTGCGGGGAAGTTGGGGCTAGACGCTGTAGAGTTACCTGATTTTAAGGTGGCACTCCCGTCTAAGGAGAAGATCAGCTGCACTCGTCTTTATAGAGGAGCCACTATCAGTATTAAGGAGGAGGAATTTTCCATTGACCTTATTGAGTTCAGAGGTCTAGGATTCGACGTTATAGTCGGGATGGACTGGTTGGGGCGGCACAGAGGCCGCATTCTTTGTGCAGAGCGCAGACTGTTACTTAAGAGTCCATCAGGAGTGACAGTATCTTACCGTCAGAGCCCTAGAGCACCGTCGATAAAAGTTATATCTGCTATGTCCATGTACAAGGACGTCAGGAAGTAGAAGGAAGTATACCTGTGCTATGTTCAGGATGTAGAGCACGACCCTGATTTTGATCCAGCTATGCCAGTGGTGTCGAAATTTCCAGATATTTTTCCAAAGGAACTTCCAGGCTTACCGCCATCCAGAGAGGTAGAGTTCTCCATCGAATTACTACCAGGTACCGGTCCCATAGCTAAGGCACCGTACCGTATGGCACCAGCAGAGATGGCTGAGTTGAAGGAGCAGTTGAATGATTTATTGGACGAGGGATACATACGACCTAGCGTATCTCCTTGGGGAGCACCAGTTCTATTTGTGAAGAAGAAGGATGGAAGCCTTCGTTTATGTATTGATTACAGAGAGCTTAATGCAGTATCGGTGAAGAACAAATATCCACTACCGCGTATTGACGATTTGTTTGATCAGCTGAGAGGAGCAAAAGTATTTTCGAAGATCGATTTGAGATCAGGCTACCATCAGATACCCATCAGGGAGCAAGACATAGAAAAGACAGCATTCAGAACACGGTATGGCCACTATGAGTTTACAGTTATGCCTTTTGGCTTGTCAAATGCACCTGCAGTCTTCATGGATTTGATGAACAGATTATTCAGAGAGCAGTTGGATAAAACCGTGGTTGTATTCATCGATGACATCCTCATTTATTCAAAGTCTAAGGAAGAGCACGAGAGTCACCTCCGACACGTACTTGAGATCTTAAGGGAGAACCAGCTTTATGCTAAGTTCTCCAAATGTGAGTTTTGGTTGGACAAAGTTTCCTTTCTAGGACATGTCATCTCAGATGCTGGGATCGCAGTGGATCCAGCAAAGATAGAAGCAGTTCGCACTTGGCCTAGGCCAAAGACCGTTACGGACATCAGGAGTTTCCTTGGTTTAGCAGGATACTACAGAAGGTTTGTCAGAGACTTCTCCAAAATAGCCAAACCTATGACCAGCTTAATGAAGGACGCACCTTTCACATGGACTACTGAATGTGAGACCTCATTCGAGCTTTTGAAGAATGCTTTGATATCAGCACCAGTTTTGACTATACCTGAAGGCACAGAGGGTTATGAAGTTTACTGTGATGCATCAGGCAGGGATTAGGGGTGTGTACTCATGCAGAATGGGAAGGTAGTCACCTACGCTTCCCGACAGTTGAAGAAACATGAGGAAAACTATCCCACACATGACTTAGAGCTTGGAGCTATTGTTTTTGCACTAAAGATCTGGCGCCACTACCTGTATGGTGTCCAGATGACCGTATATTCGGATCACAAGAGTTTGAAGTATGTATTCACCCAGAAGGAGTTAAACATGAGACAAAGAAGATGGGTTGAATTCCTTAAGGACTATGACATTGATTTGCAGTACAAAGAAGGGAAAGCTAATGTTGTAGCAGACGCACTTAGTCGACGAGCACATTCTCTAAATGCCATTGTGGCTAGCTCGAGTCTTATGGACGACATATGCAGAGCACAGCAGAGTGATCAGCGAATGATGGAGATCAGTCAGAAGTTGTCTGACGGTACATTTGAGGGTGGTAAATATGAGTTTCAGCTACATGATGATGGACTAATCAGATTGAAGGGAAGATTGTGTATTCCCAGAGACAGCACAGATATAAAGGAGCATATCCTTCGAGAGTCCCACACTTCTTCCACATCTGTCCATCCAGGAGCTTCTAAGATGTACAAAGATCTGAAGAGGTATTTCTGGTGGAGTGGTATGAAGGGCGACGTGACAGAATATGTGATTCGATGTCTCACTTGTCAGAAAGTGAAATTCGAACATAGACGACCAGGAGGTATGGTACAGTCTATGCCAGTTCCAGAGTGGAAGTTTTATGATATCTCCATGGACTTTGTGGTGGGACTACCACCTACGAGAGGAGGCCTTAATATGATTTGGGTTGTTGTTGATCGACTGACTAAGGTTGCTAGGTTATTCCGATGAAAGACACTTGGAAAGTGCCAAAGTTAGCAGAACTATTTGTAACACCCCAACTACATCCATACATTTAACAACACAATGCAGCGGAAACTTAACTCATCGCATTACTTATTCCAATGGTGTTACACGCCGTTAACCACCCACGTGGCTAACAAGGCTAATACATATACATTTGTATCGGTCTGATGGGCTAGATTCACGAGCAACTACACAATACATTCCTCATTCCATTTTCAACATTCATTATATACATACATTCCCACTGTACCGAGTATTTACCAACTACTGCCGATAACAATTTCGGTCTTACTACGCCTATCATACTCACGCCATTTAAATGGCTACCCATGTATAAACACCTGCCCCGTCCTACTCTCGAACGGTTTCCAGCTCCTTGTACCTGAAATAAAAAAAAAAGGAGAGAAAGGGTGGCCCCCAAGGGGCTCAGCACCTTTGCTGGTATGGTAATCCCGCAGCCCACATGCTACCGGGCCACGCACAACTAATTGTCGTCTTAGCATGCAGTTGATTATATTTAAATCATGCATACAAGCCATAGACATACAACACTTAACATTTCGCCTCAATGGGCTCAACCTATAACCTACACATCCACACTTAACCAACCATCCAATGATTCCTCAAACCCTAGAGTGGCTCTCCTCTAAAACGGAGCTACTTCCTTAACGAACGTCATGTACCCATTAATCGGGTTATCCTTAAACGCCTCTTGTCACAAACTGGGATTCATATCCATGATCCACACACTCCATATATCATACAACATATCTCATTCCTCACATAGCAAAACATAACAACCCTTCTTGTTTCGACATACACATGATAACATCACCATCATTTTAAACATCATATATATATATATATATATATATATATATAACATAGCAGCAAGGGAATTGCATAGCACCATAACATTACATAACACCATAAAATCGGTTCTCACAAGGAACCTTCCACCATAGTTAGTATACATAGTGAGCCTAGAGATTATTACCAATCCCATGATAAGCTCGTTACCAACCTCGTTACCGTCCGGTTATATAGAACGGTTAACTTATACCCAAGGTGTGTCGGATATAGTAATCCCAAGCACACCGAAATAACATTCGTATGCCCCTGTGGCCCGACGTGAGTCAGTAACTAGCTTTGGATAAGCTAAGGGAAGGTAGAAACCAAATTGGAATACCACCTATACATACACCAAGAGAGCCGAACCGGATATGACATCGACTCCCGTCCATCACACGCGTGGCCGGAACAACCGGACTCCTCACCCCCCATTAGTACACATACACTTAATAATAAGTAGTTAGAGATCCATTATGGAGCCTACCACATCCACACCCATACGGTATCATAACCGAGTTAAGCACACAAGGGAGGTTCACACACTTGCATACAACAACAATATCCAACTAACTCACACATAGCCGTGGTTAGCACGTTCCCAAGGTTTGGGCCGCCAACTCCGAATACCGATCACTCATGTGTTCCTAGATTTGGTTAGCTAAGGTTTAACACACATTTGAGGTTAAATGGTATCGGAGGCCAAATTCGCCACATAAATGAATTACTATAAACTCATTACATGTTTTATCTTACAAGGTGGCAAACACTCAGTAAACATATTGGCATACAAGCCGGGTGTAATCCGGTAGGACACAGGTTGCAAGAAAACCATACCTGTCACCGGAGTCCACTTTACCACGTCCACTTATGTTCCTCGAGCGATTCTCGAACAACTGTTAACACGTGTGTTTTTATTAACATCGGGGTTTGCTTGATTATTTAATGTCTAATGCTTATAATTTTTCCCGTTAACTTAGTTACATAACTTCACTTTTTAACTTGTTTTACTTTCACATTTTATTACAACTTTTCACCCACTTAATTGTCATTAGAACTCACCTAACATGTCCTTAACAACCTCATAACATCATTAACCATCAATCCCCATCATTAGACCATCATTTTCCAACCTTAACCAAACATTTTTAGAGTGGTCCGGGACTTGGGTCCTTACCTTAAGTCCCGGACCAACACATTAGAAAACTCTCGGGCGATTTTAATAGAGGTGGTCCGGGACCTTGTACTTACCTTAAGTCCCGGACCACAACATGTTACATACTCTCGGCCAATTTAAAAAGCTTGGTCCGGGTCTTGACCATGACCTAAGTCCCGGACCAAAGCTACAGAATTGTCAAAATTGCATTTTTCAAGTGTTGTTGCCTTAGTTCTCCACCTCCATTAATTGTATAAACTTACCACATGATCTTAGGTATATTCTAATGCCAAAATATCTCAAACACACCTAGTTCCATGTTTGACTCGTTAACTCTACTCAATTTCCACCCAAAATCTCATAACACTTGTAACATTTACATTTGGTTTCCTATGTGGTGTTTCACCCATAATAACCTCTATACCAAGGTGTTTCCTCACCATCATAACATCATCTCCCAAGCATCTTCTCTTACTAACCAAACCTTCTTTTTCACAACTCCTCAAAGTTCCTTTCTCAAAACCTTACCTAAACATTATTCCCACCTTGCACATTATCATAACCTAAACCTTAAACAAACTTCTCCAAGACTTTTAATACATCCTAAAATACTCATTGGATTTCTAGAACTTCCAAGATAATGCCTAAATCCTTGTAGCACCTTAGAACACCTTAATGCATGTTTTCTTCCTTAATGAAGCATGTATCCATTCCTAACAATTCCTAGTTCACCCAAGTTCATTTAAGCACTTAAACTCCTTATACATTTTCCCAATTTGGCCATAGCTTCCCTTGTATTTACTCACATCCAAACACTTAGGTTTTACCTTATTTCATTCGAGAACACCTAAAATCCATCAAACACATTTTTATACCCAAGACTTCACACATTTAGCACTACATCACGATATAGTGCATAACTTAAATTGCTTGGCACTTAGGCCCTTAAACACATGGCTCTTAGGCCCTTAAATTGCATAAAACCATAACACTGAATTTCCCACATAAATAATGCCTTTGACCTGCAATACATACACCAATACATATGTTCTTTTACTAATCTCCTTGAGAACACTTTACTAGGTCATTCACCATTTGCTCTTTAGGTAGTTTTAACAAGCATTATAAGCTTATTTCTCCTAAGGCATTAAACCACATTAAGATAGCTATTTACCTCTTTTCCTCCCAAATTTCTTTCTTGTTTCTTTACAAAACTGGTAAGGCATTTGGTTCCTTGCCAACAACTAAACAATATACAACATTGAAATGAGTATATAAGCATTATGCTTCTCTCATTATAAACCCTAGTTACATATATTATCTTAAGGTATTAACATGATTGTTTTACCTTGGAATGGAAAGAGAGCTTGCATATATATCAAGAGAGGACTCCTCCTAGCCCTTGGAAGATTCAAATGAAGCTAAAACAAGCAAGGTAAAGACACCATGGTGAGGTGAATTTTCGGCCATATACCAAAAGGAGAGGAAATGGAGTTTTCTTTGGTTTTTCCTTACCTTGAAGCAAAGGTGATCAACAAGGCATAAAAATATTAGCTCAAGCCCCTTCCATGGAAGTTCTCCTTGGCACCAAATGGTGGTTTTGAGGATTTGAAAGGACAAGGTTGTAGAGCTTGCTCCAACTAAGAGAACGGTAGTCTCGGAATTAAATTCGGAGCATGGAGTCATAAGTTACAAGTGATGAAGGATGAAGAATAGTATGGCTCTGTTGGAAACCGATGGAGAGAGGAGGAAGAAGAAGACCACCGTGGGAAATGAAGAAGGAATGAGAGAATGAGGAATGAGTTTGCTTGTTTAGTTTTTTAGATATTTAAGTAAAGTAATATTGTTTTACTTTATCATTTCTATCTTATCAATTTAACAAAGGGATGACTCATTCCCTTATAAGGAAACCGGCCCCAAATAGTAGCAAGGGGGTATTTTAGACTTTATTAGTCAATTGTCTCACTTATAACATTATATGTTACAAACTAGTTATAAAAATCACTATTCACCAAAACAAGGCACATAGAAGTGAAATTTTTGATTTCCCATTGATATAGCCACCCAAATGTGATACTATATAGTACACATGTTAATTAAAGAGTAATGATGGACATTTAGCCATTCAAAACTCATTTACAAGACAATTTTTCAAAAACGTGCTTTAAGACTCCTTAAAGCACATTTTGCGTTTTAACTTGTTTTCAAGCTTGGTTTTCTTTAGTAATTGATTTAATATGTTCATTAACATATAAATAAGGCATAGGTATGACCATTAGGTCTTATACACCTTTATCCCAAGCTTAGAGCACATTTTAGCCCATATTGACCTTAAGGTATTTATTTGTGTTTTGTTTGGTTTCATTGTCTACCAAAGTTTCCTAAGGACTTAATTAGCCTTATAAGTCATAATTAAACATTATCAAGTCTTGGTAGGCTCTTTGGGTCCTAACCAAGTTCACTCCAAGCTTAGAGCATGTTTTTGCTCAAACCGTGTCTTAGTGTTTTATTGTGTTTTACCATGGTTTAAATGATTCATTTATGTTTCTAAGGCACTTTTTAGCCTTTAAATACCATAGTTTAACATTTACACAACATACTAAGGTTTGGGGTATTTCAATCTACCCCCCTTAAAAGAACTTCGTCCTCGAAGTTCACTTTCCTCGCATCATTGGATTAGAATACGGAAATTACTTATAGCCATAAAACTTCCATTACCAACCACCCTTTACATCCAACCTCGGACTTAATGGTCCGGGCAACATATCCACATTATACATAAAATATCATACTCACATGGTAACCTCGGACTTAACGGTCCGGGTACCTTCACCACACTTGCACCTATACAATATCCCTCAGACTCTTAGGTCTGGGTGACATAACCACATTTAGACACATAGGTCTATGTAACACAACCCATTTAGACTCATAGGTCTTGATAGCATACACTTTAGGAGATCAAAGTCAACATAACCTTTATCACACATACCAAACAACATGTCATAGCATGTATATCAAACAGAAATACCTTTTCCATCTCTCCATGGGCTCAAGTCCCATGTTGAGTACATATACACTGTGATCCCGCAGAACCCGGTCGCGATGGACACCTTCTGGTCCCCGTTCCTTTGGGAGATCAAAACATTCACTTAATTTTTTAACATATATACTTCTCATGTCACCGGTCCGAAGACAAAGGCTCATACGTCCTCAGCTCGTGAGCAAGTACTACAAAAATATTCTTTACTAGGTTAAGTATAAGAAGATCTTTTATTCAAAATATTAATCGATTGTTTGAAAACACCAATTGAAAATCCTTTTGAAAACACCACACAACTCCAAGTCCGATTTATGCTCTTGTATCTTTCTTAATATAGTTATTTATGACCACTTACAGGGAGCTTCAAGAGTCATCCAACCCTGATGTGATCAGCATCAGTGTTGAACTATCTTTCCACCCCAATTTGTGTTCGGCTTCCCTTGATCTCATGATAATCAAGTTTCACCTCCCACTTCTTTTTCAACCAACAACTAATTCAAGCGTATCCCATTTTCTATCTTAAATCCTTCTAGTCATAATCATTACATCTCCAGGGATAGAACTCCGTCTATCAATCATCACCCAAATCCAACTTAATTCAAGTTACCTAGGAAATTAATTCTCACTAGGTTCTATGTCGGTCTTATAACCCTTCATAAATCACCACATTGTATATATATATACATATATTTTTTATCAAAATACAATACATGGTTTACATTTATGCACCGTCGGGTTTTAGTTCCCCGGGAGTTTCTTTACTCCCTTCCACTTGTACTAACACACTTCCCACAATGGTATTCGCATCTTCTGTGCGCAATTACCACAATTTAACCACAAATAAATGCGTATGTTTATATAACACACGCGTCAACCATCATAACAAATCATTTTGTGCTATGCACAACCCAGTTCACGTACACTTGTACGGTAAAACACACTAAGTGGTTTTGCGCTCTACCCCCCTTAAAAGGGATTACGCCCACGTAATCAATCACTGAGCATTAGCTTAATCGTTCTGCCGTCGTGAAGTATTTTAACTTCCACGCGGTCTATTACACAATGGATTCTGATTAGAGGATCTTAACCATATTAGCGGTTTAGTTCCTAAACCAAGAATTCGCATTGGAGTTGTAACTCATAACCGGTTTCGGTCCTGGCCTGTAAGGCTTCTAGGCATTGATGACTAGCCATCCATTCATATTCACCATGTATATTCGGCATTTGATGCATGGGCTCACTGGCCTCTGCTGCGCCATTCTGATAATTATAGGGCTAGTTTGCCCCATTCGTTACTGTTACTAGTATTGTACATCTCCAATGTATTACCCTTATCTTGGGAAGGATGGTTTCTCAACCGACGCATGGTATCTCTTACCCTGAGCGAATTCGGTGAGTGTCAAAACTTTCCATCCACTTCTCCAGTAGCTTACAGCGTAAACTACTATGTAATTCACAATGATTGACTTGCTTCTACCGACTTACTGTCGGTTGAGATTGAGCTACTACCTAGTGTGTAGTGCTCTCTCAGCTAATTACAACATTTGGGGTATATTCCATACCGATATTTGGCATTTAGTGTTACTATAGTTATTTACTGTTAATCATGTCTCCACCTTTGGTTTTGTACATGTATCTTTCATTTCTGCGGCCTTGCATTACCTATGCATCGGCCATTATAATATTATTCCTCCACAATTTCCATGCTTCTAATTCCTACCTAGCTATCCCACTTGATCATTACTGCGCAAGAGCAATACCAAAACACTCAGTCATACAGAGTGCAGAGGCGTAAACTCTTGACAGTAAATCTCTCATGCGATTGCGATAGGAATTTTCACTGAAATCCCTACAATCTAACACTTGCCACCGGCTTACTGCTCGGTTCGTTTGCTATCACTTACTGTTGTATCTCCACTGGGGTTAACTCACAACTCTGCTTATTTGTCATACCATCACTTAGCAATACTTATACAACGGTCGCTTATTGCACACCGTATCCTCTTCCATTATATAGCATCAACTTATACTGTATCCGCTATTATATTAGCTTCTGCTATTACGCTAGGTTTATCTGGCCACTTATTTGGCTGATTTTTGAATATATTACTATCTATCTTTCCCTTGAGCGTTGTTCGCTACACATTTAGCTTCACACACCTACGGTGATTGCTATCAAACTTATTACTCTTCCTGTGTACACAACAGGTACGAGCACTTCTTTTTTGTGTTATTTTATTCAAATCACCCTGGGGTAATAACAACGTGGTCCATCCTCCACATATCTCTTGAACTTGATTCACATAACTACCGCTTCTGCGGTCTCACAATATCGAGAGGTATCCCCACTCTTAATGCAGTGGTTCGCTTACCACTTTAACCACTTATACAACATAAACTTCTACAATCAATCGAATTTATATAACATATCTTGATTATGGCTTATAAGCCTTATTTGCCTTGAGCTGGGCTCATTGTAGGCTGTCCACACATATGTACTTCTCTGTACAACATTACATATTTAGAGGTTGTAGTGGGCTCCATGACAAGGTCGTTGCATTCCGTTTCCTTTCATGGGATGCCCTTTAGGTTTGTCAGTCCGTCTCCTGACAACTTATGTCTAAACTGGGTGTTAATTTCAACCCTTGTGCTTCTGTCACATATTTCGTTCAACAATTGTTGATGCGAACACCCTTCAAGGATTCTCCTGGGTGTTGTTAGTTATGCCTTTACATCTGGTTCACAGTTATTGGTACATCCAGTTAGCCACGCCTTTTTACGTTCTTATCTGGTTATTATCTTCTTCTGTGAAGATCAACATTTCCTGATAGTGTAGGTACTCATTCTGGGAGTTTCATCCCGTCCATTGCACATTAATGTGTCCACATTAGGCATCTGCCTTGCTACGCATAGGCTGGGTCTCCGTTCCAGCTATCATGTTTTACTCTCCGGAGGCTTAAGACATATGTGATGTCTTTACATAACAGTTAGTGCACTTCGCACCCTTGACTCCTTAAACATTTCCTTGAAAGGAATTCACTAATTCCTTTAGTCTCGTTAACTTAACTGAGTTCCTTTAACTTCAACATTCCTTGTAATCTCTAGCTCTTGTTTGATTTATACTGCTGACCGTAGACGGAGTCGACTACTTCCCGTGTTTCGGACTCTACTCGTATACATATATGGGGTATCATACTGATACATTACTACTTACCCAACTAACCTATAAGTAGGTCTGTCAGGCCCACATGCTCCTATCGGAGTGCGGTCGTCCCACAACACAGTTGGTACACTTGTAGTGTCCGTCACACGCCTAGGTGAAGTATTCTGTTGTCAACTCCCTTATATTGTTCCGTGACAATATTCATTCCTTGCTTCCCGAACTTAATCGAGGGAAGGTTTATCCACTGTTGTATCCTGTCATTGCCCTGGTTTCACTGGTTTGGTTTAAAAGAAGGTTGGGAAGAAGTGTTGGTTTGAAAGAAAATCTGGTTTTGAAAAGAAAAGGGTTTGAATAAATTTGGGTTTAAAAGAAAATTTCCATGGTTTCACAACATCTTCTTACCTTAGCCAAGTCTAGCTTCTTGCTGACTGGTGTACTTCCAATTACAGAGGTTAGGCTAACAGGCCCTTCCACTGTTATGACAATCACATTTAACTTTTTGTACTTTTCCAAGTACTTTGTAGTGGTTATAATTTCCCGAATAGCCCTGTTATAGCAGCACTTGCTATGGCAAGTGCGCCATGCTAACTGGCTATCGGTTTAACACATACCGTTTGTGGTATTGTTTTTACCCATTTGTCATCAGTGGCCTTGTTGGCCCTCACTGATCTTACTGTCTTGATAACTACTCTCACTCTCTCTAGGTGATCTCTCGCTCTCTCCACATGATAATCATTAACTAGGGTGTTTCCCATTCTGGAGACCCCTTTTACTTAGTATTGTATTCTCTTTGTAGCCTGTTCCACGTATTTGGGCACTACGTTGTAGTTCCCTTGTCGGTTGGTATACCGTTGGTGTATTACTTATCAACTGTGGTTCCGTAGACACTTGTCTCGGGTTTATTAATCCTTTTCTTGCTGTTGCACGCGGTCGGTGCGTTGCAAGCTGGTTATTCTCGACTGCTCTGCATGTCGACCCAGGTTGCCGGAAATTCTATTCTCTTATACACAAGGTTCTTCATTCTTCGCTATTTAATGCGGTTAACATCATTCAGATGGAGACCGTCTCCGGGATTCCCAGTTTTCGGGATCTACCGTATGACAGGTTCTCCGTACCCTAAAGGTATTTAATAACAGCCAGATCGGGTATTCCCGAGTAAGAGTGGACTCCCATCTCTCTGGCGTTGTTTCCCAAGTTATAAAACAGGGATTGTGGAGGGTGGGATGGATATAGTAGGTTTCCAGTATTCACTGGTAGTTCCTTACTAGCGTATCTCTCACGCTATCACTCAACCCTTAACCCAAAGTACTTAAATCCTAACTCGGTACTTCCTAAGCTCGGTAATCCAGTCATCAGAGCGATACTTCGCTCTGATACCACTTTTTGTAACACCCCACTACATCCATACATTTAACAACACAATGCAGCGGAAACTTAACTCATCGCATTACTTATTCCAATGGTGTTACACGCCGTTAACCACCCACGTGGCTAACAAGGCTAATACATATACATTTGTATCGGTCTGATGGACTAGATTCACGAGCAACTACACAATACATTCCTCATTCCATTTTCAACATTCATTATATACATACATTCCCACTGTACCGAGTATTTACAAACTACTGCCGATAACAATTTCGGTCTTACTACGCCTATCATACTCACGCCATTTTAAATGGCTACCCATGTATAAACACCTGCCCCGTCCTACTCTCGAACGGTTTCCAGCTCCTTGTACCTGAAATAAAAAAAAAGGAGAGAAAGGGTGGCCCCCAAGGGGCTCAGCACCTTTGCTGGTATGGTAATCCCGCAGCCCACATGCTACCGGGCCACGCACAACTAATTGTCGTCTTAGCATGCAGTTGATTATATTTAAATCATGCATACAAGCCATAGACATACAACACATAACATTTCGCCTCAATGGGCTCAACCTATAACCTACACATCCACACTTAACCAACCATCCAATGATTCCTCAAACCCTAGAGTGGCTCTCCTCTAAACGGAGCTACTTCCTTAACGAACGACATGTACCCATTAATCGGGTTATCCTTAAACGCCTCTTGTCACAAACTGGGATTCATTTCCATGATCCACACACTCCATATCATACAACATATCTCATTCCTCACATAACAAAACATAACAAACCCTTCTTGTTTCGACATACACATGATAACATCACCATCATTTTAAACATCCAATATATATATATATATATAACATAGCATAGCAAGGGAATTTGCATAGCACCATAACATTACATAACACCATAAAATCGGTTCTCACAAGGAACCTTCCACCATAGTTAGTATACATAGTGAGCCTAGAGATTATTACCAATCCCATGATAAGCTCGTTACCAACCTCGTTACCGTCCGGTTATATAGAACGGTTAACTTATACCCAAGGTGTGTCGGATATAGTAATCCCAAGCACACCGAAATAACATTCGTATGCCCCTGTGGCCCGACGTGAGTCAGTAACTAGCTTTGGATAAGCTAAGGGAAGGTAGAAACCAAATTGGAATACCACCTATACATACACCAAGAGAGCCGAACCGGATATGACATCGACTCCCGTCCATCACACCGCGTGGCCGGAACAACCGGACTCCTCACCCCCCATTAGTACACATACACTTAATAATAAGTAGTTAGAGATCCATTATGGAGCCTACCACATCCACACACCATACGGTATCATAACCGAGTTAAGCACACAAGGGAGGTTCACACACTTGCATACAACAACAATATCCAACTAACTCACACATAGCCGTGGTTAGCACGTTCCCAAGGTTTGGGCCGCCAACTCCGAATACCGATCACTCATGTGTTCCTAGATTTGGTTAGCTAAGGAAGTTTTTAAAACACATACATTTTTCTTTTAATTTATGGAGCCAAATTCGCCACATAAATGAATTACTATAACTCATACATGTTTTATCTTACAAGTGGCAAAACACTCAGTAAAACATATTGGCATACAAGCCGGTGTAATCCGGTAGGACACACCGGTTGCAACACCAGTAAAACCACATCATTAACCATCAATCCCCATCATTAGACATCATTTTCCAACCTTAAACAACATTTTTAGAGTGGTCCGGGACTTGGTCCTTACCTTAAGTCCCGGACCAACACATTAGAAAACTCTCGGGCGATTTTAATAGGTGGTCCAGGACCTTGTACTTACCTTAAGTCCCGGACCACAACATGTTACAACTCTCGGCCAATTTAAAAGCTTGGTCCGGGTCTTGAACCATGACCTAAGTCCCGGACCAAAGCTACAGAATTGTCAAAATTGCATTTTTCAAGTGTTGTTGCCTTAGTTCTCCACCTCCATTAATTGTATAAACTTACCACATGATCTTAGGTATATTCTAATGCCAAAATATCATCTCAAACACACCTAGTTCCATGTTTGACTCGTTACTCAATTTCCACCCAAAATCTCATAACACTTGTAACATTTACATTTGGTTTCCTATGTGGTGTTTCACCCTAATAACCTCTATACCAAGGTGTTTCCTCACCATCATAACATCATCTCCTCCCAAGCATCTTCTCTTACTAACCAAACCTTCTTTTTCACAACTCCTCAAAGTTCCTTTCTCAAAACCTTACCTAAACATTATTCCCACCTTGCACATTATCATAACCTAAACCTTAAACAAACTTCTCCAAGACTTTTAATACATCCTAAAAATACTCATTGGATTTCTAGAACTTCCAAGATAATGCCTAAATCCTTGTAGCACCTTAGAACACCTTAATGCATGTTTTCTTCCTTAATGAAGCATGTATCCATTCCTAACAATTCCTAGTTCACACCCAAGTTCATTTAAGCACTTAAACTCCTTATACATTTTCCCAAATTTGGCCATAGCTTCCCTTGTATTTACTCACATCCAAACACTTAGGTTTTTACCTTATTTCATTCGAGAACACCTAAAATCCATCAAACACATTTTTATACCCAAGACTTCACACATTTAGCACTACATCACGATATAGTGCATAACTTAAATTGCTTGGCACTTAGGCCCTTAAACAACATGGCTCTTAGGCCCTTAAATTGCATAAACCATAAACACTGAATTTCCCACATAAATAATGCCTTTGACCTGCAAATACATACACCAATACATATGTTCTTTTACTAATCTCCTTGAGAACACTTTACTAGGTCATTCACCATTTGCTCTTTAGGTAGTTTTAACAAGCATTATAAGCTTATTTCTCCTAAGGCATTAAACCACATTAAGATAGCATATTTACCTCTTTTCCTCCCAAATTTCTTTCTTGTTTCTTTACAAAACCGTAAGGCATTTGGTTCCTTGCCAACAACTAAACAATATACCAACATTGAAATGAGTATATAAGCATTATGCTTCATCTCATTATAAACCCTAGTTACATATATTATCTTAAGGTATTAACATGATTGTTTTACCTTGGAATGGAAAGAGAGCTTGCATATATATCAAGAGAGGACTCCTCCTAGCCCTTGGAAGATTCAAATGAAGCTAAAACAAGCAAGGTAAAGACACCATGGTGAGGTGAATTTTCGGCCATATACAAAAAGGAGAGGAAATGGAGTTTTCTTTGGTTTTTCCTTACCTTGAAGCAAAGGTGATCAACAAGGCATAAAAATATTAGCTCAAGCCCCTTCCATGGAAGTTCTCCTTGGCACCAAATGGTGGTTTTGAGGATTTGAAAGGACAAGGTTGTAGACAAGCTTGCTCCAACTAAGAGAACGGTAGTCTCGGAATTAAATTCGGAGCATGGAGTCATAAGTTACAAGTGATGAAGGATGAAGAATAGTATGGCTCTGTTGGAAAACGATGGAGAGAGGAGGAAGAAGAAGACCACCGTGGGAAATGAAGAAAGGAATGAGAGAATGAGGAAATGAGTTTGCTTTGTTAGTTTTAGATATTTAAGTAAAGTAAATAGTGTTTTACTTTATCAATTTCTATCTTATCAATTTAACAAAGGGATGACTCATTCCCTTATAAGGAAACCGGCCCCAAATAGTAGCAAGGGGTATTTTAGACCTTATTAGTCAATTGTCTCACTTATAACATTATATGTTACAAACTAGTTATAAAAATCACTATTCACCAAAACAAGGCACATAGAAGTGAAATTTTTGATTTCCCATTGATATAGCCACCCAAATGTGATACTATATAGTACACATGTTAATTAAAGAGTAATGATGGACATTTAGCCATTCAAAACTCATTTACAAGACAATTTTTCAAAAACGTGCTTTAAACTCCTTAAAGCACATTTGCGTTTTAACTTGTTTTCAAGCTTGGTTTTCTTTAGTAATTGATTTAATATGTTCATTAACATATAAATAAGGCATAGGTATGACCATTAGGTCTTATACACCTCTATCCCAAGCTTAGAGCACATTTCGGCCCATATTGACCTTAAGGTATTTATTTGTGTTTTGTTTGGTTTCATTGTCTACCAAAGTTTCCTAAGGACTTAATTAGCCTTACAAGGTCATAATTAAACATTATCAAGTCTTGGTAGGCTCTTTGGGTCCTAACCAAGTTCACTCCAAGCTTAGAGCATGTTTTTGCTCAAACCGTGTCTTAGTGTTTTATGTGTTTTACCATGGTTTAAATGATTCATTTATGTTTCTAAGGCACTTTTTAGCCTTTAAATACCATATTTTAACATTTACACAACATACTAAGGTTGGGGTATTTCACTATTTGAACAGGAGATTATCAGACATTATGGAGTACCTAAGACTATTGTTTCAGATCGAGACACTAGATTTCTCTCACGATACTAGTGAGCTACTCGCGAGGCACTTGGCACTGAGTTGAAGCTTAGCACAGCATTTCATCCTCAGACAGATGGTCAGTCAGAGAGGACTATTCAGACCTTAGAGGACATGCTACGAGCATGTGCCTTGGATTTCCAGGGCAGCTGGATAGATAGACTACATCTCATCGAGTTGCTTATAATAACAGCTATCAGCCTCTATACAGATGTCACTTTTTTCAAGCCTTATGGCAGACCATGTCGCACACCATTGTGCTGGGACGAGTCTAGTGAGACCGTCATCATTGGGCCTGAGTACTTAGAGCAAGTCCAGGCAGAAGTACAACAAATCAGAAGTAACATGAAAGCAGCACAAGACAGACAGAAATCATATGCTGATGAGAGGCGACAAGACCTTGAGTTCGCAGTTGGCGACCAGGTATTTCTACGAGTATCACCCATGAAGGGTGTATTCAGATTTGGGCAAAAGGGCAAGCTAAGCCCGAAATTTGTAGGACCCTACGCTATCATAGAGCGGGTGGGCCTTGTGGCATATCGACTTGATTTGCCAGCTGAGTTGGGCAAAGTACACAATGTTTTTCATGTGTCTCAGCTTAAGAAATACATGCCTCATCCTTCGCATGTTCTACAACCTGAGACACTCTCATTAGAACCAACGATGCGGTATGTGGAAACACCGCAACGAATCTTAGACAGAAAGACACGAGATACTCGAAACAAATCTGTGAGTCTCGTAAAAGTTCTTTGGTCAAAACACGAAGTGGAAGAGGCCACATGGGAACTAGAAGCTGATATGCGAGCGAAGTTTCCCTCATTATTCACCGACTAGACACTTTAGTCTAGGGTACGGGGGCGTACCCCTCTTTTTTTTGGGGGGTAGAGCCTTTTTCATTTGTGAATTTAGTATGCATTTTGTTGCACTTTTGTGCATTTCAGTTGTTGCACTTTTGTGCATTTCAGTGACACTTTGTTTTACCTGTGTTCTTGTGTAACATTGTTCAGTATATTTCAGTGACACTTTGTCTTGTATGTGTTCTTGTGTAACACTGTTCAGTATATCTCAGCGACACTTTGTCTTGTATGTGTTCTTGTGTAACACTGTATTTGAATGTACGTTGTGCACTATTAGATATGAAAAGTGACTGTGTTATTACATCACACTATATTGTTCCAAAGTATTCCTGTTGTGTTTGATGTACACTGTGAACTTAGGATATATAGAGACTTGGGACTTGATCCCTAAAAACTAGATTGAGTTGTGGATACTTAGTGGAACTTGATTCCCCACAACCTTATAATTTAGATATGAGACTTCGGGGCGAAGTCCTTTTTTAAGGGGGTAGATTGAAATACCCCAAATCTAAATAATATTATTAAATCATTATTTATTGGAATATAATCCAAATATGAATCATTTCACGTACGCATGCAAACCCATGCATGAGAACGTTACATAAAAACAGTCGTTTCTCCATAAACGTTAAAACGCCTTAGAAGCATATGGTCAAACATGACCTTGTATGACCCTCTAATATTCAAATCAAATGGTCATACAATTATTATATGAATATACAAATATATTCCCTAAGCTAAATTCAGTCAAAAACGCAAAACGCTCGGGAGTGCTCACGCACACCCTTAAAGCACGAAAAGTCCGGAGGAGTGCCGAGGTGGCACGAACTCCTATAAAATTAATTCCTTGAGTTCCTAACATCTTATTAACCATTATAAAGAGAACCCACGAAGTGGTTTCACAAAATTCAGCAAAAACCACAGGAGGATTTCTTAGCGCTCCTTTTTGGCCCGGGAGTGTCCCGATGGCCCGTAAATTATGTCACGGGTTGATATAACCCCATATAACTCAATGTGTAACATCTTAGTATATGTTTACTTACCATAATAAGTGTTTACAAACACTTGGAACTCATAAAAACAATTGGTTTCCCAAAAAGTTCCTTAGAGCACAAAAACACACCTTCGGGTGTCACGAAAATGCGTTTTACGCAATTGTCTTGTAGTTTTTGACATGCCACGAATTGGTAATATTAAAAAGGGTTAAAATTACCTTCTAAATCAGTTGGTGTGACTAGTCAACAAGGTGCTCTATAGGGGACGATTTTGAGAGCAAAAACTAGTATAAAAATTGGATTAAAAGTTTGTAAAAGGCATAGAACATGGTGACTCACCTTCCCATGTGTTATATTACTTAATGTCAAAGTAAGTAGGTCTCATATGACCAGCAAGCTGTCGAAATTAGGCCATGGAATAAAGCCATGTGAGCTAGAACAAAACAAATGAGAAAAAGCAAAAGTAGATCTAGAATTCACTTTTCTAGATTCCTTCTTT
Source organism: Limonium bicolor (assembly GCA_023374045.1). Taxonomy (NCBI): domain Eukaryota; kingdom Viridiplantae; phylum Streptophyta; class Magnoliopsida; order Caryophyllales; family Plumbaginaceae; genus Limonium; species Limonium bicolor. Next base: position 301,575,565 of record CM041780.1, read on the forward strand.
TCCATGTGACCTAACATGCTTGTCCTTGGCTCTTCAATGTCAATTAAGACACCCCATTTGACCCTTGAATTCGTGACTCTACAAGGGAGGAAGAAGACAAGCCTAACTTAGAAAAATCAAAAGAATACTTACCTAAATTACCTTGTCTTCTAGCTCACAATTATTTCCTTTCCAACTCTTGCTTTGTCACACACCACATGCACGAAATTATGCTGGAAAGGAGGCTTTTATTGAGCCAATAAACCATGTAATAAACTAAGGAAAAGTAAAGTCATTTGAGATTAAAAATTGACAAAGCAAAAATCAAATTCCAAATGCATTTTCTTACCTTATACAATTCGTGAGTCTCATTCTTCTCCTTGCCCTCTTCATCCACGAATTGGTAAGGCTCTCTAGCTCTCTCTTCTAGCTTCATCTTCTTCCTTTGAAGCTCTTAAGTCCATTAATGGAGTTTTAACTTCTATCTTCATCTTTAAGGTAATTTCCTAGCATTTCTTGGCAAGTCTTGAAGCAAAACTCTTCCTAGCATAACAAGGGGTGTTCGGCATCAATTAGTTCTCCAAGGAGGTTGTCCGAACCAACATTAATCCAAGGAGCATTCCAAGGTTATCTTAAGAGTAGTTTTAATGCTTGAAAGTCCTTAAAGCACATTTTTATGTGTAACCAAGTTCTACTTCTTCTAAGGTCTCTTCTTCTTCATTTTCATGAAGGAAACCTTGTTCTTCATCTACCTTAGGAGTGCCGAATTTATAAGGAGAAAAAGTCTAAGGTAATTCTTGTAAAACTACTTACAAATCTACTTAAGATCTTTGTTGAAGATCTAACTCCTAAAACTCCTTCACCACTTGCATATAACCGAAGTGGAGCATCAAAATTCCCTTGGAGAAAGCTTGGAGATTCAAGAGGAATTCAAGCACTTAACCACCTTTGTTAAGAAGTAAGTTTAATAAGTAAATCCTTATGATATAAGCTTTGTTAAGCTTCTAAAATTATACAAAAATTATGTACATCTCCTAGGTTATTAAAACCGAAACTACTTGGTATTATATGCCAAAAATACAATCTATAACTTATATAGAAAATATTTACCTTAAGACACATTTTTGTGTCACAAAATTTAGTTATGTTACATATTAATTCAAGCCGAATTATCAAGGGCAAAAATGCTTATTTTGAGCTAAAAATTTATATAAGACATTACAATAATTTTTACATGAGTTATATGACTCCTATGAAGTTATGTATAATTATTATGACATATAAATCCACTTTTATATACTATATGGTCACTAAATATTTATGGCCGAATGCTCTAATTGATAAATCGGTTTTAATGACCTACTTAGGTATATAAACTTATATTATAAAGTTTGGAGAGTTAAAAATATTTTATTAGTGCTTAAATGGCTAATTAATTAAGTTATGTGGTTTAAATGTAATTTTTACAAAGTTTAGTGGATTTATTGTGAAAGCCGAGAGCTAAAGGGGTATTTGGTGTAATTATGAAATAATATAAGGTTAGGAATTAAGTTCATGAATTTTAGATAATTTAAACAAGTGTTAAAATAGCATTTTATAAAGTTTTGGGCTATTATGTAATTTATAAAAGTTGTTATGAAAGCTTAGAACTTATTAGTGGGCGAATTCATAATTAAGAGATTTATTAGGCTCACTTTTGAAATTTTGAGGAATTAAATATTTAGACTTTAGTTTATAAGTTATTAAGAAACTATTATAAAGTTTTGGGTGAAAATGTAATTAAGGAAGAATAAATGACAAAGCCGAATCACTTTGGGGTTAGTTTGGTAATTTAAGAATTTATATATATACATTCGGCATTTATGGAGAATTAAAAAAAACTATAGTTATAAGGCATTATGTAAAGTTTATAAGATTTTATGGTTAAATGGTAATTATAGGAAATAAATTATTATTGCCGAGAAATTAAGGGGCTAAGTTGCTATTTTTGAAAGTTATAATATTTAAGAGCTATATACCAAAATATTAGTGTGACTAGGTAATTTAGCTAAATAAGAAATTAAAACTCTATAATATAATGAGATTAGAATTTAAATATAAAGTTTATGAATTAATGTGGTTGTTTCGTAAATAACCGAAATATAAGGGTAAGAATTTAGATTTAAATAAATATAAGTCCTATATGGATATTTTGAGGAATTAGAAGAAAGAATTTTAATTAAAGGAATTATGGAATTAGTACTATGGTTTATATAGTTATAAGGAAGTTAAAAAGAAACAATAAGTATTATTTATGACTAAAAGGAGAATAATGAGATTATAAGAATATCATGTCATTGTAAGACATTTAAATATAGTTAAGAAAACTATAAGTTGTTATGTCACTTAGACAATTAAAATAAACAACAAATATAGTACATGAATATATGAATACATATATGTACATTAAAGGATTTATAAATAAATCAAAAAGGAATAACAAATAAGTTATACATTCAATCATGAGGTAATTAAAAGAAATAAACCTCACATGAAATAACAAATACAAGATTTGTTGTGAAAGATCCAATAAGATTATTTTATAAGGGTAACATAAATTAACCCTCTCAGTTAATCCTATTCTAGGACTTTGTTTGACCAGACGTTGACCGGGAATTAATTAACAGTTCAGTCTACGGTGAACGGTATGGGATTCTTGCAACCTGTTTTCTACCGGATTACACCGGCTTGTGTGCTATCTGTTGTTTGAAATAACGACCAAGATAATTAATTGTAAAATGTTGTTTACTCTTGTGCGCTGTTGTATTATTTTATGTGCGTGAATGATGCTGACTACTACGTGTATGTCCCACGCATACAACACTACTATACCAGTGGATTAAATACCTGCGCTTCAGTATACCGAGGACTTGTACTCAAGTCTCTCACTAACTTCACTTTATAACAAACGTCATTATCCTAAACGTGATAATTGACAATACACATTGTGTTCTTGTTTAACGTCTTCATATGACACTTAACAATTCTATACTTCGAGAACGAGGAGCCCAGTTGGATCTGGCCATGCATGCTACAGGAGCTGTACCTGTCTCAGGTCGTCTCCTATCTACGTCGCGACGAAACTTTCAGTTGGGAGGAAGACTCTATTCCTTCCGGTTTCTAATGCCCTTCAGTTTGAGGAAGACTTCATTCCTCTAGTGGGATACTATTTCCCATGCCTCTCAGTTCAGGGTTTAACTACGTTATCTCCTGGGGTTTTTATACCCAACCTTTCAATCTTAACGAGGTCACTATACCTCCACTATTTAAGATATTCAGTTATACCTGTCAGTCCCATTGTGTGGACCGACTATCATTAAAGAATTTCAGTTCAGCTAAACGACCTTCTGTGTCTTGTTCTATGTGACATTATTGTCCTTGTATGGATACTTGTTATTATCAGACTATGCTTGTTTACAGATTATAAAAAAAAATGAACTGCATGTGTTCGACAAAGTAGTTGGTGTGGCCCGGTAGACGATGGGCTGCACGTTTTCCATACCAACATTGTTTGCTGAGCCCCTTTGGGGGCACCCCCATTTTTCAGGTACCTGAAGTTAAGAAGATTACCACACCGAGTGTAGGTGGGGTAGATTCAAGCTATGGGAGTCTTCCTTTAGACATTTGTTTTACTTAAGTATTTTACATTTGAGTTTGATTCCTAGTATCTCGGATTGTATTCGTATTCAGACCGTGACTTTTGGAGATTGTATTTGGAGTTAGCCTTGTTGGTCACAAGGGTGGCCAATGGCGTTGTAATACCGCCCGGTTGTTGTATTTATTTCCGCTGCAGTTGTATTTTATTTGGGAGTGATCGCCGTTCAGTTTATTGGATTTCGGGTTGGGGTGTTACATTTAGTGTTTAGGAATTGTGTGTGAAAGCTTGTATATTGATGTCTATTGAAACAGGTGAAATAAGTGTTGAATTGTGAACTAGAACATGTGGTGAGAGTGTAAAAATATAAGGAGACTATGGCGAAATTCACCTAGGGTTAGAACACTTAATGAATTAAAAACTAGGTGAATGATATAGGTTGTAACAGATTTTGATTTAAATAGATCGAGGGAAGATTGGGAGAGATGGTTAATATAGTTGTGATGTATTAGAGGTGTTAGAAATGTCAATAGAAGAGGGAGATATAGAAGAGGAGTGTGATTGTCAAAATCTGTAGCACAATGTAGTAAGGGAAGAAACTAGTGTAAGTGTTGAGTTGAAACTTGGAAAATTATGTGAGTGGATTAGTATAGAATTGTGTAAAGAGTTAAGGAGTGAACTAAGGTGTATTAGGAGGTTTAATTAGTGTTAAAACATGTGGGATTAAGTGTAGGAACAATGGGGAAGTAATGGGTAAAAGAGAGGACTGAAATCAGAAACAAAAATGCAAATACTGGGCCGGACCGAACTTGCGACCAGACTTGCAAGTTCGGTCGAGCCCAGATTTACAAAGACGGGAATGTTTCTGGAATGGACCGAACTTGCGACCGGACTTGCAAGTTCGGTCGGACCAGAAAATTCTCCCGTTTGTAACCTTCTGGAATGGACCGAACTTGCGACCGGACTTGCAAGTTCGGTCGGCCAGAAAAAAATTCTGTCGAGTAAGCTACTGGAATGGACCGACCTTGCGACCGGACTTGCAAGGTCGGTCGGGCTAAAATTTTCACATACGAAACTTACTGGAAAGGACCGACCTTGGGACCGGACTTGCAAGGTCGGTCGGCCCTGTAATTCTCCAGCGTAATTCCTTACTGACTTGGACCGAACTTGCGACCGGACTTGCAAGTTCGGTCGAGTCATAAAAAAATTATTTAAATTAAATAATAATTATATATATATATATATATGTATACCCACATATATATATGTACATGTATGTAAGCATGCCAATCTTAAGTAAGAAAATAAAACTTGAGGTAATGAAAGATAAGTAAGTAATGTGTAGGTGTAAGAAGTGTAAGGACATAGTAAGTATGAGTTAAGTTAATGATAGATATATTAATCATTCAATTGTATATATATAATAGGATTTGATTTGTGACACCGGAAGGACGTTTGGAAACACGTACGACGGTGAACGGTATGGATTCCTCATGCCCCGTATGCTATCTTGGTTACTCTGATTTGTGTGTTGTGTGCTAATTGATCACCAAATAAGATAAATGCACGAATCGGAGTTACTATGCATACTTGTGAATATGTAGTGCTGTATGTTGTGAATATTCTCTTAAACCTCAGTTTGTATAATTCATGAAATGTATGGATGAATATGAATGCTCGTATGAATGTTGCAATGTACTGTGAACGAATGTGTTGACTTTGGACTTCTAACTTATTTCTAACAAGCTAACCATTCTAACTTAAATTGGTAATTAAATTGGAATGAGTAGAAGTCCGATATAGTTTCGGCCACGCGTGAGGATGAGGAGACACAAGAGGTGGATCCGATTCCTGACTCTTAAACTGGTCCGCGGCCCAAATCCCTTAAGTGGGTAGCATCCCTGATTGGTGAGTCAAGTAAACCCGGAGGTGGGACGGAGTAGTCCCTAGGACCGGAGGTCCCGACGACTTAACTTGAGTATGAGTAAGTTAGTAAGAATGAGTAAGTAAAGTGAATGTAAGTAAGTAAGTGTAAAGAATAAGTAAGTAATGAGTAAAAGAGTAAAAGCATTCCGATTAACCCGGATGCATAATTTGGCTAACCTTGTGAAGGTAAGTAAGATGCGTGTTATTGTATTGTTGCCTTGGAATGTGTAATGTATTGAGCATGATTGTATGATGTATGTAAAGCATGTATGTATGTAATTAATGAACAGCATGTTTAGTGGACGTCAAATAGTCGGCGTGCCTTAGCTAGCATGCGGTATATGCGGAGTTTACACGCAGCGTTTGCAGAGCCCCTTGGGGGGCACCATTTTTACTACACGCAGGTACCCGCGAAGGATGAAGATGTGAAGACTTAGTTCTAGTTCTTTTGTCTTCTTTTTGGAATGTAAACATTGAATGATGATTGGTGTATTGAATAGTACATGGCTGTTGTAGTTTTGATTAGCCGGTGTACCATGGGGTACACCTTTTGGATATAGAAAGGGATGGTGAATTGGTATAGATGAGTAGCGGTAGAAAACTCATTCTTTTGGGAAGTTTGAATTGGGATGTAATTGAATACACTTAAATACTCGGTGATCTATTGATGTAAGTATTCGGTACGTTGTATTTCGGTAAGTAATATAGTAGCTCGGTATATTATGTTCATCAGACCGTGACTGTAAGGAGTAATAGCCTTGCTAGCCGTATGGGCGGTTAGCGGCGTTGTATCACCCGCCGTAGTAGGTAGTATTTCCGCTGCAAGTAACTCTGAATTATGGGATGATTGGACGGTAAGCATAGGATTAGCGGTAGGGGTGTTACAAAAAGTGGTATCAGAGCGTAGTTACGCTCTGATCTCCTTAGTTACCGAGCATAGGGGATTACCGAGTTAGGATTTCAACCGTCTTAAGACGGATACTTAGAAACCTAACTAGGAACTACCGTTATTAATAACGGATACCCTTGATGTTCTTAGGAACGATACCTTGTTTTAAATCCAAGACCCTTGAATCATATCTTGCGGAGCCTAATGTAACTGTTAAATATTCAGATGTCAGGAAGAGGTCCAGGTCGCCCTAGAGGAGGGGGCAATGACGGACCCGGCACGCAGACGATAGCTGAAATCGTCACTGCCACGGTAGCGCAGATGCTACCCCAAGTGATCCAAGCAATGCAACAAAACCCGCAAAACCAACAGAACCAAGCGGGACCAATCCCTCCCCCCGCCACCCAGAGAAGCGAACTGGGTAAAAGCTGTAGCGGAACTCCGCCCTCCTTGCTTTAGGGGCGAGAGTGATCCGGCTAAGCTCGAAGCCTACATCATCCGAGATGGAGACGGCATTCGAAACCCACGAAGCTCCTGCTGGAGTTCGAGTCAGAGTTGCTGCTTATTATCTGAAAGATGCAGCCATGGATTGGTGGAAGCTAGTCAAGCACGAGCACATCAACAACCCCACATTCGATTGGGAGTTGTTATACCCAAAATTTTGACCCCCCTGGTTAGGGTCTGCAAGGTTTTGGTGTCGTGAGGGATATTTAATCGGGTAATGAGGGACCCCGGCTCGATCGGCGTGTTCCAGGTCCTGAAGAGCATTTTCGTCGTTGTCAGGGGCGTTTTCGTAATTTTCAAGGCTTTTGAGATCTCCTATAGGCTTTCTCTCTCCTCCAAAGGGTGCCCAAATCAGCTCGAAATGCTTTGATATTTTAACCCATGATAGAGGATGACATTTTAAGCATAATGGCGTTGGAATTTTGATTTTTCAAATTTCCAATAATTTTCTAGCAATTTCTGACTGAATCTGACGAGAAATTCAATTTAAAAATGCTCCGACATTTAAAAAATTCGTTTCCGCCACCTCAGAAAATTCATAATATCCATTCTTGACATGTGGTTAAAATTTCATAGCAAAATTCCTTTGGGAAGTTACTTAGTTAAAATATCGAAAAATCTTACTTTTACTAGATTTTCTTTATCTTTAAGAAAGTCTATATAAAGGGATAGGTTTTTGGATAAAATCAGAACCTGATATGCTCAAGAACCCTAGAGAGTCAGAAACACAGCCCCTCCTCTCTCTCTCTCACGTTTTCCAACACCCGGCCACCCAAATCATACCGAAAATCTCCCGAAATCACCATCTAAACACGTTTTCCAATTCCCAAAGCACCAATAATCATCAAAAACCCCACAAAACACCTCCAAAACGTGAAGAACAGCAAGAACAACCAACAACCAGAAGCTTGGGTCGAAATCCTCTCGGCTAACCATCAACGGAGCACTCAACGAATCCCGTGAAGAAACGTTGTGAATCCGAAGGTAAAACAGGTAGAAACTCCACTTCCCTAATTCACCACGGTATTATCTGTCTTGCCTCAAAATTTGGGCTCAAACTAACCTTCGTACGCTTCTGTATTGCTGTTTATTCAAGCTTCTGTCCAATAACTTGTTTGCTAAGTTTCGTGCTTAATTCGAATTCAAATTGAAAACTTTCAATCACTAACGTCTTGTACATCCTTCAGGCTACACACCCATAAAAATTGAGCCAAAAACACCTTCGGGAACAGCCTCAACACCGCCGTCCGAGGGCTGTCCGCACCCACGGACGTCATGTCCGGGGTCCCGGACTCCCTGTCCGTAAGCTCGGACGCCCACGGACGGTGGTGGGATTTTTAAATTTTAAAAATTTAGGTTTTCTAATAATGTCCGGGCCCACGGACAGCCTGTCCGTGGCCCCGGACTTTACAATTTTCTGTTTTATGTTTAATTCGATTTTTATTTTCATATAGGTTAACTGGGGTCCGTGGCCTCGGACATTAGGTCCGTGGCTACGGACGGAAACAAAATTGACCTAATTCTGCCCCCGAAACCCTAGTTTAGGTATTTTAATTTCCACTTTAATTTTCTGTCAAAAAACGTTAAAAAATAAAAAAAACAGAAGCGCGCACTTAGGTTAAAACGACTCGTAAGCCGTAATTAAACTAAGTAGAGGAGAAACGACTTCTAGGGGTAATGAAAGTAATTGAACCCTAATTAAGTCGAATATCAAGCCCCCGAACCCGAACTCTCCTTTCCTAATTTGATCTAGGTTAAAATTAGGTGGCGACTCATAATAGGTTCCAGTGAGCTAGCTTAGGTTTTAATAATTATTGTTTTATGACATAGTTATTAATCTTAGGTTATAAGCGGACCTAAAACCCGACTAGATCCTAATCAACTTAATCCACATAGGATAGGGTTTAAAATCGAGGCCCACAGACTGGCGACTCTGCTGGGGACAAACTTCTTAATTTTAACTTGTTTAATTTTAAGAAAGAGGGCTTAACTTGAAAATGTTTATTTATGGCTTTATTGCATTGTTTGTTTACTTTTGTGCGCAATTTAAATTTCTGTACTTTTGCATCATATGAGAGCGAGGGTCCACATAAACCGATTTCACCCCGGGACCCGTTTGAGGGTCCCCTGTCAGGGACTCACACCTTTTAGGTGATGTGAACAAGTGGGGGAAAAGAGGAGGGTGTCGTCTAACCACACCCCCTTAATACCTGGGCTTTAGCCCCAAGCATTTTCCTGGCAGTACCCTTACCTAGCCCATTGTTTGGTCAGTCAAAGACCCGACCGTAGACGCACACCTTCAGGTGATGTGAAAAAAGTGGGGAAGCCCAAGGAGAATAACGCGCAAGCCCTATTCCTTTGTGGTGACCTGGGCCCGCGCCCCAAGCACTTCTCCGGATCGATCCTTACCCAAATTGGATAAGCGTCAGGTGAGGACATGCTGAATTTGTGTGGGCCTTGTCTGCTTGTATGATTGGCCCACTACCCAGCCTAGAAACTGATAGGAATTTCTCCTACATCAATCTAGCCCAACCCGAATTGGCAGCTGTTTTTGTTTGCGGCCCAGAGGCCCTGTTTGGTTTAACATGTGAGTCGTTCGGGCTTCGGCCCAAAAGCCTAGACTTAGGTGATTTCTCTCCTGGCCCAATTTGAATTATCCAATTAGTTCTAGGCCCATAAAAAATCCACCTGAAACCAAATAAATCACAAGTCCTGAAAATAAAAACTTTTTCGGCTTAGCAACCATCTTCTCTGGCCCGATGAAAGTTAGGCCCGTTTGTGATTTAAGGAGCATTTGGCCCATGAGCTTCGGTTCATAAAACATTTGGATCCAGGATAGTTTGCATAACTCATTCATTCCAGTTTCCGGCTTCAAAGCCCAACAAGAGCATCAAACAAATCTAGACTTCAAGGCTTATCCTTCGGCCCAACGGCCCATTCGCGGTCCATGTGATTTCTTTCAGCTTGTTTGCTCAATTCCTGGATTCAGACCTACATGTCCGTTCTAGTCTAGGAATCACTCTAGTCTATGCACTTCACTCCCAGTTTGGCGAAGACTCAGGCCCAATTGCTTCCTACATAACCCATAGGTATTCCTAGTTCGGACATCTTACAGGGCCTACTCGAAGTTTGGAAGGAAGACGATCACAGTCATCTTAGCGATATCCCAGCGGTCAAGAGCTCGAGTCTTCAGCATGCCGACTTCAGACGGTTCAGCAGGATTTCGATTCAATAGAAATTTTAGGGTTCCTATGCATTCTACTGCATAACCTGCCATAACACTCATCTTTCAAATGCACCTCTCATGTTTTTCAAAGAATGATCATTTTCAAACCACTAATAAGAAGCATCGATTTTGTTGAATCATCTTCTTCCTCATGTTCACAAATGAATGACTTTTTCAAGTCTAAATGATAACACAAAAAAAAGGGTTTTGTTTCACACAAGTTTCTTTTGAGAAAATGGTTCATGAATTGATTATTTCCCGACAATGGAACACAAAGACTTGTATTTTGTTTCTGAAGTTTTGAGCATGCCTTACCAAACCCCACATCTTATCCCAAAACATCCAAATAACCCCCAAAGCGGTTCCAAATCCATATCTTTTAAATTGTCGTCACTAACCCCAAATCGATACTGGGGGCAATCTGAGTTTAGGTTCGTCATCTTTCATCTTTCGTTTAAGCGTGTGAACTAGTCTCTGAGTGAAATTCACGAGAGTGTCTTGAGCGGAAAAACCATGAGCAAACGAGCGTGTCATTTTTACACGACTCCGGTGAGACCACATCCAAAGGTGAGGTAAACGGCATAACTCCGACCGAAGGAGATAATTTGTAAATTTACGCTTAAACCTGTGAAAAGTAGCAAAGAACGGATACACAACTATTAGGGATGACGAAGCACCTAGGAAACAGCACCACACAGCAAAAAGCTTGTGAACCCTGACATTACACCCTAGGCACCCCCACTGAGCTTTTCATGTATGACCTCTTTTACAACACTACAAGCTCCACAAACAAGCCAACCAATGATGAATAACCGACCCGGACCAAAGGAAGCAAGGAGCCCGACTCCCGAACTACAACCTCACAAAGAAGCAAAACCGCTACCAGCATGACGAAACGATCCGCAAATGGTCCCAAGGTGACACAGGATCCAAATGAGCTAACATTAAAAACAGCTCTCGAAGTTCAAAACCGGGAAACACAAGAACCCCGAAGAAAAGGAAATTCAAAGAAAGGCGAACCTGAAAAGCCTCGAAGAAATCCAAAATCGGAAAAAAGAAAGAAGATGCAAGGAACAATCCAAAAGTTCCAAGCCCCAAGTTCACAAGCGAAGTCATCATGAAGTAGCCAAATGACTCCAAGGCAAAGAAGATAAGTCCGAGAGACGGTGCAAGTTGCAGCTTTGGTCACCCTTAAAGCTCCACATATCCTAAACATTCCGCCATTATCCTATTGTCATTCATCACACCCCATGGCCACGTTATAAGCTCAAAAGACTTCCGACTTAGTAGTTGTGTATCCAATCGAGTGAAGGTAACAGGTTAAACACGTAAATCTAACAAATGTCAAATTCAATGGTTGAGAAGTTATGACCGTAAGTGAAAAACGAGTGCAAACAAAAACACGTCGAGTGTAGGATAAGAAGCACCACATCAAAGCATAAGCCTCGACCTTGTGAGGGTGAGACTTGTTCGCACGTTTAATCAGAGAAAATACTGGGGGCAATTGATCGTTCCGATCAATTGCCATGAACTCTAGCTCAGATTGTCCTAAGGAAGAATATTGGGGGCAATTGTTGGTTCCAACAATTGCCATGACAACACCAATTGAAACCTAAAGCTTGAGCACCACCATCCCACCACAGGCATAAGCTCCTACCTCCACATCAAAATACCCGCAGGCCCGACCTAGGCCCTATCTCCACATTCAAACACCTTCAGGCCCGTCGTAAGCCCTACCTCCACATCAAAATCCCTTAGGCCCGTCCTAAGCCCTATCTTCACACTCAAACATTCATAGGCCCATCATGAGCCCCACCATCTCCAGATTTGACATAAACCCTAATCCTTCTACATCCATTTAGACCCATCATACATTTTACTCACTTTCACTTAGAACAACCTTTAGGCTCGTCATAAGACCTAGATCCATCCTTAGGCTCGTAGTAAGACCTAGTTGCATCCCTTTAGGCTCGCCATAAGACCTAGAACCATTTTTAGGCTCGCCATAAGACCTAGTCACATTCCCTTAGGCTCGTAGTAAGACCTAGATCCAACCTTTAGGCTCGTCATAAGACCTAGAACCTCCCTTTAGGCTCGTCATAAGACCTAGTTGCATTCCCTTAGGCTCGTCATAAGACCTAGAACCTCCCTTTAGGCTCGTCATAAGACCTAGCTGCATTCCCTTAGGCTCGTAGTAAGACCTAGCATTACCTTTTAGCTTACCCACTCTCATCAAACACATTGCATTCATCTCATTCAAATGGGCTCGTCATAAGACCTAGCTGCATTACCCAGGCGCGTCACAAGACCTGGCGACAGAAAGTTGGCGAGGTGATGGCAATAAATCCTCCTTTTGCGATGTCAACTTATTTTTGGGATCAACGAATGGTGGGCAAAGGCAATAAGTCCCCAGGGTTTTTACCAGGAGTTATCCCTGCACACCGGCTTGGGGGGCGATGGCAATAAGTCCACATTGGGTCCAGCCAGGAGCATCGGCACGGGTTTCGGTCCCCCAGAAGCATCCGAGCATCATCAGCATCATCAGCATCATCAACATCATCGGCATTATCATCAGCATCAGCATCATTTGCATCATTAGCATTTCAGCATTCTTGCATTTGCATCCAGTTTTCACATCCTAGGCAGTCAACGCCTTAGAATAGCTTGACATCATTTTCACCACTTTAGGTAGTCAGCGCCTTAGAATAGCTCGACAGCATATCATCATTTCAGGTAGTCAACGCCTTAGAATAGCTTGACATCATTTTCACCACTTTAGGTAGTCAGCGCCTTAGAATAGCTCGACAGCATATCATCATTTCAGGTAGTCAACGCCTTAGAATAGCTTGACATCATTTTCACCACCACTTTAGGTAGTCAGCGCCTTAGAATAGCTCGACAGCATATCATCATCCTAGGCAGTCAACGCCTTAGAATAGCTTGACATCATTTTCATCACTTTAGGTAGTCAGCGCCTTAGAATAGCTCGACAGCATATCATCCTTATAGGTAGTCGGCACCTTAGAATAGTCTGACATCACTTCATTATTACCTTTAGGTAGTCAGCGCCTTAGAATAGCTCGACAAGGCTTTGTAGCTTAGGTAGTCAGCGCCTTAGAATAGCTCGACAATGCTTTGTAGCTTAGGTAGTTAGCGCCTCCGAGTAGCTGGGCATCGTTAACCCGGTTTCATACAACGTGGAGGATTCTGTGGAGTCCAAAATTTTGGGGCACCACTCAAGCATCAACCAGACTTTTCACATTCGTTACAAAGTCCAGTTGACGGGGGGCAATCTGTTATACCCAAAATTTTGACCCCCCTGGTTAGGGTCTGCAAGGTTTTGGTGTCGTGAGGGATATTTAATCGGGTAATGAGGGACCCCGGCTCGATCGGCGTGTTCCAGGTCCTGAAGAGCAGTTTCGTCGTTGTCAGGGGCGTTTTCGTAATTTTCAAGGCTTTTGAGATCTCCTATAGGCTTTCTCTCTCCTCCAAAGGGTGCCCAAATCAGCTCGAAATGCTTTGATATTTTAACCCATGATAGAGGATGACATTTTAAGCATAATGGCGTTGGAATTTTGATTTTTCAAATTTCCAATAATTTTCTAGCAATTTCTGACTGAATCTGACGAGAAATTCAATTTAAAAATGCTTCGACATTTAAAAAATTCGTTTCCACCTCAGAAAATTCATAATATCCATTCTTGACATGTGGTTAAAATTTCATAGCAAAATTCCTTTGGGAAGTTACTTAGTTAAAATATCGAAAAATCTTACTTTTACTAGATTTTCTTTATCTTTAAGAAAGTCTATATAAAGGGATAGGTTTTTGGATAAAATCAGAACCTGATATGCTCAAGAACCCTAGAGAGTCAGAAAACACAGCCTCCTCTCTCTCTCTCACGTTTTCCAACACCCGGCCACCCAAATCATACCGAAAATCTCCCGAAATCACCATCTAAACACGTTTTCCCAATTCCCAAAGCACCAATAATCATCAAAACCCCACAAAAACACCTCCAAAACGTGAAGAACAGCAAGAACAACCAACAACCAGAAGCTTGGGTCAAAATCCTCTCGGGTCTGCCATCAACGGAGCACTCGACGAATCCCGGTGTGAAGAAACGTTGTGAATCCGAAGGTAAAACAGGTAGAAACTCCACTTCCCTAATTCACCACGGTATTATCTGTCTTGCCTCAAAATTTGGGCTCAAACTAACCTTCGTACGCTTCTGTATTGCTGTTTATTCAAGCTTTTGTCCAATAACTTGTTTGCTAAGTTTCGTGCTTAATTCGAATTCAAATTGAAAACTTTCAATCACTAACGTCTTGTACATCCTTCAGGCTACACACCCATAAAATTTGAGCCAAAACACCTTCGGGAACAGCCTCAACACCCCGCCGTCCGAGGGCTGTCCGCACCCACGGACGTCATGTCCGGGGTCCCGGACTCCCTGTCCGTAAGCTCGGACGCCCACGGACGGTGGCGGGATTTTTAAATCTTAAAAATTTAGGTTTTCTAATAATGTCCGGGCCCACGGACAGCCTGTCCGTGGCCCCGGACTTTACAATTTTCTGTTTTATGTTTAATTCGATTTTTATTTTCATATAGGTTAATTGGGGTCCGTGGCCTCGGACATTAGGTCCGTGGCTACGGACGGAAACAAAATTTGACCTAATTCTGCCCCTGAAACCCTAGTTTAGGTATTTTAATTTCCACTTTAATTTTCTGTCAAAAAACGTTAAAAAATAAAAAAAACAGAAGCGCGCACTTAGGTTAAAACGACTCGTAATAAGCCGTAATTAAACTAAGTAGAGGAGAAACGACTTCTAGGGGTAATGAAAGTAATTGAACCCTAATTAAGTCGAATATCAAGCCCCCGAACCCGAACTCTCCTTTCCTAATTTGATCTAGGTTAAAATTAGGTGGCGACTCATAATAGGTTCCAGTGAGCTAGCTTAGGTTTTAATAATTATTGTTTTATGACATAGTTATTAATCTTAGGTTATAAGCGGACCTAAAACCCGACTAGATCCTAATCAACTTAATCCACATAGGATAGGGTTTAAAATCGAGGCCCACAGGAGTCTTTTGCATCACTCCTCAGATCCAAGTACTATCCAGAGCACGTAAAGACTAAGAAAAGGCTAGAGCTAGATGCCTTGAAGATGACAGACAAGATGTCTGTGGATGAGTACTACCGCACCTTCACTTCCATTCTCCGTCTTCTCCCTGATCTAGCATACACCGACCAGGTGTTGGTCGATCGCTTCTATGGTGGTCTGAGCCATCGCCTTCGGTACGGTATGGGCTACACACGATTTACCTCCCTTCAGGTAAATATCGGTTAACCCTTAGTATCATTTCAATTCCTTGAATTCCTTAAATTCCTTGAATTCTTTGAGTCTTTCCTTATTCTTCCTTAAATGAGAATCCCGGCTAATACCTGAAACTTCAGGAGTGTTATCACGCGGCTTCTCGCGTTGAAATCACTTGCCAACTAAGGGATGAAGAAACCGCGCTGAAGCGCAAGGCCAACAATAAGAACACCAATGGCGAGGAGCAGAACCAGGGTAAAAGCTGGAAAAAGAAGAAGGGAAATTTCTTTCAGCAATCCCAAAAGAAATTCCCAAGTGAAAGCAGTGCCCATGCTGAGCAGGGCAAACCGGTTGAACTTCTTCAACTCGGTTCATCTGCACCGGTGGCAGCAAAGCCACTGAGATCATACCCACCTAAGGGTAAAACTTCTATTTCTAATTCGTATTCCTATCAGTATCATATCTAGTATATCCATGCACACATGTGCTAACCCTCTAAACCTTAGGTTCTGGCTCCGGTGTCACCAAAACCTTCTCCGACGGCCGCACCTATGTGTGCAGAAAGTGCAATCTAGACCATCCCGGCAAGGACTGCTATGGGAGAGAGATCAAATGCTACAACTGCCAGAAACCAGGACACACGGCCAATAAGTGCCCAGAGAATGCAAAGCCAAAAGGGAACTACCAAAGCTACAGGCAGAGGGAAGGCAAGGAGGTTGCATCTGGCGATGCACCGACCCAGCAGGCACCACGGTTACTGGGATCCCGGGGACCTCCGAGGGGTGCACCTCAGAGGCAGCCTGTCCTTCATGTCATAGACCGTGATGGGTCCGGGTCTAAATCCGGCCCAGGTAATAATCTAAACCTTTAATCCTTGAAGTAGCATGTCTAAGTATTAGAGTAACTGTATGAGTGAATGCATGAGTAAGTAAACCGATCTGTATTAAGCATGAAAAGAAATAGTCGAATTAATAAATTAAATTAATACTTACCGTAGATGAAATTTATAACCATAGGAAGCTTTGTATCTATTATCGGATACCGGTAAACCTGAATCAAGAAGAGATCGACATCACCAACCACTACTACACCAACAAACAGTGTCAGGTCATCCGACCAGGTATGATCTTATTAAGGGGATACCTGACACCCGAAGCGCAAATCTCAATCATTCGGCGATGCAACGAGCTAGGAACGAATCAAGGTGGATTTTACACACCCGAATTCCCCGGTGGAGCGAAGATGAAGCTAAAAATGATGTGCTTGGGAAAGGACTGGAATCCTTATACCAAGACATACCAGGAGACACGAACACAAGATGGAGCGACGCCACCGACAATACCTCCAGAGTTTCAGACACTTGTCACACAAGCAGTAGAACTTGCACGATAATGTGAACATGAACCGATCCCCGCACTTGAAGCGGACCTCTGTATTTTCAACTTCTATGAGAAAGAAGGACGACTTGGGTTACACCAAGACAAGGACGAGACAACGGAATCTCTTGAACAAGGAGTGCCCGTAGTGTCTTGGTCCATTGGTGATGACGCCGTATTTTTGTATAGCGAGCAGAAGCGTGTGGACCTCGCACAGAAACTGGTATTGAGATCAGGAGATGTCCTAATCATGGGTAGAAACTCTAGGATGCTGTATCACGGGATCAACAAGATCAAGTTGAATACGGCACCGCCGGCAATAATCAATGCCACACACATGAAACCAGGACGCCTGAACCTTACCTTTAGAAAGTATTAATTCATAGTATCATGTAATGTTTTAGTAACGTGTATTAGACACGTCATGTATGATGGTTGGTTTATCAATAAAGAGCAGTGTTGATTTAATTCCACTTGTGTCCACCATCAATACTTATCCAATTGTGAATCCAATAGGTTGTGGACTCGGTACCGAAGGTATCCTGAGCATCCTCACCGAAGCACAAGCCGGCAGAAGCGACACCATCTTAACGGGAACATTCCCAGTAAATGGCATTGATGCCAATGTGTTATTCGACTCCGGTGCCTCTCACACTTTTGAATCACCATCCTTTGTGAAGAGGTTGAAGCTAGATGCGGATGAGCTACCGAACTTCATGGTTACTCTCCCATCGAAGGAGCGAGTAAAGTGCACCAAATATTATCAATCAGCCACCATCGAAATCAAAAGTGAAGCGTTTCCCATATCCTTCATCGAATTCAATGGATTGGGATTTGACTTAATCATTGGAATAAATTGGTTGGAGGGGCACAAGGGTAGAATCCTCTGCGCCGAGCATCGGTTGCTGCTCAAGAGTCCTTCTGGGGTTACTGTATCTTACCGCCAGAGACCGAGAGAGCCTTCGACCACACTTATATCAGCTATGGCCATGTACCGGGAGCTCAGAAAGGGCCAAGAGGTGTATCTATGTTATGTACAAGACCTGGAGGGAGATCCAGAGTTCAGTGATGAAGTACCCATTGTATCCGAATTTCCCGATGTATTCCCTAAGGAGCTACCCAGCATGCCACCACCGAGAGCAGTGGAATTTGAAATTGATCTTTTGCCAGGTACCAGTCCCATTGCTAGGGCACCGTACCGTATGGCACCTGCTGAAATGGCTGAATTGAAAGAGCAACTACGAGACCTTCTAGACAAAGGGTTTATACGCCCGAGCGTATCACCCTGGGGAGCACCGGTTCTCTTCGTGAAGAAGAAGGACGGTAGCCTCCGACTTTGTATTGACTACCGCGAGTTGAATGCGGTCACAGTCAAAAATAAATACCCGTTGCCACGCATCGACGACCTATTTGATCAGCTGAAAGGAGCATCAGTCTTCTCCAAGATTGACCTCCGTTCTGGGTATCATCAACTTGCAATCAAGGAACAAGACATTGAGAAAACGGCATTCCGTACCAGATATGGCCACTATGAATTCACAGTGATGCCATTCGGTTTGTCAAATGCACCAGCTAAATTCATGGACCTCATGAATCGACTATTCAGTGAGCAGTTGGACACTTCAGTTGTAGTCTTCATCGACGACATACTTGTATATTCCAAATCAGCAGAGGAACATGAAACTCACTTGAGGAAAGTGCTTGAGACACTGCACGAGAACCAGTTGTATGCGAAGTTCTCCAAATGCGAGTTTTGGCTTGATCAGGTATCATTCCTTGGACATGTCATCTCGAGTGCAGGTATCTCAGTTGACCCTTCTAAGATAGAAGCTGTACGATCATGGCCTAGACCTAAGACTGTTACCGACATTTGAAGCATTCTTGGTCTAGCCGGTTACTACCGGAGATTTGTAAAGGACTTCTCGAAAGTCGCCAAGCCCATGACTACATTGATGAAGAAAGATGCACCGTTTGTATGGACACACGAGTGCGAGTTATCATTTCAGAGCCTTAAGGACTCATTGACCTCAGCGCCCGTCCTTACAGAGGGCACAGAGGGATTTGAGGTGTATTGTGATGCATCAGGCAAGGGAATGGGATGCGTGCTCATGCAGCATGGCAAGGTTGTAGCTTATGCCTCCCCCAGCTGAAAAAGCATGAGGAGAATTACCCGACTCACAACTTAGAGTTAGGAGCCATTGTCTTCGCCTTGAAGATATGGCGACACTATCTCTATGGGGTAAGCATCACCATCTACTCCGACCATAAGAGCTTACAGTATGTATTCACATAGAAAGAACTGAATCTGAGACAGAGAAGCTGGATGGAATTTCTTTCAGATTACGACATCAACTTGCAGTACAAGGAAGGGAAGGCAAACATTGTAGCCGACGCCCTGAGTCATCGAGGACACTCGCTCCATTCGCTACTCGCTTCTTCTAGCTTGGTTGACGAGGTGCGAGACGCTTAGTTGAGCGACCCTTACCTAACCGAAATCAGACAAAAGATTGAGAATGGTACATTCGAGAAGAAGAAGTATGACTTCAAGCTACATGAATATGGTTTGATTCGGTTGAATGGCAGACTATGCGTCCCCCGAAGCAATGCTGAGCTAAGGGATCGCATCCTGCGAGAGTCACACAGTTCCACATTGTCAGTCCATCCAGGAGCCTCCAAGATGTACAAAGACATGATGAGGTACTTCTGGTGGTCTGGGATGAAACCAGATGTGACAGAATTTGTATTGAGGTGCTTAACATGCCAAAAGGTGAAATTTGAACATCGTAGACCGGGCGGAATGGTACAATCTATGCTAGTTCCGGAGTGGAAATTTCATGATATCTCCATGGATTTTGTTGTAGGACTCCCACCTGCCAGGGGAGGACTCAACATGATCTAGGTTGTAGTCGATCGCCTTACCAAGGTTGCCAGATTCATACCGATGAAGGACACCTGGAAGGTAGTAAAGCTAGCTGAGCTATTCGACAAGGAGATTATCAGACATCACGGAGTCCCGAAAACAATAGTATCTGACCGCGACACTAGATTTCTTTTGAGATACTGGAGAGCTACAAGGGAAGCGTTGGGTACAGAATTGAAGTTGAGTACCGCCTTCCATCCTTAGACCGACGGTCAGACGGAAAGGACCATCCAGACACTGGAGGACATGCTTCGGGCATGTGCCTTAGACTTTCAGGGGAGTTGGTTAGATAAGCTTGATCTTATCGAGTTCTCGTATAATAACAGTTATCACGCCTTGATTAGGATGTCGCCTTTCCAAGCTCTATACGGTAGACCATGCCGTACACCCTTATGTTGGGATGAGTCAAGCGAAGCGGTCATCATAGGACCGGAGTATCTTGAGCAAGTGCAAGCTGAAGTTCAGCAAATTCGAGCTAATATGAAGGCAGCCCAAGATAGACAGAAATCCTATGCGGATGTGCGACGACGCGACCTTGAGTTCGCCGTGGGCGACCAAGTGTTCTTGCGTGTTTCACCTATGAAGGGTGTCTTCCGATTTGGCCAGAAGGGCAAGCTGAGCCCAAAGTTTGTAGGGCCATATGCTATCACCGAAAGAGTTGGAGCCGTAGCCTATAGGTTAGCATTACCTGAGGACTTGGGGCGTGTCCATGATGTATTTCATGTGTCACAACTCAAGAAGTATATTGCTGATCCTTCTCATGTCTTAGAGCCCGAGAGATTATCCATCGTGCCGACTATGCGATATGTTGAAACCCCAGTGAGAATCCTTGACAGGAAGACCAGAGACACTCGTCATAAGTCTATACGAATGGTGAAGGTCCTATGGTCAAACCATGATGTCGAAGAAGCGACATGGGAGTTGGAAGATGCAATGAAGGCTAAGTACCCACAGCTGTTCATAGACTAGAGAGTCTAGCATTTAGCAATACGGGTACGGGTCGTACCCCTTTTAAGGGGGGTAGAGCCCTTTTGCATTTGCATTGCTTCGGGGTAAGCATTGCTTAGAGTGTAAGTATTGTAATAGGTTTTGTATGGCACATGTAGTGCAAGTGAACTTGGTATGTGTATGTATGTGTAATGTGTAGTGTGTGGATGCGTATGTACGATGTGTGATGTATGTGTAATGTGTATTGTGAATTGTAATGATGTATTCTGTATTGTGGAATGGTATGAATTGAAAATGATGGATTGTGTATGTGAACTGTGTATGTTGCTGAATCGTGTATGCTTGTAATGTGGAATGAAGTAAACACCTCATAGGTGTAGTAAGACACATTAGGGCAATTGGTTTGCCTAATGAGTAGAATTACTTAAACCTTTAGCCTTGAGCAAATTTGAGGGCAAAGTTTCTTAAGGGGGGTAGATTGAAATACCCCGTAATTAAAAATAGTGATTAATTAGGCTAATGAATAATTTAGAGGCTTATTAATTAGGCTAATGAATAATTTAAAGGCTTAATTAAGTATAAATAATCATAAGGGAACAAATCCCTAAGAAAACGGATCCTTAAAACGGATTAAAATCACTAACGAACCTTAAGGCGCGTTTTTCGAGGTAACCGGGAAAACGTGTCTTTAAGCGGGTCAAATAGACTCGTAACAGTTTTGGTCAACTAAATAATCATTAATAAATATTAGTGAAGCTTTAGAACCAATAAAATCAAAAAACGAGAAATTAGTAAAAACTGTCAAAAACGGGAAATTGTGGGGTAGAAATATAAATAACACAAACTTGTGTGTCCACTTTCAAAATAAAAAGTAAGGTGGTATGGGTGTGTGCTGGTGTGTCCGATTTTTTTCCCCCCTCACACACTCACCTATCTCTCTTATTTACAAACAAACAAAACAATTAAAAGCAAAAAGCAACTACATTACTTTACTCCCTCATTCACATTCTCTCTCTCCTATCTTTATTCTTCTTCACTCACGTATACACACAACCCTCACTCTCTATTTCTCCCTTCCTCCATGCGACATCAATGGAGATTTAGCAACCTCCAGAAAATCTCTACTTCTCTCCTCTTGTAACCCCCTCAAATCTCTTCCAAAAATTACAAAAACTACACCATTGGAATCCTCTCACCAAGAGCTACATTCCTATCTTTTCAAAAATCAAAACAAGAACTTTCATCTCCATGGGTATGGAGCATTTGGAGCTTCAAGACCACCATTAGAACCACCTCATTCTCCTTGTTCCTTTAAGGTAAAAATATTCTCAAAACTCCATCTTTTTCTAGCCCTTGTGGGCAAAACGAAATTTAGAAACTAAGCTCTTGTTGTTCCTAGTACCCTAGCCGATTTTGGCTTGTTGAAGGAGTTGGAAATCTTGTTCTTGAACCACTCCAAGCTTCATTTACACCCTTGCAATGTAAGGAATTTCCTAAACCCGAAAACCTATATTAGAACTTACATAATGGCTAGGGTTAAATTGGGTATTAGAATGGGTATTGAAATATGTATGTTGATGGGCTGTAGCCTTAGAGAGTTTGACCTACAAACCGGTGGAAAGAGGAAGAGGAAGAAGGAAGGAGGAAAAGAAAACTAGAAGGGAGAACAAGGTAACTATACTCACCCTTGTATAGCTTTGTAAATGAGTAAGTAACAGATTTTTAGGAATGAAAATATGTATTGTAAAGTGGTAATGCATTAGTAGTGTAATGTGTAAGAGAATGTAAGTGTTCTAAACCCTTGGAAACAATTTTAAAAACTGTTACAAACTAGTTTGGGAATGAATGTTGAGTGCAGGAATTTTTAAGAGTGTTTTAGTGTTTAGGAATTGTGTATGAAAGCTTGTATATTAATGTCTATTGAAACAGGTGAAATAAGTGTTGAATTGTGAACTAGAACATGTGGCGAGAGTGTAAAAATATAAGGGAGACTATGGCGAAATTCACCTAGGGTTAGAGCACTCAATGAATTAAAAACTAGGTGAATGATATAGGTTGTAACAGATTTTGATTTAAATAGATAGAGGGAAGATTGGGAGAGATGGTTAATATAGTTGTGATGTATTAGAGGTGTTAGAAATGTCAATAGAAGAGGAGTGTGATTGTCAAAATCTGTAGCACAATGTAGTAAGGGAAGAAACTAGTGTAAGTGTTGAGTTGAAACTATTGGAAAATTATGTGAGTGGATTAGTATAGAATTGTGTAAAGAGTTAAGGAGTGAACTAAGGTGTATTAGGAGGTTTAATTAGTGTTAAAACATGTGGGATTAAGTGTAGGAAACAATGGGGAAGTAATGGGTAAAAGAGAGGACTGAAAACAGAAACAAAAATGCAAATACAGGGCCGGACCGAACTTGCGACCAGACTTGCAAGTTCGGTCGAGCCCAGATTTACAAAGACGGGAATGTTTCTGGAATGGACCGAACTTGCGACCGGACTTGCAAGTTCGGTCGGACCAGAAAATTCTCCCGTGTAACCTTCTGGAATGGACCGAACTTGTGACCGGACTTGCAAGTTCGGTCGGCCAGAAAAAAATTCCGTCGAGTAAGCTACTGGAATGGACCGACCTTGCGACCGGACTTACAAGGTCGGTCGGGCTAAAATTTTCACATATGAAACTTACTGGAATGGACCGACCTTGGGACCGGACTTGCAAGGTCGGTCGGCCCTGTAATTCTCTAGCGTAATTCCTTACTGACTTGGACTGAACTTGCGACCGGACTTGCAAGTTCGGTCGAGTCATAAAAAAAAATTATTTAAATTAAATAAAAATTATCTATATGTATACCCACATATATATATGTACATGTATGTAAGCATGCCAATCTTAAGTAAGAAAATAAAACTTAAGGTAATGAAAGATAAGTAAGTAATGTGTAGGTGTAAGAAGTATAAGGACATTGTAAGTATGAGTTAAGTGAATGATAGATATATTAATCATTCAATTGTATATATATAATAGGATTTGATTTGTGACACCGGAAGGACGTTTGGAAACACGTACGACGGTGAACGGTATGGATTCCTCATGCCCCGTATGCTATCTTGGTTACTCTGATTTGTGTGTTGTGTGCTAGTTGATCACCAAATAAGATAAATGCACGAATCGGAGTTACTATGCATACTTGTGAATATGTAGTGCTGTATGTTGTGAATATTCTCTTAAACCTCAGTTTGTATAATTCATGAAATGTATGGATGAATATGAATGCTCGTATGAATGTTGCAATGTACTGTGACCGAATGTGTTGACTTTGGACTTCTATCTTATTCCTAACAAGCTAACCATTCTAACTTAAATTGGTAATTAAATTGGAATGAGTAGAAGTCCGATATAGTTTCGGCCACGCGTGAGGATGAGGAGACACAAGAGGTTGGATCCGATTCCTGACTCTTAAACTGGTCCGCGGCCCAAATCCCTTAAGTGGGTAGCATCCCGGATTGGTAAGTCAAGTAAATCCAGGAGGTGGGACGGAGTAGTCCCCAGGGCCGGAGGTCCCGACGACTTAACTTGAGTATGAGTAAGTAAGTAAGAATGAGTAAGTAAAGTGAATGTAAGTAAGTAAGTGTAAGTAAGAATAAGTAAGTAATGAGTAAAAGAGTAAAAGCATTCCGATTAACCCGGATGCATAATTTGGCTAACCTTGTGAAGGTAAGTAAGATGCGTGTTATTGTATTGTCGCCTTGGAATGTGTAATGTATTGAGCATGATTGTATGATGTATGTAAAGCATGTATGTATGTAATTAATGAACAGCATGTTTAGTGGACGTCAAATAGTCGGCGTGCCCTAGCTAGCACGCGGTATATGCGGAGTTTATACGCAGCGTTTGCTGAGCCCCTTGGGGCACCATTTTTACTACACGCAGGTACCCGCGAAGGATGAAGATGTGAAGACTTAGTTCTAGTTCTTTTATCTTCTTTTTGGAATGTAAACATTGAATGATGATTGGTGTACTGAGTAGTACATGGCTGTAGTTTTTGATTAGCCGGTGTACCATGGGGTACACCTTTTTGGATATAGAAAGGGATGGTGAATTGGTATAGATGAGTAGCCGGTAGAAACTCATTCTTTGGGAAGTTTGAATTGGGATGTAATTGAATACACTTAAATACTCGGTGATCCATTGATGTAAGTATTCGGTACGTGGTATTTTGTTAAGTAATATAGTAGCTCGGTATATTATGTTCATCAGACCGTGACTGTAAGGAGTAATAGCCTTGCTAGCCGTATGGGCGGTTAGCGGCGTTGTATCACCCGCCGTAGTAGGTAGTATTTCCGCTGCAAGTAACTCTGAATTATGGGATGATTGGACGGTAAGCATAGGATTAGCGGTAGGGGTGTTACAGCTAGTTATAAGCTTACAGTTTTTTTTTTGTAAGCGGTAATGGGTCGTCCGACCCAGCGTCCTACCCAAGCCCTGGGTCGGACCATTCCAGTAAACTCCCGTTCTCTGAAAATCTTCCCGTCCGACCCAGCACTATTTCCGTCCAACCCATACCCTCTGGGTCGGACCATTCCAGAAGGTTTCGGTCCCGTGTCCAAGCTCCGTCTGACCCACTGTCTGACCCAGACTCTGGGTCGGACGAAGTCAGAAGCTTCGACCTCGAAATTTCTTGCCTGTCCGACCCACGTCCGATCCACGGCCCTGGGTTGGACCATTCCAGAAGGTTTATGTCCCGCTACTCAAGCCCTGTCCGACCCACGTCCGACTCACCGTCTGGTCGGACGAAGTCAGAACATTGCTACAGATTTTATTTTTCTTTCCCAATTTCACCCATTGCTTTCCCAATCTTCCTACATACATCCTAACATGTTTTAGTACCATTTAAACACTCTAAATCATGCTAATTCATTTCCTAATTCATTACACAAATCCTTACTAACTTATACACACAATTTTCCTAGTTTCTCTTCAACACTTACACTAAATCTCTACTAGTTGCATTTTGCTACAGATTTCTATTCTAACTCTCTCCATCTACAACTCCCACTTCTAATGTTATTTCTAACACTCCTAATGCCTTACAACTACACTAACTATCTCTCCTAATACACCCTCTATCTTTCTCTATTAAAATCTGTTACAACCTATGCCATTCACCTAGTTTCTAATCCCTTAAGTCCACTAGTTTCTAAGTAAATTTTGCCATGGTCTCCCCTATATTTTTATACTCTCACCACATTGTTTACACTCACATTAATGATCATATCACCTGTTTATACACAATATCAATATACACTAATATTCTAACACAATACTACACATTAAACACTATAAAATTCCTGCACTTCAAGCACTAATTCCCATCCCATTCGTGACAGTTTTAAAATGTCTTTTAAGGTTTAACACACTTGTCTCCTCCTACACATTACACTACTACACAATACCATTTTCATTACTAATTTCAACTTCTAAAAATCTGTTACATACACACACATACAAGGCTACATAAATGAGTATCCTTACCTTGTTTTTCTTCTAGATTTTCTTTCTCCTTCTTTCTTGCTCTTCCTTCTCTCTCCACCGGTTTTGGTACTTCAGCAAATCTAATATTATCACCCATACATACACACCCATTCAATACTAACACTAACCCTAACATTATTTAAGCTTTAAGTGTAGGTTTTAGGGTTTAGAATTTTCATTACCTTGCAAGGGTGCAAATAAAGCTTGGAGTGGCTCAAGAACAAGATTCTAACTCCACCAATGAGGCCAAAATCGGCTAGCATAAAGAAGCAAGCAAGGTTTTAACTTCAAATTTCGTTTTGCCTTTAAGAGCTAGAAAAAGTTGGAGTTTCAAGAAGATTTTTACCTCAATAGAACAAGGAGGATGAGGTGGTTCTAATGGTGGTCTTGAAGCTCCAAATGGGGTTTACCCCTAAAAACGAAAATGCTCCTTTCCGGATTTTGAAAAGAGGGAAGTGTTCTCCTTGAAGAGAGGAACACAATGGTATACTTTTTATAATTTTTGGAGAAGGTTTGATGGAGTAATAAGAGGAGAGAAGAGAGGTTTTGTGGGTGTTCTCTCAAGCTTGCATGGCCATCGATTTGCAGAAGAAGAAAGAAAATTCAGAGAGGAGGAGGGGGAGCTCTACGTGAGTGAAGAGAATGAAATGGAGGAGAGAGAGAATAAAGGAGAGTGTGGGGTTACTTTATTATTTTGTTTGTTTGTAAATAAGAAGGAGTTAGTGAGTGTGAGAGAGGGGGAGGGGCCGGCTGGCACCAGCACACACACACACACAACTTTACTTTTTATTTTAAAAGTGGACACATAAGTTTTGGTTATTTATGTTTCTACCTCACATCTTCCCGTTTTTGACAGTTTTTACTAATCTCTCGTTTTATTGATTTTATTGGTCTAAGGCTTCACTAATATTTATTAATGATTATTTAGTTGACAAAATTGTTACGAGTCTATTTGACCCGCTTGAAGACACGTTTTCCCGGTTACCTCGAAAAACGTGCTTTAAGGTTCGGTAATGTTTTTAATCCGTTTTAAGGATCCGTTTTCTTCAGGATTTGTTCCCTCATGATTATTTATACTTAATTAAGCATCTAAATTATTCATTAGCCTAATTAATCACATATTTTAATTACGGGGTATTTCAGTTATAAGGAATTTAAAGGTAATCAATAAATATTATTTATGGTTAAAAGGAGAATAATAAAACTATAAGAATATAATGTTCAAGTATGGCATATAAGTATAGTTGAGAAATTATAAAGTTATTATGTCATCTAGACAATTAAAAACATGTAACATAAATAGTACATGGATAAAATATATACATATATATATAAAGATTTATAACTAAAAAAAAAAAGAAATAACAAAATAAGTCATACATTAAATCTTAAGGTAATTAAAAGGAATTACCACACTTTATAAGTTGTTAATTAAGACTATATGATTTGGGAAAATATAAGAATACCTTAATTGTTAGTAAGATTAAGAAGTCCAAGAAACTATTTAAGTAGGGAGGTAATAAACCTCACATGAAATAACAACTAAGGAATTGTTGAACAATCCAATAAAATTAATATACAAGGGTAACATAAATTAACCCTCTCAGTTAATCCTGTTCTAGGACTATACTTGACCAGACATTGACCAGGGTATAATCAACTGCAATCTACGGTGAACGGTATGGGATTCTTGCAACCTGTTTTCTACCGGATTACACCGGCTTGTGTGCTATCTGTTGTTTGAATTAACGACCAAGATAATTAATGTAAAATGTTGTTTTACTCTTGTGCACTGTTGTGTTATTTGATATGCGTGAATGATGCTAACTACGACGTGTATGTCCCACGCATACAACACTACAATACCAGTGGATTAAATACCTGCGCTTTATTATACCGAGAACTTGGACTCAAGTCTCTCACTAACTTCACTTTATAACAAACGTCATTATCTAAACGTGATAATTGGCAACACACATTGTGTTCATGATTAACATCCTTGTATGACACCTTATAATATACTATAACGAGGACCCTGAATCTGAACGAGGAGCCAGTTGGATCTAGCCATGCATGCTACAGGAGTTGTACCTGTCTCAGGTCGTCTCCTATTCAATTTACGTCGCGACGGGAGTTTTAGGTGCACTATGTCTCCCATCGGCTGCGTACCGGAACACTACAAGTGGGGAGGAAGACTTTGTTCCTCTCGAGGGTTCGATTCCCACCTTTCTAAAGTACAGGAGTTAACTACGTTATCTTCTGAGGGACTAATTACCCAACCTTTCCCTTTAACGAGGTCACTATACCTTCACTATATTGACATACTCATATATACCTGTCAGTCCCACTGTGTGGACCCGACTATTATCAAATGATTACAGTTCGCCTAACTTGACCTTCTGAAGTCTTGTTTAATGTGACATGGTTATCCTTGTATGGATGCTTGTTATTATCATACTATGCTTGTTTACAGCTTTACAAAAATGAACTGCATGTATTCGACAAAGTAGTTGGTGTGGCCCGGTAGCCGATGGGCTGCACGTTTTCCATTACCAGCATTGTTTGCTGAGCCCCTTTGGGGGCACCCCCATTTTTCAGGTACCTGAAGATGAGAAGATTACCACACCGAGTGTGGGTGGGGTAGATTCAAGCTATGGGAGTCTTCTACTAGTTATTTGTTTTACTTAATTATTGTACCTTTGAATTTATTTCCTAGTATCTCGGATTGTATTCGTATTCGGACCGTAACTTTTGGAGATATGTTTTTGGAGTTAGCCTTGTTGGTCACAAGGGTGGCCAACGGCATTGTAATACCGCCCGGTTATTGTATTTTATTTCGCTGCAGTTTATGTTTTATTGGGAGTGATCATCGCACAGGTTATTGGATTTCGGGTTGGGGTGTTACTAGTAATGTATGTAGCCTTGAGTAGTAATTGGGTTGGAGTATAATGATGAAGAGAACTAAAATGTTTTAGAGCTTTAGAAAGATGATTAAAAAGGTTGTAAAGACCTTGAGAAAATAGATGATGTGTGCAGGAATTAAATGGGTGGTTAGTGCATAGTATTTGTGTTGATAATGTATGTGATGAACATGTTTGATATGTGGTAATGAGTGGACAAAATCATGTGGTGAGAATGTTAAATTTTAGGGGAGTGTTATACCCAATCTAGTTTGGTCAAGTAGCGAGGGTTCATAGTTCGATCGGCATATTTCAGAGTACTAAGGACAACTTAGTCATCTCCAGGGGCATTTCGTAAATTTTCAAGGCTTCTAAGCCCCCTATAAGCTTTCACTCTCCTCCATAGAAGGGTAAAATCAATTCAAAATGCTTTGAAATTTTAACCCATGATAGAGGATGACATTTTGGGCATAATGGCGTTGGCATTTTGATTTTTCGAATTTCCAATAATTTTCTTGCAATTTCTGATTGACTCAGATGAGAAATTGAATTTAAAAATATTCCAATATCCAAAAAATTTTATTTCACTTTAGAAAACTCAGAAATACCATCCTTTACCCATGTTTAAAATTTCATAGTCAAATTCCTTTTGGAAGCCCTTGAGCTAAAACATCGGTAAATCTCGATTTTTTCCAGATTTTTCTATCTTTAAGGAAGCCTATATAAGGAACCTTATCCCTTGATAAAATCAGAACCTCAAGAACCCTAAGAAACTAGGAAACCTAGCCGTCACAACTCTCCCACGTTTTTCAACACTCGGGCATCGAAATCACATCAAAAACCTTCCAAAATCATCATCTAAACACATTCTTCAACTCCCACAACATCAACAATCACCAAACCTTCACCAAAATACCACCAAAGCGTGAAGAACATCAACAACAACAACAAGGAGTCAGAAGCTCGATTCGAACTTTTTCCAGATCCGCCATCAACGAGGCCTCCGAAGAATCCCGACGTGAAGAAACACCTCGAATCTGAAGGAAAAACAGGTTATAATTCAGGTTTTCTAACTCCCCTCTACTTCATTGATTCTCTGTTAAAATTTGGAAATAAACCGAACCTTTTTGACTCCTGAGTTAGTGTTTTTCTTTGCATCTACCCTTTAACTTGTTTGCTAAGTTTCGTCATTTTTCTGACTAGAAATTGAAATCTTTTGATTACTAACATCTTGTAATCTTTCAAGGAACACGCCCATAAATTTTGAGCCAAAAACACCGTCAAAAACCACCAGAAAGCCCCTGTCCGTGGGTGGTCCGTGACCTCGGCCTATGGTCCGGGACCACGGACGGGTTGTCCGTGGCCACGGACACCCAAGGACGGCTGCCGGATTTTAATTTTTTTTTCAAAATTTAGGTTTTTCTAAACAATGTCCGGGCCCACGGACATTATGTTCGTGGCCCCGGACTTCTCAAAATTTTGTTTTCTTTTCGATTCGACTTTTCTGTATAACTAGGTTAACTGGGGTCCGTGGTCTTAGACATTAGGTCCGTGGCTACAGACATAATTAAAATTTGACGTAATTCTGCCTTCAAAACCCTAGTTTTGGTAGTTGAATTTCACTTTTATTTTCTGTCAAAAAATGTTAAAAATACAAAAAAATCAGAAGCACGCACTTAGGTTAAAAGGACTCGTAATATGCCGTAATTAAACTAAGTAGAGGAAAAACAACTTCTTGGGGTAATGAAAGTAATTAAACCCTTAATTAAGTCGAATATCAAGCCCCTGAACCCAAACTCTCCTTTCCTAATTTGATCTAGGTTAAAATTAGGTGGCGACACATAATAGGTTCTAGTGAGCTAGCCTAGGTTTTAATAATTAATATTTTATGACATTGTTATTAAGCTTTGGTTATAAGTGGACCTAGAACCCGACTAGATCCTAATCAACTTGAATTAACCTAGGATAGGGTTCAAAAATCGAGGCTCACATAATGCGCATCTGCTAGGGACAACTTCTTAATTTTAAAAAAGAGGGCTTAACTCGAAAAGTTGTTAATTTATGGCTTTATTACTTTGTTTGTTTACTTTTGTGCGCACTTTGATTTTTTCACCTTTGCATTATATGAGAGCGAGGGTCCACGCAAACCGATTTCACCGCGGGACCCGTTTGAGGGTCCCCTGTCAGGGACTCACACCTTTTAGGTGATGTGAATAAGTGGGGGAAAAGAGAAGGGTGTCGTCTAACCACACCCCTTAATACCTGGGCTTTAGCCCCAAGCATTTTCCTGGCAGTGTCCTTACCTAACCTTGTTTGGTCATTCAAAGACCCGACCGTAGACGTACACCTTCAAGTGATGTGAAAAAAGTGGGGAAGCCCAAAAAGAATAGCGTGCAAGCCCTATTCCTTTGTGGTGACCTGGGCCCATGCCCCAGCACCTCTCCGGATCGATCCATACCCAGTTTGACTTAAACCTCTAGTGAGGACATGTTGAAGTTGTGTGGGCCTTGTTTGCTTGTATGATCGGCCCATTACCCAGCCTAGAGATTGATAGGAACTTCTCCTAAATCATCCTAGCCCAACGCGAACTGACAACTCTATTTGTTTACGGCCCAGAGGCCCTGTTTGGTTTAATGTGTGAGTCATTCGGGCTTTGGCCCAAAAGCCTAGACTTAGTTGATTTTTCTTTCGGCCTAATTTGAATTATCCAATTAGTTCTAGGTCCATAAAAAAATCCACCTGAACTTGAAATAACTCACAAGTCCTGAAAATAAAATCTTTTTTTGAAATACCAGATAAATTAATCTAAGTTAATTTAGGGGATTTCCTTTATTGAACCCTAAATAATACTATATATATTAAATTATTATATGGTAATGAATTTAATAGTAAGATTTTTAAGTCATTAAAACATGGAAAAAAATTCAAGACAGTCCAATTATATTATAAATGATTTTAGAAATATATGGAACATTGATTTGGATCATAAAAGTTAATATAAAATCATAGTTAAAATATCCCTAATAATTATAAAAATAATTAAGGTCTAATTATATAAGGCTAACATGTTGCAATAATGGATTAAGTAAATATTTACATGAATTGAGGTTTCAATGAACCTCAATTATATTTATAAAAATAAATATATAGTCTAAATAGATTTATCAAACCTAACATGAAATTCTAAATTAATGGGATCAATTAAAAGGAGTAAATTATACAATAAAAATCGGTGTAACATGTAATATATATTTTTACATGAAACGACACATAGATTATTATAGAGGAAAATTGAGAGGTTATTTACCAAGTTAATTATGATCTCCCTCTAATCCTTTTCATATTACCTTCACTCATGGTTATAACAAAAAAAATAATAACTAAAATAATAAAACATAAATGATATAGCCTCTCTATTTACTTTTCACTCATGGGTATAATTTAAATTGGCAAACCTCTCTCCTTTCCTATTCCCTCATTCACAATCATAATATTTTCAACGTTCCTTTCCTCTTCATTTACTCGTCACTCACGGTTAATACATGTAATTCCCTCTTCATGTCTCTTCTTCATTTCTATTTTATTCTCTTCATTTATAATATTTATTTGCAAACTCAATTCCAAGAGCACTTATTCGGCAAACAATGGATAGACAAACAAAAGAAATTCTTCATTTTCTTCTCAAATAATCAAAACTTACATGCTGGTCTCTCTTCTTCACATTCCCCTCATACAATAACTTAATTGGCAAAAAAAACATTCTAGAATTTCCCTTTCACTCACGGTTGGAATTCTTTTCCTTCAATTTCTCTTCT
This sequence comes from Limonium bicolor, assembly GCA_023374045.1. Classification (NCBI taxonomy): domain Eukaryota; kingdom Viridiplantae; phylum Streptophyta; class Magnoliopsida; order Caryophyllales; family Plumbaginaceae; genus Limonium; species Limonium bicolor. The sequence goes on from CM041780.1 coordinate 301,608,527, forward strand.
CTTTATTCGCGTATAATTTAAACCGGCAAATAAATACAAACACCTCACTTTTCATCTTCTTTCACGCAAGTGAAGTTACAAACTCTCTTCATTCCCCTTTTTCTATTTCTTTACTCCTCTTTTCACGATAATTTTGGAACCCAAACTGGCGAACGCTCTACATTTCTCTTCAAATCTCTGTTGTATATCCTCTCTTCATCCCTTCTTGTTCAACGCCTTTGCAAAAGTAAACCGTTGAAACTGCTGCTCACGCCAGATTCCAGAACCAGTATTTACTGAACGTCTTCATCCTCCTCTTAATTATTCTTGAGTTCACGCTTCAGATCAATCACTGGAACTTCATTCTCTTCACGGTAACTTTCCAACTCAACACACCAGAACGTGCGCTATCACTTCTTGTTTCAACGCATCTGCATATATAATCACTGGAACGGTTGCTGCAACTTCCCTCTTTCTTCTTGTGTTATACACTCCTATGCAAAGCCAAAGCGATAAACGAGATAAAAATATATCCACGCTCTCACCGATAAGAGAACATACATGCTGAAGCGATAAATCAATGGAATTGCTGTTGGCACACCAGACTTCACGAGGCTAAAATGTTTATTCCTGAAACCGGTAATGTGCTAACTATCTTATTGCTGTGGAAATTTTAACAACAGAATTTTGTTCCTTCAGTCGCACCTTATGAACAAAGGATAAAACATTATAATCAGTCTATGTGGCTGTTGTTTCCAAAAATTCAAAACGCATACGTGAGTCATTAACAATACAAGTTTTGTAATTGTGTCACAACTGCAAACAATTTATTTGATGTATTAAAAGTCTAGAAATAATCCTAGAAGATAACAAATCAATAGACCGTCGGATTGCAAAAATCCCGGTCGTAGTATTATAGCAATTTAGAAGCGACCAAGTGTCAATCCACGGGACTTGAGGTAAATAAGTCTAGCCTAAGACAATGGGTATTCAAAGGGGTTGTTTTTGTTTTTAGGATTTAAATAAATAACAAGAACGAGATAATTAAAATAACAGATAGGAAAATAAATAACAGAAAAATAAAGTGATAGATGATATGGATGAACGGGACTCTGGGTTCAGGTTATACCGTTTGATCAATTGTGTCTGCTGGTTAATTAAAGACAGATTGGCAAAATTCCTAATATTTTCTTAAGAGCTAAATCCTAGTCTCAGAAGAACTCGTTTACCAGAAATGCGGGGTCTAGTCTAGACTCGAGCAGAAACATATGTAAACGGATCAAGTACGAGGAATAATAATTGCGTCTGCAGGAATAATTATTAATCCATCCAAATAATTCCATAGATATACAGATTAATTTAACCGATCTATTTATCACTTGGTCGGATCAAAATAGATTTAGTAAAGCAGTTCAATAAACTCTGACATTTATAAAAAGCGCACGAATAACATTAATCGTACAATCCGTAATTAATTAAAACCAGAAATATAAATTACATAATTAAAACAAACTGAAATAAACCATCCCCCAGAGTAATCCTCTAAGCCGACATAATAAATAAATAGACAGAATAAGAAATCATCTTATCTGACATCCGGATATTGCTTTGTTATTGGACTGAAAAATATCGGTTTGTAGGTTGAATAATGGATGAATGGAGAATGGGATGAATGTTTATGTCGTGGGTGCTATTGTGGATCGATGGAGTGTGTGATGGATGATATGAAGGAGGTGATGTCATATGGGGGCGTGCGAAAATGGTGTACTGGGATGAAGTGAACGGTGGTCTGGGATGGAGTGAGCGGTGAGTGAGCGGTGATGGTGTAGTTCGATGGTGGTGGTTTGGGATGGAGTGAACGGTGTGTTCAGTGTATATATATAGAGAGTTTTCTTCAAGCTCAGGATGATGGTGTATTTGATGGGTGTAATGATGGAAAGTAATGAAAAAACGTTCGTGGTGCTCAAAAGGAGAACATGTTGTAAAGGAAGAATTGAAATACCCCAAACCTTAATATATTGTTTAAACACCTAAATATGGTATATTAAGACTAAAGAGTCTTAGAAAAATTAGTAAACAAATTTAAACAAAGGAAAACACAAAATGTGCTTTAAGGTCAATAAAGGCCAAATGTGCTCTAAGCTTGGGTAAGCTTGGTTAAGACCTAATGAACTTACCAAGATCTTAATTATATGCTAATGAACATATTAAACCAATTACCAAAGAAAACCAAGCTTGAAAACAAGTTTAAACACAAAATGTGCTTTAAGGAGTCTTAAAGCACATTTTTGAAAAATTGTCTTGTAAAGAGTTTTGAATGGCTAAATGTCCATCATTACTCTTAAATATATATGTGTGCTATATAGTATCACATTTGGAAGTCTATATCAATGGGAAATCAAAAATTTCACTTCTATGTGCCTTGTTTTCATGAATAGTGATTTTAATAAGCTATTTTGTAACATATGTTTGTATAAGTAATTAAATGTTCACAAAGACTAAAATACCCTCATACTACTATTGGGGGCCGGTTTTTAAGGTTGGTGACACACCACCCTTGTTAGCATGTTAAGAAAATAAAGAAGACTACTTAAGTTACCTTTTTACTTTATAAAGCATAAATATCTTCTAAAAGCAAGTTTATCTCATCCTCTCATTTCTTTCCTTCATTTCCACGGTTCCAAACACCATCTTCAACCTCTCTTCTTCATTCTCTCACGGTTTGCAATAGTACACACACCACCATCTCCATCTTTGATCTCTTGTAAAATCTAGCTCACTTGTCCAAATCAAAAACAAACACCACCAATCTCTTCCTCTCTCATCAAGCTCTTCACTTCTACCTTCTTAAAATTCCAAGACCACCATTTCGGTGCCAAGGAGTTCCACCACTGAGGAGCTTGAGCTTGTATTTTTACATATTGTTACTCTCCTTTGCTTCTAGGTAGGAATCTCAAATAAAACTACATTTCCTCCATGTTTTTGTTGTGACCGAAAATACCCATTGATGGAGCTCTTTGTGTGACTTTGTTCTAGCTTCATTCCAACTCTTCATGGACTAGGTGGAGTCCTCTCTTGTTATATATTCAAACTCTCTTCAAGATCAAGGTAAAACAACTACATTAATGTTTTTGAAACAATGTAAATTAGGGTTTACAATGAGATGAAGCTTATAGCTTGAATACTCATTATAATGTTTGTATATTGTTTAGAACTTGACAAAGAATCAAATACCTTACCAGTTTTTTAAAGGAAACAAGAAAGAAGTTGTTTGCAAAAGAGGTAAATCTACTAACCTAATGTTGTTTAATGCCTTAGGAGAAATGAGCTTATAATGCTTGTTAAAAACTACCTAAAGAGCAAATGGTGAATGACTTAGTAAAGGTTTCTCAAGAGCTTAGTAAAAGGCATATGTGTTGTTGAGTGTATTTGCAGGTCAAAGGCAAATATATTGTGGAAATTCAGTGTTTATGATTTATGCATCTTAAGGGCCTAAGTGTCATGCATCTAAATTATGCACTATATTGTGATGTGGTGCTATATGAGTGAAGTTTGTATATAAGAAAGTGCTTGATTGATTTTTAGTGTTCTTGGTTGTTTGTTGGTGAAAACAATATGTTTTGGTTGTAATGTTCTAGGAGAACCTATGTCGAAATTAGGTAATAAACGAGAAGTTCTAAGAGTTTAAAATGAGTTTGATAAGTTAAGGAGTATTTAGAATGGTTAAGTGTTTTCCTTGTGAAAGAAACATGCATTAAGGTGATTTAAGATGTAGAATGACTTAGGCATCTTGAGGTTTTAGTATGTACCAAAGTCATTTTGGACTTAGGTAAAGACTTAGGCAAACTTTGGTAAAATAAGGAGAAAGTGTAAACTTGAAAAAGGACTTCAAGAATGACATAAGGAATTAGTTGTGAAAATGATGCTTAGGATGATGTTAAAATGAGGAGAAAGCATTTTGGGATAGTAGTTATCATAGGTATGAAACACCATTGGAAAACTAAGGAGGAAATAACATAAGTGTTAGGAATTTCGGTTTGAAATGAGTAAATGTTTAAGGTGATAGATAATGAGTTTCATGATGTTGTATGTGGATATAAGGTGTACCAAATGTTGTTAGAAAACATTAAGAGGCTTTAGGAGAAGTTTGGTGAAGATTTGGCAAAGTTTGGGTAAGTTTAGAGGACGTCCGACCCAGGGGTCCGACCCAAGTTTGGGTCGGACAGCCTCTGTTAGACGTCAGGAAAATGTTCTGTAATGGTCCGACCCAGAAGGGTGGGTCGGACATGGGTCGGACGGTCATGTTTCAAAGGAGGTAAAATGTCTGGAATGGTCCGACCCAGTCGAGTGAGTCGGACGTGGGTCGGACGGGCATGTTTTGTAAGGCGGAAAATGTTCTGTAATGGTCCGACCCAGAAGGGGGGTCGGACATGGGTCGGACATGTATGTTCTGAGGTCGATAAAATTCTCTGGAATGGTCCGACCCAAAGGATGGGTCGGACATGGGTCGGACAAGGTAAGTTTCTCCAGACCCGAAAATCACTGGAAGTGTCCGACCCAGTTGTGGGTCGGACGGTGGGTCGGACATACCCAAAACTTAAAAAAAAAACAGAAAGAATGTGACATATGTAGTTAACCCTAGGGGGTATAATGAAGGTAATCTAGGGTAAGTTAGACATTTAACATGTCAATAATCATGTTAAACACTTAGTAAATTTGGAGGTTAAGTAAGTTAATTAACCGACATTCTTGAATCATGTATAGGAGTGACCTACGGTGGAAACAAAATCAAGGCAAGGACCAAGGTATGGTTTTCTTGCAGTCTGTTGTCTACCGGTTTACACCGGCTTGTGTGTTGTATGTTTTTCTGTGTGTTTATGACGTTATAAGATCTAAACATGTAATGAGTTTACAGTTGTTCATATTATTGTGATGTTATGATGTGACTCATTTCCCTTGTGTGTGTCTAACATGACTTACCACTTATTGGTATTGGTTGTTAAGTTCCACCATGAACTTCTAACAAGTGTTAACTGGGAAGTGAGGAATCCGGTTGTCCGGTCATGCATGTAAGTTAAGAGTAGATATCTGAATCAGATTCGACTCTTATGTTGTTAAGATTGTTCTCCTTAATTTGGCGTTCGATCTCCCGCTAGCTTCCTCCAAAAGCTTACCTATTCTGACTTATGATCGGTTTAGTGGGAACATGTGTTTGTGTGGTGTGTTCGGGTCACTAAATCCGAACCATCTGTGACTTAAGTTACTCGTTCGACTAACAGAACGGTAATGAGTGTGTGTAACGAGCTTAACATGAGGGTGAATCATTCTCTAGGCTCTTGTGTTATTTGACCCTTGTGGTTTGTTATTGTGGAACGAAGATCCACTGTGTATGTGATGTTGTGCTGTGCACTATTGATGCTATGCCACATGTTATGTTATGTTATGTATATAAATGAATGCCATGTTATCTTGACAATTAGTTGCGCGTATCCCGGTAGCCGATGGCTGCGCGTTAACCATAACAGCCAAGGGTTGCTGACCCCCTCGGGGGATCCATATTTCTTATACTGCAGGATGAGGATCGAAGAAGCGGAGTGCTTTAGATCCTAGGATGCAGTTTACTTTGATTACTTTTGGATGTTGGCCCGGGATGCGCCTGTGCTCCCGTGGCGGTATATATTGGTTATGATCGGGTTACAGTGATGTTTAACAGTGAAGGATGTATGTAATACTCGGTATTGTATATGATGTATTTATGGTTTAGTTCTATGCTCGGGAGTCTGATCATCAGACCGGTACACTTGTATTTATTCTGCCTTGTCAACCACGGGGTGGTTGACGGCGTTGTAGCACCGAAGCGTTAGTTACTGTTTAGTTATTTATTTCCGCTGCGATTTCATTTAGTGTTATGTGCGTAGTAGGGGTGTTACAAAAAGTGGTATCAGAGTGAAGTATCGCTCTGATGACTAGAATACCGAGCTTAGGGATATACCGAGTTAGGAACCTAACTACAGTTATTCCAGTGAACATTATGGAAAGGTTACCCACTAACTAAGTGTGGAGATACCTTATTATCGGGAAGCGTTACAACCGTTGGACCGATAAGTGTGCAAGCATATTGCTAATGAATATTCATGTGAATTCAGATGTCAGGTAGACCGCGAGGTAAGAGGCCGCGGAAGCGGTACTGGTGATACGGGTGACCAGGGCGAGAACACTACGGCTCAGGTTATGGCTGAGGCTGTAGCAGCCGCTGTAGCCCAAATGGTACCCCAGCTTGTAGCTGCGATTCAGCAGGGGCAGATGCCCGGAGTTCAACCACCACCACCGCCACCGCCACGAGAGACCAACTGGGTCAAGGCATTGGCAGACTTGAGACCCCCTTCATTTCATGGGGAGACCGACCCACGTAAGCTGGAGGCGTACATCTCCGAGTTGGAGACCGCCTACGAGACCTTGGCTGTACCTGCAGAGGCTAAGGTCCGTCTTGCCGCTTACTACCTGAAGGGTTCGGCACAGAACTGGTGGAAGCTTGTGAGAGAGGACCGGATGGCGGATCCTCAGTTTGGATGGAGGGAGTACACGGCTCTACTGCGAGCCAAATACTACCCTGTGCATGTTCAAGAGGCCAAGCGCCTGGAGCTGGATAGTCTGAGGCAGGGGGACAAGGTGTCGGTTGATGAGTATTACACTGCATTCACCGGCCTTGTCCACCTTTTACCGGACCTGGGATACTCGAACCGGGTGCTGGTAAACCGTTTCTACAACGGTCTCAGCCACCGTCTTCGCTATGGGATGGGGCCAGCTGAGTATGCTACCTTGCAGGTAATTTAAATAAAGAGTGATGTGAATATGTGTAGTCTACAAGTGAGTATTAATGTGAGTTTGTGAGTATGTATTGCGGGGCATGACTGACATCCTAAATTCAGGAGTGCTATCATGCCGCTGCTAAGGTGGAAATCACCGTCCGTCTGAGGGACGAGGAGAATGCGCACAAGCGCAAGCCACGGGCGAGGGCCAGAGTCCGCAGGGGTACGGGGAGGAAAGAAGAAGAAGAAACCTTATTCCCAGCCCCAGAAGAGTCAGCACCAGGGTGACTAGGGCCAAGCCAAACCACCACAGCTGAGGAGCCACTGAAGCTCACGTATGCTTTGCGGCGAAACCCCTACGCTCTTACCCACCTAAGGGTAATTATTTAATCTTGTGTGATAAGTTGAAGTGTATGTTGATAAGTTGTGAAACAAGTATTGAATGTGTATTGTGATAGCAGCTAGCACGGGCTCTGGGCCGGAGCGCCACTATTACTGTAAGTGGTGCAATGGAGACCACCCCGCAAGGACTGCAAGGGAAATGAGGTGCAGTGTCGTTACTGCGAGAAGTGGGGTCACCGTGACCACGAGTGTTACCGGAACCCCAACAGTAGAGTCAACAAGCCAGGGGGCAGTGGAAGGGTAAGGCCACAGCAGCTATTGATGGCCCGAAGACGGCTAACCAGCCACCCACAGATCAGAGGCACACTGATTCCCAGAAGGGGAAGGGGTCGGGACCTAGCAAGGCCGCCCTGAATGTGGTGGACCGGTCTGAGGCGCTAGGGCCCTCTTCTAGACCAGGTACCGCCTAAACTGTTGAATGTAATAAGTGATTGCATACCGCATTTCATGCATTTGGTACTAGTGAGTCCAATGTGACATCATGTGAGTGAAAGTTAAAGTATAGTGTGAAAGACACCTAATTAGATAATTCTAAACTTAAAGGAACCTTCAATATATGTTATCCAATCCCACCCACACCAAACCCTGAAGAAACCACCATCAACATCACCGACTTTCCAATGGAGCAATGTCAGGTTATCCAGCCAGGTATGATACTCTTAAATGGATACCTGACACCGGAAGCACAATCCATGTCATCAGACGATGCGACGAACTTGGAGCTAAACCTGGAGGTTTCTACACACCCGAATACCCGAACGGATCAAGAGTGCAATTGAAGATGATGTGCATGGGTAAGGACTGGAACCCTTACACCAAGTCACATCAAGAGTGCGAGCTGAAGATGGAGCAACAGTACCAAGTATACCTGAGGAGTTCCGTGCGGTCGTTAATCACGCCGTGGGAATTGTTCAACAAGTTGAAACGGATTCAATTCCAGATGTGAAAACAGATTTGTGTATTGTGAACTTCTACAGAAAGGTGGACGATTAGGCTTACACCAACAAGGACGAGTCACCCGAGTCTCTAAGTAAGGGAGTACCCGTGGTGTCTTGGTCCATTGGTGATACCGCAGTGTTTGTGTATGGCGAGCAGAAGCGTGCTGATCTCGCAAGGAAGTTAATACTAAGTCAGGAGATGTATTAATCATGGGTGGGCAGTCAAGGATGCTATACCATGGCATCAGGAAGATCAAACTGAATACCGCACCGTCGGCAGTGATCAATGCCACACACATGAAACCTGGACGTTTGAATTTGACCTTCAGACAATTCTAAAGCCTTGTATAATTGTGTAATGTGTTAAGCCAGTACATGTTAAGGAAGTTACGTATGTGCTAAGTTATGTCAACCGTGTAAACTAACAATGTTGTAAGGGAATGTGCTAATGAATAAAGTGGAGTTATTGAAGTATATCAACCGTGTTGTTACCCAGTACTATTAGTTTGCCAATGAATTAGGCTGTGCACTCGGAACGGGAGGTACACTGAGTGTCTGCAATGAGGCAGAAGCCGGCAAGAGCGGCACAATCCTCACCGGTACCTTTCCAGTGAATGGCGTGGATGCATCGATTTTGTTCGACTCTGGAGCCTCACACACATTTATTTCGCTATCTTTTGCGAAGAGGCTGGGTTAGATGGTGATGATGCCAGACTTCTTGGTCACTCTCCCATCGAAAGAGCGGATCAGGTGTACCCGCTACCACCGAGATGCTGTTGTAAGAATCAGAGGTGAAGAGTTTCTGATCGACTTGATAGAGTTCGACGGACTTGGATATGATGTGATTGTCGGGATGAACTGGTTGGAGCGGTACAAGGGCAGAATCCTATGTGCCGAGCATCGACAACTGCTTCTTCGGAGTCCATCTGGGGTTACCATATCATACCGCCAGAGGCCCAGGGAGCCTCGACACAGATCATCACCGCCATGGCCATGTATCGTGAGTTACGACGAGGGAGTGATGTATACCTCTGCTATGTCCAGAACATAAGAGAGAGAGACCAGAGTTTAGTTCTGATGTGCCGGTAGTGTCGGAGTTTTCCTGATGTAAATCCTAAGGAACTACCGGCATTGCCGCCAGCACGAGAGGTTGAGTTTGAGATTGACTTAGTTCCGGGCACTGGACCCATTGCGAAAAGCACCTTATCGTATGGCTCCAGCCGATGACAGAGAGAGACTTGACAGGGAGCTCAAGGAGCTAGCTGAGAGGACCTACTTGACAAGGGCTTTATCCGCCCTAGTGTTTCACCGTGGGGAGCGCCGTCCTCTTCGTGAAGAAGAAGAAGGACGGTAGCCTCCGCCTGTGTATTGACTATCAAGAGCTGAATGCTGTTACGGTGAAGAACCGTTACCCGTTACCACACATCGACGACCTATTTGATCAGTTGAGGGGAGCATCAGTATTCTCCAAGATAGATCTACGTTCCGGATACCATCAGATTGCCATCCGTGATAGTGAGATCGAAAAAAGACAGCATTCAGAACTAGGTATGGGCATTATGAGTTCACAGTTATGCCGTTTGGCTTATCAAATGCACCAGCTAAGTTCATGGACTTAATGAACCGCTTGTTCCAAGATCAGTTGGACAAGTTGTGGTAGTCTTCATCGCTGATATTCTTGTGTATTCAAAATCAAAGGGTGAGCACGAAAGCCACCTGAGAAATGTATTACAAACATTGGAGGAATCAGTTGTATGCAAAGTTTTCGAAATGTGAATTTTGGTGTTGAACCAAGTATCCTTCTTGGACATGTGATTTCTGAGGCCGGGATCGCTGTTGATCCGGCAAAGATAGATGCAGTGCGCACCTGACCTAGGCCGAAGACAGTTACCGATATCAGGAGCTTCCTCGGTCTGGCAGGTTATTATAGGAGGTTCGTGAAGGACTTCTCCAGCGTCTCGAAGCCGATGACTTCCTTAATGAAGAAGGATGCACCATTCGAGTGGACAGTCAACTGTGAGAGTTCTTTCACGAGTTTCAAGGATGCTCTGACATCTGCACCAGTCCTGACCATACCAGACGGTCCAGATGGTTTTGAGGTCTACTGCGACGCATCAGGTAGAGGTATGGGTTGTGTATTGATGCAACACGGGAAGGTCATAGCATACGCCTCCCGACAGAAGAAGAAGCATGAGGTGAACTACCCTACCCACGACTTAGAATTGGGTGCCATTGTCTTCCCATTGAAGATATGGCGACATTATTTGTATGGGGTAAGTGTGACAATCTATTCTGACCATAAAAGCTTAAAGTACTTGTTCACTCAGAAGGAGCTGAACATGAGGCAAAGAAGGTGGGTTGAATTTCTGAATGACTACGATATTAATCTGCAATATAAAGAGGGTAAGGCAAATGTGGTAGCTGACGTATGAGTCGCCGAGCACACTCTCTCCATTCGCTAGTCTCTCATACGAGCTTGGTTGAAGAGGTGCGGAGTGCTCAGATGACGGATCAGTATATATGCTGTGAGATCCGGCAGAAGCTTATTGATGGCACATTCGTGGGTCAAAAGTACGACTTCAGACTCCACGATGATGACCTGATTAGGCTGAATGGCCGATTGTGTATACCTAGGAGTAGCGCTGAGTTGAAGGAGCGCATATTGAGTGAATCCCATTGTTCTACTACTTCGATTCACCCCGGAGCTTCAAAGATGTATAAGGGTATGAAAAGATATTTTGGTGGGCTGGAATGAAAAAAGATGTAAGTGATTATGTGTTGAGGTGTCTCACTTGCCAGAAGGTCAAGTTTGAGCACCGACGGCCTGGTGGTATGGTACAGCCAATGCCAGTGCCTGAGTGGAAGTTCCATGATATCTCCATGGACTTCGTAGTAAGGCTTCCGCCTACAAGGGGAGGTCTGAATATGATATGTTGGGTTGTAGTGACGACTGACCAAGGTGGCCCGATTCATTCCGATGAAGGACACTGGAAAGTGGCAAGACTGGGTAGAACTCTTTGATAAAGAAATTGTAAGACACCATGGTGTACCGAAAACGATTGTATCTGACAGAGATACCAGATTCTTATCCAGATATTGGAAGTCTACACGAGAGGCATTGGGTACTGAACTGAAATTGAGTACAGCGTTTCACCCACAGACCAATGGTCAAAGTGAGCGCCACCATTCAGAAACTTGAGGATATGGGCTACATGCTTGTGCACTTGACTTTCAGACCAGCTAGATTGATAAGTTACATCTGATCGAGTTTAGTACAACAACAGTTACCATGCTTCGATCAAGATGTCTCTCCTTCCAGGCCTTGTACGGTAGACCATGCCGCACGCTATTATGCTGGGATGAGTCGAGTGAGACGGTCATTATAGGACCAGAGTATCTTGAACAAGTTCAGGCAGAAGTTCGCCAGATCCGGGCTAACATGAAGGCAGCTCAGGATAGACAGAAGTCGTACGCAGATGTGCGCGATGTGACCTGGAGTTCGCCGTGGGCGATCAGGTATTTTTGAGAGTATCCCCCATGAAGGGAGTATTTCGTTTTGGCCAGAAGGGCAAGTTGAGCCCAAAATATGTGGGGCCTTATGTTGTGACGGAGCGGATCGGCCTGGTAGCCTATAGACTAGATCTACCCGCCGAGCTGGGCAAGGTACATGATGTATTTCATGTGTCCCAGTTGAAGAAATATATGTCTCATCCGTCTCATGTGCTTCAGCCTGAAAGGCTAACCTTAGAGCCGACCATGCGATCAGTGAGAGACTCCGGTACGGATTCTGGATACTAAGACTCGAGACACTCGCCATAAGTCTGTGAGACTGGTGAAAGTTATTTGGTCTAACCAGGACGTTGAGGAGGCCACTTGGGAGCTGGAAGATAAGATGAAGGCGAAGTACCCGTCATTGTTTACTTCTTAGTGCTTATGTGTATAGGGTACGGGGCGTACCCCTTTTAAGGGGGGTAGAGCCGTTTCGGTTATGTGTGTACGACGTGTATTTGAATACATCGTCTATGTTATGTTGTTATGTTACAGACCGTTGTGTCTGAATGATGTCCACATCATGTTGTATGGACCTTGTGTCCAATGTTATGTACCCGATGTTATGTTGTATGGAACTTGTGTCCAATGTTATGTAAGTGTGTTGTTAATGATGTTGGAAGTATTGTTTATAAGCATTCTCGTGTTCTAATATTTAGGATATGTGGAAGTATGAACTTTGAGGGCAAAGTTCTTTTAAGGGGGGTAGATTGAAATACCCCAAACCTTAATATATTGTTTAAACACCTAAATATGGTATATTAAGACTAAAAAGAGTCTTAGAAACATTAGTAAACAATTTAAACAAAAGAAAACACAATATGTGCTTTAAGGTCAATAAAGGCCAAAATGTGCTCTAAGCTTGGGGTAAGCTTGGTTAAGACCTAATGAACTTACCAAGATCTTAATTATATGCTAATGAACATATTAAACCAATTACCAAAGAAACCAAGCTTGAAAACAAGTTTAAACACAAAATGTGCTTTAAGGAGTCTTAAAGCACATTTTTGAAAAATTGTCTTGTAAATGAGTTTTGAATGGCTAAATGTCCATCATTACTCTTAAATATATATGTGTACTATATAGTATCACATTTGGAAGTCTATATCAATGGGAAATCAAAATTTTCACTTCTATGTGCCTTGTTTTCATGAATAGTGATTTTAATAAGCTATTTTGTAACATATGTTTGTATAAGTAATTAAATGTTCAACAAAGACTAAAATACCCTCATACTACTATTGGGGGCCGGTTTTTAAGGTTGGTGACACACCACCGTTGTTAGCATGTTAAGAAAATAAAGAAGACTACTTAAGTTACCTTTTTACTTTAAAAGCATAAATATCTTCTAAAAGCAAGTTTATCACATCCTCTCATTTCTTTCCTTCATTTCCCACGGTTCCAAAACCATCTTCAACCTCTCTTCTTCATTCTCTCACGGTTTGCAATAGTACACACCACCATCTCCATCTTTGATCTCTTGTAAAATCTAGCTCACTTGTCCAAATAAAAAACAAACACCACAATCTCTTCCTCTCATCAAGCTCTTCACTTATACCTTCTTAAAATTCCAAGACCACCATTTCGGTGCCAAGGAGTTCCACCATTGAAGGAGCTTGAGCTTGTATTTTTACATATTGTTACTCTCCTTTGCTTCTAGGTAAGGAATCTCAAATAAAAACTACATTTCCTCCATGTTTTTGTTGTGACCGAAAATACCCATTGATGGAGCTCTTTGTGTGACTTTGTTCTAGCTTCATTCCAACTCTTCATGGACTAGGTGGAGTCCTCGCTTGTTATATATTCAACCTCTCTTCAAAGATCAAGGTAAAACAACTACATTAATGTTTTTGAAACAATGTAAAATTAGGGTTTACAATGAGATGAAGCTTATAGCTTGAATACTCATTATAATGTTTGTATATTGTTTAAAACTTGACAAAGAATCAAATACCTTACCGGTTTTTAAAGGAAACAAGAAAGAAGTTGTTTGCATAAGAGGTAAATCTACTAACCTAATGTTGTTTAATGCCTTAGGAGAAATGAGCTTATAATGCTTGTTAAAACTACCTAAAGAGCAAATGGTGAATGACTTAGTAAAGGTTTCTCAAGAGCTTAGTAAAAGGCATATGTGTTGTTGAGTGTATTTGCAGGTCAAAGGCAAATATATTGTGGAAATTCAGTGTTTATGATTTATGCATCTTAAGGGCCTAAGTGCCATGCAATCTAAATTATGCACTATATTGTGATGTGGTGCTATATGAGTGAAGTTTGTATAAGAAGTGCTTTATTTATTGATTTTTAGTGTTCTTGGTTGTTTGTTGGTGAAAACAATATGTTTTGGTTAGTAATGTTCTAGGAGAACCTATGTCGAAATTTAGGTAATAACGAGAAGTTCTAAGAGTTTAAAATGAGTTTGATAAGTTAAGGAGTATTTAGAATGGTTAAGTGTTTTCCTTGTGAAAGAAACATGCATTAAGGTGATTTAAGATGTGAGAAGGACTTAGGCATGATCTTGAGGTTTTAGTATGTACCAAAGTCATTTTGGACTTAGGTAAAGACTTAGGCAAACTTTGGTAAAATAAGGAGAAAGTGTAAACTTGAAAAAGGACTTCAAGAATGACATAAGGAATTAGTTGTGAGAAATGATGCTTGGGAGATGATGTTAAAATGAGGAGAAAGCATTTTGGGATAGTAGTTATCATAGGTATGAAACACCATTGGGAAAACTAAGGAGGAAATAACATAAGTGTTAGGAATTTCGGTTTGAAATGAGTAAATGTTTAAGGTGATAGATAATGAGTTTCATGGATGTTGTATGTGGATATAAGTGTACCAAATGTTGTTAGAAAACATTAAGAGGCTTTAGGAGAAGTTTGGTGAAGATTTGGCAAAGTTTGGGTAAGTTTAGAGGACGTCCGACCCAGGGGTCCGACCCAAGTTTGGGTCGGACAGCCTCTGTTAGACGTCAGGAAAATGTTTTGTAATGGTCCGACCCAGAAGGGTGGGTCGGACATGGGTCGGACGGTCATGTTTCAAAGGAGGTAAAATGTTCTGGAATGGTCCGACCCAGTCGAGTGAGTCGGACGTGGGTCGGACGGGCATGTTTTGTAAGACGAAAAATGTTCTGTAATGGTCCGACCCAGAAGGGTGGGTCGGACATGGGTCGGACATGTATGTTCTGAGGTTGATAAAATTCTCTGGAATGGTCCGACCCAGAAGGATGGGTCGGACATGGGTCGGACAAGGTAAGTTTCTCCAGACCCGAAAATCACTGGAAGTGTCCGACCCAGTTGTGGGTCGGACGGTGGGTCGGACATACCCAAAAACTTAAAAAAAAAAACAGAAAAGAATGTGACATATGTAGTTAACCCTAGGGGGTATAATGAAGGTAATCTAGGGTAAGTTAGACATTTAAACATGTCAAATAATCATGTTAAACACTTAGTAAATTTGGAGGTTAAGTAAGTTAATTAACCGACATTCTTGAATCATGTATAGGAGTGACCTACGGTGGAAACAAATCAAGGCAAGGACCAAGGTATGGTTTTCTTGCAGTCTGTTGTCTACCGGTTTACACCGGCTTGTGTGTTGTATGTTTTTCTGTGTGTTTATGACGTTATAAGATCTAAACATGTAATGAGTTTACAGTTGTTCATATTATTGTGATGTTATGATGTGACTCATTTCCTTTTGTGTGTGTCTAACATGACTTACCACTTATTGTGTATTGGTTGTTAAGTTCCACCATGAACTTCTAACAAGTGTTAACTGGGAAGTGAGGAATCCGGTTGTCCGGTCATGCATGTAAGTTAAGAGTAGATATCTGAATCAGATTCGACTCTTATGTTGTTAAGATTGTTCTCCTTAATTTGGCGTTCGATCTCCCGCTAGCTTCCTCCAAAGCTTACCTATTCTGACTTATGATCGGTTTAGTGGGAACATGTGTTTGTGTGGTGTGTTCGGGTCACTAAATCCGAACCATCTGTGACTTAAGTTACTCGTTCGACTAACAGAACGGTAATGAGTGTGTGTAACGAGCTTAACATGAGGGTGAATTATTCTCTAGGCTCTTGTATTATTTGACCCTTGTGGTTTGTTATTGTGGAACGAAGATCCACTGTGTATGTGATGTTGTGTTGTGCACTATTGATGCTATGCCACATGTTATGTTATGTTATGTATATAAATGAATGCCATGTTATCTTGACAATTAGTTGCGCGTATCCCGGTAGCCGATGGGCTGCGCGTTAACCATACCACCAGCCAAGGGTTGCTGACCCCCTCGGGGGATCCATATTTCTTATACTGCAGGATGAGGATCGAAGAAGCGGAGTGGCTTTAGATCCTAGGATGCAGGTTTACTTTTGATTACTTTTGGATGTTGGCCCGGGATGCGCCTGTGCTCCCGTGGCTGTATATATTGGTTATGATCGGGTTACAGTGATGTTTAACAGTGAAGGATGTATGTAATACTCGGTATTGTATATGATGTATTTATGGTTTAGTTCTATGCTCGGGAGTCTGATCATCAGACCGGTACACTTGTATTTATTCTGCCTTGTCAACCGCGTGGGTGGTTGACGGCGTTGTAGCACCGAAGCGTTAGTTACTGTTTAGTTATTTATTTCCGCTGCGATTTCATTTAGTGTTATGTGCGTAGTAGGGTGTTACAAGAATATTGGACGTGGGTCTGCTGGAAAGTTGTGGTGTGCCGTGATTCCTGTACACTCAGCCTTAATGACCACCTTTATTATTAATAAAGGTGCATCGGTTACCATGTATGCATGAGATATAACCGTGAGTTAGTGATGGTGTGAGTGTGGTCCTCTCTGTATAAAGTGTAGCGGACAATTGAATTTGATGTCAATGATTCCTATCTCCCAATGAATAAATAATGATGTGATGATTCTTCAATGATAGTAGCCGGCATGTGCTTTGTGAGTGTGCATAATGATTCGACAATAATCAATTCAATTTAGCTTCTGTGCACTCACGTGGTGTACTCCTGCAACTTGAAAGTGATATAACAAAAATCATATTGTATATATGATAATGAGAGATGACTAATCATCAATAATAAAGTGCAGCAGTAAAGCGTGAAAAGTGATAGCAAATGATGGAGTAATGATAGAATAATAAAGGAGTCATGATGATGTTGATCCAATGTGTGAGTGCATGCTTTTACGTGAGTGTAGATTAAAATCATGTGGGTAATAAACGATAATGATGGTTAATTCATGATTAATTAATCATGAATTAATCATGACATAAAGTATTTAATTTTAAGTATTTTTCCTACATTCGACACATAAAATATATCAGTACCCATTAAACATAAATCTAAGGAAAAACATATGATAAGTGAGAAATATAGCATGAATTATTATAAAAATAGGAAGAGTTAAAACCCTAAAAATAGATGTATTTCGCACTTATCAAACTTCCTCACACTTAGCTTTTGCTTGTCCTCAAGCAAATATAGAATAAAACCATCTCTATGGTTGTAGTATTGAAACTCAAGATTAAACAGCTGCTGATGGAAAACAAGCAAAATGACAATCAAAAGAAAAGTTCTGCTACTAGCTGTAGGTTTTCACAAACAGTGAAAAAGAGAGTGGAGTTTAAAAGCATGGAGAAGTTAGATTATAGAACTGAAACAGAATTGTTTGGGATCCTCCAGCGTTTCTTTCTCTATCCTCTTGATGACAAGGGGTGTGAAGTAACACCTCATTCCGTGATACCTTTCAACACCACATACTCATGATCAGAATAAGCATAAATGAATTACACATTTAACTTTCCAAAGTTCCTTTTTCTTAACATTCTGTTCTGCCATTTGCATATTTAATTCATCCCCTCAGACTTTTCTCTTCACTCATGTAGCGGCTTTGGGCCTTCTATCCCAGATCACAAGACCTTAGGTAGATGGGTGATGAGGCACCCCAAGGACTTAATAACCGAATGAAGAGGTCTGTTTTGGTTCAGAAATTTTGATTCAGATCAGCGGAGTACCTTGCCTTATCCTTTCATTCCAAACTTTCACAACGTTCCCAAGACCCCAAACTAGACCAATTCAGTTTTCATAATCAGCTAATCCACCAAATTTCAGTGAAAACAGATATTATTTGAATAAAACTAAATAAACAAACAGCCTAGAGTAGAAAGATTCTTGAGGTGGTCATCAGGCTCGTTTTCAACACTTCCAAAAAAGAATATTTATTTATTTTATTTTTTTTTTTTCGGCCACTTAAAAAAGATAATTTTTTTCAAAATAAGAGGACAAACAAAACAAATGTGGCATTAAGTGCAATGACAATATTTAGAAAGCACTCCTACTTCCTCACACTTAAGAGGAGCAATGTCCTCATTGTTCATAAATTTAACCAAGAAGAGGACTTTCTAAATATTGCAAACTCATCAAGGATTTCATTCAAGACAACAATGGACTGATATAAAATAAGCATTAAGCACGATAGATCATCGTAGGCTGAACACATTAAAAACAAAGGAAATGGAAACTCCCCTGATATCGTAGATTGAGGAAGGTTCCCTTCCTCACACTTAAGCTCGTGCTTGGGGTAGTAGCCTTCCTCACACTTGCGTTCATTCAAGTGTCCAGCCTTGGAGAGCATCAAACACCATAAAAAAATGTTTTTCACCTGCACACACTCACAATTACCACAAAAACGCTAAAAGCGTTGCATTAAAAGCACATGCACCATTGTCACTTCTAAGTGAAAGAAAAAAAAAAACAAAAATAAAACCATAAAAAAAAATAAAAATAAAATAAAACATAAATGTTAACCACTGGGCTGCCTCCCAGTAAGCTGTCTGTCTTTATAGTCTTTGGCTAGACTACTGCTTCGTTATCCTGGATCAAAAATTAAAGTTGACAGTGGTGCCAACGGGGATATGAAGTGGCCAGCAATCAGGATTAAACCACCTGGATCAAAACAAAGTGTTACCTCAACAAATAAAATAGGAAAATAAATGCTCCAAAGAACCTGGTCCTTGAGGAGGTATTGACGGTAACAGGTCTTAAGCAGAAGACCAGGTGTTGATTGTTGTTCTTCCTCAAACTGGAGGACGTAAACATTTTCCTCGTATAGGTGAGGCTCGAAAAGGTTTTTATACTGGAAAAGTGGTGGTGGTTCTTTCTTCTCAAATTCGAGGATGTAAGCATCATCATCTTCTGGATAGAGCAAGGAGAAGGAGGAGAGAAAACTGTCTGCAGTAGGGTGTACTTCATCATGAACCGCTTTGCTCCTTGGTTTTTGCAATATTAGAACTAGCTGAGTTTTTAACTCCGCAATTGTGTCTTCCAAATCAGCAAAGAACTTCAGTTTGTTCATGTAGAAATCTTCTCCTTCAGGTTGTTCGACAACATTGTTTATGATTGTATTGTGTTGTGGAACACCTATATTCTGCAGGTAGTCTGGTTGATCCGCTAACCACAATTGCTCTTGAAATTCAAGACAGTCCTCGATCTCATGAGGTCCCGAACAATGTGAGCAATATATATCTTGGGAATAATAGGAATCCCAATCGAATTCTTCCCCACTTGCCATTATTAGTCAGAAATAACTAATAACAAAAATAATTGTCAATCAAATCCTTTGCCACATTTTTTTAGAATAAAATAAAACGAAAACTAATGCTATAAAAATTAAAAAGGACAGAAATAAATTGCAAGAATTTAAATGACAGTAATTTAAATGACAGAACTTAAATAACTGGAATTTAAATGACAATAAAGTAAAGAAACGGAATTTAAATAACAAAAAAATAAATGACTGAAAATTAAATGGAAAAATTAAATGACAAGGAAATTTAAATGACGATAAATAAATAACTGAAATTTAAATGGCAGAATTTAAATAACAGGGAAATAAATAGCTGGAAATTAAAATGACAAGATTAAATAACTGATGTTGAAATGACGATAAGTAAATTACAGGAATTAAATAACTGTAATTTAAAAGACTGAATTTAAATGACAATAAAATAAATAAGTCAAATATTAAATGACAATAACAAAAATAAACAGATTAAACAGCACAGAAATACAGTAAACGGTAAATATAAATAGCAGACAAAAATAAACAGAATTACGAAACAAAATAATAAACCAAAATTATGAACTGAATTGCGAAACAAAAATTAAAATAGAAAACAAAATATTAGAAACAAAAATATAAACAGAAAAAAATAAAAACAAAAATAAAGGAACAAAATATTATAATATAACAAATGAATTAACCAAGGCTTAGGGACTAGACAAAGTCAAGTCCCCGGCAACGGCGCCATTTTGTAAATGATTTATTTGATGTATTAAAAGTCTATAAACAATCCTAGAAGATAACAAATCAATAGACCGTCGGGTTGCAAAAATCCCCGTCGTAGTAGTATAGCAATTTAGAAGCGACCAGGTGTCAATCCACGGGACTGGAGGTAAATAAGTCTAGCCTAAGACAATGGGTAATTCAAAGGGGTTGTTTTTGTTTTTAGGATTTAAATAAATAACAAGAACGTGATAATTAAAATAACAGACAGGAAAATAAATAACATATAAAATAAAGTGATAGATGATATGGATGAACGAGACTCTGGGTTCAGGTTATAACCGATTGATCAATTGTGTCTGCTGGTTAATTAAAGACAAATTGGCAAAATTCCTAATATTTTCTTAAGAGCTAAATCCTAGTCTCAGAAGAACTCGTTTACCCGAAATGCGGGGTCTAGTCTAGACTCGAGCAGAAACATATGTAAACGGATTAAGTACGAGGAATAATAATTTGCGTCTGCAGGAATAGTTAATTAATCCAATCAATAATTCCACAGATATACAGATTAATTTAACCGATCTATTTATCACTTGGTCGGATCAAAATTGATTTATTAAAGCAGTTCAATAAACTCATGACATTTATTAAAAACGCAAGAATAACATTAATCGTAACAATCCGTAATTAATTAAAACCAGAAAATATAAATTACATGATTAAAACAAACTGAAATAAACCATCCCCTAGAGTAAATCCTCTAAACCGACATAATAAATAAATAGACAGAATAAGAAATCATCTTATCTGACATCCGGATATTGCTTTGTTATTTGGACTGAAAATATATCGGTTTGTAGGTTGAATAATGGATGAATGGAGAATGGGATGAATGTTTATGTCGTGGGTGCTATTGTGGATCGATGGAGTGTGTGATGGATGATATGGAAGGAGGTGTTGTCATATGGGGGCGTGTGAAAATGGTGTACTGGGATGAAGTGAACGGTGGTCTGGGATGGAGTGAGCGGTGATGGTGTAGATCGATGGTGGTGGTCTGGGATGGAGTGAACGGTGTGTTCAATGTATATATATAGAGTTTTCTTCAAGCTCAGGATGATGGTGTATTTGATGGGTGTAATGATGGAAAGTAATGAAAAAACGTTCGTAGTGTTGGAAAGGAGAACATGCTGTAAAGGAAGAATATTGGACGTGGGTTATGGTGTGCTGTGATTCCTGTACACTCAGCCTTAATGACCACCTTTATTAATTAATAAAGGTTCATCGTTTACCATATATGCATGAGATATAACCGTGAGTTAGTGATGGTGTGAGTGAGGTCCTCTCTGTATAAAGTGTAGCGGACAATTGAATTTGATGTCAATGATTCCTATCTCCCAATGAATAAATAATGATGTGATGATTCTTCAATGATAGTTGCCGGCATGTGCTCTGTGAGTGTGCATAATGATTCGACAATAATCAATTCATTTAGCTTCCGTGCACTCACGTGGTGTACTCCTGCTGTGAGCCTCGATTTTAAACCCTATCCTATGTTGATTAAGGCTGATTAGGATCTGATTGGGTTTTAGGTCCACTTATAGCCTAAGATTAATAACTATGTCATATAACAATAATTATTAAAACCTAAGCTAGCTCACTGGAACCTATTATGAGTCGCCACCTAATTTTAACCTAGATCAAATTAGGAAAGGAGAGTTCGGGTTCGGGGGCTTGATATTCGACTTAATTAGGGTTCAATTACTTTCATTACCCTTCCTAGGTCGTTTTTCCTCTACTTAGTTTATTTACGGCTTATTACGAGTCGTTTTAACCTAAGTGCGCGAGCTTCTGTTTTTTTTGTTTTTTAGCATTTTTTGACAGAGAATTAAAGTGAAATTAAAAGCTACCTAAACTAGGGTTTCGGAGGCAGAATTAGGTCAAATTTTGCTTACGTCCGTAGCCACGGACCAAACGTCCGAGACCACGGACCCCAGTTAACCTAAACATACAGAAAAGTCGAAATTAAAGGAAAACAAAAATTTGCAAAGTCCGGGGCCACGGACAGGATGTCCGTGGGCCCGGACATCGTTAGAAAAACCTAAGTTTTGAATTTTTAAAATCCCGCCGCCGTCCGTGGGTGTCCGAGCTTACGGACAGGGAGTCCGGGACCCCGGACACGACGTCCGTGGGTGCGGACAGCCCTCGGACGGCGGCTTTGAGGCTGTTCCCGAAGGTGTTTTCGGCTCAAATTTTATGGGTGCGTAGCCTGAAAGATGTACAATACGTTAGTGGTCGAAAGTTCTCAATTTGAATTCGAATTATGCACGAAACTTGGTAAACAAGTTATTGGACAGAAGCTTGAATAAACAGCAATACAGAAGCGTACGAAGGTTAGTTTAAGCCCAAATTTTGAGGCAAGACAGATAATACCGTGGTGAATCAGAGAAGTGGAGTTTCTACCTGTTTTACCTTCGGATTCACAACGTTTCTTCACACCAGGATTCGTCGAGTGCTCCGTTGATGGCAGACCCGAGAGGATTTCGACCCAAGCTTCTGGTTGTTGGTTGTTCTTGCTGTTCTTCACGTTTTAGAGGTGTTTTTGTGAGGTTTTGATGATTATTGTGCTTTGGGGATTGGAAAACGTGTTTAGATGGTGATTTCGGGGGATTTTCAGTATGATTTGGGTGGCCGGTGTTGGAAAACGTGAGAGAGAGAGAGGAGGCCGTGTTTTTCTGACTCTCTAGGGTTCTTCAGTATGTGAGGTTCCCCTTTTATCCAAAAACCTATCCCCTTATATAGACTTTCTTAAAGATAAAGAGAATCTAGTAAAAGTAAGATTTTTCGATATTTTAACTAAGTAACTTCCCAAAGGAATTTTGCTATGAAATTTTAACCACATGTCAAGAATGGATATTATGAATTTTCTGAGGTGGAAACGAATTTTTAAATGCTGGAGCATTTTTAAATTGAATTTCTCGTCAGATTCAGTCAGAAATTACTAGAAAATTATTGGAAATTCGAAAAATCAGAATTCCAACGCCATTATGCTTAAAATGTCATCCTCTATCATGGGTTAAAATATCAAAGCATTTCGAGCTGATTTGGGCACCCTTTGGAGGAGAGAGAAAGCCTATAGGAGAACTCAGAAGCCTTAAAAATTACGAAAACGCCCCTGACAATGACGAAACTGCTCCTCAGGCCCTGGAACACGCCGATCGGGCCGGAGTCTCTTACTGTTTGATGGAGATGGCTCTCACAACCTCGTAGACCTTAACCAGGGGGTCAAAATTTTGGGTATAACAGATTGCCCCCCGTCAACTGGACTTTGTAACGAATGTGAAAAGTCTGGTTGATGCTTGAGTGGTGCCCCAAAATTTTGTACTCCACAGAATCCTCCACGTTGTGTGAAACCGGGTTAACGATGCCCAGCAATTCGGAGGCGCTGACTAAGCTACAAAGCATTGTCGAGCTTTTCTAAGGCGCTGACTACCTAAAGGTAATAATGAGGTAATGTCAGACTATTCTAAGGTGCCGACTACCTATAAGGATGATACGATGTCAAGCTATTCTAAGGCGTTGACTACCTAAAATGATGATATGCTGTCGAGCTATTCTAAGGCGCTGACTACCTAAAGTGATGAAAATGATGTCAAGCTATTCTAAGGCGTTGACTACCTGAAATGATGATATGTTGTCGAGCTATTCTAAGGCGCTGACCACCTAAAGTGATGAAAATGATGTCAAGCTATTCTAAGGCGTTGACTACCTAGAATGTGAAACTGGATGCAGATGCAAGAATGCTGAAATGCTAATGATGCAAATGATGCTGATTGATGATAATGCCGATGGTGTTGATGATGCTGATGATGCTGATGATGCTGATGATGCTGATGATGCTCGGATGCTTCCGGGGACCAAAACCCGTGCCGATGCTCCTGGCTGGACCCAATGTGGACTTATTGCCATCGCCCCCCAAGCCGGTGTGCGGGATAACTCCTGGTAAAAACCCTGGGGACTTATTGCCTTTGCCCACCATTCGTTGATCCCAAAAAATAAGTTGACATCGCAAAAGGAGGATTTATTGCCATCACCTCGCCAACTTTCTGTTGCCAGGTCTTGTGACGCGCCTGGGTAATGCAGCTAGGTCTTATGACGATCCCATATGAATGAGATGAATGCAATGTGTTTAATGAGAGTGGGTAAGCTAAAAGGTAATGCTAGGTCTTACTACGAGCCTAAGGGAATGCAACTAGGTCTTATGACGAGCCTAAAGGGAGGTTCTAGGTCTTATGACGAGCCTAAAGGTTGGATCTAGGTCTTATGACGAGCCTAAAGGATGGTTCTAGGTCTTATGACGAGCCTAAGGGAAAGCAACTAGGTCTTATGACGAGCCTAAGGAATGCAACTAGGTCTTATGACGAGCCTAAAGGTTGGATCTAAGTGAAAGTGAGCCGAGTGTATGGTGGGTCCAAAAGGATGTAGAAGGATTAGGTTTATGTCGAACCTAGAGAAGGTAGGGCTCAAGATGGGCCTGAGTGTGAAGGTAAGGCTCAAGGCGGGCCTGCGGGTGTTTGAGTGTGAAGGTAGGGCTTAGGACGGGCCTGCGGATGTTTGAGTGTGAAGGTAGGGCTTAGGACGGGCCTGTGGATGTTTGAGTGTGGAGGTAGGGCTTAGGACGGGCCTGTGGATGTTTGAGTGTGGAGGTAGGGCTTAGGACGGGCCTGAGGATGTTTGAGTGTGGAGGTAGGGCTTAGGACGGGCCTGTGTGATATGAAGAGGGTTTGACCCTTTGGGTTTTGGATTTTTGGGACTCAATCGGTGTCTTTGTTGCAATTGTTGGGACCAACAATTGCCCCCAGTATTTTTCCTTAAGGCAATCCGAGTTTTTTAGGATTTTATGGCATTCGATCGGAACGATCGATTGCCCCCAGTATTTTCTTTGATTAACTGCACAAAACAAGTCTCACTCTCACAAGGTCAGGGTTTATCTTGATGTGGTGCTTTCTATCTACACTCAAAGTATTTGATGCTTGCGCTCGTACTCTCCTTTTGGGTCAAGACATCTCAACCACCATTGAATTTGACATTTGTTCGTTTACCACTCATCGTCAACCTTGTTACTTGTCACGTGATTGGATACACAACTACTAAGTCGGAAGTCTTTTGAGCTTATAACATGGCTATAGGGTGTAATGAAAGACAATGGGACGATGGAGGAATGTTTAGGATATGTGGAGCTCTAAGGGTGACCAAGCTGCCAACTTGCGCCGTCTCTCGGACTTGCTTTCTTTGTCCTGAAGTCGTTCTGGCTAACTTCGTGATGACTTCGCTTGGAACTCTGGATATTTGAATTGTTCATTGCATCCTTTTCCTTCTTCCAATTTTGGGTTTCTTCAAGGCTTTTCAGGTTGCCTTCTTTGGATTTCTTTCCTTTCGGGGTTCTTGTGTTTCCCGGTTTTGAACTTTGAGAGCTGTTTTGATGTTAGCTCATTTGGATCCTGTGTCACTTTGGGACCATTTGCGGATCATTTCGTCATGCTGGTAGCGGTTTTGCTTCTTCTTCTGGACTTGTGAAGTTACTGTTTGGAAGTCGGGCTCCTTGCTTCCTTTGGTCACCGGGTCGGTTATTCATCATTGGCTAGCTTGTTTGTGGAGCTTGCAATATTGTGAAAGAGGTCATATATGAAAAGCTCAGCGGGGGTGCCTAGGGTTTAATGCCTGGGTTTATAGGCTTTTGGCTGTGTGGTGCTGTACCTAGGTGCTTCGTCATCCCTAATAGTTGTGTATCCTTTCTTTGTTACTTTTTACAGGTTTAAGCGTAAATTCACAAAATATCTCCTTCGATCGGAGTCATGCCGCTTGTCTTACCTTTGAATGTGACCTCTCTGGAGCCGTGTAAAAATGACACGCTCTTTCGCTCTTGGTTTTACCGCTCAAGGCACTCTCGCGAAATGTTCACTCAGAGACTTGTTTGCGCATTTAAAGAAAAGAAATAAACATTATCGTTCCTTAACTCAGATTGCCCCCAGTATCGTTGCGGGGTTTCCTTGACAAACCTTAGAATGCCCAGCTTTTTTTTGAGGAGGGGTGATTACATGTGTGATGGTAAACGATGGTGGGTGCGGTGAATGCTGATGATTTATTTTTTTGTTTTGTTTTCTTTGGTGGGGCAGCAGTTTTGTTTTTATGTATCAGGTGGAATAGCAAAAATAAGTGATGTGATATACGTGGTGGCTGCAATGGAGGTGATGAATGTCTGGACGGGAAAGTGGTTCTGTACAAGGCACATGAGAGCAAAAGCTCTGTTTCTAACGCCTAAGGTACACCCCATAAAGGAATTTCGCGCTAGGTGTTCGGACGATGGTTTAATTCACTCAGCCTAAAGAAGAAAGCACAGCAAGAACAAGAACCTCTTTTTATTAATGTTTCCTAGAGTGTTACAAAATGAGACAATGATTGTCATGAGGACAAACCTAGCAATGAAAATATGCTTATGCATAGAACTTCTTGAGCTTATCCAAGTTGACTAATCCCGGGAGTTCTTCTCCGGTACTTGCTAGAACTAAACTTGCTGCACCATATGAGAACAGTTGTCTCACCAAGTATGGCCCCCACCATTTGGGTCTGAATTTCCCCCTCGGATCTGGTAGATCAGCCCTAAGTTGCTTTAGCACAAGATCACCCTCTTGAATTCCCCGCTGTTTGACTCTGTTGAAAACTCGGGCCATTTGCTTCTGGTAGACCTGGATACATTCAAGGGCTCGTAATCTTTTCTCATCCAAGAAAGCCAAACTGTCGAGCCTTTTCTCCTCCCACTCAGACTCGGGTATTTGCAGCTCGCTCATGACCCGTAGGGCCTTTATCTTTATCTCAATGGGCAGTACTGCCTCAGTCCCGTAAACCAGGGAATAGGGAGTAACCCCAGTGGCTGTCTTTACTGATGTCCTGTAACCCCAAAGAGCCATTGGTAATTTGAATGACCAATCCCGGTAGGTGTCGACCATCTTGGCTAGAATCCTCTTGATGGTCTTATTTGCCGCCTCAACGGCTCCGTTTGCCTGTGGCGGGGTAGGGTGAGGAATGATGATGTCGAATTCCATATTTCCTCATGAGTTGCTCGGTTTCAGCCTTGAACTGAACGCCATTGTCTGTAACAATTTCGAAAGGCATCTATCTGCAGATAATCTCACTTTCAATAAACCGTGCTGTTTGCTTGGCTCCCAATTGGGCAAAAGATTTAGCCTCTACCCACTTGCTGAAATAATCAATCGCCACTAGGATGTAACGATGGCCATTCGACGCCTTGGGATGTATTTCCCCGATGATATCGACTCCCCATGAAGCAAAGGGCCAGGGCGATGCCATATGGTGCAAGGGGAGAGCTGGGAGGTGTTTTAAATCTGCATGGATTTGACACTTCTGGCATCTTTTGACGTATTGTTGACAGTCGTTTTCCATGGTCGTCCAATAATATCCGTGTCTCAGAATCTTGCGTGCCAGGGTGTGTCCACTCATATGAGTCCCACATACTCCAGCATGGACTTCGTCCATTGCCATTCTTGCCTCAATTTGCGAAAGGCACCTGTGAAGGGCCCCAGACGGCATCCTTTTGAATAGCCGCCCTGCCACTATCGTGTAACCGAGAGCCAGTTTTCGAATTGCCAAACGATCCTGCTTGCTGGCATCCTCTGGGTATACTCCCTTTCTACGAATTTCTTGATGTCCTGAAACCATGGCTCTTCGTCCACCGATATCGCACTTATTTGAAAAGAAGGTTCATGCCGAAGGGTTACTTGGAAAAGGATATGCTGCGCATCTTCTGGCATTTCAAGAGAAGAGGCGAGGGACGCCAGGGAATCCGCAAAGGCATTTCGTGATCTGGGAACATGGGTGAAGCTGATGTTTCTGAAGGCCTTTTCGAGCTGTACTAGATGGCGGGATGACGGCACTAGCTTCTCATCCCTAACTTCCCACTCGTTGTTGATGTGACACACAACCAAGAAAGAATCACCAAAGACTTCAATATCCACTACCCCCAAACCCAGTGCCGTCTCGAGGCCCAGGATGCAGGCTTCATACTCAGCCATATTGTTAGTTACTTTGTAGCCTAACTTGATATGGGTTGGCAATTGCAAACCCTCCGGTGAGATGAGCAGAATACCCACTCCATAACCATTCTTATTGGCAGATCCATCAAAATATAACTTCCACATCCCTTTTTTTATTGTCATCACGTGTTCATCAGGAAAATCATCGTTGCAAAGCGACTCTTCAGCAATTGGATTATCAGCCAAATGCTCCGCTATTACCGACCCCTTAATAGCTTTTTGCACGCAAAATTTGATGTCGAACTCTGACAGCAAAAGGGACCACCGTGACAACCGGCCGGTTAGAACCGGTTTTTTATCATGTACTTGATTGGATCCATTCGAGAGATCAAGTGAATTTCAACCCCTAACAAGTAATGTCGAAGTTTCTTTACTGCCCACACGAGTGCTGCACAGGTTTTGTCGATGGAGGAGTACCGAGTCTCTGCATCCACCCATTTCTTGCTAAGGTAATAGATGGCGTATTCACGAGGCGGGTCACCCTGGTTTTGAGCCAACATAAGCCCCATGGAGAACTCATGAGCTGCCAAGTAGAGGATCAAGGCTTCCCTTCGATCGGCGGCACACCAAAACAGGTGGCTCCTGTAAATATTCTTTAACCCTCTCGAATGCCTGTTGGCTTTGTTCATTCCATCTTTTCGGAGCATCTTTCTTCAAGAGTTTGAAGATCGGCTCGCATATCTCAGTCAGGTTTCGATGAAACGACTAATGTACTGCACCCGTCCCAGAAAGCTTCTAACCTCTTTTTCAGTTTTTGGTGGCTGCATGTCCCTGATTGCTGCGAGTTTGTCCGGGTCAATCTCAATGCCCTTTGGCGTTATCATGAAACCAAGCAACTTCCCACCAGTTACCCCAAAGCTACACTTTTCCGGATTCAGGCGCATCTTGTACTGTCGGATGCGTTCAAAGAACTTCCGGAGGTTAACTAAATGATCGCTTCGCTCTCTGTTTAGCTTTCACAATCATGTCGTCCACATAGACCTCAACTTCTTTATGCATCATATCATGAAGGATTGTGGTTGCAGCTCTTTGATAAGTGGCACCCGCATTCTTCAGACCAAAAGGCATTACATTCCAACAATAAGTTCCCCACTGTGTGGTGAAAGATGTTTTGTCCTGATCCTCCCTCGCCATTCTTACCTGATTGTACCCGGAGAATCCATCCATGAATGAGAAAAGCTGATGTCCCGAAGCTCCGTCGACCATGACGTCAATGTGTGGTAATGGGAAGCTGTCTTTTGGGCTGGCCTTATTAAGGTCTCTATAATCAATGCAGACCCTAATTTTCCCATTTTTCTTCATTACCACAACAATATTGGCGAGCCAGAGGGGATACTTGACAACTTTAATGAAACCGACCCGGAGCAGCTTTTCTATCTCCTCTTTTACCTTAACCTGCAGCTCTGGCTTCAAACGTCGCAACTTTTGAATTTTAGGTGCCACATCAGGATATGTCGGATATGGTGTTCTGCTATTTCTGGGTCTATCCCTGGCATATCGGCGTAACTCCAAGCGAAGACATCTTCAAATTCCCCAAGCAGACCTATCAGCTCATCTCTTTCATCTTTGCTCAAAGACACACCCAATTTAACCATCCTGGGGGGCTATCAGATGTCCCCAGATTAACTTCGGTGGTGTCTTCTATGGGCTGTGCCTTAGGGACCTTTGTTTCTAGTTCACTCAAAATTCCCTCATCATCAAGATCTATGGGAGCTTCCGGAGATTCACTACTGGCATGGTTGAATTCTTCAAGAGGGTTGACCACTGGAGGGGCTTCTGGTGAATTGACCTGGGCTTCCAAACCTTCCACCGCAAAAGCATGTTTTGCCTCAAGCCTTATGAGGTCGCTACTGGAATTTGCTGAATTAGACATATCGAAGTCCCCGGGTTTGCCCCTGGTTACCTGTTTTAATTTTCCTCTGGTTAGCAAAGGTTTGCGCAAGGGTCGGTGTCCATCAATATTCTAGGTTTGATAATGGCCTTACGGATCATACAAGTTCAACATGTCCTCGCTTGACGTTCTAACCGACTTGGGTATGGATCGATCCGGAGAAGTGCTTGGGGGTGCAGGCCCAGGTCACCACAAGGAATAGGGCTTGCACGCTATTCTCTTTGGGCTTCCTCACTTTTTTCACATCACCTAAAAGGTGTGCGTCTACGGTCGGGTCTTTGACTGACCAAACAATGGGCTTGGTAAGGGTACTGCCAGGAAAATGCTTGGGGCTAAAGCCCAGGTATTAAGGGGGTGTGGTTAGGCGACACCCTCCTCTTTTCCCCCACTTATTCACATCACCTAAAAGGTGTGAGTCCCTGACAGGGGACCCTCAAACGGGTCCCAGAGTGGAATTGGTTTGCGTGGACCCTCGCTCTCATATGATGCAAGGGTGCAAAAATTAAAGTGCGCACAGAAGTAAACAAACAGAGTAATAAAGCCATAAATAAACATTTTCGAGTTAAACCCTCTTTCTTAAAATTAAACAAGTTAAAATTAAGAAGTTTGTCCCCAGCAGAGTCGCCAGTCTGTGAGCCTCGATTTTAAACCCTATCCTATGTTGATTAAGGCTGATTAGGATCTGATTGGGTTTTAGGTCCACTTATAGCCTAAGATTAATAACTATGTCATATAACAATAATTATTAAAACCTAAGCTAGCTCACTGGAACCTATTATGAGTCGCCACCTAATTTTAACCTAGATCAAATTAGGAAAGGAGAGTTCGGGTTCGGGGGCTTGATATTCGACTTAATTAGGGTTCAATTACTTTCATTACCCTTCCTAGGTCGTTTTTCCTCTACTTAGTTTATTTACGGCTTATTACGAGTCGTTTTAACCTAAGTGCGCGAGCTTCTGTTTTTTTTTTGTTTTTAGCATTTTTTGACAGAGAATTAAAGTGAAATTAAAAGCTACCTAAACTAGGGTTTCGGAGGCAGAATTAGGTCAAATTTTGCTTACGTCCGTAGCCACGGACCAAACGTCCGAGACCACGGACCCCAGTTAACCTAAACATACAGAAAAGTCGAAATTAAAGGAAAACAAAAATTTGCAAAGTCCGGGGCCACGGACAGGATGTCCGTGGGCCCGGACATCGTTAGAAAAACCTAAGTTTTGAATTTTTAAAATCCCGCCGCCGTCCGTGGGTGTCCGAGCTTACGGACAGGGAGTCCGGGACCCCGGACACGACGTCCGTGGGTGCGGACAGCCCTCGGACGGCGGCTTTGAGGCTGTTCCCGAAGGTGTTTTCGGCTCAAATTTTATGGGTGCGTAGCCTGAAAGATGTACAATACGTTAGTGGTCGAAAGTTCTCAATTTGAATTCGAATTATGCACGAAACTTGGTAAACAAGTTATTGGACAGAAGCTTGAATAAACAGCAATACAGAAGCGTACGAAGGTTAGTTTAAGCCCAAATTTTGAGGCAAGACAGATAATACCGTGGTGAATCAGAGAAGTGGAGTTTCTACCTGTTTTACCTTCGGATTCACAACGTTTCTTCACACCAGGATTCGTCGAGTGCTCCGTTGATGGCAGACCCGAGAGGATTTCGACCCAAGCTTCTGGTTGTTGGTTGTTCTTGCTGTTCTTCACGTTTTAGAGGTGTTTTTGTGAGGTTTTGATGATTATTGGTGCTTTGGGGATTGGAAAACGTGTTTAGATGGTGATTTCGGGGGATTTTCAGTATGATTTGGGTGGCCGGGTGTGTGGAAAACGTGAGAGAGAGAGAGGAGGCCGTGTTTTCTGACTCTCTAGGGTTCTTCAGTATGTGAGGTTCCCCTTTTATCCAAAAACCTATATCCCCTTATATAGACTTTCTTAAAGATAAAGAGAATCTAGTAAAAGTAGATTTTTCGATATTTTAACTAAGTAACTTCCCAAAGGAATTTTGCTATGAAATTTTAACCACATGTCAAGAATGGATATTATGAATTTTCTGAGGTGGAAACGAATTTTTTAAATGCTGGAGCATTTTTAAATTGAATTTCTCGTCAGATTCAGTCAGAAATTACTAGAAAATTATTGGAAATTCGAAAAATCAGAATTCCAACGCCATTATGCTTAAAATGTCATCTCCTCTATCATGGGTTAAAATATCAAAGCATTTCGAGCTGATTTGGGCACCCTTTGGAGGAGAGAGAAAGCCTATAGGAGAACTCAGAAGCCTTAAAAATTACGAAAACGCCCCTGACAATGACGAAACTGCTCCTCAGGCCCTGGAACACGCCGATCGGGCCGGAGTCTCTTACTGTTTGATGGAGATGGCTCTCACAACCTCGTAGACCTTAACCAGGGGGTCAAAATTTTGGGTATAACACCTGCAACTTGAAAGTGATATAATAAAAATCATAATGTATATATGATAATGAGAGATGACTAATCATCAATAATAAAGTGCAGCAACAAAGCGTGAAAAGTGATAGCAAATGATGGAGTAATGATAGAATAACAAAGGAGTTATGATGATGTTGATCCAATGTGTGAGTGCATGCTTTTACGTGAGTGTAGATTAAAATCGTGTGGGTAATAAACGATAATGATGGTTAATTCATGATTAATTAATCATGAATTAATCATGACATAAAGTATTTAATTTTAAGTATTTTTCCTACATTCGACACATAAAATATATCAGTACCGATTAAATATAAATCTGAGGAAAACATATGATAAGTGAGAAATATAGCATGAATTATTATAACAAATAGGAAGAGTTTAAAACCCTAAAAATAGATGTATTTCGCACTTATCAACAACTTGTGGAGCAAAGATAAGTATTATTAGCAGCGGCCTTTGTTGGTGCTAATTGTGGATTAATTAGTTTAATTAATTAAGTGGGTAAAAAGAAGTTGCTATGATTAAACTTAAAATTCCTATTATTTTTGCTATAATTTGAGAATTTTATGGTTTGATAAGTGGCACTAATTTGGCTAAAATCTAGTTGATTAAATTACTTATGTTAGAATTCTAGATTTATGCATATTAAAGGAGGGTATTAGTAAAAACAAATTTGCATCGAAATAAAGATAATATAAATATTATGAAGTTAAAACAATATAATACTAAACTAAAGTTAACGTAAATTTACTAAATCAATAAACGTGTAATTTGTTTAAAAGAAGTGGAGAAGAA
This sequence comes from Limonium bicolor, assembly GCA_023374045.1. Classification (NCBI taxonomy): domain Eukaryota; kingdom Viridiplantae; phylum Streptophyta; class Magnoliopsida; order Caryophyllales; family Plumbaginaceae; genus Limonium; species Limonium bicolor. The sequence goes on from CM041780.1 coordinate 301,641,720, forward strand.
AAGGGAACCTAATAATGGTTTAGTACATTGGTTAAAAATAGTCCGTGGATTTAGGATTTAAAATACATATATATGTATACTTACCGTTAAGGAAAATAATAAGTTAATAAGCAATTAATTAAGTCAATAAATTTTGGGGTTGAATAAGCGGTTGGTTAGATTAATAAATTATTAAGTAATAAATCAAAATTGGAGATTTGTTTAGAGGAGTAATACAAAGAGAAATATTAACTGTTTTTAAAGGATTAGTAATTTGAGATTTAAAATATTTATGTAGTTAAGTTGTTGGAAACTTAATATATGGGAAAATATTGTGGTTAGGGGGGAGAGATTAAAGTAGTTAAACGATTAGAGATGCTAGAATGTAAAATACATGTTTATATATTTGAGTTTAAGGAAATAAAAGAGAATGGTGTAAAAGAATAATAATATGGAGTGGAAGATTAGGTGGTTAAATTGATTAATAAATTTGATTGCTAAATTATTAAGTAAACTTTAGTAAGTTAAAAATGGGTCCATAAATTAGGGTGAAGTAGATTGTAAAACTAAAAGGGGATATATGGATAGAGTATAGGTAATTAATTATTAAGTAGTGGGGAAGGTTGATAATTTTAGGATTTAAAATATATAAATATATATACAACTAAGCTTAAGAAAACAGGATAAAACGATAATAAACTAGTAATATGAGAATAAAGAATTTAGTAGTTGGGTTCATAAATTGAAACTCACTAATTGATGAATGCAAGATTTCGTAGAGTGTTGAATTAAAATTAATATGATAACAGTTATAATATAAAGGGGATCGATGGGTAAATTAATATGAGATGTATATGTATAAGCTTTAATCTAATAATATAGGTTGGATAACATGATAATAAAATTACAAATAGAATATAATAGAGGGAGTAAGTAATTATCACACTCCTTAGTTTGAGAAGATAGGGGTTTCCTGATGAACTCGATAAATCTGGGCCGTCCGATTGTAATTAGGAGAAACGGACGACCGAGATTATAACGTAGATGATTAAGTGATATACATCCCAGAATAAAACTATGACTTGTTGAATTTATTTAATGACCTTCCCGAATGTAATTTGACTAGAAATTTTAACCATAGATTCCTTATAACTATAGTTTACTTCCATGTAAATTAATATGGGTTTGAGTTTTTAAAAGTAAGTTATAATTTTTGTAAGTTATGAGTGTTATGAAATTATTTAGGTAATTGTAAAAGATATTTTTACAAAATAAAATTTTTATAATATGTCTAAAATGTTATAGTTACTATATATTAAATTTGGGGATTTTAGACAAGAGGAAATAGGTCTAAAAATTGTAATTCTAAATTTTTCCTAATATATATTATAATATATGGTTTTCAATGTAATTAAAAATTAAAGTATAGTTGGTTAATGAGCTGTATAGGTTGGGAAAAAATATAATAAGACTAAACTAACATTTATACAGAATGTTAATAAATATTTTGGGGTATAAACTTTTAAGTGAAGTAAAAATTATATATATATATTATATATAAAAAGAAATAAAATAGTAACTTAGGTTAATCAAAGAATTAAATTAATCTACATTTATATTAATTATATAATGTGGTATCTAATATACTGATTTTAAACTAAGGAGAATACTTTATATTATGAATCATATATTGGATGTAGATGTGTATACAACTCAATAAGAGTAATTAAATAAAATAAAATTACATAAAGAATTTCTTGAATAAATCCTAATATATGTACAATAAAAGTAAATAAATGAAATAACATACCTTATGGGAAATATAATAAGAGGGAAAAAATTAGAGTAAACCTAATTCATACGTAACAATTAAAATATTAAATGTTAACGTGACATCTAGGTGGACTATTAGGGGAAATACATATCCTAAACCTTAAATAGCTATTAAAGTAAATTAGTCAAGTGTAACTTGAGGGTTTAATTAAGCTAAACCTATGTTCAAGAGTAAGTAACTGAAATAAGTTAAAATGTACACTTAAGTCATGCAAATTCAATGGCGTAGATGGCCAAGTCAAACCTAGAACTAAATCAAGGTTTCACGTTCGAAACCTCGCAGAATCTTTTTTTTTAGGAAATTTAATCAATCAACGAAAACGTAATGCGGACTTGGGCTATCCTACTGGGCCAAGTCCATGAACTCCAAAGCCCACTTAAACAATCAATCAACGAGACTTTGGGCCACTCTCAAGATAAAACTCTAAATCTTTCCTGATTTAAATGAAATGGGCCTAATGAAAGATTTAATTAACAAGATCTAGCCCAGATCTTATGAGAGAGTAATTGTAAATCAGAAACTACAAACCAGTAAGAATGAAAGACGTTTAGCTTTATGAGTTCCTTAGCTAATCACTACTTGGAATTCCTTAATTATAGGTTATTAGTGGAAGTTCGCACTTTCAAGTTGGTTATTGCCACTGCTGCTACCAGGTACGATATCTCGTACTCAGATACTTTTGCTAACGAACTTATGAAATGTTATAACCCGTGTAATTGTAACATTAAATTATGTCCGCTTTATATAATGAGCTAAGATGGATTACATTATTATTGGCAGTTGGGACGTCAGCGGTATTGTTTTAATAGAAGAGGGCAAGGAAGTCCATCTATTAAAAACAATTAAGGTAATTGTTTTATTAAGTAGATAAGTAAAGGAATTATATATTTATTTCCTTTCTTATTCCTAAACCTATCTACATCATGTCAAATTGATTGTGAAGAACATCTAAGCGGCAGTTCTCTTCTTCCCCTATCTTTCTCTTGCTCTCAACTTTCTTCCTCTGCTGAAGAGTGTGGATGCTACTATTGCTATCAGATAGAATATCTTCGTTGTTGCGTATTTCTCCTTCCGTTATCAGGTTTGTATTGCAAGAATTTGGGGACTTTGTTGGTGGTTTTCTTCTCTCGCAGTTTTCTGATTTTCAAGCCTTTGTGTATGATTAAATCAGAGGGCTTCGCTGCTGTTGGATTGTGGTATGCGCGATCTGCAGAACGGGTTCAGATTTGTAGGATTCTGCACTCTCGTTTTCAGGTTTGTGTTGCAGTTTTTTTGGATTTCGATATTCTAGGTTTCCGTTCTAGTTGCTGATTGTGGAATTGTAGACTTGTGGAGATCAGAAACTGTTGCGTGTATCTGCTGGTGGATTATTTGGGGCTGTTGTGGACTGTTCAGATCGTTGGATTAGCTGCTGATAATTGAGGTAGGTGGTTGCTTGATTCGGTTTGGAGGTTCAGCCATGGGGTATTGCAAGGATTGTTCTCTGATTTTGTGTGTGTTTCTATTTGCGTTAATTGCGTTCTTGGAATGGCTAAAACCCCATGGTCTTCTGTATTTATGACTTATTTGGCGTGTGTTCTGAATTGGCGATTCGTGGTGTCGAATTGCGTTGTTTTTCTGCTTTGTTCATCTTCTGAAATCTGCTGTTTTCGCACTGTCTGAACTTCCGTCCGAGCTTTGAAGTTCGGACAGTGTGTTTTGCCCTTCTGGTTTTCAAAGTTCGGGGTATGTCTGAACATTGGTCCGAGCTTCAATGTTCGGACACTCCCATGGGTTCTCCTCTGATTTAAGTTCGACCTGTGTCCGAACTTCGATGTCCGGACACAAGGTCGGACCTTCCGCGTAACTCTTTCGTAAAACCCGTCCGAACATCAGTCCGAACTTAGATGTTCGGACACTCTGAAATTTCCTATCTGATTTCAAATTGACTTGTGTCCGAACATTGATGTCTGGACACAAGTTCGGACATTTGACTATTCTGGTTTCTGAGTCTCGACTTGCGTCCGAACTTCGACGTCCAGACACAAGGTCGGACACTGCTCTGTAATCTGCATAACTTCTCCGTCTAAACTCCAATTTGAGTGCCGTTTGTGTCGTTGGACTCTTCTAAGTCTCTACTACTGTATTATAAGTGTTTTGGCATGTTTTCATGCAAGGTTGCTTCTGTTTTTACAAATTTCTATTTTGGGACACTTTACTCTGTTTCTGAGCCGTGAATGGCTGGGTCGAGCTACTCCGTGGTATACCATGTAGACGTCGTTCTGAGTGTGGGTCATTCCCTTTCTATTCTGTGGGGTTGACGAACCCTTTGGCTCTTTCGAGTCATTTCTGCGTTGCCGAGAGACCTATTATGGTCTATGGGTCTTCGACCCTTTTGAGTGTGTGCATTGTACTGTGTCCCTATCTGTTTGTGAACTCTAATTGTTTCTGAATTGGGAACCCTTATGTTCCACTCTGTTTCTGTTTCTGTAACACCCCCTACCGGTAATCACACCATTATCTCCTAACCCATCTCAATTATCAACCATAATGCAGCGGAATAATAACTACAACCGGGGGTGATACAATGCCGCTAGTCACCCACGTGACTAGCTAGGCCAAATCCAAACTCAATACACAACAATTACAATATCGGTCTGATGGGTCTTATATCCCAAACATACAAGTACAATTGCTTTAACAACTACCCATATCAATAACAACCCCATCCTACTCTCGAACTGTGTCCGGCTTAGCTGTCGGTCTCTTACAGTGTTCATACTCACTTCGGGTACCTGCACACTAAAAACGTTCCCTCTAGGGGGTCAGCTTACGCTAAATATGACTTCCACATACCCCGCGTACTAGCGAGGGTACGCCGACTAATTGGTCGAGAGCATGCGGTTCATTTTATCACAACAACATGCATACAATATACATTATATATGTACATTCACAATCAAGTTCAACATTGAACACAATCACTAACACACATCAAGGGTTGATTCAATATGTTCTTTAATTAGGCTTGAGGGTTTCTACCTCGCCATGCCTTACTCAACTACTCATGTACCACCCACTCCCTTGGGTACTCTTACTCACAATCTCTACAAGGTCTACGACACTCAACTCAATTCCCCACTCACAAACTCAGGTTCCTCAAGTCCCCACAAGTCACAACTCAATTCTCAACGCTCACATACTCGATTCAATACTCATACTCAATACACAATACTCAATACTCAAGTTCCCAGTCAATACTCAATGCTCAAGGTATAGTTAAGTCGATCTCACGACCTCGGGCAGGGTCATACACAAGACACCACCGGGCTCAAATACAAATAGGGCTATACAGTTAGCTCCTCAAATACTCAAATGTCCGGTTCACTACCGGACTACTCAAATTCCCGAAACTCCACTCTCGGAGTCAATCAATTCACGATCTCAAGGATTAGCCTAGAAGTATCTCTCTCGATAGCATCTAATGGCTTAGGAATTCCTCAATGTTTAGTATTCTAAGATTTAAGGTTTCAACCAACTTATTGAATACTCTCATGTTCGGGACATTGCTCATGTTAGTCGGTTCCTCTCATTGGTGTTCGACTATATTTCTAAGGGGTTTGGTGATCCCTTACCATTCATTACTTTACTCAAGGTTCGTATTTGAACAACTTTCCAATCCTCTAGTTAGAGGTTACTCATATGCTTCCACTAATATTTATCATGTGGATTTAGTCGTTTCGGCTCACTAACCATTATCGGGAGGTTGCTACTCCCGTATGCTTTCTCACGTTCTAGTGCGTTCGTAGGTTTAGGTTACCGCGTAAGGGTTCAATAGTTGTAGTGTGTTCCACCATTTTATTAGTTCTCACTTGACTCTTCTACGAGTCTCTACTCACACGAGACTCAACACTATGAGTCGCACTACCAAACACAATCACAATCAAGCAATTCATTCCCAATCCACCTTTCATGAATTATACAAACTTTAATGAAAGGAATACAATCCAACCACAACGATACAAAACAAACACAAGAGAGTACACACAATCCGATTCGTGCATTTATCTTGTTGGGTGATCACATAATCAAACAAGCACACAAATTGGGGTAACCAAGTTAGGATACAGAGCATGAGGAAATCATACCTTTCATCGGGGTTTATCTTTACCGGGTGTTCTCACGTTCCTTGGCTCACACTTGTTCCTTGAATCTATTCTTGAACCACTAATTACATGTCAAATGGTTCAATTTATTATTAAGGTGCTACGGTACGTATATAAATGCTACTCCCGTACTTACCCCGTTATCCCGTTATCTCGGTTTACTTAAGTGTTCTTAAACTCACAATTTTCTCTAACACTTTCTCAAACTTGTTTATACTTCTTAGGACCTTTAAAGGTCACCAAACAACTCCTAAACATCATCTAAAACCAATTCCATTCAATCCCCCATGTTTTAAAGCCTTAAAAACACTTCCTGTTGAATTCTGGGGGTGGTCCGGGACCTGGTCCGGACCCTAGGTCCCGGACCAATACTGAAATCAACTCTCGGCCTAAATTACTACCCTGGTTCGGGACTTGGTCCTGGACTTAAGTCCCGGACCAATTCCTGCATTTACTCTCGGCATGTTTTTAAGGGGTGGTCCGGGACTTGGTACATATCCTAAGTCCCGGACCCTGCTAAAAACTGCTACAAGGGTGATTTTTCACCCCCTAATCAACCCTTAAACCACCCTCAAACTTTCCCTAATCTTTCCACATGTTTTCTACATAATTAAACACCTCAAAACATGCCCAAAATCACTCCAAACCATTGGTTTAATCCACCACCCGATTCTTGCCCAAATTCACCAAATTCACATTCTCACATTTGCATTTTGCACCATTATGCATTTCTAACTTCTTCTTGCTAGTTTTTACATCCTACCAACCTCACCAAATGCATCAATGACCATACCAATTCATTCCTAGGCAAGTACATTAACTAAACCCAAGCACAACTCTTGTTTCCAAAGTCTTGCACACTAGCTCATTTTCTAGTTTTTCTAAAGCATTTCTATACCCCTTTGCTACAGATTTTTACACTCTTCCCCTAGTTCTCTAAATACCATTTCAAGGCTATCAATCCACTCCTCTCAACACTACAAACACCTAGGTTATCCCATCTCATTAAACCACCTTAAAACACTTACTTTCTACCGAAATTTCGCCATAGTTTCCCCATAAACCTAACATCTCCCAAACCATCAATTCACATCAATTTACATTCCTAATCTAGCCACACCCATAAGGGTCCTACCAGCACATCATATCAATCCAAAATTTACCAAAATCCCTTCAAACCATAATATAGCTCAAACTTTAAATACAATGGCACTTAGGCCTTTAATTCCATACAATTTCACATTTCTCTCTCAAGTGCCTACCAACACATCATTTTACACAATTTGGGTTCATTATTTAATTTAACCCATCCCAAATCCTTAAAGCATTCAAAACAAATCTTAAGGTGGATTTCTTTCCTTAAGCTCCTCAAATTTCCTTTTTAATTCTCCTTCCCTCCTTCTCTTCTCATCTCGGTCAAATGGGGCAATGTGATTTGCAAGACTCCAACCCAATCATCAAGCAAAGGGAATGAGTTTAATCAAAAACACTAAACTCACCAATTAAAAGGCTTAAGGCACAAGATTGGTCAATTACCTTGAAACCCTAGAAATGGGTTTTTGATCAACAATGAAGGGAAGGCTTCCAACCACCATTGGAGGTTTAATGAGTGCTCAAATCAAGAAGGAAAACAAGGTATTAGAAGAAGCCAAAATCGGCCAAGGCATGAAAATGGGGAAAATGAGGTTTTCTCTTGAAACTTTTTACCTTGTTAGAAAGAGGAGATTCCAAGCTACAAGGTGGTGCCTTTTTCCCTTCAAATGGGGAAAACCCATGGAGGTCAACTTCATCCTTTTGGAATTTAAAAAAAGAGAGAAGTGTAGAGGAGGATGAGGGGAGTTCAAATATGTAATTTGTTTTGCATTTGGAGCTTGGAGGAAGCTTGGGCAAGCAAGGAAATGGCAAGAAGCCATGGGAGAAGAGGAAGAAATCGTTCCAGTAGGGAGGAGGAAGAAACTCACGGTGGGGAGGAGAAGGAAAGACAGAGAGAGAGGGGGAAAATCTGATGGAGGAGGGAAATGAGAGAGAGAGAGAGAAGAGGGAGGTGTTTTATTTGCTTTTTGCTTTTTACTTTATGTCCTTGCTTTTTGACTTATTAAACTAATAAGCTAGTCAAGTGTGAGGGGGGGTTTATTTCTTATTAAAACCGGCCACTGTAACACATAAGCTGGGAGCGTTTTTCGTCTTTTACAAGAAACGCTCGTTAATTACCCGGTTTAACACTATTCACTAACCGGGCCCGTTTTCCGGAATTTTCTCGTTTCTTTAATTTTAATGGTTATTACACTCCCATGAATGTTTATTTATAGTTATTAAATGAACTATAATTTTTACGGGTTCGTTTGAACTTAAAGTCATGTTTTCGGGTTTTCTCGAAAAACGTGCGTTAAAGCTTTATTAGCGTTTTATTACATTTTTGGATCCGTTTTCTTCGGGAATTGTTCCCATATATTATTTAGGCATTATTAAGCCTTTTAAATTCATTTAATACCCTATTTAAGGCTGTATTTCTCCTAGGGTCACTTAACGCTCGTTTTAGCGTTTTTCGCTTTTTAAGCGTTTCTTATTATTTCTTTTGGATTTATTCTTTTTACCAAAATTCATTAGGCACTAATAGGCCCTCAATATCGTATTAGAGTAATTTAATCACCCTAATTAAGTCGGGGTATTTCAATCTACCCCCCTTAAAGAACTTTGCCCACAAAGTTAGTGAGTCTAAGATTGTTAGTCACCAAGGTACTCAATACTAGGGTTATACTCTCTCAACAACTGTCAGACTCCAATGACTGACTGATTACAAACCACATATCCACACAACATGTCAAGCATGCATAGCAACCAAAAATATCTTTTCCCCAAATCTCTCAATGGGGGTCCATCCGCAGACAATTAGGCACTAAGTCCTCCCCCAAATCGAGTGATCCCTCAGGTACCGGTCACGTTTGAACACTTACGCTCTCTGGTTCACGACCGTCATGACATTGAGCACTTACTCTTTCTGGCTCTACGGTCCATTGGTTATGATCAAAATTCATTTGCAACTCTAGAGAATCCTCAGGCTCCAAAGTGGGTACTCTTCCCTGACCGGACTACTCATATCCGGCGGCCCTTGGACAAATACAAAACACACACTACAAACGTCCTACAGGTCACTTAGTACCCTGCTTCGTCTGTTGTAATGGTTTCAAAACTATTTAACACCTCCACCGACTCACAACTAGCTTCACCTCCATGATTCAACCGGATACCCGTGCCTAGCCATGAAAGATCCACTAGCGCCCGGGAGTGGTTTCAAACCAATTCTCATTCTCAAGTTTGAAGAAAATCATTTGCCAAAATCATTTTGGAAATTCATTTTGAAAACTTCCATGCAACTCCAAGTTCCAATTTATGTTAGTTTCACCTATTACTAGTGTGATTACTTGTGGCCACTTATACGGAGCTTCAAGAGTCATTCAACCCCAATGTGATCAGCACTGGTGTTGAACTATCCATCTACCCCACTTTGGTGTTCGGTTTCCCTTGATCGCTAGCAAACCAAGTTCCACCTCCCACCTCAATTCACACAATCAAATAGTCAATCATTATTTAATTTTTTCTCTTCACAGTCTTTCTAGTCATAATCATACAATCATACATTTACCAATTTCTAGAATTCATTTACTCATTTACTACTCATCTCATCAATTGTTACTCAATCCTATCTTCAACTACTATGCCCAAGAATTCCAAAAGTTAGTTTTCCAATTAGTTTTTTCTATCCACAAATAGTTCACAGTCGAATCAGTTTTTATCCTCAATCATTTACAAGAAAATCAAATCAACTCAATTCACCTAGGGGACTTAATTCCCACTAGGTTTAACACCGGTTTTCATACTGATTTATACTCCTCAAATCTCCCAACGTACTCATCAACCTCCTCAAACATACTCATTTCCCAAAACCATTACCAATCGGGGTCCTCATTCCCCATGGAGTTTTTCTACTCCATTCACCTCAAATTTCTCACAATCAATACCTTTCCACTTCACATCTTACAAGCAACCTTAATTACATTATGAACGGCTACATATGTTTATGTAACATTAGTGCCAATCATCACAACAAATTATTTTGCGCTATGCGCATTGTAGTTTACGCACTATCACGTAAAACATACATTTCGCGGTTTTCGCCCTACCCCCCTTAAAAAGGGATTACGCCCACGTAATCTACTATGTGTCGACATTGGAGATATGTCAAAGGCATTCAGCAATCATGGAGTGGTTCAACTTTCATGCGGTATTATACAATGGTCTTTGGTCAAAGGGTCTTAACCTGTTATTGGTTAGTCCCTGCACCAAGAATTCTCATCGGAGTTGTTTAACTCTTAACCGGGTTCGGTTCTAGCCTTAAAGGCTTCAAGGCATTGATAATTAGCCATTCATTCACTAGGTGTATTAACGTTAGAACTCTGGGCCCACTAGCTTCTGCTGCGCGACCCTGATAACTTAGGGTGTATTTGCCCTTCTCGTTATTCTAAATGTGTTATACATTATCCTTTTATCCCTTTTTATCTTGGGAATAAGGTTTATCAATCAAGCGTGGTTCTTTTACCGCACGCGAATTCAATTAGCTTCTCTATCCAGCTCTTTAGGAATCTATATACATACTATTGATATTTTCGTGGTTATTCACTTGGTTCCTCCGCCTTATTGTCGGTTGAGGTTAAGCCACTACTTAATTGTAGTGCTTCCTCTATTACCAGTGGCTTCTGAACTATGCCCACCTACTGGTTTCTTGCAAGCGTTCTTTACTTCACAAATTTCCTCTATTCTTACCACGATTGCCACCTTCCCAACTTCCTAGCTATCCCACTCGATCATTACTGCACAAATGCAATACCAAAACACTCAGTCCTACAGAGTGCAGAGGCGTAAACCCCTGGGCAGTAAATCTCTTATGAGATTGCAATAGGAATGATCATGACTTCCTTATTACTCGGTCCGTCTACTGTTTTTATTCACCAACTCCGTATCATCGTGTGGTTTATCCACAAGTATTGGTCGCTTGCTGCGCACCCCATTCGTATTTATTTACGACATTGGTTTCCATGGCATCCACTGTTTCATTAGCTTCTGCTCATGTTTTTCTACCATTAGACAATGGTTCACCATCTACTTGGCTGATCACGGCATATGACATTCTTTTATATCTCTGAGGTCCTTGAGCGTTACTGGTTCTTTACACTTCAGGTTCGTACCTCAAGTATTTCTTTTTAACGATTACTCCTCGGTTTTCTTCAATAGCTATCAAAGCTTCCTTTGGCTTACTTCTTACAATTTTCGCTTGGCAATGGCTTGATGTTCAAGCTCCACTACATTAGTAGTTCTGAAGGGGATGTATTATCAGAGATTCAATGATGGTATTCCCTTCTTGGAATCTATGTGTTACCGCTCTCGCGGTCTCACATTAACGAGGGGTGTCCCGCTCGTTGGTTATTAAACAATCTTACTTGTGTCGTTCTTGGCAATTCTTCCTATGATGCACCATGGTTTTGCAACCGTTGAATTTGTATTGTAATAGGTCATTGGCATACTAGCCACTTGCCTAGAGTGCTCATTATCGGCGGCTCACAGATATTCGCATTACTACGTATCCTGTCAATGGCTTGGAGGTATTTACTGGGCTCCATGGTAAGGTTATCGCATCACGCTTCCGTCTATGGTAGCCCTTTAAGTGTCTAGGTATCGATTGGTACCGTTTATTATTCAGGGTACCCCTGGTAAGTGAGATCCCTTCAGTGTCTAACCGAGTGTTCGTTGTAATTTTTGTGCTCTTATTATGACACCTCGTTCAAAATGTTGATTTGATACCTTTATGATTGCTCCTGGGTGTTATTCATTATGCCGTTACATCCGGCTAACATTTGAGTGATTTGTTGTTCTTCCGCATTGGCGGTTTTGGGAATTGTAAGTTGTCCCGTTTAGGTTGTATGTCTCCCGTCCTTAGGGTAGACCGTGCTGACTTTTCCTTAATGTTTATAACAGGTTTGATGCCTTCTTCGATAGTGAACGGTATCCTCCGATACCTTAGATGATCACTATGGGTATTTCACTTTGCTCCTTGAACCCTTATATGTTCATGGTAGGCGGTGCCTTACTGTGTTTAGACGGGTATCCCTTCCGGCTATTTCATGCTTTTTGTTTCAAATTCTTGAGACTTTCCAATGTCTTTAGCCAATTACTAGTGCTTCTCGCACTTTTTAGCTCTTAATCGTCCTCCTAGAATGGATTCTTGACTCCTTTAGCTTGTAAGCTAATCTGGGTTCCTTCGGGTTATTTGAGGTATTCAACTGCTTTGGTCTGCATTTACCTTGTGGTCCGTAGAACGGAATCGACTACTTCCGTGTCTCGTACACTACATGTATACATACGTGGGGACCTTATTGGTACGTTACCACCTACCTGACCAACTCACAAAAGGGTCTGTCAGGCCCGCAAGCTCCTTTGGAGTGCGGTCGTCCCACATCCCGTAATTGGGTACACTCGTAGTGCTTGTCACACGCCTAGGTGAAGTATTCTATTGTCAAATCCTCTTGTATCGTTCTATGATACTCCCCGTGATTCTTTGGTTTGGGTTTTAAAAATCTGAGGTTTAAAAGAAAAGTTTGTAGTTTTTGAAGAAAGGTTTTGTGTTTGAAATAAATCCAGGGGTTGAGAAGAATCTTCATGGCTTTGCCATGTTTGAGGTCTTGACCAAGTCTAGCTCAATGCTGACTGGTTTGTTTGATAATATACTGTTCGGGCCGTTAGGCCTTTCCAAGGCTTGATTCTTCAATTCCTTAGGATTAGTGATCCTTCCTTTGCTTCCATCGTCATGGTGGTACTTTAGTAAGTACTGGGTGGTTGTCAGAAGTCTCCCCATTTGCCTTGTTGTTGCTGCACTTGCCTTGGCAAGTGCGGGGTACGTCGGTTTTTTAGTTAACTTATACCGTTTACAGTATTGTTTTCAACTATATTTGGTGTTTTTATTGGATCTTCCTTTGTTTGACCTTAGTGATCAATCTCTTGAGTACTTCCCAGTGCTCTTGAAAAATTGTAATTAATTCGGGAGCTTTCCCGATCCTTGTGGTACTCCATGTACCTTGCTCCATAGCTCGTTCCCACACTTGGCGGTGGCTACTGAGGTTCACCGGATCATTAGGAACTACATGGTAGTCCTGTTAGTGTTGTAGGTTAGAGTTTGCTCAACCTTGACTAACTCCTTAGTCGGTTGCATACCGTTGCTGGTATTATCAAGCATTGTAGTCCGTAGACCCTCTTGCCTCGGTTTTGTTACTCTGCCCTCTCGCTTCTTCGCATAATTATGCTTCCCTTCTTGTTGGCTGCACATGGTTCTCGCGACTGCGAAGCATGTCGCCCCATGGTGCCGCAAATTTTGTTTCCTCTGGTTAGGATCTTCAATCTACTGCCGTTAGTATGGGTATTGTCGTTGAATCGGGAACCGTCTTCAGAATTTCCAACTCTTGGAATCTACCGTATGACAGGTTCCTTCTCTTTACAAGTTATCCTACAACTGCCAGATCGGGTTTTCCCGAGTATGAGAGGTCTTTCCATCTCTCTGGCGTTCTTTCCCCAACATTAAAATGGGGGTTGCAGAGGGCGGGATTGGCTATGTAGGTATCCAGATCACACTGGAAGTTCGTAACTAGCGTACCTCACTTGCTAACACTCAACCCTTAGCCCTAAGTCTCTGATTCCTAACTCGGTATTTTCCTAAACTCGGTATTCAGACCATTAGAGCGATACTTCGCTCTGATACCCACTTTTGTAACACCCTACCGGTAATCACACCATTATCTCCTAACCTGTCTCAATTATCAACCATAATGCAGCAGAATAATAACTACAACCGGGGGTGATACAATGCCGCTAGTCACCACGTGACTAGCTAGGCCAAATCCAAACTCAAATACACAACAATTACAATATCGGTCTGATGGGTCTTATATCCAACACATCATGTGCAATTGCTTTAACAACTACACATATCAATAACAACCCATCCTACTCTCGAACGGTGTCCGGCTTAGCTGTCGGTCTCTTACAGTGTTCATACATACTCACTTCGGGTACCTGCACACTAAAACGTTCCCCCTAGGGGGTCAGCTTAACGCGAATATGACTTCCGCATACCCCGCGTACTAGCGAGGGTACGCCGACTAATTGGTCGAGAGCATGCGGTTCATTTTATCACAACAGCATGCATACAATATACATTATATATGTACATTCACAATCAAGTTCAACATTGAACACAATCACTAACACACATCAAGGTTGATTCAATATGTTCTTTAATTAGGCTTGAGGGTTTCTACCTCGCCATGCCTTACTCAACTACTCATGTAACCACCTACTCCCTTGGGTACTCTTACTCACAATCTCTACAAGGTCTACGACACTCAACTCAATTCCCCACTCAACTCAGGTTCTCAGTCCCACAAGTCACAACTCAATTCTCAATGCTCATATACTCGATTCAATACTCATTACTCAATACACAATACTCAATACTCAAGTTCCCAGTCAATACTCAATGCTCAAGGTATATGTTAAGTCGATCTCACGACCTCCGGGCAGGGCCATACACAAGACCCACCACCGGGCTCAAATACAAATAGGGCTATACAGTTAGCTCCTCAAATACTCAAATGTCCGATTCACTACCGAACTACTCAAATTCCCGAACTCCACTCTCGGAGTCAATTCACGATCTCAAGGATTAGCTAGAAGTATCTCTCTCGATAGCATCTAATGGCTTAGGGAATTCCTCAATGTTTAGTTCTAAGATTTAAGGTTTCAACCAATTTTGAATACTCTCATATTGGGACATTGCTCATGTTAGTCGGTTCCTCTCATTGGTGTTCGACTATATTTCTAAGGGTTTGGTGATCCCTTACCATTCATTACTTTACTCAAGGTTCGTATTTTGAACAACTTTCCAATCCTCTAGTTAGAGGTTACTCATTTACTTCCACTAATACTTATCATGTGGATTTAGTCGTTTCGGCTCACTAACCATTATCGGGAGGTTGCTACTCCATGCTTTCTCACGTTCTAGTGCGTTCGTAGGTTTAGGTTACCGCGTAAGGGTTCAATAGTTGTAGTGTGTTTCCACCATTTTATTAGTTCTCACTTGACTCTTTCTACGAGTCTCTACTCACACGAGACTCAACTATGAATCGCACTACAAACACAATCACAATCAAGCAATTCATTCCCAATCCACCTTTCATGAATTATACAAACTTTAATGAAAGGAATACAATCCAACCACAAAGATACAACACAAACACAAGAGAGTACACACAATCCGATTCGTGCATTTATCTAGTTAGGTGATCACATAATCAAACAAGCACACAAATCGGGGTAACCAAGTTAGGATACAGAGCATGAGGAAATCATACCTTTCATCGGGGTTTAACTTTAACGGGTGTTCTCACGTTCCTTGGCTCACACTTGTTCCTCGAATCCTATTCTTGAACCACTAATTACATGTCAAATGGTTCATTTATTATTAAGGTGCTACGGTACGTATATAAATGCTACTCCCGTACTTACCCCGTTATCCCGTTATCTCGGTTTACTTAAGTGTTCTTAAACTCACAATTTTCTCTAACACTTCTCAAACTTGTTTATACTTCTTAGGACCTTTAAAGGTCACCAAACAACTCCTAAACATCATCTAAAACCAATGCCATTCAATCCCCCATGTTTAAAGCCTTAAAAACACTTCCTGTTGAATTCTGGGGGTGGTCGGGACCTGGTCCGGACCCTAGGTCCCGGACCAATACTGAAATCAACTCTCAGCCTAAATTACTACCTGGTCCGGGACTTGGTCCTGGACTTAAGTCCCAGACCAATTCCTGCATTTACTCTCGGCATGTTTTAAGGGGTGGTCCGGGACTTGGTACATATCCTAAGTCCCGGACCCTGCTAAAAACTGCTACAAGGTGATTTTTACCCCCTAATCAACCCTTAAACCACCCTCAAACTTTCCCTAATCTTTCCACATGTTTCTACATAATTAAACACCTCAAAACATGCCCAAAATCACTCCAAACCATTGGTTTAATCCACACCGATTCTTGCCCAAATTCACCAAATTCACATTCTCACATTTTGCATTTTGCACCATTATGCATTTCTAACTTCTTCTTGCTAGTTTTTACATCCTACCAACCTCACCAAATGCATCAATGACCATACCAATTCATTCCTAGGCAAGTACATTAACTAAACCCAAGCACAACTCTTGTTTCCAAAGTCTTGCACACTAGCTCATTTTCTAGTTTTTCTAAAGCATTTCTATACCCCTTTGCTACAGATTTTTACACTCTTCCCCCTAGTTCTCTAAATACCATTTCAAGGCTATCAATCCACTCCTCTCAACACTACAAACACCTAGGTTATCCCATCTCATTAAACCACCTTTAACACTTACTTTCTACCGAAATTTCGCCATAGTTCCCCATAAACCTAACATCTCCCAAACCATCAATTCACATCAATTTACATTCCTAATCTAGCCACACCCATAAGGGTCCTAACAGCACATCATATCAATCCAAAATTTACCAAAATCCCTTCAAACCACAATATAGCTCAAACTTTAAATACAATGGCACTTAGGCCTTTAATTCCATACAATTTCACATTTCTCTCTCAAGTGCCTACCAACACATCATTTTACACAATTTGGGTTCATTGTTTAATTTACCCATCCCAAATCCTTAAAGCATTCAAAACAAATCTTAAGGTGGATTTCTTACCTTAAGCTCCTCAAATTTCCTTTTTAATTCTCCTTCCCTCCTTCTCTTCTCATCTCGGTCAAATGGGGCAATGTGATTTGCAAGACTCCAATCCAATCATCAAGCAAAGAGAATGAGTTTAATCAAAAACACTTAACTCACCAATTAAAAGGCTTAAGGCACCAAGATTGGTCAATTACCTTGAAACCTAGAAATGGGTTTTTGATCAACAATGAAGGGAAGGCTTCCAACCACCATTGGAGGTTAATGAGTGCTCAAATCAAGAAGGAAAACAAGGTATTAGAAGAAGCCAAAATCGGCCAAGGCATGAAAATGGGGAAAATGAGCTTTTCTCTTGAAACTTTTTACCTTGTTAGAAAGAGGAGATTCCAAGCTACAAGGTGGTGCCTTTTTCCCTTCAAATGGGGAAAACCCATGGAGGTCAACTTCATCCTTTTGGAATTTTAAAAAGAGAGAGAGTGTAGAGGAGGATGAGGGAGTTCAAATATGTAATTTGTTCTGCATTTGGAGCTTGGAGGAAGCTTGGGCAAGCAAGGAAATGGCAAGAAGCCATGGGAGAAGAGGAAGAAATCGTTCCAGTAGGGAGGAGGAAGAAACTCACGGTGGGGAGGAGAAGGAAAGAGAGAGGGAGGGGAAAATCTGATGGAGGAGGGAAATGAGGGAGAGAGAGAAGAGGGAGGTGTTTTATTTGCTCTTTTGCTTTTTACTTTATGTCCTTGCTTTTTGACTTATTAAATTAATAAGCTAGTCAAGTGTGAGAGGGGGGGGGTTTATTTCTTATTAAAACCAGCCAACTGTAACACATAAGTTGGGAGCGTTTTTCGTCTTTTACAAGAAACGCTCGTTAATTACCCGGTTTTAACACTATTCACTAACCGGGCCCGTTTTCCGGAATTTTCTCGTTTCTTTAATTTTAATGGTTATTACACTCCCATGAATGTTTATTTATAGTTATTAAATGAACTATAATTTTTACGGGTTCGTTTGACCCTTAAAGTCACGTTTTCGGGTTTTCTCGAAAAACATGCGTTAAAGCTTTATTAGCGTTTTATTACATTATTTGGATCCGTTTCTTCGGGAATGTTCCCATTTATTATTTAGGTATTATTAAGCATTCAAATTCATTAATACCCTATTTAAGGCAGTATTTCTCCTAGGGTCACTTAACGCTCGTTTTAGCATTTTTCGCTTTTAAAGCGTTTCTTATTATTTCTTTTGGATTTATTCTTTTTACCAAAATTCATTAGGCACTAATAGGCCCTCAATATCGTATTAGAGTAATTTAATCACCCTAATTAAGTCCGGGGTATTTCAGTTTCTGAAGCTTCTGACTGTTTGGGAATTGTGGATATAATGTTTATCTTCTCCTCCTTCTGATTTCAATCGTTTTGAGCGACCTTACTTTTGACGGTCACTGCTTACTGGGCATAGTTGTGTGCTCACTCCCCTACTTTTAACATTTTTGCTGATTGATCAGCAAGGGTCATCTTAAGTTTCTGGAGCTATACTGTTTAGCTTTTTGTTCGTTCAGACTATTATTTATGATGATTGTAGCCTTCGGGCCTTACACTGTTTTGACTTCTGTTCTGACTTGGTTATGTATTTGGGAGTTGTGTTAACTTCAGTTGTATTTTGATACTTTGGTTTATACTGTTATGGAAGCATTGTTTTGGGCCTTGATTCGATTGTTAGCTTTAGAGCCTTGCGTTATTAGGTAGTAATACGCGGCGTGTAATGCCCTGAATCTTATGCCGGTTTTGGGGGTGTTACATTTAGTGGTATCAGAGCCAGGTTTGGCTTTCTTTAGGGTCTATGGCTGTGTTTGCTTGTGTGAGATTCAGCTGTAACTGTTGTTTGAAGTCTGAGTCAGCTCTAACAAGTTTTGGATTTGTGAATCTCAGAATGCCTCCTCGTAGAACACCTGTGACCCCTTAGGGAGATGTTGCGGATGCAGTGCAGCAGTTTGTGGTGCAGTTGATGCAGACGATGGCTGCAGCTGCTGAGGGAGCTGGTGGAGGAGCTGGTGGAGCAGGCCAGCAGGGGCGAATGCTGTGGGAGGCCGAGTTAGAGCCCTCCAAGAGTTTATGAAGCTGAAGCCGCCTTCCTTCGACGGCTGTGGCGACCCTCAGGAGGCGAGCCACTGGATTACAGAGGTGGAGGATCTGCTGAGAGTGATGGGCTCAGAGGATGACCAAAAGGTCGACTTCGCCATGTTCCTCTTTAAGGGGAGGCAAAGGAGTGGTGGCGTATGGTGATGGGTAGGCATCCCCAGCCTTGGACTGGGATCAGTTCTGCTTGGAGTTCAACAAGTAGTTCTATCGGATGTCTACAAGGATCAGAAGATCAATGAGTATAACCGGCTGCGTCAGGGGAGAGACATGTTGGTTGAGGAGTACGTGAGGAAGTTTGTGACTCTCTCGAAGTATGCCCCGGAGCCAGATGAGCATAGGAAGGCCCGTAAGTTCGAGAGTGGGCTCATACCAGACATCAGGTCCGCAGTGAACCCCTTCGTCACCGGACCTTCAGAGATGTGGCAGATGTCGCTCTGCAGTAGAGGCCGACATCAGGGGCAGACAGGCTGGCAAGGACCACAAGGGGAAGAGGTGTGCTGAAGAGCCTCAGAAGAAGGAGGCTGCTCCTCCTCAGAAGAAGCAGTCCTATGGAGATCGCCGGGAGCTTCTTCATCTTCGTCAGCTGGGGCGAAGTGTGGGTCTTGTGGTCACTCCCATCCTGGTAGGGAGTGCTACAAGAAGACTGGTGCCTGCTTTAAGTGCGGGTCGATGGAGGACCGGATTGCTCAGTGCCCTTGCCACTTAGACATGCTGGTAGAGCTCAGGAGATGAGATAGGGCACCAGTTCAGATTCAGGGTGAGGTCCGACCAGAAGAAGCCTCAGACTCAGGCCCGGGTTTATGCTATGGCTGGAGAGCGTGATCGAGCTGGTGATCGCGTCGTCTCAGGTATCCTCTAGATCCATTCTCAGGATGTATTTTGTCTGTTTGACTCTGGAGCTACGCACTCCTTTATCTGCTGTGATTTGTTGGGTAGACTTGAATTGACTACTGTGCTAGTGAAGTAGATTTATGTGTGAGTAGTCCTTTGGGTGGGATTGCTCCTTGCATTCTTGATTTGTGTGTAAGGTTGTCCCATAGTAGTTCGGGACAAGATCACCTTTTGTGCTGACCTCATCCCGATGCGGATGACCTGTTTTGATGTGATCCTGGGCATGGACTGGCTAGCAGAGTACCATGCCCATATAGACTGTGCAGCTAGGAGGGTGTTATTTGACCTGCCAGGCGGGAGCCGTTTTGTCTTCGCTGGGAATGCAGCTCCATGTGCGCCTGTGGTTGTGTCAGCGATGCAGGCAGCCAGCTTCTTGAGGAAGGGCTGCCAGTGATTCTTGTGTTATCTGTCAAAGGTGCGTGAGGGAGCTGGCTTGGAGAGCATCCCGATCGTCAGAGAGTTCCCTGAGGTTTTCCAGGATGACGTGCCGGACTTCCACCAGTGAGGGAGGTGGAGTTCACGATTGACTTAGCGCCAGAGACTCAGCCCATCTCTAGGGCCCCTTACCGTATGAGTCCGACGGAGCTGAAGGAGATGAAGGTTTAGCTTCAGGAATTGCTAGATAAGGGCTTCATTCGCCCTAGCGTTTCGCCTTGGGGAGCGCCAGTGCTATTTGTGAAAGAAGAGGATGGGACTTTCAGATTGTGCATCGACTATAGAGAGCTGAATAAGGTGGACCATCATGAACCGCTATCCCCTTCCGCGTATCGATGATTTGTTCGACTAGTTGGCGGGCGCCACAACGTTCTCGAAGATCGACCTTCGTTCAGGCTACCATCAGTTGAGGATTAAAGCCGAGGATTGCTTAAGTCCGCCTTTAGGACTCGTTATGGTCATTACGAGTTCCTAGTTATGCCATTTGGTTGACTAATGCTCCCTCGGTTTTTATGGATATGATGAATC
Source organism: Limonium bicolor (assembly GCA_023374045.1). Taxonomy (NCBI): domain Eukaryota; kingdom Viridiplantae; phylum Streptophyta; class Magnoliopsida; order Caryophyllales; family Plumbaginaceae; genus Limonium; species Limonium bicolor. The sequence goes on from CM041780.1 coordinate 301,662,463, forward strand.
GGGTTTTCAAACCCTATCTGGATCAGTTTGTAGTGGTCTTTATAGATGATATCTGGTGTACTCCAAGAGTGCAGAGGAGCATGAGGGCATTTGAGGATTGTCTTGTAGACGCTGAAGGATCGTGAGCTTTATGCTAAGCTGAAGAAGTGTGACTTATGGCTTGATTGCATAGTGTTCTAGGGACATGTAGTTTCAAAGGACGGTATCTCGGTGGATCCGAGAAGATTAGAGTTGTGAGGGAGTGGGCGAGGCCCACAAATGTTGCTGAGATCGTAGCTTCCTTGGGTTAGCTGGGTATTACAGGAAGTTCGTTGAGGGATTCTCTAAGATTGTATCCCCACTTACCCGTCTGTTGAGGAAGGAGAAGTATGAGTGGAGCGAGGCTTGCGAGCAGAGCTTCCAGGAGATTAAGAAGAGGCTGACGACCGCACCGATCCTGACCTTGCCTTCTGGGACAAAGGGCTCCGAGGTCTTCTGTGATGCGTCCCACAAGGGACTAGGATGTGTTTTGATGCAGCAGGGTAAGGTAGTGGCTTATGGCTCTCGGCAGCTGAAGCCCTATGAGATAAACTACCCTACCCATGATCTGGAGTTGTCAGCTGTGGTTTTTGCGCTTAAGATTTGGAGGCATTACCTGTATGGAGCGTCATGTAAGGTCTACACGGACCACAAGAGTCTCAAGTATTTGTTCACTCAAAAGGAGCTGAACTTGAGACAGAGGAGGTGGTTGGAGCTACTTCATGACTATGATTTGGAGATCCTCTACCATCCTGGTAGAGCGAAGTTGTAGCAGACGCTTTGAGTCGGAGAGGTGCTCTGGGTGTAGCTTGTGCCTTGACAGGAGTTCAGTGGTCCGCCTTAGAGCTTCAGCGTATGGGCGTTGGGTAGTCAGACCAGCCAGTGCCAGTATGATAGCAGCGCTTCAGGTTCAGTCTTCATTGGTCGACAGGATCAGAGTGGTCAGGAGTCAGATTCAGCTTTGTGTCGGATCAGAGAGGGATTGTCTTCAGTGCAGAGTTCGGACTTCAGTGTCTCCAGTGATGGTTGTCTGCGCTTCAGGGGTCGAGTGTGTGTGCCGGATGACGCAGTTCTGCGTAGAGAGATCCTTCAGGAGGCTCATGGAGTGCCATATTCAGTTCACCCAGGAGGGGTGAAGATGTATCGAGATCTCAGAGAGTCGTTCTGGTGGTCTGGGATGAAGCGTGACATCTCTGAGTTTGTTTCGAAGTGCTAGACCTGTCAGCAGGTGAAGGCTGAGCACCAGAGGCCAGCGGGTTTGATTCAGCCCCTTCCCATCCTGAGTGGAAGTGGGAGAGTGTGGGGATGGACTTTGTCATGGGGTTACCTAAGACTCCTTTAGGCTGTGACGCTGTGTGGGTGATAGTTGATCGACTGACTAAGTCTGCCCATTTCTTACATGTGAAGAAGACTTTCAGTTTGGAGCGTTTGGCGCGTCTGTATATAGATGAGATAGTGAGGCTGCATGGTGTGCCTACTACTATAGTTTCTGACCGTGATCCGCGCTTTGTTTCGAGATTCTGGCGCAGTTTGCATAAGGCCCTGGGTACGAATTTAGCTTTCAGTTCAGCCTACCATCCTCAGTCGGATGACCAGACAGAGAGGACTAATCAGGTCCTGAGGACATGCTTCGCGCATGTGTCCTAGATTTTGGGGGCAGCTGGGATCAGCATGTGACCTTGATTGAGTTCGCCTACAACAACTGCTTTCAGGCAAGCATTGGTATGGCTCCGTTTGAAGCGTTGTATGGCAGGAGGTGCAGGTCTCCCATCTGTTGGGATGACCTGAAGGAGAGGGTCTTGGTTGGGCCCGAGCTGGTGCAGGGTGCAGTGGAGAAGATCAGGATGACTCGGGAGCGTTTGCTTGTTGCTCAGAGTAGACAGAAGTGTTATGCAGACCAGAGGCGCAGGCCGCTTGAGTTTGATGTTAGTGATCACGTCTATCTGCGAGTGTCGCCGGTCAGAGGCGTAGTCCGGTCGGGAAGCGTGGGAAGCTTAGCCCAAGGTTCGTTGGACCGTTTGAGATTCTAGAGAGGATTGGCCCTGTGGCTTATCGTCTAGCTTTGCCTCCATCCTTGTCTGCTGTCCACAGTGTTTTCCATGTTTCGATGCTGAGGAGTACTTACATGATCCGTCTCATGTGATCGACCACGGTCAGCTTCAGTTGAGAGAGGACTTCAGTTATGAGGCGGTGCCTACCCGTATTTTGGCTAGAGACGTTCGTCAGCTCCGTAGTAAGACCATGCCTATGGTTAAGGCTCAATGGTCTGATCAGTCAGAACGCGAAGCAACTTGGGAGCTCGAAGATGAGCTACGCACCAAGTTTCCCTCCCTTTTCGATCAGTGAGGTGAGTCAATTTTGAGGACGAAATTCTTTTAAGGGGGAGGTGATGTTATAACCCGTGTAATTGCAACATTAAATTATGTCCGGTTTATATAATGAGCTAAGATGGATTACATTATTATTGGCAGTTGGGACGTCGGCGGTATTGTTTTAATAGAAGAGGGCTAGGAAGTCCATCTATTAAAAACAATTAAGGTAATTGTTTTATTAAGTAGATAAGTAAAGGAATTATATATTTATTTCCTTTCTTATTCCTAAACCTATCTACATCACGTCAGATTGATCGTGAAGAACATCTGAGCGGCAGTTTCTTCTTCTTACCCTCTTTCTCTTGCTCTCAACTTCTTCCCTCTGCAGAAGACTGTGAATGCTACTGTTGCTATCAGATAGAATATCTTCGTTGCTGCGTATTTCTCCTTCTGTTATCAGGTTTGTATTGCAAGAATTTGGGGACTTCGTTGGTGGTTTTCTTCTCTCGCAGTTTCTGATTTTCAAGCCTTTGTGTATGATTAAATCAGAGGGCTTCGCCGTTGTTGGATTGTGGTCTGCGTGATCTGCAGAACGGGTTCAGATTTGTAGGATTCTGCACTCTCGTTTTCAGATTTATGTTGCAGTTTTTTTGGATTTCGATATTCTAGGTTTTCCGTTCTAGTTGTTGATTGTGGAATTGTTGACTTGTGGAGATCAGAAACTGTTGCGTGTATCTGCTGGTGGATTATTCGGGGCTGCTGTGGACTGTTCAGATCGTTGGATTAATTGCTGATAATTGAGGTAGGTGGTTGCTTGATTCGGTTTGGAAGTTCAGCCATGGGGTATTGCAAGGATTGTTCTCTGATTTTGTGTGTGTTTCTATTTGCGTTAATTGCGTTCTTGGAATGGCTAAAACCCCATGGTCTTCTGTATTTATGACTGATTTGGTGTGTGTTCTGAATTGGCGATTCATGGTGTCGAATTGCGTTGTTTTTCTGCTCTGTTCATCTTCTGAAATCTGCAGCTTTCGCACTGTCCGAACTTCTATCCGAGCTTTGAAATTCGGACGGTGTGTTTTGGCCTTCTGGTTTTCAATGTTCGGGGTATATCCGAACATCGGTCCGAGTTTCGATGTTCGGACACTCCTCTGGGTTCTCCTCTGATTTAAGTTCAACCTGTGTCCGAACTTCGATGTCCGGACACAGGTCGGACCGTCCGCGTAACTCTTTCGTAAAACCCGTCCGAACATCAGTCCGAACTTAGATGTTCGGACACTCTGAAATTTCCTGTCTGATTTCAAATCGACTTGTGTCCGAACATTGATGTCCAGACACAAGTTCGGACATTTGACTATTCTGGTTTCTGAGTCTCGACTTGCGTCCGAACTTCGACGTCCGGACACAAGGTCGGACACTTCTCTGTTTTCTGCATAACTTCTCTGTCTGAACTCCAATTTGAGTGCCATTTTGGCGTTGGACTCCTCTAAGTCTCTACTACTGTATTATAAGTGTTTTGGCATGTTTCCATGCAAGGTTGCTTCTGTTTTTGCAAACCTTCTGTTTTGGGACGCTTTACTCTGTTTCTGAGCCGTGAATGGCTGGGTCGAGCTATTCCGTGGTATACCATGTAGACGTCATTCTGAGTGTGGATCATTCCCTTTCTGTTCTGTGGGTTGATGAACCCTTTGGCTCTTTTGAGTCATTTCTGCGTTGCCGAGAGACCTGTTATGGTCTATGGGTCTTCGACCCTTCTGAGTGTGTGCATTGTACTGTGTCCCTATCTGTTTGTGAACTCTAATTGTTTCTGAATTGGGAACCCTTGTGTTCAAATCTGTTTCTGTTTCAGAAAGCTTCTGACTGTTCGGGAATTGTGGATATAATGTTTATCTTCTCCTCCTTCTGATTTAAATCGTTTTGAGCGACCTTACTGATGACGGTCGCTGCTTACTGGGCATAGTTGTGTGCTCACTCCCCTACTTTTAACATTTTTGCAGATTGATCAGCAAGGGGCATCTTAAGTTTCTGGAGCTATAGGGTTTAGCTTTTTATTCGTTCAGACTATTATTTATGATGATTGTAGCCTTCGGGCCTTACACTGTTTTGACTTCTGTTCTGACTTGGTTATTTATTTGGGAGTTGTGTTAACTTCAGTTGAATTTTGATACTTTGGTTTATACTGTTTATGGAAGCATTGTTTTGGGCCTTGATTCGATTGTTAGCTTTAGAGCCTTGCGTTATTAGGTAGTAATACGCGGCGTGTAATGCCCCTGAATCTTAGGCCGGTTTTGGGGGTGTTAAATGGAATGTTTTGATAAACGCTAACTGAGCTTGAATGGATTTCAAAGGAATCTATTTGTGTGACTAACTCATCTTGATGTGACTAACTGAGCCTTGAATGTATAACTTACATGATTATTGGTTCCTCCTATCTGGTTGTCTCGTTAGATATTAATTGTCAAGGGTTTACGCCTCTACACTCCGTAGGACTGAGTGTTTTGGTATTGCACTTGTACAGTTAATAATCTAGTGGTAATATGGGAAAATTTCAATCTTGGTAAACTCTTCTTTTGACTCTGGATATTGTTTCATCCATGAGCTGAGTCTTTTATTGTGACGTGCGCGTGTCTTCATCGGTAACAGTGAGGGGCTGTATATCCCCTGTCCTAAAAGGGCGTTGTAAATAGTGAGGGGTTGTATATCCCCTGTCCTAAAGGATGTTGTAAACAGTGAGGGGCTGTATATCCCCTGTCCTAAAAGGACGTGCTTGGCGGTGGAGGCTATCTCTCCCAATTGGTTTTATTTCACTCTTGAGTTGTTGGTTTCTTGGATCTCTTCTTTCATTCCTAGTCCTTATGACTACTTGGGTCTTTCTACTCCTAATTGGAACTGAATCTAACACACGTAATGGATGTTCACTAACTTATGGTGTGGTTTCTTCTAACTGACTAACTTTTCCTTCCTGTTATTTATCTCTATTTTTGACTCGTTATCTTTGACTTGGTGATTTTGATGTGCCTTGTTCTTCTGTTTTCGTTTAAGCATTTGACTTCAAGTTATTGTTGTGTTTTAAGAGTTATGTTTTAAACTTTTGCTTTAGAGAGTTGTACCAGTTCCATTCCAGGGAACTGACTCACCCCTCCCGGGGTGGGCTACTTGGTTTCATCTTGCAGGTACTAATTATTATACAGGTGTCCACGAAGAGTATGAGTGATTGGGATGGGAATTACGGTTTGTGGAGAGTTTGTACATTTTGCTTCTATTATGTTTTCTCGAGTTCAGACCGTAGCATTTGTAATATTATAAGTTGTAATTGGTGAGGTTTGGTGTCGGGTGTTTGGAACCCGATGATCTGTAATTGCCTTAGTCATTTTTATTTCCGCTGCATTTTTGTTAAATAGGGGCGTTACAGAAAGTGGTATCAGAGCGTAGTTACGCTCTGAGAAAACAAGCGAGTGAAATACTAGATAGTAGTAAGTTAAATTTGGGGAATTACTTCACTTAGGATATATGTTGTACTCCTTTGGGGAATTGGGGTAGAATTGGGAAGTGAGGATTCCAGAAAGGCATGTTACCTTACCACATACTTCACTTTACTTGTTTACACACTTCACGTATTATGAGCACTCCATCTATGCACCGTCCTTAGAACGTTATAAAAATTTCAACCTCTACCACTAGACGGTTTGTCTTTATAGAATCAAAGGAAAATATAGGTCGTTGTGTGGGACCTTAGAAAATAAAGATATAAAATTGGGTTGAAATGTACTATGAATATTAGATACTCAAAATGACTATCATTGATGATGACACGACATGGAGTCAAACCCCACTTGATTTGAGTTTCTTTATAGGAAACATAAACGTGGAACCAGGGCTTTGGAAATAGCATGATTACTGTATTAGCCATAGCGTAGTATTACAAATCTTTCTAAATTTCTAATAAAGGATGATAGAGAATCATGCCTAAGGTGATAACTTGGAATAAAAAGTGTGTAATTTATTATTAGGGATCAAATATGTGAGATAACCTAAAGGTTAGAAAATCCATAGGAAAAGAATTAAAAGATAATGAATTGGTGATGGATCCATAACCCACAGGTTTCAGGATCAAAACTTAGTTGTTGATGGATTATGTTCATTGAGAGTAAAGGTAAATCTTTAGGATTTTATGAAGGGATTTGCAAATTGGTTTATAGAATAAATAGTTGAAAGTGAAAGATTAGAGATCCAAAATTGTAGAAATCAAATGGGCGGATTAAATTATATTTTTAGAATACTACTTATCGAAATGCTAAGAAGAAGTAACTAGAGATTCATGCAAGTATATCTTGGTATATGGTTTAATAGTTACTACCATTCAGGTACTTTAGTAATGGTTATAAGTAGTAAGAGTATTTGACGCTTTATGAATTTGGTAAACCTAGTGGAAGGTTGAACTTGGTCCTGGCCAGATCAAGGGATAGGACACAAAATGGGGTTGAGAGGTAATTCAACTTTGGCATGGCCATGTCAAGGTTGGATGACCCTTGAAACTTCCTAAAATGATTAAAAAAAAGGTGTAATTCATTATACATTACATAGTTACTTTGAAAATTACACTAAACTAGAGAGGTTTTAATGGAGTATCATAATATAAGTTGGTAATAGTGTATTTCACATGAATTATTATTTCTTAAACAAATAGTTAGTTAAATATAATCAGTGTATTCTGTCACTAACTATATCTTGATAATCCTATTCAATCGGGAATATGTAGTCAATTATATTACAACCTAAGAGTGGTATGTTATTCTCTACCTTGAATGGTAACTAACAAACCACGATAAACTTCAGCCTGGAACATTTGACATTACCATACTATTAAATAACATATAGATAAACACCCACCTACCCTAGGTTGAGAGGTAATTCATTAACAAAAATTATTATTTCTTAAAGATATAGTTAGTTATATTATTAACTGTATAGTTCATCATTAACTAACATTTTAATAATCATACATGTTTAATCAATAATACAAAGATATACACACTCCTTCAACCTTTAGCTTAAATGGTAACTAAGCAACTACTACAACCTCCAACCTAAAATAACCAACATGACTGGTATTAGACCATTAAATATTATAGATATCCACACGCATACCTGGTACTAGCATAACTCATTAATTTAGTGTGCTTAAAATTCACTAAGTTGCTTACTCAACCGAATAACTAGATGTTGTTCTAGGATTGAAACTACTTACTTAAATCATGGGGTTGAGGACGCTACTTGGAGACTGAGGACTCCATGAGAGTGAAGTACCCACACCTATTCAATGATATTTCCTATATTCTTGCCTTCAAGGGTTCTCATTCGTAGTGGTACGAGGGAGTACTTGGCTCTTTTTGGGGGGTAGTGATACTCTTTCTTCGTCACCTCATCCAGATTATGCCTGTTTGTTTTATTAGTAGAGTGATGGAGATGTGTATGTATGTACTTGGTTTATTATGTGTGTGATTCTCGATTTCTATCTATGAATATCTTGGTTTGGTTTGATCTTGAGTATGTTGAGTGGAATTTGGAAATGGAAAGGACGGGAATGGTTAGCCTCGATTTTAAACCCTATCCTATGTGGATTAAGTTGATTGGGATCTAGTCGGGTTTAGGTCCACTTATAACCTAAGATTAATAACTATGTCATAAAACAATAATTATAAAAAACCTAGGCTAGCTCACTGGAACCTATTATGAGTCGCCACCTAATTTTAACCTAGATCAAATTAGGAAAGGAGAGTTCGGGTTCGGGGGCTTGATATTCGACTTATTTAGGGTTCAATTACTTTCAAACCCTTCCTAGGTAGTTTTTCCTCTACTTGGTTTATTTAAGGCTTATTACGAGTCGTTTTAACCTAAGTGCGCGAGCTTCTGTTTTTTTGTGTGTTTTAGCTTTTGAAAGAAAATTAAAGTGAACAAAAAGTACTAAACTAGGTTTTGGAGGCAGAATTAGGTCGAATTTTGCTCAAGGTCGTAGCCACGGACCCCATGTCCGAGACACGGACCCCATGTCCGAGACCAAGGGACCAAGTTACCTGACTATAAAGAACAATTCGAATTAAAGGAAAACAAAACATTTGCAAAATCCGCCTTGGTGCTTTTTGACCCCTTTTGCCCTTTGTAACACGTATGCCTTAGAGACTACTCCAGGGGGTTGAAATTTTGGGTATAACAGATTGCCCCCCGTCAACTAGGCTTTGTAATGAAGATGAAAAGACTAGTTGATGCCTGAGTGATACCCCAAAATTTGGATCTTAAAGTCCCTATATGCAAATTGTGTCGAGCTATTCTAAGGTGCTGACCACCTAAAGTGATGAAAATGATGTCAAGCTATTCTAAGGCGTTGACTACCTAAAATGATGAAAATGGAGTAATGTCAAGCGATTCTAAGGCGTTGACAACCTAAAAGATGAAGTAATGTCAAGTGATTCTACGGCGTTGACAACCTAAAAGACGAAGTAATGTCAAGTGATTCTAAGGCGTTGACAACCTAAAATGATGAAAATGGAGTAATGTCAAGCGATTCTAAGGCGTTGACAACCTAAAAGATGAAGTAATGTCAAGCGATTCTACGGCGTTGACAACCTAAAAGACGAAGTAATGTCAAGCGATTCTAAGGCGTTGACAACCTAAAAGACGAAGTAATGTCAACGATTCAAAGGCGTTGACAACCTAAAAGACGAAGTAATATGTAGATGCAAGAATGTTGATGATGCTCGGATGCTTCTAGGGACCGAAACCCGTGCCAATGCTCCTGGCTGGACCCAATGTGGACTTATTGCCATCGCCCCCAAGCCGGTGTGCAGGGATAACTCCTGGTAAAAACCCTGGGGACTTATTGCCATCGCCCACCATTCGTTGATCCCAAAATAAGTTGACATCGCACAGGAGGATTTATTGCCATCACCTCGCCAACTTTTCCTTCGCCAGGTCTTGTGACGCGCCTGGATAATGCAGATGGATGATATGAAGATGACGCAAATGAAAGTGATGCAAATGTAGATGATAAAAATGATGCAAATGATATGGATGATATGAAAATGATGTTCGGATGCTTCTGGGGACCGAAACCCGTTCCAATGCTCCTTGTTGGTATACTATGGGGACTTATTGCCTCTGCCCACCAACTGGGGTGCTGGGATAACTTCTAGATTACCAAGGGGACTTATTGCCACTGCCCACTAGTTGTTTCTCCCATGAAGTTGACATGAAGATGGGGACTTATTGCCTCTGCCCCGCCAACTTAGATCACGCTCTGTCTCGTACCTGTCTCGCACTGAAGATGATACTAGGTCTCGTACTGGTCTTGCACTAGATGATGACGCTCGGTCTCGCACTGATGAAGGTGATGGGTCTCGCATTGATGAAGATGCATGGTCTCGCACTGAAGTCTCATACTACAAATGGATGAAGAAAAATGCCGGATTTCGCATTGATTCTGGGTCTCGTGCTGAATGAAGATGCCGGGTCTCGTACTAAAGTCTTGAAAATGATGGGTCTCGAACTAAGAATGAATCGAAAGATAATGGTCTCGTGCAATGATGAAAACTGATTACTGGAGTGCCCAAACACGGCAATGATGATAAGATGTATGCAATCAAAAATATATGAAGGATACTCGTTCAAAACAGGAAACTGTTGGAAAAGGTGCCAAACTTGGCGATGTTGAGGTGTATGCAAAAGTTGTAAAATGCAACTAAAGTGTTTGTTGGAAGCTTGCCAAAACAAGGAACTGTTGAAAAATGTGCCAAACATGGCAATGCTTGAGAAAACTCTACTGAAAAAGGAAAGTGAAATGATCATTTCCTGACTAAAAATTTCATATCTATAATTTGTTTCTTAAGAGAATGAACATGCCGCTGGTGGAAGTGTGTGGTGTTTGTTGTGGTGTTAAAGGCTTTTCCGGTGTTCAGGATTTGCGATAGACCTGGGATCAGGCTATGATTTTGGATGGTGGTCTGGGTTATGACGGTCCTGAGTTTTTTGTGGAGGTAAGGCCAATGACAGGCTTGAGGTGGAATGGTGGTGGTGATGTTTGAGCTCTGGGTTCGAATTGGTGTTGTCATAGCAATTGTTGGAACCAACAATTGCCCCTAGTACTTTTCCCTTAAGACAATCTGAGCTAGAGTTCATGGCAATCGATCAGAACGATCGATTGCCCCAAGTATTTTCTTTATTAAATGTGCGAACGAGTCTCGTCCTTACAGGGTCAAGGCTTATGTTTTTATGTGGTGCTTCCTAACCTACACTCGGCGTGTTTTGATGCTTGCACCCGTTCCTTACCTACGGTCACAACTTCTAGACCATTGAATTCGGTATTTGATGGATTTACGCATTTGATCTGTTACTTTCACGTGATTGGACACACAACTATCAAGTCGGAAGTCTTTAAAGCTTATAACGTGGCCATGGGGTGTGATGAAGGACAACGGGACCATGGAGGGATATTTGAGGTATGTGGAGCTTAAGTGGGTGACCAAAGCTGCAACTTGCGTCTTCTCTCAGATTCATCTTCCTTGTCTTGAAGTCGTCTAGCTGCTTTGTGCTGACGTTGTTTTCGAGCTTCTGGACTTGGACTTTTGTCCTTCACACCATTTCTCTTCTCTTTGTCATTTGAATTTCTCCGAGGCACTTCGGGATTGCCTTTTTGTTTTATCCTTTCTTGACTTTGCCTTCGGGGTTCTTGTGTTTCCCGGCTTTGGGCTTCGAGAGCTATTTTGATGTGAGCTCTTTTGATCCTGTGTCACTCTGGGACCATTTGCGGATCGCTTTGTCATGCTGATAGTAGCATTGCTTCTTTGGACTGATGAGAATGTTATCTGAGAGTCGGGCTCCTCGCTTCCTTTGGTCACCGGGTCGGACATTCATCATTGGCTGGATTATTTTGTGGAGCTCATAATATTGAAAAAGGGATATACGAAAGGCTCAACGGGGGTGCCTAGGGTTTAATGATAGGGTTTACAAGCTTTTGGCTATGTGGTGCTGTGCCTAGGTGCTTCGTCATCCTTGATAGTTGTGTATCTGTTCTTTGTTACTTTTTGCAGATCTAAGAGTAAATTTACAAATTATCTCCTTCGGTCGTAGTTATGCCGTTTACCTCACCTTTGAACGTGGTCTCACCGGAGTCGTGTAAAAATGACACGCTCGTTCACTCATGGTTTTTCCACTCAAGACACTCTCGTGAGATTTTCACTTGGAAACTCGTTCGCACATTTAAACAAAAGATAAAAGACGACGAACTTAAACTTAGATTGCCCCTAGTATTGATTTTGGGGTTTGTGACAACAATTCGATGAATGTGGACCTTGAACTTCTTTGTGGGTTGTGAGTTGTGGTGTTTGGTTAGGCATGTTCAAATTTTTAGAAACAAAATGCAAGTCTTTGTATCCCATTGCACAGTTAGAAAATGATTACTTCGTGATCCTTGAAAGACGTGAGTGCTCTTTTTCAGTTTTTTGAATTAATGAATAATGCTTTGTACAAAAATTAAGAAAATGGAACTATGTTTTATTCAACAAAAAGAATAATGTTGGAAATTACAAACTCAAGAAAACTACCGAAAATGATCAAGGGAACTAACTACTACAAAAGTTGAAAGACAACTAATCAAGAAAAGAAATGCATTTATGAGAAAAACACTAAAAAAACAACATTTCTGATGATGCTTGGGCACGCGTGCTCTGCGCTCTCCACCATGTTCTCAGAATTGGGCCCTTGGTCAATTAGATCCTGGATTCTGTGTTGTAGGGCCCTGCAGTGGTCAGTGTCGTGACCGGGCAGCTGATGGAAGTAACAAAATTGAGTAAGATCCTTCCCCAAATGAGTAGTTCCTGGCCTCAGGGCGAGCGGTTGCGTCGGATATCTTCCTCGAAGCTCTTCAAGTGCTTGTCTTGGTGTTCGACCGATATCTGTAAACTCTCTTGTCGAGAATTCCGTCGGGGCGGTTCTACTGTCCCAACGCTCCAACCAGGTCCTCTTGACTGTCGATCACTGTCTTCCTCATGTTGTCTGGTCCTCTTGCGGGTGCAGCTTTGGATGCAAGTTGCTGCTCCTTGTTGCCTAATCACTTTCTGAGTTTTGTAGCAATTTCTTTGACATTCTCCTTCGATCCTCGGACCCTAATGGAGCCAACTTCAATGCAGTCAAAAGGGTGTTGAGAAGCCTGTCCACCAACTCATCCCGAGCTTGACGTTCGGACTCGAGGGAAAGAGCCTTTGCTTTCAACTATTCGATAACAACAACGTAGTTATATTCCACGGCGTCCATGGCAGCACTATGCCTCTGCTCCATAGCTTCAACGGTGGCCATGTGCTTTTGTTCCAAAATTGCGAGTTGGGCTTCCATGTCAATTGGACCGCACTTAGGACTTGAGTCTACCTGTGTCCAAGGTGTCCATTATTAGCTAACCAAAGGAAGTGGGCTGAAACATGACGCTTCACAAGATAGATCGAAGCAGACTTATGCTGAAAGCGAGTGGGCCAGGATACCCAGAGAATGTCTGGGCTGGAGTATCTTTCAGACTATGAACTGGAACTTGGACTAAAACCTAAACAGATGGCTTTGATTGGGTCTGAGAGGTGACACCTAGATCTAGGGTTGGGGCTAGGGCCCGAATAAGAAGTCTACCTAGTCTAGAATGAGCCCTTGGGCCGGAATGTGTTTGGGCCTGGAGTAAAGCACATGGGCTGGAATGGTCCCTAAATCACAAATGGGCCCAACTTTCTTTGGGCCAGAGAAGATGGTTGCTAAGTAGAAAAAGATTTTACTTTCATAACTGTGGGTTATTTCAAGTTCAGGTGGATTTCTTTTTAATGGGCCTAGAACTGATTGCATAATTCAAATTGGGCCAGAAGAGAAATAACCTAAGTCTAAGCTTTTGGGCCGAAGCCTGAATGACTCACATATTAAACCAAACAGGACCTCTAGGCCGCAAACAAGCAGAGCCGCCAATTCGGGTTGGGCTAGGTTAATGTAGGAGAAGTTCCTATCAATCTCTAGGCTGGGTAATGGGCCGATCATACGAGCAAACAAGGCCCACACAAATTCAACATGTCCTCACTAGACGTTTAAATCAAACGGGTATGGATCGACCCGGAGAGGTGCTTGGGGCCTGGGCCCAGGTCACCTCAAAGGAATAGGGCTTGCACGCTATTCTCCTTGGGCTTCCCCACTCTTTTCACATCACCAGAAGGTGTGCGTCTACGGTCGGGTCTTTGACTGACCAAACAATGGGCTAGGTAAGGATAATGCCAGGAAAATGCTTGGGGCTAAAGCCCAGGTTTTAGGGGGTGTGGTTAGACGACACCCTCCTCTTTTCCCCCACTTATTCACATCACCTAAAAGGTGTGAGTCCCTGACAGGGGACCCTCAAACAGGTCCGGGGTAAAATCGGTTTGCATGGACCCTCGCTCTCACATGATGCAAAGGTGCAGAAATTAAAGTGCGCAAAAAAGTAAACAAACAAAGTAATAAAGCCATAAATAAAACATTTTCGAGTTAAGCCCTCTTTCTTAAAATTAAACAAGTCAAAATTAAGAGTTTGTCCCCAGCAGAGTCGCCAGTCTGTGAGCCTCGATTTTAAACCCTATCCTATGTGGATTAAGTTGATTGGGATCTAGTCGGGTTTTAGGTCCACATATAACCTAAGATTAATAACTATGTCATAAAAACATAATTATTAACACCTAGGCTAACTCACACCTATTATGAGTCGCCACCTAATTTTAACCTAGATCAAATTAGGAAAGGAGAGTTCGGGTTTGGGGGCTTGATATTCGACTTATTTAAGGTTCAATTACTTTCATTACCCTTCCTAGGTCGTTTTTCCTCTACTTGGTTATTTACGGCTTATTACAAGTCGTTTTAACCTAAGTGCGCGAGCTTCTGTTTTTTTGTGTTTTTTAGCATTTTTTGTAAGAAAATTAAAGTGAACTTAAAAGCTACCCAAACTAGGGTTTCGGAGGCAGAATTAGGTCGAATTTTGCTCACGTCCGTAGCCACGGACCCCATGTCCGAGACCACGGACCCCAGTTAACCAATTATACAGAAGAGTCGAAATTTAAAGGAAAACAAAAATTTGCAAAGTCCGGGGCCACGGACAGGCTGTCCATGGGCCCGAATATTATTAGAAAACCTAAATTTTGAATTTTTAAAATCCCGCCGCCGTCCGTGGGCGTCCAGGCTTACGGACAAGGAGTCCGGGACCCCGGACATGACGTCCGTGGGTGGGACCGCCCTCGGACGGCAGCGTTGAGGCTGTTCTCGAAGGTGTTTTTGGCTCAAATTTTATGGGTGTGTAGCCTGAAAGATGTACAAGACGTTAGTGATTGAAAGAATTCAATTTGAAGTCAAAATTAATACGAAACTTAGTTAACAAGTTATTAGACAAAAACACAAACAAACCTTAATTCAGAAGCAATAAAAAGTCAATTCGATTAGAAATTTCACATAAGTGTATTCTGATCAGAGGGGTTAAGGAAGTCAAATTCCAACCTGTTTTGACTTCGGGATTTGATTGTCCTTCACGTCGGGAATCTTCGAGAGCTTCGTTGATGGCCAATCCGGTTCGACTTTGACCCAAGCTTCTGGCTCCTTCTTCCTTGTATTGTTAGCCACGGTTTGCTTCTGTATTTTTTGTGTTTTGGTGCTAGGAATCTCAATGGGAGAAGAAGGAATGTGTTTTTTGGTGATTTCGGGATGATTTCGGATAGATTCTAGATTCGAGGCTCGGGGTTGCAAAAACGTTGGAAGTAGGTGACGGCTGAGTTCTCTGACTTTGGGGATGATCTCCTCTGCCCTAGTTCGTTTTTTGGGGGTCCTTTTATAGAAAGAGCATGGTCAAATTGATAGAGCAAGATCTTTATCTAACCTAAACGTTGATTTCGTGCTCTAAGGGAATCTGATTTTGTAAAATATGTTTCAGGACGAGTAAATTATGAAATTTTAACTGAAGATAAAGGATAATTTTTAGGAATTTGGAGAGTTGGAATCGGGTTATTTTGATAAAAACCGATTAGATAAAAATCTTGCAATCTGGAATCTCCATAATTCATAACTTATTATTGGAAAGTTGAAATAACGAATTCCAACGGCATTAGTCTCTAATAAACATCCTCTATCTTGTGTTAAAATTTCATGACGTTTTGTTTTAATTTCGGTACTTTCCATAGGAGAGAGAAAATTGCAAAAATGATTGAATTTCTCTTTTAAATTTTGGGCTAAGGTACCAAATAAAATAATTTCAGGTTTATGACTGTATGTAGTCATGCTAACCATGTGACAATTTATTTTAATTTTGGAAACCTTTTTTATTTCTATTTGAGGTATTTCATGTGTTAATTAAAGAAATTAGCTTATAATATGAATTAAAAGCTAAATTTCCAGAATAAATATTATCAGAGAATCATGAAATACCTTTCATAATGACTATGATATTTGGAAGTGTTTGGAGATAATGAACAAGTCATATAAAATAGAAAATCCCGATAAGTCCTTGGAAAATCCCGCCTTGGTGCTTTTTGACCCCTTTTGCCCTTTGTAAACGTATGCCTTAGAGACTACTCCGGGGGGTTGAAATTTGGGTATAACAGGAATAAAGGATTGGTATGGAATTACATTTGGAATCATTATTGGATGGACATCTTGGAATTCTTGCAAGCACACCCGGAGCGGTGTGAATAGCTATTAGTTAGTTTTAACTTCGGGACGAAGTTTCTTTAAGGAAGGTAGACTGAAATACCCCATAAATTAATCTAAATTAATTTAGGATTTCCTTTATTGAACCCTAAATAATACTATTAAATATTAAATTATTATATGGTAATGAATTTAATAGTAAGATTTATAAGTCATAAATCTTGGAAAAAAATTCTAGATACTCCTATTATATTATAAATGATTTTAGAAATATATGGAACATTGATTTGGATCATAAAAGTTAATATAAAATCATAGTTGAAATATCCCTAATAATTAAAAAATAATTAAGGTCTAATTATATAAGGCTAACATGTTGCAATAATGGATTAAGTAAATATTTACATGAATTAAGGTTTCAATGAACCTCAATTATATTTATAAAAATAAATATATAGTCTAAAAAGATTTATCAAACCTAACGTGAAATTCTAAATTAAGGGGATCAATTAAAAGGAGTAAATTATACAATAAAAATCGGTGTAACTTGTAATATATATTATTACATGAAACAACACATAGATTATTATGAGGAAGATTGAGAGGTTATTTAACAAGCTAATTATGAATCTCCTCTAATTCTTTTCATATTACCTTCACTCATGTTAAACAAAAAAATAATAACTAAAATAAATAAAACATAAATGATAGCCTCTCTCTATTTACTTTCACTCATGGTTATATTTTAATTGGCAAACCTCTCTCCTTTCCTATTCCCTCATTCACAGTCATAAATATTCTCAACGTTCCTTTCCTTTTCATTTACATCACTCACGATTAATACATGTAATTCCCTCTCATGTCTCTTCTTCATTTCTATTTTTATTCTCTTCATTTATAATATTTATTTTGCAAACTCAATTCCAAGAGCACTTATTCGGCAAACAATGGATAGACAAACAAAAGAAATTCTTCATTTTCTTCTCATAATAATCAAGAAACTTACATGCTGGTCTCTCTACTTCATATTCCCCTCATATAATAACTTAATTGACAAAAAAAAACATTTTAGAAATTTCCTTTCACTCGCGGTTGGAATTCTTTTCCTTCAATTATCTTCTCTTTATTCACGTATAATTTAACCGGCAAATAAATACAAAACACTCTCTTTTCATCTTCTTTCACGCAAGTGAAGTTACAAACTCTCTTCATTACCTTTTTCTATTTCTTTTCTCCTTTTTCATGACCATTTTTGGAACCCAAATTGGCGAACGCTCTACATTTCTCTTCAATCTCTGTTGTATATATCCTCTCTCATCCTTTCTTGTTCAACGCCTTTGCAAAGTAAACCGTTGAAACTGCTGCTCATGCCAGATTCCAGAACCGGTATTTTACTGAACTTCTTCATCCTCTTTAATTTTCTTGAGTTCACGCTTCAGATCAATCACTGGAACTTCATTCTCTTCACGTTAACTTTCCAACTCAACACACCAGAACGTGCGCTATCACTTCTGGTTTCAGCGCATCTGCATATATAAATCACAGGAACGGTTGCTGCAACTTCCCTCCCTTTCTTCTTGTGTTATACACTCCTGCAAAGCCAAAGCAATGAACGAGAGAAAAATATACTCCACGCTCTCACCGATAAGAGAACATACATGCTGAAGCGATGAATCAATGGAATTGCTATTGGCACACCAGACTTCACGAGGCTGAAAATGTTTATTCCTCAAACCGGGTGAAATAACCCAAACTAATAAAACATGGATTAAACATATAATCACATTAATTAAGGCCTAAACATGCCTTAAAAGTCAATTGAGAACAACAATGGTCAACACAAAGCAAATATTGCACCCTTTGACCGTTTAGGGTAAATACATACCCAAATGAACTTCTTAGGACCTAAAATTTGTCCTAAGCATATTAACACATAAAGGAACGTACTACAATTGTTGGACAACACTCCAACACAAATAAACAAGCATTTACATGCTTAAAGGTCAAGTAGGGCAAAAATGTGCTCTAAGAAATCTTAAAGGTCTTATGACCTCCAATTGATATAAAATTGGATTCCTAAGATCAATTATCATGTAAGGAACACAATGAAACCGTTCTCAAAGAAACAAAGCTTATAAACACCTGTGACACAAAATGTGCACTAAAACACCTTAAAGCACGTTTTTGTGTATGAGCTCTAAGATATTGACTTTTTGTCACTTTAAAGACTAGATTACACTCTTTATATCATTAATGTGACATGATAGACTATATTATAAAGTCTAAATCAAAGTTTAAAAATAAAAAATCAAAATGGGTGATTTTGGGTGAATAGTACCCAAAATAACATTTAATTACTTAACTTTAACCATGGTCAAATGTCATCCCTTGACCAAGCCACCCATTGCCCGCCTCTTTAGGCTGTCATACCCATCCATTAAGCAACCTAAACTATCTACCAATGAGTCATCTAAATACTATTCAATAACGTAGTAAACTTTACCTTATAGGCTTAATTCTTTCTCTTTCCTCTCATTACCTCCTTCCCAGCCAATTTATTCAAGCTTCATTCTCTCTTTTGCTCCTCCATAACCGTGGGAACACACCGAAATCAGAGGAGAACACCAATTGATCTAGGTAATCTTATTAAGCCATTTTTTCATTCTCTTCACTTTTCTTTCCTCTTTCCATGGAGCTAAACATCAACCATTTCCATCCATGGTTTTAGTTTGTTTTGGAGGTTAAAATAAGAGTGATTCTCGGCAGTAACAAGGGAAGAAGGAGGGAAGTTCTAATCTTGATCTTTTAAGGTAAAAATGTGCTTTAAGCACTTATCTCTTAATTTCTTTCATTTCCGGTTGGAAAACCTGATTTCTTAGGCTTATAATCTTCTTCTTAACATGCTTATACAGTTGGTATATCAAGAGCTTCAAGGAATAGCCAAAACACCATTTTTGGCATCTTAATCAAGGTGAAAATTAACCATCTTCTAATCTGAGTTATACCGGTTTTAAACCTTGTTTTGGTAGCTCTTTTGATGCTTTTTTCGTTCTGTAAAAATGGGCCAAAGATCATCTTTGATTGCCTTTGTAACACCCCATCTCAATCCAAATGTGGTCTCGCAACTTAACATCATATATATATACATGTCACAGCGGAATTCATTACACTCCAGGACCTTTCCACAGTCTGACTAATAGAATATACCGAACATTAGTACATACAAATCTTAACCAATACAAATATTTCTTACAATCCCTCACAACCTATACATATTACTAACTCAAAATGCATACGAGTGTACATGCACAACTCGTAGGCCACACTTAATCCGTAACACTTGTACCCCTTCTTACTCTTGCGACGGCCACTTCCTGACGTTCACCTGTGTAGTAAAAACAGCCCCAAAGGGGTTAGCACGAATGCTGGTACGATCCTCTCATGGCCCCCAAGATAACGTGGCTACGACGACTAATTGTCGATAGCATGGAGGTTGATTAGATGCACACCATAATAGAAAGTGCAGTAAACAACAATCCAAATATGAACAATCAAAGTTCAAACATAATGAACGACTTAAATGCGTTCCCCTTAATTAGAGAGTTAATTATTTAAACTCCATAAGTTATGTTTCCTCTAAATCTTAGTCCATCCTTATCTTAGTTCAATCTTAGTCTTATCTTAGTCTTAGAAACAACCAACCTTTGAAAAGGAATGGATGTAGCTTATCTTAGTCTTATAAAACAAACCATCCTTTTAATAGGAATGGTTGCAACTTATCTCAACCTTACCTTATGTATGCCAACCGTTCTCTCATTGGGAATAGGTTAACTCTTAGTTCGTTGTTTATTTTTGTAGCGCTTGGTTAACCCTAGCCAGCAGCAGGACACTTACCGGCATTAAACAACATTCTTAAATTGTTGGGGATGTAGGCTAGATCCCCCCGCCATCTTAAAGCCACCTACCTTGGACTGGATGTCCAATGTAGCTGAGCCAGTCAACCGACCCTAGGCTACTAGTCCGAAGATTAGTCCTTAAGCGGAAGTCAGATCTGCTATAGATAACCTCTTTCGGTTCCTAACAAACTAATATTAGGGAGTGTTCCTTAGTCTCACACGATTCCTTACTAAACGTTGGTTAGTAAGTTCTCACAGTAAGTTGTGTTAGTTTTCAAACATCACACAACAATACAATAACATAATGTTCCGGTTGCATGCTTTATCTTGTTTAGTGAGCACACAAAAACAAATAGCACACAAGCCGAGGGACACCTCGTTAGCAAGCAGGTCACAAGAAGAACTGTACCGTTCACCGTTGGTCGTTCGGTTGTTTACTCTCTTCCGGAGTCCAAATACTCAAGCCCTAAAACATTGATTCAGTTTTAGGTTATTAATCACTTAACTTAATTCAACTTAATTAACTTACTTAACCCATAATGATTCCCCACCTAACACCTCTTAAGTTTAACAACTTATTCTTACAACTTAACCTTAAACTTTTAAGTTCACACTTAACTTAATCTCTTAGGCCTTTATACCTCTATTATCATTGCCCTCTTAATGGGGTACTACTAATACCTCTAAACTTTCTTAGGGTTTCTTTCTTTTTTTTTTACAACTTAAGGCTCGACCGACCTTACCGACCGACCTTACCCAAGGTCGGTCCATTCCAGAACTTATTACCGTTTGAAAATTTTACCCCGACCGACCTTGCAAGTCCGGTCCCCATGGTCGGTCCATTCCCGAGAGTTTTTCCCCGTGGGAAATTTAAGCCCGACCGAACTTGCCAAGTTCGGTCCCATGTTCGGTCGATTCCAGAGACTAAATTCGTACACAAAATAGAAGCCGGACCGAACTTGTAAGTCCGGTCCCCAAGTTCGGTCGATTCCAGAAACTCTTTCCGGTAGTGTAAACTGAGCTCGACCGACCTTGCAGGTCCGGTCCCTAAGGTCGGTCGCTCCAGAACCTTGTTTCTAAATTCCATTTGACTCCAAACTTCTCCACAAGTCCCCCCATGTGTGAAATACCCCATAAGATAATTTAAATTAATTTAGGGGATTTCTTTTAGTAAACCCTAAATGATACTATTAAATATTATTTATTATATGGTATTATGAATTTAATAGTGAGATTTATGAGTCAATAAATATTGGGAAAATTTCAAGACACTCCAATTATATTATATAGATTTTAGAAATATTTCTAACATTGATTTAAGGCTTCAAAGTCAAAATAAAATCATGGAAACCTTAAAGCTTCGAAAGCTTGCTAGGATTGACTTTTTGAGAATGGTCAAATCAGGCCATGAAATATACCAATAAAAAGGTTATGGAAAACCAAGAAGATTCACTGGTGGAACGCGACCCATTAATTACGGTCCAAACCGTGTATAATTACGGTTCTGGACCGTAATCTACGCGGGCGTCAATAAAGATGGTGTTTCTTTAATTACGGTTTAAAACCGTAATTAAAGTCCCTTTTCCGGCCCGCGTGTCATTGACTTTACATTACGGTTATTTGTAAAACCGTGATCTAAAGTCCTTTGGCGCGCGCGAACCAAAGGACTTTAGATCACGGTTTTACAAATAACCGTAATGTAAAGTCGACACTTTAGATGACGGTTTTGGCAATAACCGTCATCTAAAGTCTTTTGGCGCGCGCGCCCAAAGGACTTTAGATTACGGTTATTGTTAGAACCGTAATCTAAAGTGTTTTTTTTTTTTACAAATCTACACAATTGCAACAGAGACAGAATTGTAACAGATAAGCAACAGAGGGCAGAAACTGCACAATTGAACCCCCTGAATCAAATACCAACAACACAAATTCATTCTCTGCGCACAATTGCAACAGAGGTAACATCTAATAAAGCACCAGATCGAAAATCTGTAACATATTCAATCTGTTACACAATTGCAACAGAGATACATCTAATAAAGCACCAGATCGAAAATCTGTAACATATTCAATCTGTTACACAATTGCAACAGAGATAACAATTGCAAATTCATTTCTGCGCACAATTGCAACAGAAACATTCAATACAACAGCGAGAATCTGTTACAGCCGCAGCTAGCATAATTCATTACAAACAGAATCAGAGCAACTAACAAAAAATATAATTTGTTACACAATATAATCTGTTGCAGCAGCAACTAACAGAATCAGAGCAGCAACTAACAAAAATATATGTTACAGCATCAGAGCTAGCTAGTCTACCACTCCATTCTCATAAACATGGCTGCCATGCTCTCTCTGACATGCAACAAGTCGGCAGGAGCATAAGTCTTGAATCTGGCATAATGCTCTTTAATCTGCAACAAGAAAAGGAATGGAACACATAATGAGATTAAGATAAAGACACAAAAAATCTGCCGAAAGAATTAAATACAAGACAGCGTTCGTATTACCTTGTCAATATCATTCTTAAAACTTGGAAGTACCCGCAGAACTCGTACATATACCGCATCACGTAGTACCCGCAACTCTTAGAATCCTTTTGGGTAGGCAGGGGCACTAAATCACCAAAATTCACAAATGTAAAACAATGGTACAAAGATAATAGCAGCACAAATGAAATACATGAATTACCAAACCTTGATGTAATTGACGGTCAAATCACCAAACTCTCCCTGAGGGGTTTTTTTTGTAACAACTGTTACATATATTAACAAAAGCGTTTAGCAAAATGAACAAGTACATTAATTTTGGTTCAAAAACTTACAAACAATTAAATAGTAATAAAAACTTACTCTTTGATTAAGTCTTCAGTGTTGAATTCTAGGTCCACTGCCCTAGCTGGATCTAGAACGAGCAGAAGTAGCGGTCGGCAGCGCAGAATATAAACAAAGCCCAGTGGTGGCTACATGTCAAATACAAAATGAAATGAGAAATGAAGGTAAAAAAGTTAGCTAATTAGTATGTAATTTTATATTAGAACTCACGTTTGGTGATACGGCATTTAGAATGAATAATTTATTCTGTTGATCAACAACATTGAAGCAATGAATCATGTATTCACAAAACCTACCGGGTCCCTAGTGACTGAGTTCGTACGATAAACGCTTCGGGCACACCGCAAGTAATGGAGGTCATGTCCTTCTCAGCAATCTCTCAAGCAGACATCTATTATATCACATGTACTATAAAAAGTTAGCCAATGCAACTTCATAGATACTTATTCTATATGTTTTTACAGTATGAGGAAAGAACACTTACT
This sequence comes from Limonium bicolor, assembly GCA_023374045.1. NCBI lineage: Eukaryota > Viridiplantae > Streptophyta > Magnoliopsida > Caryophyllales > Plumbaginaceae > Limonium > Limonium bicolor. The sequence continues at coordinate 301,685,682 of CM041780.1, forward strand.
TTAGATAAGCTGAATAATGTTAATGTTCAGATAATCTCCACACTCATCTCTCTGATGTCCTCAAAGTTGATTGCCGTCATATATCTTCTTGTAGTGAAACATCAACTTTGGAAGCATCATCATGAAGTTGTTAGTTGAGATGACTTCAACATGATCTTGTCGTAGAGATCATCTGCTGGGCCCCAAAACATTAACAAGTTTTTGTGGCAGTGTGAGCTTATTTTTAGCGCGCCTCAGAAGTCCTGGTGCGACCCGGACGGGCACTGGATTCTTACCTTTCGCACCTCGACTCACTGGATTTCTTACCCTTCACACACAAACAGTAAAGCATCAATGTAAAGATAATTACTAATTGATTATTATAGTAACATTAAACAATTATCTAGAACATACCCTTGTACTTCTGACAGGATTCGCCGGCGCGCAGATCTCTTCTTCTCGGGCCGGGATACGCGGCGAGGAAGCTCAGGGATCTCAGGATTCGCCGCGCGCGCTGGTCTCTTCTAGTCTGGGCCGGGTTACACGGCGAGGAAGCTCAGGGATCTATAATAGATAGATTAGATACTTAATGCTAAATAATGCATTTTATTAGATACTAAATGGTTGTCAAACAGTCTTACCTCATCGGTGACAACAATATAGCATGCTGGCCAGGGCAATATGTCTCCCTTCGCTTCGTTCAGCATGCCATTTGTGTCAAACGCAATCGGAAGGTATGCATGCTCAAATCCATCAACTTCAGGTCCAAGGTCACACGCGCGTAGAATGGGGGTAGACGTACGAAACTGGATGAGCGTGAGTGGACCTGATGGCAACACCGTCCCGTAGGCCGCATCTACAGGGTGCCGTCTAATGGTATTTGGAGACGACATTTTTTGCTCCTTTAATAAACAGAGATAATACGTGAAATTAAATAAGTGAGTCCAATCTAATACTATTTAAATAACTTTATTTAGGAGAAAAATAGGTTAAACAAAGTTAACCTGGATGGTGGCAAACGGGTACGGGTCAGCGCCGGAGCACAACTAGACGAGGAAGATAGTCGAGGAGGATCTAGATGCTGCTGCTGGAGTAGTCGCATGTGCAATCGCATTCAACGCTTCCTGCAGCCTCTCCTCGATAGCCCGGCGCTCAGCAGCCTGTTTCTCGTCATTAGCTTGGCGCTCAGCAGCGAAACTTACGCTCTACCATCGCCTCGACTTCAGCAGCACCATCTGACCCTTCCTAGCAGATGGCGGGAATACGTTCTTTTGACGTACTTCTCCCCTAAATCATCTAACACGCCCCGGGTGATCCTTCTTCCCAAGCATTCGATTGAGCGCGTCGTCTTGAGAAGGAGAGCGTGTAAGTCTACTTCTCCTCTCTGTGCCGCTTCGTACTGTCCAATTTTCAAAGAAGTTAACACTAAATTTAAGATCACAAACAACTTGAGTATAATAAGTAAATTATTTAACAGCTACTTTCAAATACTTACAATTTGGTTAGCCAGTTGTTCCATCGCAGCATTAGGAAATATCTCTGACCTTCGCTGGTCGTTTCTGGCGTCCCAGTATGTACATCTGCACCTCCTCGCCTCAGAGACATCCTCGATCGGGCATTCACTTCCATCCTCGTTCCTCCGTGTCAGCAAAACAGCTTCTTTCCATCCCTCGAGGCTGCCCACATATCCCCTCGTCCCATGGTGTGGGGGTAGAGATTAGCCTTCACGGTTTTGCCGTGCTTGTTCTTGTACTTGCTGTATTTAAGAAAAGTACAACAGAAATTAATTAGAAAATCAGGAAGATAAAGCATTATGAGCATTAATTGAAAAGAGTACACACAAACATACCCTGAACTCGGGGTGGTGGCGTGCCGCTCAACGAACTCCTTCCACTCCTCTTCAGTGATCATGACCGTTGTACACAAACATACGGCGGAGGAGGCTCACGTGGGGGCACCTTGTGATCCAATGCTCAACCAAATAGTGGCGGAATGATTTAGCCTTTGCTGGACACCAAAGAAAAAGAACGGTCTTCTTCACTTCTCTCTTGGGATCTTCTTGTACCGTTCTTGCACCTTCTTCCAGATGGTCTTGTGAGCCTCGATTTTAAACCCTATCCTATGTGGATTAAGTGATTGGGATCTAGTCGGGTTTAGGTCCACTTATAACCTAAGATTAATAACTATGTCATAAAAACAATAATTATTAAAAACCTAAGCTAGCTCACTGGAACCTATATGAGTCGCCACCTAATTTTACCTAGATCAATTAGGAAAGGAGGGAGAGTTCGGGTTCGGGGGCTTGATATTCGACTTATTTAGGGTTCAATTACTTTCATTACCCTTCCTAGGTCGTTTTTCCTCTACTTGGTTATTTACGGCTTATTACGAGTCGGGAATCTTCAAGAGCTTCGTGATGGCCAATCCGGTTCGACTTTGACCCAAGCTTCTGGCTCCTTCTTCCTGTATTGTTAGCCACGGTTTGCTTCTGTATTGTTGTGTTTTGGTACTAGGAATCTCAATGGGAGAAGAAGGAATGTGTTTTTGGTGATTTCGGGATGATTCGGTATAGATTCGAGGCTCGGGGTTGCAAACGTTGGAAGTAGGTTGACGGCTGAGTTCTCTGACTTTGGGGATGATCTCCTTGCCCTAGGTCGTTTTGGAAGGTCCTTTATACAAAGAGCAAGGCCATGTTGATAGAACAAGATTTTATCTAAAACCTGATTTTGTGCTCTAAGGGAATCTGATTTTTTAAAATATGTTGCAGGCCGTAAAAAATTATGAATTTTAACTGAAGGTAAAGGATGAATTTAAGAATTTTGAGAGTTGGAATCGGGTTATTTGATAAATAACAGATTAGATAAAAATCTCACAATCTGGAATCTCCATAATTATAACATATTATTGGAAAGTTGAAATAACCAAAATTCCAACGGCATTAGTCTTTAATAATCATCCTCTATCCTGTGTTAAAAATTCATGACGTTTTGTTTTGATTTCGGTATTTTCCATAGGAGAGAGAAAATTGCAAAAATGATTGAATTTCTCTTTTAAATTTTGGGATAAGATTCCAAATAAAATAATTTCAGGTTTATGACTGTATGTAGTCATGCTAACCATGTGACAATTTTATTTTTTTGGAAACCTTTTACTATTTCTATTTCGAGGTTATTTCATGTGTTAATTAAAGAAATTAGCTTATAATATGAATTAAAAGCTAAATTTCCAGAATAAATATTATCAGAAAATCATGAAATACCTTTCATAATGACTACGATATTGTGGAATTGTTTGGTGATGATGTACAAGTCATATGAAAATAGAAAATCCCGAGAATGTCCTTGGAAAATCCTGCATTGGTGCACTTTGAACATTTTGCCCTTTGTAACACGTATGCCTTTGAGACTAGGGGGGTTGAATTTGGGTATAACAGATTGCCCCCGTCAACTAGGCTTTGTAATGAAGATGAAAAGACTAGTTGATGCTTGAGTGATACCCCAAATTTTTGATCCTAAAAGACCTCGTATGCCGTTTGAAATCTAGTGGGTTGTGTCGAGCTATTCGAAGGTGCTGACTACCTAAAGGAGAAGGAGATGTTGTTGAACTATTCGAAGGCGCCAACTACCTGAAATGATGATATGTTGTTGAGCTATTCTAAGGCGCTGACTACTAAAGTGATGAAAATGATGTCAAGCTATTCTAAGGCGTTGACTACCTAAAGTGATGAAAATGATGTCAAGCTATTCTAAGGCGTTGACTACCTAAAGTGATGAAAATGATGTCAAGCTATTCTAAAGCGTTGACTACCTAAAAATGGTGAAAATAATGCAATGTTTTTAATGGAAGCAGGTAAACTAGGGAGTGGTGCTAGGTCTTACTACGAGCCTAAAGGGATGATTCTAGGTCTTATGACGAGCCTAAAGTGAATGAATGTAAGGGAGTGATTATGGGTGCCTGAAATGGTGAATGTAGGGTAGGTCTTATGGGTGCCTAAGGTTGTTTTTTTTTTTGTGGTGATAGGACTTATGTGTGCCTAAGGTTTGGAGGTGAAACCCATCCTAACTCGGTTGCTTATGGAGACCGAGACCCCAACTAACTCGGTTGCTTATGGAGACCGAGATCCATCTAACTCAGTTGCTATGGAGACTGAGATCCGTTCTGCTCGGTTGCTTATGGAGACCGAGACCCACCTAACTCGGTTGCTTATGGAGACCGAGATCCATCTAACTCAGTTGCTTATGGAGACTGAGATCCGTTCTGCTCGGTTGCTTATGGAGACCGAGACCCATTCTACTCGGTTGCTTATGGAGACCGGGATTCATCTAACTCAGTTGCTTATGGAGACTGAGATCCGTTCTACTCGGTTGCTTATGGAGACGAGATCCGTCTAACTCAGTTGCTTATGGAGACTGAGATCCGTCTAACTCAGTTGCTTATGGAGACTGAGATCCGTTCTGCTCGGTTGCTTATGGAGACCGAGACCCATTCTACTCGGTTGCTTATGGAGACCGAGATCCATCTAACTCAGTTGCTTATGGAGACTGAGATCCGTTCTACTCGGTTGCTTATGGAGACCGAGATCCGTCTAACTCAGTTGCTTATGGAGACTGAGATCCGTTCTACTCGGTTGCTTATGGAGACCGAGATCCATTCTACTATAACTAGGCTAATTGAGGAATGCAGTATGTTGATGATGCAAAGATGTGAAGAGTATGTTTCTATGCAAATGATTGGTGGCAAAAAGCAAATTGTCAAAGTTCCAAACATGAAATTTAAGAGTGTTTACGTGGATTGCAAATGAAATTGAAGTGCTTGAAAATACTGAAAATTGTCCAAAGTAAGAAATTGCTAGAATATGCCAAACATGGCCATGATGAGATTTTGAAACCGAAGTGTTTGATGGAAAATTGTCCAGGACAAGAAGTTGCTGAAAGAGGTGCAAACCTGCATATTAAGAAAATTCTGTCTACTGAAAAGGAAAGTGAATTATCGTTTCCTGACTAAGAATTCAGATTCGTAATTTATCTCCTAGGAGATGACATGCCACTGGTGTGGTGTGATGTTTGACGTGGAGATGTCTTGAGTGGTGACCAAGGCTTATGAAGGGCCATGGAATTTATGTGGAGGTAGGGCTCATGTGGGCCTGTGTGGTATGATGTGGAGGTAAAGGCTTATATGGGCCGTTGTGTGATGGTGGTGCTTAATGTTTTGAGTTGCGATTGGTGCTTCATAGCAATTGTTGGAACTAAAATAATTGCCCCCAGTATTTTAAGACATCTGAGCTAGAATTCATGGCAATTGATCAGAACGATCGATTGCCCCCAGTATTTTCTTTGATTAAACGTGCGAAAGTCTCATCCTCACAGGGTCGAGGCTTTATGCTTTGATGTGGTGCTTCCTAACCTACACTCGACGTGGTTGGCGTTTTGCACTCATTTCTCGCTCATGGTCATAACTTCTAGACCATTGAATTCGATATTTGATGGATTTACGCATTTGATCTGTTACTTTCACACGTATATGGACACACAACTATCAAGTCCGAAGTCTTTAAAGCTTATAACGTGGCCATAGGGTGTGATGAAAGACAACAGACCATGGAGGGATATTTGTTATTATGGAGCTTAAATGTGACCAAAGCTGCAACTTGCGTCTCTCTCAGATTCATCTTCCTTGTCTTGAAGTCGTTTGGCTACTTCGTGTTGACTTCGCTTGGAGCTTGGAACATGGGACTTTTGAATTGTTCCTTGCACCTTCTCTCTCTTTCTCCAATTTTTGGACTTCTTTGAGGTTTTTCAGGTTTCCTTTCTTTGAATCTCTTTTTCTTCGGGGTTCTTGTGTTTCCCGGTTTTGAACTTTGAGAGCTATTTTTTCCATGTGAGCTCATTTGGATCCTGTGTCACTTTGGGACCATTGCGGATCGTTTGTCATGCTGGTAGCAGTTTTTGCTTCCTTGGACTGTGAAGTTGTTGTTCGGAAGTCGGGCTCCTTGCTTCCTTTGGTCACCGGATCGGTTATTCATCATTGGCTGGCTTATTGTGGAGCTTGTAGTGTTGTAAAAGAGGTCATACATGAAAGGCTCATCGGGGTGCCTAGGGGTGTAATGTTAGGGTTCACAAGCTTTTTGGCTGTGTGGTGTTGTACCTAGGTGGCTTCGTCATCCCTAATAGTTTTGTATCCGTTCATTGTTACTTTTCAAAGGTCTAAGCGTAAATTTACAAAATATCTCCTTCGGTTGAGTTATGCCGTTTACCCTTACCTTTGAATGTGGTCTCACTAGAGTCATGTAAAATGACACGCTCGTTCACTCATGGTTTTTTTCCGCTCAAGACACTCTCGTGAATTTCACTCAGAGACTAGTTCGCACGCTTAAACGAAAGATTAAAGGCGGCGATCCCGAGCTCAGATTGCCCCCAGTATCGATTAGGGGTTTATGACAACACTTAAACAGATGTGAAGTTTTGGACCGCTTTGTGGATTGTTTTGGATGTTTTGTGACATGTTTGGACGGACATGTTCACCCTTTTGAAGCAAAAGAACGACTCGTCTTGTTCTATTGCCAGAAGATGATTGTTTCATGTGCCTTTATCATAAGACATACTCAAACCTTTTTTTGTTTTGTTAGAGAAAAAGCATTTTATTATGAAACATTTGTACATGACTTTCTTAAAGATTGAAGGATGAAGAAGCTTTATTAATGGCAACAAATTGAACAATACTGAGTACATACATCGAAAAGCTACTCAAAGTATACTAAAAAGGAAAACAGAATGGAAACAAAATATTCTAAAGTCAAACTAAGAACTGTGAATTTAAAGTGATTTCTAACAAAAACATTCTCCTAAATACCGTCGCATTGAAATCCTTGGTCAAAGAGGTCCTGGATCGTGTGCCTCAAAGCCTTGCAATCATCAGTGTCGTGACCGGTAATTGGTGGTACTGGCAAAACTGACTTAGATTCCTTCCTTTCTGAGGGACCCCAGGCCGGGGGGTGAGAGGTTGTAGTATGTTTCGCTCCAGGAGCCTTTTTAAAGCCTGGCTCAACGGTTGGCCAATGTTTGTGAACTCTCTCTGACGGAGTTTCTTTCTTCTAGGTGCTCTGATCTCCAATGGCCCTACCTGACTCCTTTAACCGTCGAACGGTGTTTAACTCATGCTGCCTGGTTCTCTTTTGGATGCCTCTTTGGATGCAAGCTGTTGTCCTTGAACCATTCCCGTGTTTTCTGAGTCCCCAAGCTTTAATTCTCCCTTATGGACCAATTCCTCTAGGCCACCAACTTGTCCCATCAGTAAGTCAAAATGGAAAGTATGTGAATTTCAGCTTGTCATTGTATTGCTTCTGCATATTCTCAATTACCGTTCGGATTTGCTCCTGTTCGTCCATCTTTGTGAGCATAGCGGCTGCCTTCATCCTCCAACGCCTGATGAAGTCGGACATTGATTCACCTTTTGTTTGTCGTGTGCTTGCAAGATCAGCCCTGGTGACTCCGAAACTCCTGGCGTACCCAAATGATGCAAAAAAGCTTCACAGACCTCCTCGTAGGTCTTGGTATTCATCCTTCGAGTTATGTACCAACGCTGAGGAGTCTCATAAAGATAGCGAGCAAACACCTTGGCCTTCTGCATATCGCTCAGCATAAGGATAACATTTCTCTATCGAACATTGCCAAATGAAGCTGTGGGTCGGAGGAACCTTTGTATAGAGGAAGTGTTGGCAATTTCAACTTTAGAGGGAGATCAACCTCGGGATACAGTCCAGTGGAAAAGTAGTCGAAACCGGCTGGCTTGTTGGCCTTCTCCATGCGCTCAATCTTTTTCAGCATCCCATTGAATTCTACGGCTAACTGGGCATCCGTATTGATTGGACTTCCTCCTTCTGCCATGCTGTGATTCGGGCCTACCTGTTTCCAAGCGTCCCATTATTAGCTAACAAGAGGAAGTGGGCTGAATGAACTAAGGTGAGATGACACTTCACCGGAACAGGCTTGGACTGAATGCAAATGGGCTAAGATACCCAGAAAATGAGGTGTTTGGCCGGAGTATTTTCAGACTGCGAATTGGAATTTGGACTGAAACCTGAATAGATGGCTTTGATTGGGCTTGAGAGGTGACACCTAGATCTAGGGTTTTGGGCTAGGGCCCGGATAAAATCTACCTAGACTAAAATGAGCCCTTAGGCTGGAGTGCGTTTGGGCCTAGAGTAAGCACATGGGCTGGAATGGTCCCTAAATCACAAATGGGCCTAACTTTCCTTTGGGCCAGAGAAGATGGTTGCTAAGCCGAAAAAAAGATCTTATTTTCAGGACTTGTGAGTTATTTCAAGCTCAGGTGGATTTCCTTTTTTATGGGCCTAAAACTAATTGGATAATTCAAATTGGGCCAGAAGAGAAATCACCTAAGTCTAAGCTTTTGGGCTGAAGCCCGAACAAGTAACTCACACATTCTAATCAAGCAAGGCCTTTGGGCCGCGAGCAATAAGTCGCGATATCGGGTTGGGCTGAGTTGATGTAGGAAAAGTTCCTATCAATTTCTAGGCTGGGTAGTGGGCTGATCATACAGGCAAGGCCCACGCAATTCAACATGTCCTCACCAGACGTTAAAATCAAACCGGGTATGGATCGATCCGGAGAGGTGCTTGGGGCATGGGCCCAGGTCGCCACAAAGGAATAGGGCTTGCACGCTATTTCTTTGGGCTTCCCCACTTTTTTCACATCACCTGAGGGTGTGCGCTACGATCGGGTCTTTGACTGACCAAACAATGGGCAAGGTAAGGACACTACCAGGAAAACGCTTGGGGCTAAGGCCCAGGTATTAAGGGGATGTGGTTAGACGACATCCTCCTCTTTTCCCCCGCTTATTCACATACATCACCTAAAAGGTGTGAGTCCCTGACAGGGGACCCACAAACGGGTCCCGGGATGAAATCGGTTTAGGTGGACCCTCGCTCTCATATGATGCAAAGGTGCAGAAAATTAAAGTGCGCACAAAAGTAAACAAACAAAGTAATAAAGCCATAAATAAACATTTTTCGAGTTAAGCCCTCTTTCTTAAAATTAAACAAGTAAATTAAGAAGTTTAGTCCCGAGCGGAGTCGCCAGTCTGTGAGCCTCGATTTTAAACCCTATCCTATGTGGATTAAGTTGATTGGGATCTAGTCGGGTATTAGGTCCACTATAACCTAAGATTAATAACTATGTCATAAAAAACAATAATTATTAAAACCTAAGCTAGCTCACTGGAACCTATTATGAGTCGCCACCTAATTTTAACCTAGATCAAATTAGGAAAGGAGAGTTCGTGTTCGGGGGCTTGATATTCGACTTATTTAGGGTTCAATTACTTTCATTACCCTTCCTATGTCGTTTTTCCTCTACTTGGTTTATTTAACGGCTTATTACGAGTCGTTTTAACCTAAGTGCGCAGCTTCTGCTTTTTTTGTGTTGTTTTAGCATTTTTTTTGACAGAAAGTTAAAGTGAACTTAAAAGCTACCTAAACTAGGTTTTCGGAGGCAGAATTAGGTCGAATTTTGCTTACGTCCGTAGCCACGGACCCCATGTCCGAGACCACGGACCCCAGTTAACCTAATTATACAGAAGAGTCGAAATTTAAAGGAAAACAAAATTCGCAAAGTCCGGGGCCACGGATAGGCTGTCCGTGGGCCCGGACATTATTAGAAAACCTAAATTTTGAATTTTTTAAAATCCCGCTGCAGACTGTCTTTTCTGAGTGGTTGAAATGGTGCAAAATTAAAGAAAAGAAATTAAAAACTCAAATTATAAACGTCGGGCTGCAAACAAATCCCGGTCGTAGTTAGTAAAACAAGTGTCGTATCCACAGGGAGATTGTTCAATTTATCCTAGTCTTGTAGTTACTTAAAAACTGTAAAAAGGGGTTTAGTAGCCGGAGGCAAGCTTGATTTGTTGTTGGATTAATTCAGAAATAATAAAAACAGTAAAAAGGTGAATTAATTGATTGTGAATGGAAAAATGTATCCTAGGATAGCGGGGGAATTTCCTAAATTACTTAACCATATTTATAACCATGTCTCAATTATTTATTGCCTATTAGAGTTAATAATTGTCAGTTACGAACTCTTAATAAAAGCCTTAATATTTTCCTGCTCAGTCCGGAGTGTAAATACTAAGATTAATTCCTTTGTGGTACCTAGACTATCTCAAAATCATATGTTGATAATTACCAAATAAATGCAGTCGTTTGTCGCGCAAAGCATTTAGCAATATTAGTTGAAAGGAATTAAAACAAGTTAAATGAGAGAAATAGGTGATAAATATTAATTACGTAATATTAGAAATCAACCCCCCATCCTAGGATACAAAAGAAAATTACTCAGACATTAACGGAGATAAGAAGATACACAGATAGATTTTGACATTAATTCAGAGGGAGAACTGGTCTGTTCTCGCTCTCACTGCTGCTCTTCTATTTCTTTTGTTACTGCGTGAGTGTGGAATGATTGTGGTGATACGGGAGGAAATATAAGTGGAAGGGAATGGATGAGTGTGGTGAGCGAATTCTTCAGACTCCCGTCGTGTGTGGTGGTTTTTATGCAGTTAAGGTGGTGGGTTTATATAGAGGTTTGGATCCGTACGAATTTGATTGCAGATGAAGAAGAGCATTGATTGCTTCATTTATTGCTTCCTTCATTGATTGCAGGGACAGAGCGTGTGCAGAGTAGATGGATAAGTTGTGGGCGAGTCGGGCGAGTTGCAGAGGACGACGGCGCGAAGAAGATACTGGTCGGACTGATAATTAGACACGGTTACTGTTGGTGTCCGCCTGTGGTACCGCCCAATAAGTGGCGGTTGCTGCTCTCACGTCCGCCTCCAAGACCGCCCAATAAGTGGCGGTTGCTTGGGTGGTGTCCGCCCGGCGGTAGGCTGTGTGTTGTCCGCCTGTTAAGAGGCGGTAGCCTCTGTGATGTCCGCCTCACGGTTTCCTTCGCCTCGCTTTGCAATTGAAGGTGCGGACGTCTCAGCCCCTTCTCATCCGATATTATGTATATTATATATTTATATATATATAACAATCTTCAATCGGCTCTACATTCTTCGTTATAAGTCCGTTTTCTGAGCCGTTTGCGTCTACGCGTTCGTCTCTTTGTCCACTTCACTCGCGGCTTGGTTTTCCTCATGTTAAACCAATAATTTTGTGAGATAAACAATAACAAAAACTAGAGGAAAACTAACCGAAGTGGAGAATGAGCAAGAAAAGTGCTAATATTATACATGAAAAACACCTATAAATCATGCTCATTGGACACTTATCACACCCCCACACTTATCTTTTGCTTGTCCTCAAGCAAAACTACGTACCCAAGTAGGGAATGCTCAATACTAACAAATATTATTATGAAGGGTAGGATAAAGAAGTCAATAGTACATGATCTTAAACTTTTTAGAGGAGTGTGATCCATCACCTACTGGTGGCATAGGTACTCAGGGCAAAAATAAAAATTAGAGTTTCGGGGTATGATCCGGAGTACTTCAATGCTTCTTGATTTAGGTGACTTTGAGAACTTTTACCATGGCCAACTTCTCAAGAATGGGCATTGAGGAGAAAAGAAAAGGAAAAATAGATTTATGCATTTGTTTCACTTTTGCATAAGAGATGAGAAGATAATATGTAGGCATCAAGCCTTTGTATTTAAGAACACTCAACTCTCTTTTGGTTACCAATGGTGTCTCACAAGTCCCTTATTTATTTTATTTTTTTCCTTTTTGACAGAGAAGCACCCCTTAGCAATCCCTAAGAAAGAAGACAGAAAGAACCCCTGAGTAATAAAAATCCAACCATTTCAGATCATTTAGTCACACCGCATAAAAATGCTCCTCAAAAGTAATCAAAATTTAAAATTTTTGTACATTTTATACCATTTATCCCACAATTCATAACAATATTTATTCCTAAAGAGAACAACCCACATAAAAGGGTTCACAATATTGAATTTGAACAAACGCAAGATAAGCAGAGAGATTAAGCATTTAAGCATAAAATGTCACCGAAAAGGGCACACTCCCCCACACTTAATTTGAACAATGTCCTCATTGTTTACCAGAAAAACAAGGGAAAGTTGCAGAAGGCCTTTTCGGTAAGTAGATAAAATAGAGACAACACATTGGTCACAAATATTCATTTAAGCATATAAACGCTCCTCTCTCCAGATTTTATTTAAATAAAAGCATAATTAAAGAAACTAGTACTCCCCTGATATTATTTTGTGCTAGCGTGTATTGGACTTCCCCCACACTTGAGCTTCAGTCTCAAGTAGCGTAGCTTGGTTGCAGTGTAGACATGAAATTGCACCTGCATAAGACACTAGAAGCAACCATACTATAAACGAGGTTAAAATTAGCAAAAATAAAATAAAAACGAACCTGAAATTAAAACAGCATAAAAGCATATAAACATAAGTTCGTCCGGGTTGCCTCCCGGAAAGCTGCCCTTCTTTAACGTCTTTAGCTAGACGCTTTTTCGTTAGATTGATCCTGGGGGTGGTTATGAGGAGGAGATCCAAAGCATGACTCGATGGTTTTTTTAAGAGTCCACCTGGATGCATGTTTTCTTTTCTTATCCCGCTCTTCGTCCGGGATTGATGGTGTATCTCTGTAATAGACATGCCGTCTGGAAGGGTGATAAACAGAAGTGGGGATGATGGTGATTGAGTGTCCCGCACAAATTTGAGATCCTTAGATTTGTTATCTGGAGATCTTCCTGATGCAAACTCCAGTTTTTCGTTATAAGCTTGAAGGGTGATCGTCCCCTGGGCTACCCAAATGTGCACATCGGCTGTGGCAAGGAATGGTCGTCCAAGGATGAGAGGTGTAGTGGAGTTCTCTTCGATGTCTAGAATGACAAAATCGCATGGGAAGTATAAGTGCTCCACTTTGATGATAACATCCTCCACCACTCCGCTTGGGTATGTTACCGAACCATCTGCCAGTTGCAGGGTCATCTTAGTCTTTTTCATCTCTCCAATTCCCAGCTTTTGAAAGTGGAGAGGGGCATCAAATTCAATTATGAGGCACCCAGATCGCATAAGGAGTATGGAAATGTGGTGCTACCAATTGTGACTGGAATGGTGAAGCTGCCCGGATCATTGCATTTTGACGGTAGTGGTTTTTGTAGAGTAGCTGAGCAAGCTACATTGAGAGGTACCGTACCGACTTCGGCCAGTTTAGTTTTGTTGGATATGAGGTGTTTGAGGAATTTGGCATAGTTTGGCATTTTGGCAATGAGGTCTACGAACTGTATATTGACGTTTAGTTGCTTCAGCATTGCTAGAAACTTACCATATTCATTATCCAATTTCTGCTTCTGGAGTCGGCGAGGAAATGGTATAGGCGGTTCTTGTGAAGGAGGTTCTGAAGCTGGTGGAATAGTGAGGACGCTTGGAGATGTCTTTTCTGTTGGAACCTCAACTTTTCCTTCACTATCCTCTTTGGATTCTTCTGATTGTTGCGGGATGTGAATCTCGTCGGTTTTCTTACCGCTTCTCAAGGTTATCGCCTTAACCTCTTCTCCTTCTTCTTCAAATTCGAGCTTCTCATGTTCATAACCGGCTACCAAGTTCTCAAGGTAGGTATTCTCAGATTGAATGCGATTTTTATAGATTTTGGCGGTGCTTTCGAGTTCAGCTACATTCCTTTTGGAAGTCTCAATTGCTACAACCCATTCTTGGAGGGAAGGGTGTAGTTCTGGAATCGTAACTGTTTTAGACCACCTCCATCTTTTCTTCATCGTGCTCCTTCACATAGATGCACATGGCTTGCTCTCTTGGATTTGGTTCATTTTGGCTTGGGAGAGCCCCTGGCGGTCTTCGAGCAAGATGTTCTGCAAGCTGATTGAATTTACCTTCGATTTTTTGGTTGAAGGCTTCTTGCGCAAAAAGCTGGTTTTGAGTTATGGACATGAATCCCTTCATCATCTCTTTGAGTTCTGCGTTTGGATCAACAGAGGATGAAGATGGTTGTTGTTGTTGCTGTTGTTGGAAACCTGGAGGGGCACCTAGTGCTCTATAACCCATATTAGAGTTTGGTTGGGGTCTGTTCCCCTGATAGGTATTAGAATTGTTGTTCTGCCCTCCTTGGTTCTGATCATTATTTTTCCATGAGAAATTCGGGTGATTTCTCCATGGATAGTTGTTGTTGATGTTATTGTTGTAGGAATTACCGGGGCGGTTTCCTATGAATTGTACTTCCTCGTACTGGCCTTTGCCTTCGCATTGATGAGTTTCATGAGGACCGGCGCATATGGCACATCCTTCTGTAGGTGGAACTGATGGTGAACTTGTAGGTGGGGAAGCTATTGTTTTTTACGATTTCGTTTTGTGATGTTGTTAGCTTTTCCACCATCTTTGCAAGGGACGAGATCTGAGCTGATAAATGATCTGTAGGCTCAACATGGAGTAGGCCTGCTGCTCGTGGCGTTCGTCCTTTGGATCTCGTCCACTGTCTGGTATTGCTCGTCATGGTTTCGAGGAGATCCATTCCTTCTTTAGGAGATTTCATCATGAAACTTCCTCCTGCAGAGGAATTGACGAGTAGTCGGTTCCCATCATCCAGACCGTTGAAGAATGACAGGCAGAGGGATTGATCGTCAAGACCATGGTGGGAACACTTCATTAGCATATCTTTGAATCTGTCCCATGCGTCGTACAACGTTTCTCCTCTCCTGCTCTTGACAGAAAGTTTGATTTCACCACCGATCAATTGCCTTGTTCTACTGGTTGGGTAGTATTTGGCAAGGAATTTTTGGGCCATTTGAAGCCATGTGGTTATTGATCGGGAGGGAAGGCTTCGATACCACCGGTTTGCTGAATCCGATAATGAGTGAGGAAATAGTTGGAGTCGAATTCTTTCTTTGACATTGCCGGTTTGACCAAAGGAATTGCAAAAGTCTAGGAAGAGACTCAGATGATTTGGGGCTTCATCTGGGTTCGCTCCACTAAACTTGCCTAGATCCCGGACGGCGGTGATGTAGTGGGTTTTGAAAACCCATCGTCCGGCTTCTTCTGGTGTTAGTTCGGGGAGAACTATAGCTGATGCTCTTCCTTCGGTGTTCGGTTGGTGATAATCAGATAGGGCACGGTGTTCTGGTTGAATTGCATGGTCCATTTCATTTATAACTTCGTTATTGGCCATGGCTTGATTTCTCAGGTTTCTTGTGTGCTTGTAATAAAGTGCGCTCGGGTTCGGGGCTCGGACTGATTGGTGGAGAGCCTCGGGTTCGAGTGTTTGGCATGCACAGAAGATAACTTGTGGTTTGTCAGAAACTGCAAAATTAGTTAGTAAATAAAATAAGAAAGACAGAAATATTGGTTAGGCTGATAAACGTTAGGAGTTAGTGTACTGGAAATTATAAGTTAGTAGTTAGAGACAATGGAAAGAAATGACAGAAAATTGAAATGACAACGGAAAGAAATGTTAAGGACAATGGAAATGAAATGTTAAGGACAATGGAAAGAAAGGACAATGGACACGAACGAAATGACAGGAAATTTAAAGTTAGTAGTTAGACAATGGAAAGAAAGGACAATGAACGAAATGACAATGGAACAAAATGACAGTGGAACGAAATGACAATGGAACGAAATGACAATAATATTAAGATGTTAGGAGTTAGATGTCCAAAGTCCGAAGTCAAATGTCCAAGTCAGGTCAGAAGTCCGATGTCCAATTCAGATGTCCTAAGTTAACAATTTAATAGTATAACAGATTATTTTAATACAGCGAGTGAACTACCGGAACGGGAAATTGATGGAATCAATCTCCCCGGCAACGGCGCCAATTTGCAGACTGTTCTTTCTTCTGAGTGGTTGAAATGGTGCAAAATTAAAAGAAAAGAAATTAAAAACTCAAATTATAAACGTCGGGCTGCAAACAAATCCCGGTCGTAGTTAGTAAAACAAGTGTCGTATCCACAGGGAGATTGTTCAATTTATCCTAGTCTTGGTAGTTACTTAAAACTGTAAAAAGGGGTTTAGCCGGAGGCAAGCTTGATTTGTTGTTGGATTAATTCAGAAATAATAAAAAAGTAAAAAGGTGAATTAATTGATGTGAATGGAAAAATGTATCCTAGGATAGCGGGGGAATTTCCTAAATTAATTAACCATATTTATAACCATGTCTCAATTATTTATTGCCTATTAGAGTTAATAATTGTCAGTTACGAACTCTTAATAAAAGCCTTAATATTTTCCTGCTCAGTCCGGAGTGTAAATACTAAGATTAATTCCTTTGTGGTACCTAGACTATCTCAAAATCATATGTTGATAATTACCAAAAATAATGCAGTCGTTTGTCGCGCAAAGCATTTAGCAATATTAGTTGAAAGGAATTAAAACAAGTTAAATGAGAGAAACAGGTGATAAATATTAATTACGTAATATTAGAAATCAAACCCCCATCCTAAGATACAAAAGAAAATTACTCAGACATTAACGGAGATAAGAAGATTACACAGATAGATTTTGACATTAATTCAGAAGGAGAACTGGTCTGTTCTCGCTCTCACTGCTGCTCTTCTATTTCTTTTGTTACTGCATGAGTGTGGAATGATGTGGTGATACGGGAGGAAATATAAGTGGAAGGGAATGGATGAGTGTGGTGAGCGAATTCTTCAGACTCCCGTCGTGTGTGGTGTGTTTTATATGCAGTTAAGGTGGTGGGTTTATATAGAGGTTTGGATCCGTACGAATTTGATTGCAGATGAAGAAGAGCATTGATTGCTTCATTTATTGCTTCCTTCATTGATTGCAGGGGACAGAGCGTGTGCAGAGTAGATGGATAAGTTGCGGGCGAGTCGGGCGAGTTGCAGAGGACGACGGCGCGAAGAAGATACTGGTCGTGACTGATAATTAGTCACGGTTACTATTGGTGTCCGCCTGTGGTACCGCCCAATAAGTGGCGGTTGCTGCTCTCACGTCCGCCTCCAAGACCGCCCAATAAGTGGCGGTTGCTTGGGTGGTGTCCGCCCGGGCAGTAGGCTGTGTGTTGTCCGCCTGTTAAGAGGCGGTAGCCTCTGTGATGTCCGCCTCGCGGTTGCCTTCCGCCTCGCGGTTGCAATTGAAGGGTGCGGACGTCTCAGCCCCTTCTCATCCGATGTATTATGTATATTAATATATATATATAACAATCTTCAATCGGCTCTACATTCTTCGTTATAAGTCCGTTTTCTGAGCCGTTTGCGTCTACGCGTTCGTCTCTTTGTCTACTTCACTCGCGGCTTGGTTTTCCTCATGTTAAACCAATAATTTTGTGAGATAAACAATAAAACCTAAACTAGAGGAAAACTAACCGAAGTGGAGAAATGAGCAAGAAAAGTGCTAATATTATACATGAAAAACACCTATAAATCATGCTCATTTGGACACTTATCACCCGCCGCCGTCCGTGGGCGTCCGGGCTTACGGATAGGGAGTCCGGGACCCCGGACATGACGTCCGTGGGTGCGGACCGCCCTCAGACGGCGGCGTTGAGGCTGTTCCCGAAGGTGTTTTTGGCTCAAATTTTATGGGTGTGTAACCTGAAGGATATACAAGACGTAGTGATTGAAAGAATTCTATTTGAAGTCAAAATTAATACGAAACTTAGTTAACAAGTTATTAGACAGAAACACAAACAAACCTTAATTCAGAAGCAATAAAAGTCAATTCGATTAGAAATTTCACACATAAGTGTATTCTGATCAGAGGGGTTAAGGAAGTCAAATTCCAACCTATTTTGACTTCGGGATTTGATTGTTCTTTCACGTCGGGAATCTTCAAGAGCTTCGTTGATGGCCAATCCGGTTCGACTTTGACCCAAGCTTCTGGCTCCTTCTTCCTTGTATTTTTAGCCACGGTTTGCTTCTGTATTTGTTGTGTTTTGGTGCTAGGAATCTCAATGGGAGAAGAAGGAATGTGTTTTTTGGTGATTTCGGGATGATTTCGGTATAGATTCGAGGCTCGGGGTTGCAAAAACGTTGGAAGTAGGTTGACGGCTGAGTTCTCTGACTTTGGGGATGATCTCCTCTGCCCTAGGTCGTTTTTGGAAGGTCCTTTTATAGAAAGAGCAAGGCCATGTTGATAGAACAAGATTTTTATTTAAAAACCCTGATTTTTGTGCTAAAGGAATCTGATTTTTTAAAATATGTTGCAGGCCGATAAAAATTATGAACTTTTAACTGAAGGTAAAGGATGAATTTTAAGATTTTGAGATTGGAATCGGGTTATTTTGATAATAACCGATTAGATAAAATCTCACAATCTGGAATCTCCATAATTCATACTTATTATTGGAAAGTTGAAATACGAAATTCCAACGGCATTAGTCTTTAATAATCATCCTCTATCTTGTGTTACAATTTCATGACGTTTTGCTTTGATTTCGGTATTTTCCATAGGAGAGAGAAAAATTGCAAAATGATTGAATTTCTCTTTTAAATTTTGGGATAAGGTTCCAAATAAAATAATTTCAGGTTTATGACTGTATGTAGTCATGCTAACCATGTGACATTTTATTTTTAATTTTGGAAACCTTTTACTTTTCTATTTCGAGGTTATTTCATGTGTTAATTAAAGAAATTAGCTTATAATATGAATTAAAATAAAATTTCCAGAATAATATATTATCAGAAATCATGAAATACCTTTCATAATGACTACGATATTGGAATTGTTTGGTGATGATGTATAAGTCATATGAAAATAGAAAATCCCGAGAATGTCCCTGGAAAATCCTGCATTGGTGTGCACTTTGACCATTTTGCCCTTTGTAACACGTATGCCTTGAGACTACTAGGGGGTTGAAATTTTGGGTATAACAGGTCTCCTTTACTTCTTGCGGGACTTGTTTCCATGTGTGGTTTGATGCAGCAATGTGATCTGGCCAGAGTCCCTAGCATACTACCGAACTCTGACCTGCTGCCCCCACCATACCTCCCTGCTGGTCCCACAGAAGACTAATCTGATCCTCTTTCTGCAGTTTCAACCCGGGTCGGACCTCTACCTCTGGGTCTCTGAGTAGCACTCGTAGAAGGTGCACTCATGGAAGGGCCAACAGTAGCAGTGGCAGATGTGGATGGGGCACAGCAGCAGCGGCAGATGTAGATGGGACCGGTACCATTCGCTGCTCATTTTCTCATCCTCACGACAAAATAAATCGAACTCTGCATCAGCCATGTCCTGATCAGCCATGCCTGCAAGGATTGAAATACAATTTGAATTAAATTAAGCATTTCATGATGGTCATAAAAAGCAATAAATAAAAGAGTGGTAATTTCATATAAATTTTTATAGTAATAACTTACATACACCATTATCTCTCAACCCACATTCCCTCGTTATGGTCTGATCGTATATACTCACGATGACCTGTGACCTCAGCCTCTTCCAATGAAATAGGAACAGTTGGAGGTTCATCTTCTGCATCATACTCATCCTCATCAACCACACCATCCACACACAACTATTCCTCTTCTCCTTTAAGCACAACAGACCATCTAGGATTACAGGGATCAGTTACATAAAATATCTGCTTAACCTTCGTCCCAACAACGAATGGCTCAACCGTGGGAGTAGCTCTAGACAGATCAACCAGTTTCATACCATGCTCCTCCTCACGGTAGCCATGAATGTTGTTAACCCAGTTACAGCGGAAACAACACATTTCGTAGCTGTTGTAGTCCCATACCTAGATGTCTTGTATAACACCGAAATATGATTGTTGTACTGAGACAGGACTATGACCCACGACACCGACGTCATATAAGTTTTGATAAGCTTCAAGCTCTACACCACTGTTTTGATTCGTTGACTTCTGATCCTGACGTTCTGTGAAAAAGGTGAATCCGTTGACATCGTACCCCTCATAAGAAATTACATCCAGATTTGGTCCAAATGCAACTACTTTAATCAGTTCAGGCACATTCGTGGACTGATCGGACAACACTCTCTCTTCTTGACCATCGACAAATGTCCTTTCTGCGCTCATTTTGTAGTCTGACGTCACTCATGTTTGGATATTGTGCTCTTAAAACACACAAGTGTTCATCAAATATGGTTCAACATCTTCAAGATGACTTAGCACAACTAAATGAGCTTTGTTAAGAGTGTCTATGTCAATTCTTTTCAGTTTTCCTTCCAATCGTGCCAACACCCTTCAATCTGCCCTCGTGTCTAGAACGTGGAAGTCCAATGGTATCGACACCTTCTAGGTAATTGGTGCAGAAGTCTACAACTTCCTCTGTGATAGTGCCCTCTATAATGCTACCCTCTGGGTGATGACGGTTCTTCATTTTCTTCTTCAGGACACCCATGTACCTTTCGAACGGATACATGTAGCGAAGGTACAAAGGACCACACATCAGAATCTCTCTTACAAGATGCACGAGGAGATGTATCATTATGTCGAAGAACGATGGAGGAAAATACATCTCCAGCTGGCACATTGTCACAATAAGATCCTTTTGTAATTTAGACAGAGTGTCCACATCAAGAACCTTAGACGAAATGGATTTGAGGAAGACACTGACGTTTGTGATTGTGTGTCTGACAGCATCCAGCAAGATCCCACGTAGTGCAATTGGCAAAAATTCTTGAAGTAGGACATGATAATCGTGAGATTTCATTCCTACTAATTTGAAATCTGTCATGGACACTAGGTTTCTTATGTTTGAGGAGTAACCTGATGGCACCTTGATGTTGTAAAGGGTACTGCATAGACTATGTTTCTCTTCTTTAGACAGAGTGTGACAGGCAGGAGGCAAGAATGTGCGTTTTCCACGTTCTTGCGGGCCAAGCTCTGTGCGTATGCCCAACTCAATTAAATCTTTTCTTCCTTTCAAATGATCCTTTGTCTTTCCTTTTATGTTCAAAAGGGTGCTAGTGAAACTTTCACCACCCGTTCTTCTCGACATGCATCCCATCGATACAATGTCTAACCTCTAGATGCTGCCAGTACTGTAGTTCCCAAAATATTGATTTCTTTTTCTAGACACTTTTTTCACCACTTTTAGTTGGCGGCCCGAAGTTGTTCACAATATTATCCAACTTTTTGTAAATCTCTGTACCTGTCAAAGGCTGACGCGCCATGCTGTGATCAGTTTTCCCATCGAACTCTTTCGCCATCTTTCGATACTTATGTCCTTTTGGAAGCATTTTTCGGTGGCCCATATACACGGTTTTCCCACTATGTTTCAAGCGAATGCTACAAGTGTTTTCACCACAAATCGGACACGCCAACGCCCCCTTGATTGAATAGCCTGAAAGACTACCATAGGCGGGGAAATCATTGATTGTGCAGTACAACATAGCACACAAATTGAAGTCCTCTTTACTGAATGAGTCGTAAACCGTAGCCCCTTCATTCCACAAGAGTTGTAGATCCTCTATCAAAGGTTGTAGGAATACGTCAATTTTGTTGCCCGGTTGCTTTGGACCAGATATTAACAAAGACAACAAGATGTGTCTTGGTTTCATGCATAACCACGGCGGTAGATTGTAAATAACCAAAAGCGCAGGCCAGGTACTGTGTATGCTACTCAAAGTACCGTAAGGGTTCATCCATCTGTGCACAAGCCTAGCCTTAGGTTTCTCGGTTCGTTACCAAACTCAGGAAATTTTACGTCTATGTTTCTCCACTGTGGTGCATCAGCGAGATGTCTCAATCTGCCATCCTTTTTCCTGTGAACTGAATGCCACCGAAGATTCTCTGCGTCTTTCTCAATGGAGAACAAACGTCTGAACCTTGGAATGATGGGCAGGTACCACAATACCTTAGCTGGTGAACCTTTCTTACTACCCGCTGATGTGAGTTTGTTGTTTCTTATACCGTGACGCTCCACATGCTGAACAGCTTTCAGCAAATTCATCCGATTTCCAAAATAGCATGCAACCATTTGGACAAGCATGAATTTTCTGGTACCCCATACCCATTGGGCACATCATTTTTTTGGCTGAGTACGTAGTCATTGGTAAAACGTTGTCCATCGGAAGAACGTATTTCACCAATAGTTCCAGGAGGTCAGTGAAACTTACGTCGCTCCAGCCATGTTTCGCTTTCGCTTTCAAGTTGAATAGCTTGAGGACGACACTAACTTGCTTAATTGTAGGGTCACACCCGGGGTACAACGGTGTTTTTGGATGAATCCAACAAATTTTCATGCTTGTCTGGCGTTGTTAGAGTAATGTCGTTCCACATCTTCAAGCATAGTCTAATGTCATCATCCCAGAAATCTGGCACAACGTTCGCTGTAACGTCTTCTGGATCACCAGCAACTGTATCATCTCCACAGTCTGTTCTGTGTTTGCCTGACCATTATCCCTTCGTCAGGCTTAATAACATCGAACGCACTCTGACCATGCCATCGGATTATGTCTTGGAAATCTTTTGTAAAAACCGCGGCAGATCAGATGTTCCTTAATTGTTTCAACGCCGCGATATCTCAGTTGTTTTGGCAGTCGATACACGGACAAAATATGTATCCCTTGTCTGTAGGTTTCAGATTGTTCGCCAACACCGTGCATAACTTATCAACTCCTTCTAAAAACTTGTCGTCCAAATTTCCGCTGTAAATCCACGAACGTTCCATCTCCTTCTAGCTATTTATATGAAGGCAGCCAAGCCATTTTCATACCGTCACCCGTGGCAGGCAGAGTCTTTACACTTTTGTATCTTATCAACCTAAATCCATCCATGAGTATTAAATCCCACCGGTGAACGTGTTTTTAATATGTAATTATTGAAAATTTCGGCAGCAGCATCTCCCTACAGTTCTTCAAATGCACGATCTTATGATATTAATCAATAATATATGCATTCGAAGAACAATAAAGAGATACTGCTGAAATAATCAAAGTACATATTAAAAGCACATTCACACCTAGGTGTGTGATTTAACAATCGTGGACAGTCCCGACAGGGACTGCCGAAGATATACCTCTATTATGTATATCTTGGGCGGATAACTATGTTTGGTAGTTTGTCAAATATTATATGTATATATATAAATCTTACCTCTGGTAGACGATTAGCCGATGTAAGACGGTTGAGGTCGGAAGCCTAAATAAAGTCGTAGTCCTGATGCATAAATAAAAAACGACAACATTAGAATTCATCAAAAATCAAGGTAAAATGCTAGCTAAACCGCGGAAAAAAATCGACAGCATCTCCCCTATATTTCTAACGTCTCCAAATCATTTTTATCAAAGTCAAATTCGCACGCACCATCTAGAACTGGTAACATACATAAACTTATCTTCACTGATGTATTTAGTTTACAGCAACAGAAAATGACAACATCTTTCTGTTGCCTCTACTGAACAGATTCACACAGAACTCAAACAGAAATAGAAACTGAAAGAAAAGAAACAGACAGACAGAGACTGGTGTATGACTCCTCTCTGTTTGTTCACGTGTTTGAATTCTCAAACCTTTCTAAACTGTCGATCCTGTCAATTTGTGTGTGTTATAAAGTTTCTAACTCAACTAAAACCAAGGCAACTTTGTTACAGATGCAGAATTAGTCAGAACCTGATCTGATACGAAACTGAAGCTGAAATCCAAACTGAAATCAAAACAGAAACTGAGTTGTGTTCTTGCTTTCTTCCCTGTCTGTTTTTTTCCTTTCAACTGATTATACTTCTCCTAACCTTCCCAGTTACTTAAATATTCCATTAAGCTTTTAAATCCAGACCAAAACTCAAACAACTTGTTACAGTTCTGTTCCATTCATGAAACTGAGATATGCTACAGTTCTGTACCATTCATTTTTCAGGAATCGGTAATATACTTGTACTTACTTTCTTTCCTGTGGCAGTTTTAAGTAGTAGCATTTTTAAAACTACACTATTATGTATTAATTGTAATACTATAAATACAGCAGTTTACAGATTGGTTTGCAAAGTTACCGTAACTAAGCACCGAAGTGGGCAAGTAGTGTAGAAATCAGCCCACAAACTAGGTCGCAATTAACTGTGATCTGGGCACAAATATATGAACAAGTTAGAACATTGCCATTACACTCTCAGATTCGATACAAACGAGGTTAGAACTTGCAATCGAAATGCATGTTATATGAACAAAGTTAGAAAAAAACGACAATCAATCGCGATCGCATACCCCAATACGATAGAGACGTCGACGGTGAGACCAGTGGTAGATGGGTGGTGACCGGCGGCGATGGGAGTGACAAAGGTGGTGGGAGCGACGGCGGCGATGGCCGTTAGCAAGGTGATGGGAGAGAGGAGGCAATTTCAGTGAGGAAGACAGCGCGAAAGAGAAGAAGAGTTACTGTGAGTAGAGTGTGCAGAGTGTAGGCAAATGTTTAAATGGACTTTAGATTACGGTTTACATGTAAACCGTAAACTAAAGTCACACTTTACATGACGGTTCTCAGAAACCGTAATCTAAAGTGTAACGAAATTAAAAAAAAAAGCGCGATAATTATTTGGCATATGTTGGGTTTCAAACATAGGTAACACATTAATATAAAGTTTTTATTAATCTAAAATACACTGATAAAACGACGTCGTTAAATGTTATCTAAGTGTAACGAAATAAAAAAATTGTGCGATAATTATTTGCCATATGTTGGGTTTCAAACATAGGTAACACTAATATAAAGTTTTATTAATCTAAAATACACTGCTAAAACGACGTCGTTAACTGTAATTAGATTACGCGCGGAGTCGAATAAATCAAATAATACGGGAAATTTTTTTCGTCAGGTCACAAACGACGTCGTTGACGAGGTTGGCGCGCCTTTTTTAGGAGGGACTTTAGATGACGGTTTTTAGTAAAACCGTAATCTAAAGTCCGTTGACCGTAAAGCGCGCGTCAACACGGGACTTTAGATTACGGTTTACTAAAAACCGTCATCTAAAGTCCCTCCTAAAAAAGGCGCGCCAACCTCCGATCGATTATTGATTACGGGTTAATGAATCATCATCGCTAATAAATTCCGGCCTTCCTATTAATCACGGTGTCTGTTTAAACCGTGATTAAGCCCCCGTCATTAAAGCCTCGCGTTCCACTAGTGATTGATAAAAAGAACGTTAAAAACGGATCATCCTTGCCAAAGTTATGATAAATTGAAGTAAAGAGCCAAAATTTTGGAGGTTGCTGACGTGTCCAGGGCCAGCTGACTCAGCCGCGCGCCTGGGGACACGTGTCGCGCCCAGTCAGCACCCGAGTTACTCAATCGGTTGATTTTCCAGCGGTTTTGGCATGTCATGGGGCGATCTTTAGACACCTATATCTTTTTCCCTACTCCACCATTTGGTATGTCGTTTGTTTCATTCGATTCTCCTATCTTTCCTCTTTCCAACCATTACTCACACACCATCTAACTCCTTCTACAATGATCGCAAAGTTGATCCAAAGTTACCTCCTCGCGAGTTCGTAACCCAGAATTCCAGTTTTTTCCTGAAATCGGGTAAACTTCGTCACGCCATAAATTCTTCATTTCTCATCCAAATTTCGTATTCTTTAGCTTGTTTTGAAGATCTCTAATCCCTCTATAACTTTCATGTTGATGGCCAAGGCTGATTCGTACTGGTTTGGGAGATAAATCTGTCTAAAGTTGCCTACTCGATCACGGTGGTAATTCTGCCCAGTTCATCCCGAAGCAAACTAGGTAAACACGGATCTTGTGAGATCTGTAACTTTCTCCCTAGTTCATCAAATTCAATGATTCTTCCACTAACATCTAGAGTTACATGTCTAGTTTGGATTGTGATTGGTTCCATGAATCAAATCTCTCTCAGTTGGTGCGAGTTGATTCGAGAAGAGGCATACCTGAACCGCGCATAAAATACCGATTTCCAGAATTCCCGATTTGGTCTCACCCCGTTAATGCAATTCCGGTAAGTTTTCTGATCAAATTGCTCCGTTGATGCCAATCGTGACTTCATTGCCGGTCAAACCCACATGCCAATTTAGTCTATTATGCATTACAATAGGAGAATTTGTCAAAATCGGATTCGAACTACACTAAGAACCCTAACTTCGAACTCAGATTCGTAACTAATCAATTCTGCATGATAATTGGGGAAATCGGTACCATTTAGAACCGGAATTTGATTTTGAATCGATAGGAACAAGAATCACCGAATTTCGTTCTGTAGATTGTGAGATATCGAGTGATTAGTACTCGGGTGCGAATTCGGAAATCCTGAAGAACTCGCGAGTTCTGGGCCGTCCGATCTCGGTTAATAATGATGGACGACCGAGATTAGATCGTGGTGGTTTAAGTTGTAATAAGTTAATATGTTTGCCAGAATAAAGTCCTAACTTGCTAGATTTATTAATGGCCTTCCCGAATGTATTTTGATTTGAAATTTTAACCATAGATTCCTTATAAAATCTAGTTTATTTTGATGTAAATTAATATGGGTTTTGAGTTTTTAAACATAAGTTATGATTTTTGCAAGTTACGAGTATTATGGAATTATTTGGGTAATTTAAAAAGATATTTTATGAAATAAAATTTTTATAATATGTCTAAAATGTTATTGTTACTATATATTAAATTTGGGAATTTTTGGACAAGGAAAATGGTTTAAAAATTATGTTTATGGAATTTTCATAAGAATAACTTATAATATATGGTTTTTATGTAACAAAAAAATTAAAGTATGGATTGTTAATAAGCTTCATGGGTTGGGGAAAATAATTAACCTAAATTAACACTTTTTTGTAACACCCCTACTACACACATAACACTACTTGAAATCACAGCGGAATTTAAACAACTAAACAGTAACTAAACGAATGGTGCTACAACGCCGTCAACCACCCACGTGGTTAACAAGGCTCATAAATACAAGTGTACCGGTCTGATGATCAGACTCCCGAGCATAGAACTATTAACCATTATATACATTAAAAAAATACCGAGTGTTTACATATATCCTTCACTGTAACACATCACTGTAACCATCATAACCAAATATATATCACACCACGGGAGCACAGGCGCATCCCGGGCCTACCTCCAAAAGTACCAAAAGTAAACCTGCATCCTAGGATCTAAAGCCACTCCACTTCTTCGATCCTCATCCTGCAGTAAAAGAAATATGGATCCCCCGAGGGGGTCAGCAACCCTTGGCTGGTATGGTTAACGCGCAGCCCATCGGCTACCGGGATACACGCAACCAATTGTCATGATGACATGGCATTCATTTTAAATCACACAACTTATACATATATAACATAACATGGGTATCGTACACATCATCACACACATCACACACATACAATTCCTTTTAGGAAGAGAACCAACACAGTTAGTCCCCATTGAGAGCCTAGAGAATGTTGCCATGCTCATGCTAAGCTCGTTACATAACTCGTTACCGTCCTGTTAGATTGAACGGATAACTTAACACAAGGTGCCTCGGATATAGTGATCCAAGCCCACCGAAATAACACATAGTATGCCCCTGTGGCCCGACGTGAGTCAGTAAAATAGCCTTGGTTAAGCTAAAGGGAAGGTTGGAAACCAAATTGGAAAACAACCATAACATACAAAGAGAATCGAACCGGTTATGACATCGACTCCCATACTCACACGCGTGGCCGGAACAGACCGGACTCCTCACTTCCCCCGTTAGCACTTGTTAGCAGTTCATCATTGAACTCAATACACAATTCACAATAATGGGTCAAGTCTTGTTAGACACACACAAGGGAAGAGAGAGTCATACTTAACAACATAATAATATTTAACAACTGTAAACTCTTTACATGGTTTAATCTTACAAAGTCATAAACACACAGAGAAAACAAACAACACACAAGCCGGTGTAAACCGGTAGGCAACAGACTGCAAGAAAACCATACCTTGGTCCTTGCCTCGATTGATTTCCTCCGTAGGTCACTCCTATACATAATTAATAACGTCGGTTAATTATTTATTTAACTTCAAACTTACTATATATTTAACATGATTGTATGACAGTTTTAATGTCTAACTTACCCTAGGTTACCTTCATTATACCCCCTAGGGTTAACTACATAAGTCACATTCTTTTCTGTTTTTTTTTACAAGTTTAGGTCCGACCGACCTTACCGACCGAACTTGTCCAAGTCGGTCCATTCCAGAACACATTTCCGTCAAAATTTTCTACTCCGACCGACCTTGTAAGTTCGGTCGCATGTTCGGTCTATTCCCGAGAGTTTCTTCCCTTTGAAAATTTAGCCCGACCGAACTTGCCAAGTCCGGTCCCATGTTCGGTCGATTCCAGTAACTCAATCCGTACACAAATACAAGCCCGACCGACCTTGCAAGTCCGGTCCCCAAGGTCGGTCCATTCCAGAAGCCAATTCTCGCAGGGTAAACTGGGCTCGACCGAACTTTGCAAGTTCGGTCTGCCCCAGACCTTTGTTTTCCTTTTCACATTCAACTCCAAACTTCACCCCATATATCCTAGTACATCCTAACCTCATTTGAGCACTTCAAACACACCTTAAGACATCCTTAAACACTCATAAAACTCATTTTCTAATTCCTTAAGCCTTTACTTATATCTTCACAAAATTCCTAACACTTACAATGTTTTCTCCTAGTCTCCAAGTGGTGTTTCATACCTATGATAACTACTATCTCAAAATACTTTCTCTTCATTTTAACATCATCTTTCAAGCATCATTTCTTACCATCAACTCCTTATGTCATTCTTGAAATCCTTTTTCAAGTTCACACTCTCTCCTTATTTTACCAAAGTTTGCCTAAGTCTTTACCTAAGTCCATACTAAAACCTCAAGATCATGCCTAAGTCCTTGTTACACTCTAGAGCACTTCCTAGTTCATCAAAATTCCTTTAAACATCTTGAACTCCATATGCATTTCCTAAATTTCGACATAGGTTCTCCTAGCATTTTGTCACACCAAAGCACATTGTTTTCACCATTAACACACAAGAACACTAAAAACCAATCAAGCACTTTATTATACACAAACTTCACTCATAAAGCACTACATCACAATATAGTGCATAATTTAAATTGCATGGCACTTAGGCCCTTAAAATGCATGGCTCTTAGGCCCTTAAAGTGCATAATTCTTAAACACTGAATTTCCACAATATATTTGCCTTTGACCTGCAAATACACTCAACAACACATATGCCTTTTACTAGTCTCTTGAGAACACTTTACTAAGTCATTCACCATTTGCTCTTTAGGTAGTTTTAACAAGCATTATAAGCTCATTTCTCCTAAGGCATTAAACAACATTAGGTTAGTAGATTTACCTCTTTCCAAACAACTTCTTTCTTGTTTCCTTATAAAACCGGTAAGGTATTTGATTCCTTGTCAAGTTCTAAACAATATACAAACATTATAATGAGTATTCAAGCTATAAGCTTCATCTCATTGTAAACCCTAATTTTACATTGTTTCAAAAACATTAATGTAGTTGTTTTACCTTGATCTTTGAAGAGAGTTTGAATATATCAAGAGAGGACTCCACCTAGTCCATGAAGAGTTGGAATGAAGCTAGAACAAAGTCACACAAAGAGCTCCATCAATGTACATTTTCGGTCAAGGCAAAAACATGAAGGAAATGTAGTTTTTATTTGAGATTCCTTACCTAGAAGCAAAGGAGAGTAATAATATGTAGAAATACAAGCTCAAGCTCCTTCAATGGTGGAACTCCATGGCACCGAAATGGGGCTCTTGAAGTTTTGAGAAGATAGGAATGAAGAGCTTGATGAGAGGAAGAGATTGGTGGTGTTTGTTTTTTATTTGGACAAGTGAGCTAGATTTTACAAGAGGTCAAAGCTAGAGTTTTAATGGTGGTGGTGAGTATTACCGTGAGAGAGCAGCAAGAAGGAAGGAGATGGAGTTGGAACCGTGTGAAATGGAGGAGGGAAATGAGAATGAAGATAGAATTTGCTTTAAGAAGATATTTGTTCTTATAAAGTAAAAAGTAGCTTAATTAGTTTTCTTTATTTACTTATCATATTAACTAGAGAGTGGTGAGTCACCACACTTAGAAAACCGGCCCCCTATAATATAATGAGGGTATTTTAGTCTTTGTTTGTCAATTTAATTACTTAATACAACATATGTTA
Source organism: Limonium bicolor (assembly GCA_023374045.1). Taxonomy (NCBI): domain Eukaryota; kingdom Viridiplantae; phylum Streptophyta; class Magnoliopsida; order Caryophyllales; family Plumbaginaceae; genus Limonium; species Limonium bicolor. Next base: position 301,715,735 of record CM041780.1, read on the forward strand.
CAAACTAGCTTATAAAAATCACTATTCATAAAAACAAGGCACATAGAAGTGAAATTTTTGATTTCCTATTATATAGACATCCAAATGTGATATTATATAGTACACATATATATTTAAGAGTAATGATGGACATCTAGCCCACTCAAAACTCATTTACAAGACATTTTTAAAAAATGTGCTTTAAGATCCTTAAAGCACATTTTGTGTTTTTAAACTTGTTTTCAAGCTTGGTTTTCTTTGGTAATTGATTTAATATGTTCATTAGTATAAAAATGAGGGTCTTGGTAAGTTCATTATCTCTTAACCAAGCTTATCCCAAGCTTAGAGCACGTTTTGGCTCTTATAGACTTTAAAGCACATTTTGTGTTTTCTCTTGTTTAAATTTGTTTACTAATGTTCTAAGACTCTTTTTAGTCTTTATATACCCTATTTAGGTGTTTAAAAACATATACTAAGGTTTGGGTATTTCAATCTACCCCCCTTAAAAGAACTTTGTCCCCAAAGTTCATACTTCCACATATCCTAAATATTAGAACACGGGAACACATATCAACAACACTTCCATATCACATTAACAACATCTTTAATCACATCGGACACATGGTCCAAACAACAAAACATCACGACATCATTCGGACTCAGCGGTCTGTAACATTAACAACAACAACACAACATAACAACACAACACAGACAATGTATCCATATACATGTCATACACATAACCGAAACGGCTCTACCCCCCTTAAATAGGGGTACGCCCCGCCCTATACATACAAAACACTAAGAAGTAAACAATGACGGGTACTTCACCTTCATCTTATCTTCCAGCTCCCAAGTGGCCTCCTCAACGTCCTGGTTAGACCAGAGAACCTTCACCAGTCTCACAGACTTATGGCGAGTGTCGATCTAGTCTTAGTGTCCAGAATCCGTACTGGAGTCTCCACTGATCGCATGGTCGGCTCTAAAGTTAGCCTCTCAGCTGAAGTACATGAGACGGATGAGACATATACTTCTTCAACTGGGACACATGAAATACATCATGTACCTTGCCCAGCTCGGCGGGTAGATCTAGTCTAAAGGCTACCGGGCCGATCCGCTCCGTCACAACATAAGGCCCCACATATTTCGGGCTCAACTTGCCTTTCTGGCCAAAATGAAATACTCCCTTCATGGGGGATACTGTCAAAAATACCTGATCGCCCACGGTGAACTCCAGGTCGCGTCGGCGCACATCTGCGTACGACTTCTGTCTATCCTGAGCTGCTTTTATGTTAGCCCGGATCTGACGAACTTCTGCCTGAACTTGTTCAAGATACTCTGGTCCTATAATTACCGTCTCACTCGACTCATCCCAACATAATGGCGTGCGGCAAGGTCTACCGTACAAGGCCTGGAAGGGAGACATCTTGATCGAAGCATGGTAACTGTTGTTGTAGCTAAACTCGATCAGATGTAATTGTCAATCCAGCTGGTCCGAAAGTCAAGTGCACATGCACGTAGCATATCCTCAAGTGTCTGAATGGTGCGCTCACTCTGACCATCGGTCTGTGGGTGAAACGCTGTACTCAATTTCAGTTCGGTACCCAATGCTTCTCGTGTAGACTTCCAATATCTGGATAGGAATCTGGTATCTCTGTCAGATACAATCGTTTTCGGTACACCATGATGTCTTACAATTTCTCTCTATCAAAGAGTTCTGCCAATTTTGCCACTTTCCAGGTGTCCTTCATCGGAATGAATCGGGCCACCTTGGTCAGTCGGTCAAACAACAACCCAAATCATATTCAGACCTCCCCTTGCAGGCGGAAGCCCTACTACGAAGTCCATAGATATGTCATGGAACTTCCACTCAGGCACTGGCATTGGCTGCTGCACCATACCACCAGGCCGTCGGTGCTCAAACTTGACCTTCTGACAAGTGAGACACCTCAACACATAGTCATTTACATCTTTTTTCATTCCAGTCCACCCAAAATATCTTTTCATACCTTTATACATCTTTGAAGCTCCGGGGTGAATCGAAGTAGTAGAACAATGGGATTCACTCAATATGCGCTCCTTCAACTCAGCGCTACTCCTAGGTATACACAGTCGGCCATTAAGCCTAATCAGGTCATCATCGTGGAGTCTGAAGTCGTACTTCTGACCCTCGAATGTGCCATCAATAAGCTTCTGTCTATCTCCATCATGTACTGATCCGTCATCTGAGCACTCCGCACCTCTTCAACCAAGCCAGTATGAGAGACTAGCGAATGGAGAGAGTGTGCTCGGCGACTCAGTGCGTCAGCTACCACATTTGCCTTACCCTCTTTATATTGCAGATTAATGTCGTAGTCATTCAGAAATTCAACCCACCTTATTTGCCTTATGTTCAACTCCTTCTGAGTGAACAAGTACTTTAAACTCTTGTGGTCAGAATAAATCGTCACACTTACCCCATACAAGTGATGTCGCCATATCTTCAGTGCGAAGACAATGGCCCCCAATTCTAAGTCGTGGGTAGGGTAGTTCTCTTCATGCTTCTTCAGCTGTCGGGAGGCGTAAGCTACGACCTTCCCGTGTTGCATCAACACACAACCCATACCCCTGCCTGATGCGTCGCAATAGACCTCAAAACCATCTGGACCGTCTGGTAATGTCAGGACCGGTGCAGTGCAGATGTCAGAGCATCCTTGAGACTCTTAAAAGAACTCTCACAGTCGACTGTCCACTCGAATGGTGCATCCTTTTCATCAAGGAAGTCATCGGCTTCGAGACACTGGAGAAGTCCTTCACAAACCTCCTATAATAACCTGCCAGACCGAGGAAGCTCCTGATGTCGGTAACTGTCTTCGGCCTAGGCCAGGTGCGCACTGCATCTATCTTTGCCGGATCAACAGCGATCCCGGCCTCAGAAATCACATGACCAAGAAATGATACTGGGTTCAACCAAAACTCACACTTCGAAAATTTCGCATACAACTGGTTTTTCCTCAATGTTTGTAACACACTTCTCAGGTGGCTTTCATGTCACCTCTCGATTTCGATATACAAGTATATCGTCGATGAAGACTACCACTGACTTGTCCAACTGATCTTGGAACAAGTGGTTCATTAAGTCCATGAACTTTGCTGGTGCATTTGATAAGCCAAACGGCATAACTGTGAATCATAATGCCCATACCTAGTTCTGAATGCTGTCTTTTGGATATCACTGTCACGGATGGCAATCTGATGGTATCCGGAACGTAGGTCTATCTTGGAGAATACTGATGCTCCCCTCAGCTGATCAAATAGATCGTCGATGCGTGGTAAAGGGTAACGGTTCTTCACCGTAACAGCATTCAGCTCCCGATAATCAATACACAGCGGAGGCTACCGTCCTTCTTCTTCACGAAGAGGACCGGCGCTCCCCATGGTGAAACACTAGGGCGGATAAAGCCCTTGTCGAGTAGGTCTCTCAGCTGCTCCTTGAGCTCTGTCATCTCTGCTGGAGCCATACGATAAGGTGCTTTCGCAATGGGTCCGGTGCCCGGAACTAAGTCAATCTCAAACTCAACCTCTCGTGCTGGCGGCATGCCCGGCAGTTCCTTAGGAAATACATCAGGAAACTCCGACACTACCGGCACATCAGAACTAAACTCTGGGTCTCTCTCTATGTCCTGGACATAGCAGAGGTATACATCACCCTCGTCGTAGTTCACGACACATAGCTGGCGGTGATGATCTGAGTCGAAGGCTCCCTGGGCCTCTGGCGGTGTAAGATATGGTAACCCCAGATGGACTCCGAAGAAGCAGTCGATGCTCGGCACATAGGATTCTTCCCTTGTACCGCTCCAACCAGTTCATCCCGACAATCACATCAAGCCAAGTCCGTCGAACTCTATCAAGTCGATCGATCGGAAACTCTCATCTCTGATTCGTACAACAACATCTCGGTGGTAGCGGGTGCACCTGATCCGCTCTTGTCGATGGGAGAGTGACCAAGAATTCTGGCATCTCATCACCATCTAACCCCAGCCTCTTCGCAAAAGATAGCGAAATAAATGTGTGTGAGGCTCCGGAGTCGAACAAGATCGAAGCGTCAACGCCATTGACTGGAAAGGTACCGGTGAGGATTGTGCCACTCTTGCCGGCTTCTGCCTCATTGCAGACACTCAATATACTCCCGTTCCGAGTGCACAGCCTAATTCATTGGCAAACTAATAAGTATTGGGTAACAACACGGTTTATATGCTTCAAACAACTCCACTATATTATTAACACACTCTTTTTCAACATTCATTGGCTTATACTGTCGCCATGATTAACACTTACAACATCCTTAATACACACTGGTTTATCACATCACATAATTATACAAGGCTTAAAACTGTCTGAAGGTCAAATTCAAACGTCCGGGTTTCATGTGTGTGGCATTGATCACTGCCGACGGTGCGGTATTCAGTTTGATCTTTCTGATGCCATGGTATAGCATCCTTGACTGCCCACCCATGATTAACATCTCCCTATTTCAACAGTAGCTTCTTTCGAGGTCAGCACGCTCTGCTCGCCATACAAAAACACTGGTATCACCAATGGACCAAGACACCACGGGTACTCCCTTACTTAGAGACTCGGGTGACTCGTCCTTGTCTTGGTGTAAACCTAACCGTCCACCTTTCTGGTAGAAGTTCACAATGCATAGATCTGCTTTCACACTTGGAATTGAATCCGTTTCAACTTGTTGAGCAATTCCCACGGCGTGGTTAACGACCGCAAGGAACTCCTCAGGTATACTTGGTACTGTTGCTCCGTCTTCAGCTCGCACTTCTTGATATGTCTTGGTGTAAGGGTTCCAGTCCTTACCCATGCACATCATCTTCAATTGCATTCTTGATCCGTCGGGTATTCGGGTGTGTAGAAACCTCCTGGTTTTGCTCCAAGTTCGTCGCATCGTCTGATGATATGGATTTGTGCTTCCGGTGTCAGGTATCCATTTATGAGCACCATACCTGGTTGGATGACCTGACATTGCTCCATTTGGAAGTCGGTGATGTCGATGGTGGTTTCTTCAGGTTTGGTGTGGGTGGGATTGGATAACGTATATTGAAGGTTCCTTTAAGTTTAGAGTACTCTAATTAGGTGTCTTTCACACTATACTTTAATCATTTACTCACATAGTTGTTCACTTAAACTCACTAACACACATGCATGGAATGCGGTATGCAAACACTTATTACATTCAACAGTTTAGGCGGTACCTGGTCTAGAAGAGGGCCCTGGCGCCTCAGACCGGTCCACCACATTCAGGGTGGCCTTGTTGGACCCCGACCCCTTCCCCTTCTGGGCATCTGTGTACCTCTGATCTGGGGGTGGCTGATTTGCTGTCTTCTGGCCATCGGTGGTCGTAGTGGCCTTACCCTTCCATTGCCCCTTGGGCCTGTAGTTTCTACTGTTTGGGTTCTGCCAGCATTCGTAATCGCGGTGACCCATTCTTACAGTATCGGCACTGCACATCGTTACCCTTGCAGTCCTTGCCGGGGTGGTCTCCGTTGCACCACTTGCAGTAATAGTGGCGCTCCGGTCCAGAGCCCGTGCTAGCTGCTATCACAACACACAATCAATACTTGTCTCACAACTTATCGACATACACTTCAACTTATCACACAGGATTAGGTAATTACCCTTAGGTGGGTAAGAACGTAGGGGCTTGGCCGCATACGCATAGGTGAGCTGTAGAGGCTCCTCAGCACAGGGTGGTCTGGGTCTGGCCCTTGCCACCCTGTTGCTGTCCTTTATGGGACTGGGGGTATGACTTCTTCTTCTTCCTCCCCACTGCCCTTGCGTGCCTTGGCCCTCGTTCATAGCCTTGCGCTTGAGCGCACTCTCCTCGTCCCTCAGACGGACGGTGATCTCCACAATTGCAGCGGCATGATAGCACTCCTATATTTAGGGTGTCAGTTATGCCCCGCCAAATAAATTCACAACACATTAACACATTGTACACACTTATTCACATTACACTGTAGTCCCATTACCTGCAAAGTGGTATATCCAGTAGGCCCCATGCCATAGCGTAGGCGGTAATTCAGTCCGTTGTAGAAACGGTTCACAAGAATCCGGTCTGAGTAACCCAGATCCGGTAGCAGGTGGATAAGTCCGATGAAGGCTGAGTAGTACTCATCTACCGTCATCTTATCCCCTTGCCTCAAACTGTCCAGCTCCAGGCGCTTGGCCTCTTGCACATGTATTGGGTAGTACTTGGCTCGCAACAGAGCCGTGTACTCCCTCCACAGAAATGTCGGGTCAGCAACTCTGCCCTCTCGCACTAGCTTCCACCAGCTCTGTGCCGAGCCCTTCAAGTAATATGCAGCAAGTCGAACCGGACCTGCTCAGGTACTGCTAAGGTTTCGAAGGCGGTCTCCATTTCGGAGATGTACGCCTCGAGCTTACGGGGATCGGTCTCCCCACTGAATGAGGGGTGGCCTCAAATCAGCCAACGCCTTGACCCAGTTGGTCTCTCGTGGCGGTGGCGGTGGGGTGGTGTTGAACTCCGGGCGTCTGCCCCTGCTGAATCGCAGCTACAAGTTGGGGTACCATCTGGGCTACGGCGGCTGCTACTGCCTCAGCCATAACCTGAGCCGTAGTGTTCTCGCCCTGGTCACCCGTATCACCAGTACCGCTTCCGCGGCCTCTACCTCGCGGTCTACCTGCCATCTGAATTCACATGAATATTCGTTAGCAATATGCTTGCACACTTATCGGTCCAACGGGTTGTAATGTCCCGATAATAAGGTATCTCCACACTTAGTTAGTGGTTAACCTTTCCATAATGTTCACTTAGGTAACTGTAGTTAGGTTTCCTAACTCGGTATATCCCTAAGCTCGGTATTCTAGTCATCAGAGCGATACTTCGCTCTGATACCACTTTTTGTAACACCCCTACTACACACATAACACTACTTGAAATCACAGCGGAATTTAAACAACTAAACAGTAACTAAACGAATGTGTGCTACAACGCCGTCAACCACCCACGTGGTTAACAAGGCTCAATAAATACAAGTGTACCGGTCTGATGATCAGACTCCCGAGCATAGAACTATTAACCATATATATACATTAATAAAATACCGAGTGTTTACATATATCCTTCACTGTAACACATCACTGTTAACCATCATAACCAAATATATATCACACCACGGGAGCACAGGCGCATCCCGGGCCTACCTCCAAAAGTACCAAAAGTAAACCTGCATCCTAGGATCTAAAGCCACTCCGCTTCTTCGATCCTCATCCTGCAGTAAAAGAAATATGGATCCCCCGAGGGGGTCAGCAACCCTTGGTTGGTATGGTTAACGCGCAGCCCATCGGCTACCGGGATACGCGCAACCAATTGTCATGATGACATGGCTTTCATTTTAAATCACACAACTTATACATATATAACATAACATGGGTATCGTACACATCATCACACACATCACACATACAATTCCTTTTAGGAAGAGAACCAACACAGTTAGTCCCATTGAGAGCCTAGAGAATGTTGCCATGCTCATGCTAAGCTCGTTACATAGCTCGTTACCGTCCTGTTAGATTGAACGGATAACTTAACACAAGGTGCCTCGGATATAGTGATCCAAGCCCACCGAAATAACACATAGTATGCCCTGTGGCCAACGTGAGTCAGTAAAATAGCCTTGGTTAAGCTAAAGGGAAGGTTGGAAACCAAATTGGAAAACAACCATAACATACAAAGAGAATCGAACCGGTTATGACATCGACTCCCATACTCACACGCGTGGCCGGAACAGACCGGACTCCTCACTTCCCCGTTAGCACTTGTTAGCAGTTCATCATTGAACTCAATACACAATTCACAATAATGGGTCAAGTCTTGTTAGACACGCACAAGGGAAGAGAGAGTCATACTTAACAACATAATATAGTATTTAACAACTGTAAACTCTTTACATGGTTTAATCTTACAAAGTCATAACACACACAGAAAGAAAAAACAACACACAAGCCGGTGTAAACCGGTAGGCAACAGACTGCAAGAAAACCATACCTTGGCCCTTGCCTCGATTGATTTCCTCCGTAGGTCACTCCTATACATAATTAATAACGTCGGTTAATTACTTATTTAACTTCAAACTTACTATATGTTTAACATGATTGTATGACAAGTTTTTAATGTCTAACTCACCCTAGGTTACCTTCATTATACCCCCTAGGGTTAACTACATAAGTCACATTCTTTTCTTTTTTTCCCAATTCTTTCTGTTGTTTTTTACAAGTTTAGGTCCGACCGACCTTACCGACGAACTTGTCCAAGTTCGGTCCATTCCAGAACACATTCCGTCAAAATTTCTACTCCGACCGACCTTGTAAGTTCGGTCGCATGTTCGGTCTATTCCTGAGAGTTTCTTCCCTTTGAAAATTTAGCCCGACCGAACTTGCCAAGTCCGGTCCCATGTTCGGTCGATTCCAGTAACTCAATCCGTACACAAAATACAAGCCCGACCGACCTTGCAAGTCCGGTCCCCAAGGTCGGTCCATTCCAGAAGCCAATTCTCGCAGGGTAAACTGGGCTCGACCGAACTTGCAAGTTCGGTCGCAAGTTCGGTCTGCCCCAGACCTTGTTTTCCTTTTCACATTCAACTCCAACTTCACCCCATATATCCTAGTACATCCTAACCTCATTTGAGCACTTCAAACACACCTTAAGACATCCTTAAACACTCATAAAACTCATTTTCTAATCCTTAAGCCTTTACTTATATCTTCACAAAATTCCTAACACTTACAATGTTTTCTCCTAGTCTCCAAGTGGTGTTTCATACCTATGATAACCACTATCTCAAAATACTTTCTCTTCATTTTAACATCATCTTTCAAGCATCATTTCTTACCATCAACTCCTTATGTCATTTCTTGAAATCCTTTTTCAAGTTCACACTCTCTCTTATTTTGCCAAAGTTTGCCTAAGTCTTTACCTAAGTCCAGAATGACTTTGGTACATACTAAAACCTCAAGATCATGCCTAAGTCCTTGTTACACTCTAGAGCACTTCCTAGTTCATCAAAATTCATTTAAAACATCTTGAACTCCATATGCATTTCCTAAATTTCGACATAGGTTCCCCTAGCATTTTGTCACACCAAAGCACATCGTTTTCACCATTGAACACACAAGAACACTATAAATCCATCAAGCACTTATTATACACAAACTTCACTCATAAAGCACTACATCACAATATAGTGCATAATTTAAATTGCATGGCACTTAGGCCCTTAAAATGCATGGCTCTTAGGCCCTTAAAGTGCATAATTCTTAAACACTGAATTTCCACAATATATTTGCCTTTGACCTGCAAATACACTCAACAACACATATGCCTTTTACTAGTCTCTTGAGAACACTTTACTAAGTCATTCACCATTTGCTCTTTAGGTAGTTTTAACAAGCATTATATGCTCATTTCTCCTAAGGCATTAAACAACATTAGTTAGTTAGTAGATTTACCTCTTTTCCAAACAACTTCTTTCTTGTTTCCTTATAAAACCGGTAAGGTATTTGATTCCTTGTCAAGTTCTAAACAATATACAAACATTATAATGAGTATTCAAGCTATAAGCTTCATCTCATTGTAAACCCTAATTTTACATTGTTTCAAAAACATTAATGTAGTTGTTTTACCTTGATCTTTGAAGAGAGTTTGAAGTTTGAATATATCAAGAGAGGACTCCACCTAGTCCATGAAGAGTTGGAATGAAGCTAGAACAAAGTCACACAAAGAGCTCCATCAATGTACATTTTCGGTCAAGGCAAAAACATGAAGGAAATGTAGTTTTTTTGTTGAGATTTACCTTACGGAGAGAAGGAGAGTATAATACGTAGAAATACAAGCTCAAGCTCCTTCAATGGTGGAACTCCATGGCACCGAAATGGGGCTCTTGAAGTTTTGAGAAGATAGGAATGAAGAGCGATGATGAGAGGAAGAGATTGGTGGTGTTTGTTTTTTATTTGGACAAGTGAGCTAGATTTTACAAGAGGTCAAAGCTAGAGTTTTAATGGTGGTGGTGAGTATTACCGTGAGAGAGCAGCAAGAAGAAGGAAGGAGATGGAGTTTGGAACCGTGTGAAAATGGAGGAGGGAAATGAGAATGAAGATAGAATTTGCTTTAAGAAGATATTTGTTCTTATAAAGTAAAAAGTAGCTTAATTAGTTTTCTTTATTTACTTATCATATTAACTAGAGAGTGGTGAGTCACCACACTTAAAAACCGGCCCCCTATAATATAATGAGGGTATTTTAGTCTTTGTTTGTCAATTAATTACTTAATACAACATATGTTACAAACTAGCTTATAAAAATCACTATTCATAAAAACAAGGCACATAGAAGTGAAATTTTTGATTTCCTATTTATATAGACATCCAAATGTGATATTATATAGTACACATATATTTAAGAGTAATGACGGACATCTAGCCACTCAAAACTCATTTACAAGACAATTTTTCAAAAATGTGCTTTAAGACTCCTTAAAGCACATTTTGTGTTTAAACTTGTTTTCAAGCTTGGTTTTCTTTGGTAATTGATTTAATATGTTCATTAGTATAAAAATGAGGTCTTGGTAAGTTCATTATGTCTTAACCAAGCTTATCCCAAGCTTAGAGCACGTTTTGGCTCTTATAGACTTTAAAGCACATTTTGTGTTTTCTTTGTTTAAATTTGTTTACTAATGTTTCTAAGACTCTTTTTAGTCTTTATATACCCTATTTAGGTGTTTAAACAATATACTAAGGTTTGGGGTATTTCACTTTATACCAGTATGTTTATAAATATTTTGGGTATTATCTTTTAAGTGAAGTAAAAGTTGTTTACATATATATATACTTATGAGAGAAAATAAAATAGAAACTTATATTGAAACAAGGTAGTAAGCTAAACTACATATTATTATTATGGAGGTTAATATGCTTAATTAAAGTTAAGGGACACACTTTAGTTATAAACCATATATTAGTTGTGGATATGTCTAAAAGATATTAGATATAATTAAATACAATAAGAATTTCTTAAAGAATGTTTTGGATAAATCCTAAGGAAATATAAGTGTATATATAATACATTAGAAGTAAATAAAAGAAGTAACATTCCTTATGGGAAACATATTAAGAGGGAAAAAATTGGGATAAACCTAATTCCTACGTGACAATTAAAAATATTAAATGTTAATATGACATCTAGGTGGACTATTAAGGGGAAATACACATCCTAAAACTTAAATAGGTGTCAAAGTAAGTTAGCCAATCGTAACCAAAGGGTTTAATTAAATTAAACTTATAATCAGGAGTGGGTAAATGGAATAAGTTAAGTTTACATTAAAGATTTAATTACGAGATCTAGCCAGATCCTAAGGAGGGAGTAACTGTAAAACAAAACTATAGACTAATAAGAATGGAGGGTGTGCAGCATTATAGTGCCTTAACTAATCAATGCTTGGAATACTTTAATTATAGGTGATTAGTGGAAGTAGTTCGCATTTTCAAGTTTGGTTACTGCTTCTACATATACCAGGTACGATTTCTCGTACTCATATACTTTTGGTGACGAACTTTATGGAATGTTTTTGTGTGAAACGCTAACTGAGTTTGAATGAATCTCGTAAGGGAACTGTTGTGTGACTAACTCAGCTTGATGTGACTAACTGAGCCTTGAATGTGCAATTCACATGATCATTGGTTCTTCTTATCTGGTTACCTCATTAGATATTAACTGCTGAGGGTTTACGCTTCTGCACTCTGTAGGATGAGTGTGTGTTTTGGTATTGCACTTGTGCAGTTATTAATCTAGTGGGAATATGGGAATGTTAATCTTGGTAAATTCTTCTTCGACTATGGATATCATTTCAACCATGAGCTGAGTCTTTGTTGTGATGTGCGCACATCTTCACCGGTGGTAAATAGCAAGGGGGCTGTATATCCCCTGTCCAATCGGACGTGGTAAACAACGAGGGGCTGTATATCCCCTGTCCAGTCGGACGTTGTAAACAGCGAGGGGTTGTATATCCCCTGTCCTATCGGACGTAGTCAACAACGAGCCATCTCTTCCAATTGGTTTCATTCCACCCTTGAGTTGTTGGTTCTTGGATTTCTTCTTTCCTTTCCTAGTCCTTGTGACTACTTGGGTTTTTCTAATCTTACTGGAACTTAATCTAACTTAAGCATGGGATGTTCACTAACTCCTGGTGTGGTTTTAACTAACTAACGTTATCCTTATTGTTGACTATCTCTATTACTTGCTTGTTGCTTTGACTTGGTGATTTTGAAGTGTCTTGTCCCTCTGTTTGGTTTTTAAGAGTTTCTTTCCAAGTTTCTATATTGTTTAAAGATTATGTTTTAATTTCTGTTATGAGGATTGTACCAGTTCCATTCCAGGGAACTGACTCACCCTCATGGGGTGGGCTGCTTGGTTTTATCTTACAGGTATGATGTTGTTATACAGGTGGCCACGAAGAGTCTGAGTGATTGGGGTGGGAATTAGGATTTGTGGAGCGTTGGCGTATTTTTCTAATGTTAGGTTTATGTTATGTTTTCTCGAGTTCAGACCGTAGCGGGTATAATTTTATAAGTTGTAATTGGTGAGGTTTGGTGTCGGGTGCTTGGAACCCGATGATCTGTAATCGCCTTAGTATTTTACTTTCCGCTGCATTTATGTTAAATAGGGGCGTTACAATGTGTCCTAATACCATTTAGGCACTTAAACTCTCCTTAGAACCTCCACCAAACTCTCCAAAACAACTTCCAAAGATCTTCTTAACGTTTACTAAATTTCTTAAAACACTCCTAACACTTATCATATAATTCCTTACATTCCCAACTTGTAACCTTACCAAAACTTCAACCAACCCAAGTGTACCCTCCTTAACAGTTCGAGCACTTCATAAACATCATATTTTCCATCTTCAGCTCATTTACCAAAACTTCCTCAAGTCCTTTTGCATATCCATGCACAAATTCCTCTCTTTTCCATTTGCTACTCATCAACCTAAACTCTTGGACATACCTAAACATTTCTTCCCATCCTCTTAGCACCTTAACCTTGACCTTCCTACACCCTCCTTAGACATCTACATTTCTTTTACTCAATTACTCACCATTCTCAAGACCTTACACTCTTACACATTGTCAATCTACAACATTCTCCTTCAATCTTCACTCCCATCACCTAAGTCCACTAATTACCATCTAAACTAAAACCTTATTGTTCCACTACTAGCATCATCACTACTTACACAAGCTTCCAAAACTTTCATTGATATATTCCCTAGTTCATACCTAAATCACCTTAAAGCATTATACACCTTCTCTTCCAAATTTCACAAGTCTTACCATTCCTCATAACATGATTTTGGTGTATTTAATACACCCTTTTAAACTCTAATTTCCTCATAGACAACTCTAGGTCATTCTAAACCTCAAGAACTACTTAGTTAACTCCTTTCCACTCAAATTCCTTTAAATGATCCCAAGTGAACCCTAGGACATCTTAACTCACCACTACCACCTAAACACTTTGTTTTCTACTCAGATTTCGTCATAGCTTCTCTAGCACATTATCATGCCCAAATGCATTGTTTTCCTCATTCAAATCTCACACACATCAAGTTCTTTCTCATCATCTCTCATCACCCAAACCAACTCATTCACAACAAGCTCAATATATTGTAACAATCTTAAATTGCATAGCACTAAGGCTCTTAAATGACATGGCTCTTAGGCCCTTAAATAACTTAAACTTAAACACTGAATTTCCCACATATAAAAGCTTTCAACCTGCAAATACACCCATCAATCTCATAGTAGTTATAATGCTCTTAAAATCCACCTTAAACTTATCTTACCAACTCATTTCCATTGGCTCCTTAATCACAAGTTCATAAGCTTGTTTAAACTTTTTCCTAGGTTATATAACCCATTACATAATGTAAGCTTTAAGCTACATTAGTACTTATCTAAATACCATCCCTTAAAAACTTAAACACCATTACTGTAAGCATTTTACCTTGTTTTCCCAAGCTTACTTACCTTCCTCCTTAGACCTTCTTCTTGAAGGAATCTCGGCCACCAATTAACTTCCCTTGCCCAATGTTCTAATCAATTATACATTGACTCTCATGAGTTCCAAATAATACACTAACCTTAAGGAGTAAACCCTAGGTTAAAATGTGTTTTAATGTATTAAATTGAATGCTTTACCTTGGATTCTCAAAACAAGTTTGGATATGAATCAAGTAGGACCTCCTCTAGCCCTTGGAAAATAGAATCAAGCTAGAACAATGGATAAAACAAGGCTCCATGAGAAGGTAATTTGGGTTATGGTGAGGAAGTGATGGAAACATGATTTTTCTTACATTTTCATTACCTTGAATGAATGAACCAAATGGGCTCTTCATACTTGATTTTCCTCCATCAATGGAGTTTTCTCTTGGCACCGAAATGGAGCTTTGAAGGATTTGAAAAGATAGAAAGCTAGAGCTTGAGCTAACTAAGAATAATATGTGTTTAGTTTTTGATTTGGAGCTAAAATGAGTAAGTTTTAGACAAGGAAAGGTGAGGTAACAATGGATCTTGTTCTCTCGGTTTGAGAGGGTAAAGAAAATGAAGAAAACCGTGGAAGAAGAGAATGAATGGAGAAGAGGAGAGAAGGTAGGCTAAAAGGTAAGATATTTACCTTAAAGCAAATAGTAACTTTTCCTTATTTCTCTTTTCTTTTATTAAGTTGAATGACTCATGTGGTGACTCACCCCTAAAACCGGCCACCCCCTTAATATCAAAACATTTATGGTCTTGGTTGACCAATTAATTAGCTTATATTGACTTAATGTTAAACTAGCACTATTTGATTACTATTCATAAACTAGTGCACATATTTCTGAAATTTTTGATTTCCCATTGATTTAGACTTCCTAATGTGATGCTAATTAGCACACATGTTGATCAAGATGTAATCATAGGCATTTAGCCACTCAAACCCATTTCTAAGACAATTTCTCAAAAAGGTGCTTTAAGAGTCTTAAAGCTCATTTTGTATTTAAGCTTGTTTTTGAGCTTGGTTTTTTTGCTAATTGATCTAAAATGTCCATTAGCATATTACTAAACTCTTATAATGGTATTTGGGTGCTAATCAAAGTCACTCCAAGCTTAGAGCACGTTTTTGCCCAAATTGCCCTTAAGGCATTTCCTTATGTTTTCCTTGGTTTAAATTGTCTACCAACCTCTCTAAGCATATTTTAGCCTTACTACATCATACTTTTATGTTTACTTAGCATACTTAGGTTTGGGGTATTTCAATCTTCCCCCCTTAAAAGAACTTTGTCCCTAAAGTTCCCATGCATCTTATCTTATTAGAATACATGTCTCACCTCATTCCATAGATCA
Organism: Limonium bicolor; assembly: GCA_023374045.1. Lineage (NCBI taxonomy): Eukaryota > Viridiplantae > Streptophyta > Magnoliopsida > Caryophyllales > Plumbaginaceae > Limonium > Limonium bicolor. Next base: position 301,731,157 of record CM041780.1, read on the forward strand.
TATAGATCATACTTATGTATACTTAAACTCATTGAATCATTATATCCACCATATGCTTATACTTAAATATCACACAACATGCTTAAGCATGTATAACACTCAAAATTCTCTTTGTTTCTTTGATGATCAAAACATTCACCTAATTTTTCCAACGTATTCTCCCATGTCACCGGTCCGTAGACAATGGCTCGTTCGTCCTCATCACCATGGGCCAGAATACAAAACACTCTGCTCTCCCCATGTCATCGGTCCGAAGACAAAGGCTCGTGCGTCCTCGACTTCATGGGCGAGACTCAGTAAAAAGGTAATCCTTTTTACGAGGTCATGTGAGGAATAATTCCGCTAATTAAAATACAGTCAACTCCAATTTCACTTTATCCTAATGCCTCTATCCTTAACGTGATTTAATTGTGACCACTGGTAGGGAGTTTCAGGAATCATCCAACCCTGATGTGATCAGCATCAGTGTAGAACTATCCTTCCACCCAATTTGTGTTCGATTTCCCTTGATCCCTAGAAAATCAAGTTCCACCTCCCACGTCATTTTCAAACATCCAAATAATTCACTCATGTCCAATTTTCTATCTTTTTAGTTCTTCTAATCATAATCAATACATCTCCAAAGTGTGGACTCAGTCCATCAAACATTCCCGACTCATCTCTTAGTATTACCTCAAGACTTAAATTCCTACTAAGTTCTATAACCATCTCATACTAATTCTCACCATCTTATATCTCATAGCATTACTATCTTCTTCCTCATACTCATATCGAACAGTATCCCATAGTGTTATCTTATTCTTATCTCACACATAGTCTCATATCGACTCATACCTCATATATTCCTATTTTCTTAGTCTCCTTAATCCTCTCCCTTAATTTTCTCTTTAACTTGTACCACACCGGAGTTATTTTATCTCAAAATGTTTATGTAAACATCTTCTCAAATTATTTTGGTGCTATCACAACCGTAGTTTATGTACTCAGTACACAAACATACGCTAAGAACGGTTTTAGCTCTACCCCCCTTAAAATGGATTACGCCCACATAATCAACATTATCACATCCTTGAACATAAGTTCAAGATGTCTAATTCTTACCAAGCATTCTAGCTTCCATGCCGTTTATCTCACTTATAATTCGATCAGAGGGTCATAACTATGCTAATGACTTAGTCTCTGCATCGAGGATTCTTAACGGTACTTATACCATATTCTTAACTTAGTTTGATCTAACCTCAAAGGTACTGATCTGCTAGCTTCCGCTGCACGACTCTGATAGTCTTAGGCTTATTTGCCTCTCTTATCCTTTTACAGTATTGTATATCCTTCTGTCTCCTTACAGTTTAGGAATATTGGTCTCTCAATGGACACTTGTTATCTTTTTATATACACGGCCGTAATGAGTTGTAATTCGTCTATCCCTTCTCCTTGAAGATCTTATGTTCATACTCTTAGTGTTTTCTCGAATGTCTAAATTGTTCTCTCCAACTGGCTGGCCTTGGTATGAGGATGACCCTTAATCTGAAACTACTGTTTAGTGCTTATTGCGCTTACAACACTTTAAGACATGTCCAATGTCTGTGCTTAACAATCCGTGCTCTTCGCACTTCATAGTCTTTAATTATTTGTTCTCTGATTCTTTTGTGTTGTTGGTTCAACTGAATTCTTCTCTTCGAATGTTTGCGGTAGTAGCTGCTCTTGTCTGATCTTGCGTCGTTGTCCGTGGTACGGAGTCGACTACTTCCCGTGTTCCTTACACCACTTGTCCACATGCATGGGGTACCTTACTGGTACATTACTACTTACCCAACTAACTCATAAATGAGCGTGTCAGGCCTGCAAGCCCCTGTGGGTGCAGTCGTCCCACGTCTCGTTTTAGTAAACTCATAGTGTTCGTCACACGTTTAGCTATTGCTAATTATGAAGTTTCTGTTGTCGATCTCCTCTTTCATCGTCCCATAATAACACTTATTGTTCTTCTTGAACTTAGTCAAGGAAAATCCATTTACTATGTCCTTGGGTATTGTATGGCTCTAGCTCTTTTCTGTATTCCGTATTGACTCAATTTCTTAGTAGCTTAGGTCTCTTTCCATAGAGCCTCTTATCTTGTTTCTCATATTTGCTCTACTAGAATGTACTTCCAGTTCCTTAGGGAATGGGTAGTGTGCTTCCTGTGAAATCTTACCTCACCAGGTCTAGACTACTGGCATTAATGCACAATTCGTCTACCTTCTTATGTCCTTACTCATATCGTTCATAGCTCATAGATCTAATTGGCTCTGTGTCAATATTTGATAGCTCACATATAACGGTCGCTTAACCGTGCACCTTGACTTAATCCCCTTATATAAATATTGTTCTCACACGACATCTGCTACCGTGTAGTTTGCCTTATTCTACTGCCCATTGATGGTGCAGTAACTCAATCGTTTCTGTTAATATCTTATCTTATACTCAATCCCTTCTTGTGTAACCACACTAGGGTTCTCTAATTTCGGTGTATGGCGGTCACCGTACCGTGTTGTAAAATGGTTATCTCTTAATATGCAGGCATTCTGCTCAATCTCAGATTCATAAGTAGGCCAATTTTTCTCACATTCCTTCATCCTTTATGATGTCATTTACCATCTACTAATTCTCCGGTTGCTGAAAATTCATCTGTTTAAATCACGAGCTCTACTGAGCGTTGGTCATTTGACGTGCCATTCTGTGCACTCACCATGTTTATCTCTGACGATTACTGATTTTTAAGTCATGGGTGTTGGATATGAGGTCTATCTCTACAGCCTTCTCTACTACTCAAGTGTATCTGTTATGTTCTAAGGTAATTTCAAAGTTTACATTTCCCATTCTCTAACAAAAGCGTATTGCACTCTAATAAGTGAAAGCCCTTTTTGAGGGATTCATTCCCACTCATGGCCTCACAACAAGGAGAGGTGTCCCCACCCTAAAAGGAATGGTTCGTTCTCTGCCCTGTCCTTAGCATTATCCCCTTATTCTCATTGGTGCCCTTTCCTGGCAATTCTTACACAATCTAAATTATAGGTTTGATAGCCGTTCATATCTACGAATTGTAATAGTTCCTTTGTGGCTTAAATAAGCTCCCTTACAACTTACTGGCCTCGGGCTCTGATGTGGTTAACATCTTTGGCTCGTAGGCTCTTAGTGCTTAATATCATTGGTTAGAGAGCCGATGCTCGGTTCACTGCTAGTAATGTTACTCATCTGTAGGTTGTCCTCCTAAGTTTCTGGTCCTTTGAACACTATCCACCGTTAGGTACATATTAAATGTAGGTATCGGTTTTCATGGTAAGTTGCTGCATACTGCTTCCTGCTATGGAAGTTTATTCAGTGATCAGAGGTTATTTAGTGTCCTCGAAAATACTGTCATTTTACTAAACTTATGTCTTTTAGCAATAAGGCTAAGTTCGTATTAGGCGTTTGCCTTACTGTGTCCAAGTCGGATATCATCCTGTCATCCATGCTTCCATCTCAACGCTTCGTTCACTTCCATTGACTACGCCACCCGTTGATGATTGTTCACACTTGGGTGTTAATGGGTTAGGCAAACAGTATTAGCTGTCATTCGTCAGTTTGCTCGGCTTGACTATGCCCGCTCTGTGGGGGTAGTCCCTCTAAGCTTTACTCTCTCTGTCCTTGTTTCCGGGGTTTACTAATGTATTCATCGAAGATTGTTGTTATCGGTATGCTTAACGGTCATCTCGGAGTTTTATTCCCGCTCTTTTTGGAAGACGTTATGTCGACGGTCTCCATGGTATCTTATAAATTTCCTTGTATGTTATTGCTTACATATTGTTTTGCTCGGATCGCTGAGCGATCTCTTAGGTTTTCCTCTTGGATTCGGATTGGTGTTCTTACCGTACTGTCGGTTGTTGTTGTAGTAGGTTATACCGTTGGTAATATTTTATTCGTTTAGTATTCTGTCCAAGTTCAGCTCCCTGCTGACTGGTGTGTCACCTCATCTCATCATGGTCAGGCCGTAGGGCCTTTCCAAGGTCTTATTCTTCTTCCGTTTATGGATTTACCATCCGTATTAATATGTATTACAACTGTAGCGTTCCCCTATCTTGCCATGATGGCTTTCTGTGTAGCTTAACCGTGGTAGCACTTGCTATGGCAAGTGGGCCATACAGGATGGGCTATTGGTACAGGTACATTGACAGTGATACTTCCTTCTAATTTTCATGTATTTGGTAGTCCTCGGACTTCTTCGATAATCTCTTATTTTGGATAACTGGCCATCCGGCAGTCTCCTGTTGTTTTGACAGTGCTGTCACTTATCAGGGCATCCTCTTTCTGAGGGAACCCCTTATTATTTTCTGACATCTTAATCCTCACTCCCGTTTCCACACATTTTTTCGTGGTTACTAAGTAATGGTTCTCCCTTAGGCACTACATCGTAGTCCTATTCCGGTATTCAGTTTGTACATGTCTTCATCGACGCCAGTGCTATGTCGGCCAGGTTTCGTAACCTTCTCATTGTATGGGGTTTGGAGTTCCCATTCTAACTGGACCTTCCAATATCTCAACTCTCATGCTTGGTATTATCCCACTGTTAAGCTCACTCGGACCACTGTCCGTACTCATGTCGCTTATCTTTTCTTATCCATTGCACTCATAGTGCTTTTCTTATCATTGGTATGGCGGGTTACTTCGACTGCGTACATGTCGACCCATGTTGCCGGTAATTACCGGTCCCCTTATTGATAGAATTCCATAGGTAGCGCCTGTTTTTCTCTGTTGCACTCCATTAAAAACCTCCAAGTTCTCCGTAACTGTTGTGCAACACTTGTTTCTCGTATTGCTTACTGTTAACTAACTGCCAGATCGGGTTTTCCCAAGTAAGAGAAGGCTTTCTTCTCTCTGGCATTTGTTCCACATATTCAGGGTTAGGGATGTGGAGGGCGGGTCTAGGTACTATGGATATCCGGTAATTACCGGGAAGTCCTAACTAATGCAACTCTCACTCTAACACTCACCTTAACCCATAACCAAACTCAAACTCAACCTCAGTATTCTCCTAAGTTCGGTAATCTTGTCTTCAGAGCGTAACTACGCTCTGATACAACTTTTTGTAACACCCCCCATCTCAATCCAAATGTGGTCTCGCAACTTAACCATCATATATATATATATATATATTATATATACATGTCACAGCGGAATTCATTACACTCCAGGACCTTGCCACGGTCTGACTAACAGAATATACCGAACATTAGTACATACAAATCTTAACCAATACAAATCCTTCTTACAATCCCTCACAACCTATACATCTTACTAACTCAAAATGCCATACGAGTGTACATGCACAACTCGTAGGCCACACTTAATCCGTAACACTTGTACCCCTTCTTACTCTCGCGACGGCCGCCTCCTGACGTTCACCTGTGTAGTAAAAACAGCCCCCAAGGGGGTCAGCACGAATGCTGGTACGATCCTCTCATGGCCCCCAAGCTAACGTGGCTACGACGACTAATTGTCGATAGCATAGAGGTTGATTAGATGCACAACATAATAGAAAGTGCAATAAACAACAATCCAAATATGAACAATCAAAGTTCAAACATAATGAACGACTTAAATGCGTTCCCTTAATTTGAGAGTTAATTATTTAACTCCTTAAGTTATGTTTCCTCTAAATCTTAGTCCATTCTTATCTTAGTTCAATCTTAGTCTTATCTTAGTCTTAGAAACAACCAACCTTTGAAAAGGAATGGATGTAGCTTATCTTAGTCTTATAAAACAACCATCCTTTTAATAGGAATGGTTGCAACTTATCTCAACCTTACCTTATGTATGCCAACCGTTCTCTCATTGGGAACAGGTTAACTCTTAGTTCGTTGTTTATTTTTGTAGGGCTTGGTTAACCCTAGCCAGCAGCAGGACACTTACCGGCAATAAAGAACATTCTTAAATTGTTGGGGATGTAGGCTAGATCCCCCCACGCCATCTTAAAGCCACCTACCTTGGACTGGATGTCCAATGTAGCTGAGCCGCCAACCGACCCTAGGCTACTAGTCTGAAGATTAGTCCCTAAGCGGATGTCGGATCTTCTATAGATACTGACCCCCTTTCCTTAGCATGCATGACTGGAGTAAGTCCCGGGTTCCTCTCTCCCCCCAAGTACCTGTTAGTAAAGGTCTTAAGACCATGTTTGTTGGTTAACCTCTTTCGGTTCCTAACAAACTAATTTTAGGGAGTGTTCCTTAGTCTCACACGATTCCTTACTAAACGTTGGTTAGTAAGTTCTCACAGTAAGTTGTGTTAGTTTTCAAACATCACACAACAATACAATAAACATAATGTTCCGGTTGCATGCTTTATCTTGTTTAGTGAGAACACAAAAACAAATAGCACACAAGCCGAAGGACACTTCGTAAGCAAGCAGGTCACAAGAAGAACTGTACCGTTCACCGTTGGTCGTTCGGTTGTTTACTCTCTTCCGGAGTCCAAATACTCAAGCCCTAAAACATTGATTCAGTTTTAGGTTATTAATCACTTAACTTAATTCAACTTAATTAACTTACTTAACCAATAATGATTCCCCACCTAACATCTCTTAAGTTTAACAACTTATTCTTACAACTTAACCTTAAACTTTTAAGTTCACACTTAACTTAATCCCTTAGGTCTTTATACCTCTATTATCATTGCCCTCTTAATGGGGTACCCACTAATACCTCTAAACTTTCTTAGGGTTTCTTTCTTTTTTTTTTTACAGCTTAAGGCTCGACCGACCTTACCGACCGACCTTACCCAGACCGACCTTACCAAGGTCGGTCCATTCCAGAACTTATTACCGTTTGAAAATTTTACCCCGACCGACCTTGCAAGTCCGGTCCATTCCCGAGAGTTTTTCCCCATGGGAATTTAAGCCCGACCGAACTTGCCAAGTTCGGTCCCATGTTCGGTCGTTTCCAGAGACTAATTCGTACACAAAATACAAGCCCGACCGAACTTGTAAGTCCGGTCCCCAAGTTCGGTCGATTCCAGAAACTCTTTCGGTAGTGTAAACTGAGCTCGACCGACCTTGCAGGTCCGGTCCCTAAGGTCGGTCGGCTCCAGAACCTTGTTTCGAAATTCCCATTTGACTCCAAACTTCTCCACAAGTCCCCCCATGTGTCCTAATACCATTTAGGCACTTAAACTCTCCTTAGAACCTCCACCAAACTCTCCAAAACAACTTCCAAAGATCTTCTTAAACATTTGCTAAATTCTTACAAACACTCCTAACACTTATCATATAATTCCTTATATTCCCAACTTGTAACGTTACCAAAACTTCAACCAACCCAAGTGCACCCTCCTTAACAGTTCGAGCACTTCATAAACATCATCTTTTCCATCATCAGCTCATTTACCAAAACTTCCTCAAGTCCTTTTGCATATCCATGCACAAATTCCTCTCTTTTCCATTTGCTACTGATCAACCTAAATTCTTGGACATACCTAAACATTTCTTCCCATCCTCTTAGCACCTTAACCTTGTTCTTCTTTACCTTGACCTTCCTACACCCTCCTTAGACATCTACATTTCTTTTACTCAATTACTCACCATTATCAAGACCTTACACTCTTACACATTCCTAGTCAATCTACAACATTCTCCTTCAATCTTCACTCCCATCACCTAAGCCCACTCATTACCATCTCAACTAAAACCTTATTGTTCCACTACTAGCATCATCACTACTTACACAAGCTTCCCAAAACTTTCATTGATATATTCCCTTGTTCATACCTAAATCACCTTAAAGCATTATACACCTTCTCCTCCAAATTTCACAAGTCTTACCATTCCTCATAACATGATTTTGGTGTATTTAATACACCCTTTTAAACTCTAATTTCCTCATAGACAACTCTAGGTCATTCTAAACCTCAAGAAATATTTAGTTAACTCCTTTCCACTCAAATTCCTTTAAATGATCCCAGGTGAACCCTAGGGCATCTTAACTCACCACTACCACTTAAACACTTTGTTTTCTACTCAATTTTGCCATAGCTTCTCTAGCACATTATCATTCCCAAATGCATTGTTTTCCTCATTCAACATCTCACACACATCAAGTTCTTTCTCATCATCTCTCATCACCCAAACCAACTAATTCTCAACAAGCTCAATATATTGCAATAATCTTAAATTGCATAGCACTAAGGCTCTTAAATGACATGGCTCTTAGGCCCTTAAATAACTTAAACTTAAACACTGAATTTCCCACATATAAAAGCTTTCAACCTGCAAACACACCCATCAATCTCATAGTACTTATAATGCTCTTAAAATCCACCTTAAACTTATCTTACCAACTAATTTCCATTGGCTCCTTAATCACAAGTTTATAAGCTTGTTTAAATTCTTTTTCCTAGGTTATTTAACCCATTACATAATGTAAGCTTTAAGCTACATTAGTACTTATCTAAATACCATCCCTTAAACCTTAAACCACCATTAGGTAAGCATTTTACCTTGTTTTCCCAAGCTTATCTTAACTTCCTCCTTAGACCTTCTTTTTGAATGAATCTTGGCCTCCCATTAAACTTCCCTTGCCAATGTTCTAATCAATATACATTGACTCTCATGAGTGCCAAATAATACACTAACCTTATGGAGTAAACCCTAGGTTAAAAATGTGTTTTAAGGTATTAAATTGAATGCTTTACCTTGGATTCTCAAAACAAGTTTGGATATGAATCAAGTAGGACCTCCTCTAGCCCTTGGAAAATAGAATCAAGCTAGAACAATGCAGAAAACAAGGCTCCATGAGAAGGTAATTTTCGGTCATGGTGAGGAAGTAATGGAAACATGATTTTTCTTACATTTTTCTTACCTTGAATGAGTGGAGAACCAAATGGGCTCTTCAAACTTGATTTTCCTCCATCAATGGAGTTTTCTCTTGGCATGAAATGGAGCTTTGAAGGATTTGAAAAGATAGAAAGCTAGAGCTTGAGCTAACTAAGAATAATATGTGTTTAGTTTTTGATTTTGAGTAAAATGAGTAAGTTGTAGACAAGGCAAGGTGAGGCAACAATTTAGCTTGTTCTCTCGGTTTGAGAGGGTGAAGAAAATGAAGAAAACCGTGGAAGAAGAGATGAATGGAGAAGAGGAGAGAAGGTAGGATAAAAGGTAAGATATTTACCTTAAAGCAAATAGTAACTTTTCCTTATTTCTCTTTTCTTTTCTTAAGTTGAATGACTCATGTGGTGACTCACCTCCTAAAAACCGGCCACCCCCTTAATAATCAAAACATTTATGGTCTTGGTTGACCAATTAATTAGCTTATTGATAAGTGCAAAACATATAGACTTTTAGGGTTTAAATACCTTATGAATTGCAATATCTGAAGCACTTGTTTCCCACTTATTATGCGTTTTTCCTAAGATTTATGTTTTGATATGAACTAATGCATTTTATGTGTTCAATGTAGGAAAAATCCATGTAATTAAGTAGATTTACTCATGAGGATTCCAACGCAACAAACGGGGATCAAATCGGAGCTAAAACGAATATTCTAGAAAAGGCAAATGAATTTTGGTCCGGACCAGTGTCCGGACCAGCTGGTTCGGACTAATGCTTTCCAGCGCATGAACCGTACAAAATCGACATGGTCCGGACCAGTGTCCGGATCACCTGGTCCGGACCAATTCATGCCAGCGCGCCCAAGAAATAATCGACGTCGTCGGACCACCTGGTCCGGACACTGGTCCGGACACTGCTATTCTGGCAGCAGAAAAGGGGTCGTGTGAAGAGATAAATTCCTTTCTCTTCACACGCAAATACTACCGACTTACCACCCCATTTACCCTATATTTCTCATAATACACCTCCAAAACTCCATGAAAGGATATCTCATTCCACCCCAAACTTATACCAATTTTCTTCCACAAAAATCTCCATTTTCTCTCCAAAAATCATACATCTCATCTACATAATCTTCATATAAATCCTCACTACATCTCATCTCATAAAAACATTCCATTTCCATACCGTTGTTCTGTTCAACCTCTCCCAAATATTAGCAGATAAGATAGCAGAGCGGAAATAAACATTTTCAGATGTATTCCTCTACTTCTTATTCTGTCTTAAATATGTCGGGCTAAGAGGATCTACTCCGGGTGAAGGTGTAATTATAGTTTGTATAATTATGTAATCTATTTTTACCGGTTTAATTAAAATACAGTTTGTTACGCTTAAAGGTTATCTCTCACCATTTTAATAAATTACATGAATTTATTAAAATGCTTTCCTAAGTCTATTTTGATCAGACCAGGTGATAAATAGACAGGTAATTAAGCCGTAAATCTGGAGAAAGCTTATTATGATTTAATAAGTTAGTATTTTCAGATGCTATTATAATTCCTCATATCAAACCTTCCGTTTACACGTATTGTGCTTGAACCTTGATTAGAACCTTGCATTTTCAGGTAAACGAGTTCTTCTGAGGCTATGACTTAGTCCTTAAGATAATAAGAGGAATTTTGCCAAACTAATTTATAAAACCGGTAGAGGTATAGCATAATTAATCAGATTATATAAACCTGAACCCGGAGTTCCATTTAAATCATCTGCACTCAGTAATTTTATCTGCTATTTAATTTCTCAAAAACAAGTCAATTAACCTTCCCCCCTCTTGTGACAAGCTTAGGAACTATTTTATCTCGCTATAAGTCCCACGGTTTGACCCCGGCCGCTTCTGTCTTCTATATACTGCGACCGGGTTTTTTTTGCAGCCCGACGGATATTTTGAGTATTAATTCTTTCTTTTATCAATTTCACCTGTGCTAATAACTCACGATAAATTCACTCTGCAAAATGGCGCCGTTGCCGGGGACTTGATTTAATCTAGTCCCTAAGCCCCGGTTAATTCACCTGTTTAATTATAATAATCTGTTAAAAAATAAAAAGAAAAAAAAAGTTAATCCAATTTCGGACATATACCTCGGACATTGACTTGGACATCTGACTTCGGACTTTGGACATCTAACTTCTAACTTCTTAATATTATTGTCATATATTATTGTTATTTCTTTCCATTGTCATTTATTATCATTGTCCTTAATTTTCTGTACAGTATTTATTAACTTCAAATTTCCAGTATACTAACTACTAACTTAAATTTCTGTCATTTCTTTCCATTGTCATTTCATTTCCATTGTCCCTAACTACTAACTTATAATTTCTGTCAACTAATTCCTAACACTTTTATTATTCTAACACATAACCAGTTCTTTTCTCTGTTTTGAGTGGTGTATGCTTTCACCAGGTCACAGAGCCTCCCAGAGAATATTAATCACGGTCGGTTATAATCCAGAAATAGAGAGAACCTTTCTGCGTACCCTTAGGCAGAGACGTACTCAACAGAACATTACCACCACAGTGATAGATTCTGACCTCGAAACTGATATGGCAGCTACACCAGCAACGGTTCGAAATATCAACAGGCCGTCTAACCAAGGACAGCAGCCTGCTATCATCCTTCCTCACCTTAGCCCATCAGAATACGATGAGTGGCAGAAGCTGAAGCCATATCATCAAATCAGATGTGTGAAGGAGTTGGGCATGTTTAATGGCACCAGTCCAGACGAAGCCCTGTTGCATGTTACAAAATTCTTACAACATGCCAATAGCCTTACTGCAACCGACGCAGTACTTCAATATGCAAGATTGTCTTTATTCCCACACAGCCTGACGGGAAACGCGAGCAAGTGGTATCATAGCTTAACACCGAGTGCCATTGGTACCTGGGACGACATGGCCACCAAGTTCTATGACAAATTCCTACCTCCGAGCCGAACTTTGGAGATGATTGCTGAAATTTATAATTCTTTAAGCAACCAGGGTCGGAGAATATTTGTGAAACTTGGGACCGTTTCAAAGGTCTACTACTCACTTGTCCTCACCACGGTCTGACGAAAGAGCAACTATCACAGTGTTCTACAAAGGCTTGACCGGTCCGTGCAGAACAATGGTGTTATCTTCGTTAGGGGCTGACATTCTGAAAAAGCCAGGAGCACAAATTCTGAACAGCATGGAATCTCTCTGTGAGGAAATCAGAGACTGGGCCTCCGGTGGATCAAGGAGCGGTACTCCAGGATTATATCATGTCGGGCAAAGTGATAACAAGTTCGATCAATTAATGAAAAGCCATGAGCAACTCATGGAAAGCAATGCTCAGCAAGCAACAAAAGTGAGCACTCTACAGAAAGTGGTCGAACAGATGGCTATGAATTCCTTCCCTCAGCAAGCTAAGTCAATGATCCCGACCACCTACTACCCCTCCAGGCTATGCTCCTCAATCTCAAACGTCACCAACAATTTCTTGTACACAATGTTGCGGGCCTCATGATTATGAACAATGCCCCCAATTCAGAAATTAAAGGCAGCGGAGGAAGCAAACTACATCAACAACAATCAAGGGTATAGGCAACCTTGGCAACCCAATCTTCGGTACTCAAATACCGAAAATTTCCAGAACCCACATACCCTACAACCATCTCAGAATTACAGACCTCAGTCCAATTCCAAGGAGGCCAAAGGCAATTTCAACAACAGCCTTATGGCAATGAAGCTCATCGAGCCGACCAGCTCCACCTCCTTCGAATCCTGAGTCTGAAATGTCTCAAATGCAAGAGATGTTCAAGGCTATGATGGGTAAATCCAGAGATACGTAGAAGAGGTTGCCGCTTTGCGCAAGGACCAAACAGCCTTGCAGTCCCAGATTCAACAACTCCTTACCCAACAAAGGCCACCTGGTAAATTTCCCTCACAGACCAATCCAAATCCAATAGAGTTTGCAAGTGCAATTTACGTAGTGGACCAGCCCATCACATCAGCTCAAAAGGAGCAACAACCCGGGAGTGAAATGGTCCTGAAGTGGAGCAAACAGGCTGAGGAAGAATACCTCGATATGAACCAAATGAATCTCTATGCCAAATTAGTTGCGATAAATGAAATGATGGAAGGTCCACTAGACCATACATCACAGCAACCGGAGAGCAACTGGTTCATGTAGTGGACGACTTACCTAAGGATTTGAGTGACTCTATATCACCACCCCCGTTCGAAATGAGCAAACGGTATCAAACCTTCTGTTTGAGCTTAAGGACAAGCCATCAGAGGACAAACTTCTACCTCAACTTCATGGAGTCTACTCCCTCTGAAGTCAATTACCGTTGTTTCCCCTCCTTCTTTGTGCTATACCCAGAAAATGAGGATAGTTACATCCTCAAAAATGAAGAGGAGGAAATGCTCGCTCCCGTCCAGTATATCCAAACAAAACACCAATATCACCTTCAAGGAGCCATCTCCTTCTGAAGTTGAAATCAATCAGGGCTCCTCCTATGGTCCTCTTCAAAAAGATGAGGATATTTACATCCTCAAATTTGAGGAGGAGGAGCCATCCAACTTTCATCCTCACACCAAGGGACATCCATTGAAAAATATGGGCCCTTCTCCAAAGGAAAATAATGTCCACCCAAACCCACCGTTAAAGCCCACTTCCACCTTCATTTTCGTTCCAGGGAGGAAATTTACATCCCCGACTCTGAGCAAGCACCACGACTACCATGTTCCATCCATACGGCTAAACAACAAAAGGAGAATGTTTACATTCTCCAATTTGAGGAAGCACTACCACAATCACCGGTTTTCAATACAATAGTACTGACAGCAAACAACTCCTTCAAAACCAGGTTTGTGGAGTTTGTATTTTCCTACTGTATTTGTTGTCGTAATACTTTGTTTTGATCCAGGTGGTTCGCTCCTACATATTGCCAATTTCTTGTTCCGGTACTACCATTGTCAACATTCATTTATGATCCGGGATAAAAATAAAAGAAAATGCGTCTAGCTAGAGACGTTAAACCCCGGGCAGCTCGGTGGGAGGCAACCCACTATCTATACTTTGCCTTTCCTTTTATGTTGTTTTCTCTTTGTACTTTATTTCCCTTTTATATGTTATAATAAGACTTTCTTCTCCAAAGTTGAGCACTTGCATAACGCAAGTGTGAGGAACGTTTCCCCCGACAAAAGCTTAAGTGTGAGGAAGGGCTACTTCCTCAAATCCAAGGATATAAGGGGAGTCATTTGTTTTAATTTTTGCAAAAGTTAAATAATGTTAAGTTCATTTTACTCCTCTTACTTGATTTATCTCTATTGCTATACATAACCGCTTACCTCCATGGAGTATGAACATTTTGAAACGTCTTTTCTTTGAAAATTTTAAACTGAACAATTGAGGACATTGTTCCTCTTAAGTGTGAGGAAGTAGAGACCTTTCCCTGAAAATGTGTCAGCTGATCTAATTCATATAGACATTAGATTTACGGGTGAAAATATTCTGTAGAGAAATCAAACATGGTAAGCAACTTTAAGATTAGTTTTGCTCATAATTGTTAGCTTTCATGGTTTCATTATAAAAATAATTTTGTGTGTGCAAGCTAATTATTAAGTCTGAACTAGTTTAACTCGGTACCTTTGGAAATGAAAGGAAAGTTTGGAATGGAAGAAAAAGGCAAGGTACTCCTCTGATCTAATATTTTTGTTTAAGCTGAAACGGACCTCTTCCATTCGGTTATTAAGTCCTAGGGGTGTTTCATCACCCATTTACCTAAGATCATTTGATCTGGATAAAAGACCCAAACTGCTACATGAATGAAGAGAAAAGTCTGTAGGGTTTAAAATAAATGTGCAAACAGTGCTATAAAAAAAAGAGCTTAAGGTTATTTAGATCATGAGTATGTGGTGTTGAAAGGTACTGCGGAATAAGGCAATACTTCACACCCTTGTCATTTCTGGGTATTTAGGAAAGAAATGGTGGAAAGATCCCGAGTTAATCTGTGTTCATTCTTGATGATTTAACTTCTCCAAATTTTTGATTTGAAGAGCTTGTTTCTCCTAAAAAGAAAGGAACATACAGTTATGAGCAAAGGTTAATCTTAGGATTGTTATTATGTTTAATTCCCTTCTACGTTTGTTTTTACCCAGAGATTTAATTCTATGGAATTCCTCAGGTGCTTAATTCTGTATTTTGCTTGAGGACAAGCAAAAGCTAAGTGTGAGGAAGTTTGATAAGTGCAAAACATATAGACTTTTAGGGTTTAAATACCTTATGAATTGCAATATCTGAAGCACTTGTTTCCCACTTATTATGCGTTTTTCCTAAGATTTATGTTTTGATATGAAATAATGCATTTTATGTGTTCAATGTAGGAAAAATCCATGTAATTAAGTAGATTTACTCATGAGGATTCCAACGCAACAAACGGGGATCAAATCGGAGCTAAAACGAATATTCTAGAGGCAAATGAATTTTGGTCCGGACCAGTGTCCGGACCAGCTGGTTCGGACTAATGCTTTCCAGCGCATGAACCGTACAAAATCGACATGGTCCGGACCAGTGTCGGATCACCTGGTCCGGACCAATTCATGCCAGCGCGCCCAAGAAATAATCGACGTCGTCCGGACCACCTGGTCCGGACACTGGTCCGGACACTGCTATTCTGGCAGTAGAAAAGGGGTCGTGTGAAGAGATAAATTCCTTATCTCTTCACACGCAAATACTACCGACTAACACCCCATTTACCCTATATTCTCTATAAATACAGCTCCAAAACTCCATGAAAGGATATCTCATTCCACCCCAAACTTATACCAATTTTCTTCCACAAAAATCTCCATTTTCTCTCCAAAAAATCATACATCTCATCTACAAATCTTCATATAAATCCTCACTACATCTCATCTCATAAAAACATTCCATTTCCATACCGTTGTTCTGTTCAACCTCTTCCCAAATATTAGCAGATAAGATAGCAGAGCGGAAATAAACATCTTTTCAGATGTATTCCTCTACTTCTTATTCTGTCTTAAATATGTCGGGCTAAGAGGATCTACTCCGGGTGAAGGTGTAATTATAGTTTGTATAATTATGTAATCTATTTTTACCGGTTTAATTAAAATACAGTTTGTTACGCTTAAAGGTTATCTCTCACCATTTTAATAAATTACATGAATTTATTAAAATGCTTTCCTAAGTCTATTTTGATCAGACCAGGTGATAAATAGACAGGTTAATTAAGCCGTAAATCTGGAGAAAGCTTATTATGATTTAATAAGTTAGTATTTTCAGATGCTATTATAATTCCTCATATCAAACCTTCCGTTTACACGTATTGTGTTGAACCTTGATTAGAACCTTGCATTTTCAGGTAAACGAGTTCTTCTGAGGCTATGACTTAGTCCTTAAGATAATAAGAGGAATTTTGCCAAACTAATTTATAAAACCGGTAGAGTTATAGCATAATTAATCAGATTATATAAACCTGAACCGGAGTTCCATTTAAATCATCTGCACTCAGTAATTTTATCTGCTATTTAATTTCTCAAAAACAAGTCAATTAACCTTCCTCCCTCTTGTGACAAGCTTAGGAACTATTTTATCTCGCTATAAGTCCCACGGTTTGACCCCGCCGCTTCTGTCTTCTATACTACTGCGACGGGGTTTTAATTTGCAGCCCGACGGATATTTTGAGTATTAATTTCTTTCTTTTATCAATTTCACCTGTGCTAAACTCACGATAAATTTCACTCTGCACTTATATTGACTTAATGTTAAACTAGCACTATTTGATTACTATTCACAAACTAGTGCACATATTTCTGAAAATTTTGATTTCCCATTGATTTAGACTTCCTAATGTGATGCTAATTAGCACACATGTTGATCAAGATGTAATCATAGGCATTTAGCCACTCAAAACCCATTTCTAAGACAATTTCTCAAAAAGGTGCTTTAAGGAGTCTTAAAGCTCATTTTGTATTTAAGCTTGTTTTTGAGCTTGGTTTTCTTTTATTATTGATTTAAAATGTCCATTAGCATATTACTATTGTCTTATAATGGTATTTGGGTGCTAATCAAAGTCACTTCAAGCTTAGAGCACGTTTTTGCCCAAATTGCCCTTAAGGCATTTCCTTGTGTTTTTCTTGGTTTAAATTGTCTACCAACCTCTCTAAGGCATATTTTAGCCTTACTACATCATACTTTGATGTTTACTTAGCAAACTTAGGTTGGGGTATTTCAGCCTTGGTATTCTAAGGTAAATGGTTACCTTGAAAATATACATTAAAATGGGCCGAAGATCATCTTTGCTTGACTTGCTGTTTGAAAACATGTAAATTAAGCTGTGGAAAAATTATCCCTAAGCAGTCGTGGCCAAAAAAGGCCTAATCTTGGCAAAAATAAGGTATAAATCACTTAAACCTTCATTTGGTATATTAATATATGTTTATACATATATATATATATATTATATGATTGCCGTGAGTGAACAAGGTATAAAAGGTCATGTTTTGACCTTAGGTGTTTAAGGAATGGTGTAATAAATTTATATAAGTAATTAATTAACATAATTGTCAAATTTAAGACATTATGTGGAAAATTGGTAAATATGGAAACTATATGGTGAGGCCGAGAGTTTAATGCATTTTGGGCATTTATGTGTAATTTATTTATAAGCTAATGTTTGTAATAAGGCCATGTACTTTAGGCCATTTTATTTATGTATTTATAAGGTTTTAATTAAGTTTAGGTAGTATATATATATTACCGCAAGGAATTAGGGGTTACACCATGATTAAATTAAATTTGGGGGCTATATATTAATAAAGCCGAAAATTAGAGGTTAAAAGGATTTAAAATAAAAATTATAAGATTTTATAAAGTTTTGGGGTTAAATGGTAATTTCTAGAAAATATGGGTACAAACCGTAATATATGGGAATTAATGGTCAAGACAATATTAAGGAGGTCAACCTTGACCATATGGTAAGCTTTGGCCAAATTAGATAAGTTAAATAACTTATTTAAGGTTTTATAATAAGATAAGTATTTAATTGTAACATTTTTATAACATATGGGGTAAATATGTTATCACCGAAACTAAAGGGTGTAAAATGGTATTATAAACACCCATGGGCTGTTAGGAATTTTTAGGAATTTATTGGGTTGATTTTGGAATTAAAATAAACTATATATGTATAATATATAGTTATTATGTCATTGTTACATTTTGGAAAAGTAGATGGGGTGGAAATGCAAATACCGAAAGTATATGGGTTAGTAATGGTAATTATAACCTTTGGTGGAATTTGTTGATTTTTGGAATAAACATAAGAGTATTTAATAAGATATGTGTATAATATATAATTTTAATGATATTACAAAACTGTATGTTATAAATTGGGTCAAATTGCAATTATAGAAAGTGGAAGGGTTGAAAAATAATTTAGAACAACATAGGGGTCTGTTCGGAAGTTTGAAAAAATATATAACCATAGGTTATATTTATATTAAGGTTTTAAATGTTATAATATATGATAATATATAACATAACATTATATATGTGGCCAAATTATAAATTTGGAAAGTTAAAGGGGTTGGAAATTAATTTAAAACAGAATGAGGTATGTTCGGTTATTTTAATGAAAATAACCATAGCCTATACCTTTTTATAAGTTAAAAATGTTATATTATATGGTATATATAACATGGTATAAATTATGGGGTGATTTTGTAATAAAGGAAACTATGGGTTATGGAAAAAGAATAAGGTTTTCATATGGTGCCCATGCGGCAATATAAATAGTTTTGTATAAAAACTATAGGTTATAAGTTAAAGGAAATAAAAATATCATATTATATGATATTAGTATATGGTATAACATTACATAATGTTATGTGGTTTTAATGGAATTAATATAAGTAAGGATATTCACATTAAATAATGTGACAAACTATAAATCAATAAGATTTATAAACTAAGATATATATTAATTAAACCTTAGCAGTTGTAATTATACAACATAAAATGTTACATAATATTAGGATAATAATCTTAATATAAGTTGTATAAAATAATACAATTAATGGGAATTATCATCTAATATAAGATGATAAAATGTAACATATAATATAAGAGTTTTACAACTCATAGAACTTACCTATATTGGTAAATATATACATATGTGAGAATAATGTATATAAGGATGGATATATTATGGTTGGAAACCATATAATATAATGGTGGTGGTTATTACATGAAAATAGTTTTATAAACTATATGTTATAAGTTTTTGAATTCAAATATAGTTATTACAAGATTAATGGATTATATAGTACAAAGTATTATAATGGATGGTGGGAAAATAATACAATATAATAAATCATGCATTTATACATGCAACTATAGGTTATATACCTAAGTTCAATAATGGATAAAAGATTAAAGAAATATAATGAATTAAACTTAACAGTCGAAACATTACGACCTACGAGTTTTAGTAACGAAGCCGACTGGTTTAGAGAAACCCGTAACAATTAACTGTAGAAATCCGGGGATGAACTATCGGGGTTACTTGTTATTCGGAGATACCAGATTTAGTTGGTCATGGAGACTGACTTATAGTTTTATTACCGTTTAGATCGTACTTCAGACGAAGGCGCCTGAAGAGCTAGTGGTCTACACTGCGCATCCTTGGTCTAAGGTGTACGGTATGTAAAAGGGTTTGATCCGGGTTGTCTTGAGGAATTTCTTGGGCTCGGATTTGGTTGATATAACTTGTGTGCTATGTGTGTGGATACATGAATGTTATTATGTGTGTTACTGCATTAATTATTTATGCACGAGCGTCCTACGGGACTAACACTACGTCGACTATAGATCGACTTATATAAACACACATATGTGTTAATGTGATGACATGACAGTTACTTAATATAATACCCTTAGTATTAATATTAAGTATATGGTAACCTAAGTAAAACACTTAGGAACGAGTCACGACATTGTCGGTCTCTAGAGCATGGATCTCAAACATGAATATAACCTAGATTACTTCTAGGTATGCGTGAGACCCATTGGGCAGCTAATTAATAAATTGTATTCTCCATAAGACTAAGAGCATATCTTAAACATTATGAGAGAGAGTTGGTATGAGTTGAGGTGAGGAATCCGGTAGTTTACGAACTACTTGGTTATGCATTTGTGATCACTGAGGGGTTCCCGATTGGGCTCCGCTCTAGGTATTTACCCAACGAGCCCTATTTGGATCGTGGGTCAGGTGGCTACGGCCTTTATATGGGCGCCTTACGAGGCAAAGTGAATAGTCAGGGGCCTCCGGACCTTTGGCGAAATGAGCACCTTTGTGTGTACGGGAGGACTACTGTCCATGGTGAGGTTGTTATCGGGTTGTCCCAACATGACGCCCAATTGGTATTTAATTAACATGGTTTGGATGGATGGGGCCTTGAAGGCCAAATCAAATTAACTAAGGAAGACGTTCGCTACGGTGATTATTAGTACTGTTATTTGATATGTTCGATTATACAACTGTTGTTTGTCATATGCAATGAATGCTTGGATTGGATGGATGGTTATGTATTTATGAATGTTTGGATTGAATGGATGGTTATGTTTTTATGCATGTTTATTACAGTATTGATTATAACTGTAAAATGGTAAAGCATGAAACCTATCTAATAATAAGATGGTTAAAATGACTAAGTGACCAATAGGGTCCAGGCCCGGCATACTCAACGTGTATCGCTGATACTACACTCATTGTGCAGGTTGTTGCTCATTGTCGAAGCCGAAGTGCGGGAACAGGGTAGTTACGGATTACTTTAATTACCGCACATGGAATTTTTTTGTATAACAATGTTAGACTATGGATTGTATTATGGTACGGTTATGTATATTCGGGATTGGGTAGACGCTCACTTGTCGACGTTTATGATTTATGGACTTAGTATGATGTATAGGAGTTATCTCGTTATCACAGCGGTTAGCAGTTTATTTATTTGGTTGTTGGATATAGTTATTCTTCGTTACTCGCATGGGCGAGTAATGGCAGGTGACACCCGAGTGAGTATTATGTTGTTATTTATCTTCCGCTGTAAGACGTTTTATTTATTGCTATGTGAGAGATTATTACGTGTTTATGGAGAGGGGTGTTACAAAAGTGGTATCAGAGCGGAGTCCCGCTCTGATGACGAGATACTAGGTTAAAACAGTGAGCTTAGGACTTGAGAAATTACGGGAAACGTTTGTGAGGTACGAGACGACTCGTCTTAAAAGATATTGTGTTAATAACGCAAATTGCGTGATATATTAGCCTTAAAGGCAATTCAATATCCACTGGTTATGTATGGTAAATTACCGAGTATTTATATGACATACTGTGCTACAGATGTCTGGGGCAACTAGAGGGCGTGGTACCGGTAGAGGTGGAGGCGGTGACTCCGTGATTCCAGGAGTTACATAGATGATTGTTGTCATTCTCGCACAGCTTGGTACTTAAATTAGAAGAACACCAGCCCACCGCCACAGCCCCGGAAACGAACTGGCTGAAGTCAGTTACCGAGACCCGACCACCTACATATTCAGGGGAGCCAGACCCCGTAGCCTTGGAGTTTTTTATAGTAGAACATGAGAAGGCCTACGAAGCTTTGCAAGTACCTGCCGACAAGAAGGTCGTCATTGCTGCTTTCCATCTGAAGGATGCAGCCAGCACTTGGTGGAGGTTGGTCAAGGACCATCACCTGGCTACGCCCGACTTTTCGTGGGCTGCCTTCGTTGAGTTGCTGAGGGGAAAGTACTACCCGACACATCTCAAGCAGAAGAAGCGCCGTGAGTTCGAGACACTCTCCCAGGGAGGTCTGACCGTGGATGAGTACTACACTCGATTCATCGGTCTGCTGGACTTTATCCCCGGAGTTGATTACTCAGAGACCGTAAAGGTCGAGAAGTTCCAGGGGGGACTGTTGTTTCGCATCCAGATGGCGATGGGTGTAACCCTCTATTCTACTATCCAGGTTTAAACATGAAAGCCATAAATTCTTTACTTACTACATTACCAATTAACTTTGTGAGAACTTACCAATGAGATTACAGGAGTGTTATGACGCTGCCTCGAGGACAGAGCTAATGCTCCAGACTCGGGAAGAGACTCTCGGGACAAAGAAGAGAAAGAACCCTGAGGGAGAGTCTGAGGGTGGAGGAGCATCTCCAGGCGATAGCCAGAAGAAGGGAAAGTAAGGACTTATCCCATTCTAAATTGTTTACCGTATTAAACACCTTTATGAATGCTGACCCGAAACCTTAAACAGGAAATTCTTTCAAAAGAAAGGGCACCAGGGTCACCAGGGAGCGAAGGGAAAGAGCCCGTCCCTCGATTAACCGACCCAGCTATATATGCTCAGCCGTTGAGATATGGGCCTCCTAAGGGTGAGAACACCTTCCTCTAAGATTAAATTGTAACCTTAGCCTTTGTACCTACAACTATTAACTTAAACTAAATACTACCATTAGGCACCGGAAAGCCCCAGCGCCATTTCTATTGCAAGCGTTGTGGGAAGGACCATCCTGGGGTCGACTACAGTGGCCGTAAAGTTGAGTGTCGGTGCTGCAAGAAAGAGGGCCACCGGGAGTTCGAGTGTTGGATGAACCATGAGGGCCGTAACTATAGGCCACCAAGGAATACTCAGAAGACCTCAGTTGGAGGATCTGGAGTACCACGAGGTGGTCAGGAGGGCCAGACATCTGCTGATGCTGGAACCCAGAGAGGCAAGGGAGTCGATAGGGCATGAGTACCCTGAACTCCGTGAGACCGCTGGTGGAAGACTTTTGTTATTTGGATATGTACTTAGTGTTGAATGGAGAAAAGAATATGTTGTAAATATGTGGGAGTGTGTCATTAACCACTCGCTTTTTGTGTATGACTTTTGAGACTAGTTATGTGGACTCGATATATGAACAGAATGTTAATGCTTACATGATCATGTAGCCCATACTCAACGACGAAAGAGTCAACGAGACCGGTAATTGCTGAACCAATATTTCCACCTGCATGGCGCACTTGCTATTGCAAGCGCTATGACAGCCAACCACTGGAAGTCCATCTGCCTTGCGTACTTGCCACAGCAAGTGCTGCAACTTCAACTACCACTAAATTTTTAATCTTATTATATACCAAAATTTTCATACCAGTTTTCATACAAACCTTAAGATTAGAACCTACGAAACCTCGGAAAGACCGTTAGTGAAATACCCCAAACTTATTAAACATAGATTAAATATTTAATCACATTAATTAAGGCCTGAACATGCCTTATAAGTCAACTGAGAACAACAGTGGTCAACATAAAACAAGATGTTGCACCCTTTGACTGTTAAGGGTAAATGAATACCCAAATGAACTTCTTAGGACCTAAAAAAATTGTCCTAAGTCTATTAACATAATATTAAACATATTATAACCATTGGACAACACTCCAACACAAAGAAAAAGCATTTACATGCTTCAAGGTCAAAAGGGCAAAAAGGTGCTCTAGGAAAACCTTAAAAATCAATGACCTCTAAATGATATAAAATTGAATTACATCGATAAATATCAGTAAGGGACACAAACAAAAACCGTTGTCAAAGAAAACTAAGCTCAGAAACACCAGTGGCAACACAAAATGTGCGCTAAAACTCCTAAAGCACGTTTTTGTGAAATTGTCTTCTGTATGAGTTGTTTTTTAATGGGATAAACGGGAAGTTTGTAAATACCTTTCAATGATATATATCACATTTAATCATATTAGGAATTTTAATTCCAATTTTACAAATTTTTACAAAGATAATATTAAAATATTAATAAAACCCTAAAAGGGGGCCCACATGAGTCAACATTGACTAGATTGGTCAAGAGGTCAAAGTTGACCCCTTAGACCATATAAGTTCGACATATACAAGCTTAGGAGGCTCCCATTTCGTGACTTGCACATTAAATAAGCAAGATTCCAAAAGCTTCCTTAATTAAGGACTAACTTTTGCTTTATAATTGTTTATTCACTCCATTAACTCCATTATTTGACTCACCAGCCTCAAAATCGGTGGAGCCTTCCTTTCTCAGCCACCAGCCGACCTCATGTCCCCTCCTTATCCCCTTGATGAGTCACCACCAATAATGTGACAATAAACTAATCAAATAACATTTTCTAACCTAATAATACCAATTCTAGTCAATCTCTCTCTCCTAGCTTCATTCCAATCGGTGAAGCTCCCCTTTGAGACTCTCTCAAGCTCTCCCAACCGTGGCTCCTCAGCTAAGAAGGTAGATCCAACTTCTAAGCTTCCAATGATGGTTTAA
This sequence comes from Limonium bicolor, assembly GCA_023374045.1. Taxonomy (NCBI): domain Eukaryota; kingdom Viridiplantae; phylum Streptophyta; class Magnoliopsida; order Caryophyllales; family Plumbaginaceae; genus Limonium; species Limonium bicolor. The sequence goes on from CM041780.1 coordinate 301,755,379, forward strand.
GGCTTGTTTTTGACTCTTTTTCTTCATCTCTTCACCACCTATGCTTAGATCTCGTGACTAATCAGTTCCTATGGCTTATTCTCAGTGTTCTAAGGTTAGAACATCAGTCAAATTCGAATGAAACAAGTTTAGTGACCAAGGTTGCTCGAAATCTCATTTTAAGGTAAAAATGTGCTTTAAGCTCATAACTTTTGATTCCCTTCAAGTTCGGCTGTGAAACTTTGGTCATAGCCTCATATTCTTCTCCTTTTCATGTGGAATCTGTTGGTTAGCCATTTGGAGCAAGGATGGCCGAGATCCAAAGGAAATACCCTCTTTTAAGGCATTTTTCCAAGGTAAAACCTAACAACAAGGTAGCATTTCGAGATCTAGCTATTTCCTATGTCAATATGGTGGATCTAACACCTTGTGGTGTGTTTGATTCAGGTCGAACCATCTTGAACTCTCCTTGCATTCTTAAGGTGATTTTTGCCTTAAATCTTACATTAAATTACTTCTTATGGTTAGATCTTTCTTGGAGACTAACTAGGCCTTGTTTCTGTTTGAAAACATGTAAACAAGCTGTGGAGAATTTCTACTTAAGGTGGCCGAACCAAACAAGGATTACCTAGCTAAATCAAGGTATAAATCACTTAAACATTAACTTGCTAAGTTAATGTGTTCTAAACTACTCCTAATTAAATTGCCGTGAGTGAAGGGTAAAATAAGGTCTTGTTTGACCTTAAAATGTTTAAGGAATGGTTTAATAAATTTTATAACTAATTAACAAGCATAATTGTCAAATTTAAGACATTATGTGGAAGTTTGGTAAATAAATGAAGAATATATGGTGAGGCCGAAAATTTATATGTATTTTGGGACATTTATGTGTAATTTATTTTGCAAGACAATGTTTGTAATAAGGCCATGTATTTTAGGCCATTTTTTTATGCATTTACAAGCTTTTATTTAAGTTTAGGTGGTATATAATATTACCGAAATGAATAAGGGGTTATAGTGTAATTAAATTAAATTTGGGGGCTTTAGGATAATAAGGCCGAAAATTAGAGTTAAAAAGGAGTTAAAATAAAGTTTATAAGATTTTATAAAGTTTTGGGGTTAAATGGTAATTTCTAAAAAGTTGGGTACTAAACCGTAATTATAAGAATTAATGGTCAAGGAAATATTAAGGAGGTCAACCTTGACCATATGCTAGGTTTTGACCAAAATAAATAAGTTAGGTAACTTATTTAAGGTCTTATAATAAGTTATGTATTAAATGGTAATATTTTCATAACATATGTGGTAAATATGTTATTACCGAAAATAAAGGGTGTAAAATGGTATTTTAAACACCCATGGGCTATTAGGAATTTTTAGGAATTTATTTGGTGGATTTTGGAATTAAAATAAACTATATATGTAATAATATAGTTATAATGTCATTATGACACTTTGGAGAAAAATAGATGGTGGAATGATAAATATCAAAAGTATATGGGTTAATAAGGATATTTATAACCCTTTGGTGGAATTTGGAGATTTTTAGAACTATTAAGAGAATTTATTAAGATATGTGTATAAAATATGGTTTTAATGATATGGAAGAACTATGTTATAAATAGGGCCAAATGGCAATTATAGAATAGCACAAGGGCTGTTCGGAATTTACAAAAAATAACCATAGGTATACTCTTTTATAGTTAGAAATTATATTAAATGGAATATAACATGGTATAAATTAATGGGTGATTTTGTAAATTAAGGAAACTATGGTTTATGGAAAAGAATAAGATTTTCTTATGGTGCCTAAGAGGCAATAATAAATAGTTTTGTATAAAAGAACTATAGGTTATAAGTTAAGGGAATAAAAATATCATATCAAATGATATTAGAATATGGTATAACATTACATAATGTTATGTGGTCAAACGGAATTTAAATAAAGTAAGGGCTACCGAATTAATAAGAGTTGGAAAATGAATTTTGGACTATGGTCTACAATGTCATAAATGTTATGACAATTATATGGTATTAAGGTGGTTTAATGGAATAAATAAGGAAGGGTACTCACATAAATAATGTGACAAACTATAAATAAATGGGATTTATAAACTAAGGTGTGTATGGAATAAACCATAGGAGTTGTAATTATACAACATAAATGCTACATGTTAGGATAATAATCTTAATATAAGTTGTACAATATGATACAACTAATGGGAATAATCATCTAACAAAAGATGATAAAAAGTAACATGAAATATAAGAGTTTATTAAGCTCATGAAACTTACCTACGTGGTAAATATATACATACACAAGGATAATGTATATAAGGTGGACATATTTTGGAAACCATATGATTAATGGTGGTGGTTATTTAAAAAATATAGTTACAAAAATATATTATGAGTTTTTGGGATGCAAATACTAATTGCTAAAGATAATGAATTATATAATACATGGTATGATAAGAATGGTGGGAAAATAATACAATATGGAAAAAATAATACAATATAAAATAATCATGCATGCATACATGCAACTATAGGTTATATACCTAAACTAGATGTGGATAAGATTTAAAAGAAATACGACGAATTAAACTTAACAGTTGAAAAGTATGACGTATGAGTTTACGTAACAAACCGTCTGTTTTAGAGAAACCCGTAACAACAACTGTAGAAAACAGGGGTGAACTGTCGGGGTTACTTATTATTCGGAGATACCGGATGTAGTTAGTCATGGAGACTGACTTATAGTTTATTACCATTTAGAGTATACTTCTGACAAGGACGCTTGACGAGCTAACGGACTACACGGAGCGTAGGATCTTGCTGATTCATACTCCACCGTAATACAGTCAGGGTGAACGGTATGTAAAGGGGTTTGATCCGAGTTGTCCTAAGGTTGCTCCTTGGGCTTGGATTTGGTTGATATAACTTGTATGTTGTTGTGTGAGCTGTGATAAGATTGTTTGTCTGGATGTGATAATTAATATGCATGAGCTGTATATTTATAGCTGCTTATCATTTACTGTTGTTGAGTTAACAGTATTGGTTCGTATATATGAACCTATATATATAAACGAACTAGCGGCTATGGTGCTATCTTATATGAAATATAAGGAACGTAAGTAAAACGTTGTAGCACTATGATAATAACATATACATATTATCTGAGACTTTTATACGGAGCACTGGCCTTTCTATACGCCGCTCTTGTATCTAGCACTGGATCCCGAGTTTACAGACTCCGGATTGGACTAATGACCTTAGTCTGCTGTGTTAGAAAATTTGGTAATGCGATGCGATGGTATAATTAATTAATTAATGGAATGGAAGTAAAGCCAAGAGGATGTGGCTCTTGGTGCGCGCTGTGATCACAAAAACGATACCAGGATGTCCGCGTACGGGTCCGTAAGTATCAAGAAAATTTCCCGTGAGCTAGAATGGCTCGTTGGTCGGAGACTCTACCGTTGGAGTGGCTACTGCCGTGGGTGACCGCCATAATATATGGGTAACTAGAGACATGTCGTTTTAACGAGACACTGTCACTAGGTATAACTGAACAACTAAAACAATTGAGACTTATACAGTGGCGAACAATACTATGGACGAGACTTAATACTTGTTTATTATTCTCGTTGTTTCACTGTGTTCATTGGTTATACTTGTGGTTATTTTTTATGTGTTGATGGTTGGATGGAGCCTACAAGGCTAAGGTAAATTAAAAATGAAAACTGTACGCTACGGCGAATGTACATTGTACATTATATTGTTATTTCTCGATACGTTCGATATATAAATGTTGTATGGAATATTAAATGAATGTTTGGATTGGATGGACGGTTAAATGATTATGGATATTTGGATGGTTGATAATATATATTATACATTTATGCTTCAGTTTGATTAAACTGTAAAAAGGAAAAGCATGAAACCAATCTAATAATAAGATGGTTAAAATGACAAGTGACCATTAGGGTCCAGGCCCGGCATACTCAGCGTCTATCGCTGATACTACACCCATTTCAGGTGTTGATCATTGTCGGAGCTGAAGAGCAGGAACAGGGTAATTGGAGATGTTGTATAGTAATGAAGATGGTGTATGGTCTTATGGTAAGGTATGTATTTTCAGGATTGGGTAGACGCTCACTGGTCGAAGTTTATGGATTATGGATTTAGTATGATGTATAGGAATTTCTCGTTATCACTGCGGTTAGCAGTTTATTTGTATTGGAAGTTGGATGTAGTTTGGCTGCGTTGCTCGCATGGGCGAGTAACGGCCGGTGACACCGAGTGAGTTTTGTAATTGTTATTTATTTTTCCGCTGCGAGACGTTTATTTATTGCTACGTGAGGGATTATATCGTGATTGTGGAGAGGGGTGTTGACAAAAGTGGTATCAGAGCGGAGTACCGCTCTGATGACGAGATAATAGGTTAAGACAGTGAGTTAGGACTTGGGAAATTATGGGAAAATTTGGGAAGTACGGGACGATTCGTCTTAGAAAGATATGGTGTCTAGTAACGCAAATTGCGTGACAGGTTAGCCTTAAGGCAACTTGATATCTATTGGTTGTGTACGGTAATTACCGAGTATTTATGTGACATACTGTACTACAGATGTCTGGTGGAACTAGAGGGCGTGGTACTGGTAGAGGTGGAGGCGGTGACCCCGGCATTCCAGGAGTTGCTGAGACGGTTGCAGCCGTTCTTGCACAGCTGGGTACTCAGATAGGAAGAGCACCAGCCCACCCGCCACAGCCCAGGGAAACGAACTGGCTAAAGTCAATTACAAAAGACCCGACCACCTACTTATTCAGGGGAACCAGACCCCGTAGCTTTAGAGCGTTACATTGTTGAACACGAGAAAGCATTTGAAGCTTTACTAGTACCTGACGACAAAAAGGTCGCCATTGCTGCTTTCCATCTGAAGGATGTAGCCAACACTTGGTGGAGGTTGGTCAAGGACCAGCACCTGGCTACGCCCGACTTTTTGTGGGCTGCCTTTGTAGAATTACTGAGAGGAAAGTACTACCCGGCGCACCTCAAGCAGAAGAAGCGCCATGAGTTTGAAACATTGACCCAAGGAGGTCTGACTGTGGATGAGTATTACGCTCGATTCATTGGTCAACTGGACTTCATTCCCGGTGTGGATTACTCAGGGACCGTGAAGGTCGAGAAGTTCCGGGGAGGACTATTATTTCGCATTCAGATGGCGATGGGTGCTACCCTCTACACTACCATCCAGGTGCTAACATGGAAGCCATAAAATTCTTACTTACTACATTACCAATTAACTTTGTGAGAACTTACCAAGGAGATTCCAGGAGTGTTATGAGGCTGCCTCGAGGACGGAGCGAATGCTCCAGACTCGGGAAGAGACTCTCGGGGCCAAGAAAAGGAAGAACCCTGAAGGAGAGTCTGAGGGTGGAGGAGCATCTACAGGAGGAGGCTAGAGAAAGGGAAAGTAAGGACTTACCCCACTCTAAATTGTTTACCATACTAAATATCTTATAAATACTGACCCGAAACATTTAAATCAGGAAGTGTTTCAAAAGAAAGGGCAACAGGGTCACAAGGGAAAGAAAGGGAAAGAGCCCGTCCTTCGGTTGACCGGCCCAGCTATAGATGCTAAGCCTCTAAGACCTGCACCTCCTAAGGGTGAGAACACCTACCTCATAAAGTCAAATGCAATCTTAACCCTTATACCATCAGATTTTAACTTAAACTTTCAGGCACCGGACAGCCCTAGCGCCATTTTTTTTTTTTACTGTAAGCGTTGTGGGAAGGACCACCCAGGGGTCGACTGCGAAGGCCGCAAGGTCGAATGTCGGTGCTGCCACAAAGAAGGCCATAGGGAATTTGAATGCTGGATGAACCCAGAGAGCCGTAATTACAGGCCACCAAAAAAAATCAGGAGACCTCAGCTGGAGGATCTGGAGTACCACGAGGCGGTTAGGATGGCCAGACATCTACTGATGCTGGAGCCTATAAAGGCAAGGGAGTACATAGGGCATGAGTACCCTAACTCCATGAGACCGCTGGTGGAAGACTTTTACTTACTATGTAGTGTACTTACTTTGAATGTTAGAAGAAGCTATATTATAAGTATGTGGGAGTGTGTCATTGACCGCTCGCCTTTTGTGTAAGACTTTGGGATTATTGTGTGTACTCAGTACCAAAAAGCTATGAAACCTTGATGGATTATATATATAAACAGGATGTTTAAGCTTACATTACCATGTAGCCATACTCAACGACACAGAGTCAATGAGACCAGAAATACTGAACCAGAATTTCCACCTGCATGGCGCACTTGCTATTGCAAGCGCTATGACAAGAAAACCACTGAAATTTCCATCTACCTTGCGCACTTGCTACAGCAAGTGCAGCGATAGCAACAGCAACAGTAACAACAACTACAAATGCAACTGCAACAACTACTACTTTTAGTCTTTTATTATATGTACAAAAAAAAAAGTTTTTCAAACGCTTTCATTCAACCTTGAGATTAGAAATCTATGCAACTTTAGAAGGACCGTTAGTCCAACCATTACAACTGGACAAATTAAACAGCCACTATGACCGTAAAACACACCAGTTTAAACGTTCGAGGAAGCTTCAGACAGGGCTTATTAGCCAAATACCAACAGTGTATACCCGCATTTAATGCTAATCACTACCAGTGATAAAATGTTTAGTCCTTATGGACAAGCATACCCTTTGTAGATGCACCACCGTCAGTGAGGATGGTTGGGAAGTGAAGAGCCGAGTTGCTCAAGCTATTGTGCAATCTGCAATGCATCCAATTACATGGATGAGGGGACATATATGAACTATGGATGAGATATGACCGGAAAAAGGGGGAGAAAAGGAACATGTATAGTACTCAGTAAAAAAAAAAAGGAGAAACGAGTTTGCTAATATAGCACGGATTTTATTTACACCGAGTTGAGTAATACCAGTCTATGATACGAATTACCACGGATGCCACAAAGGCAATAACACTTATTACGGGATAACCGATAACACGAACTATTAGACAAAAAAAAAGAGAAAGCAGAAGCAAAAAGAACACAAAAAAAAAAGAACAAGCAAAAAGAAAAAAATGAAGAAAGAAGAAGAAGAAGGAAAAAAAAAGTAGAAGAACAAAAAAAAGGATATCCATCAAAAGGGAGATTGACAACAGAATACTTCACTATAACCGTGTGACAGACATTACCAGTTTACTAAACGAGTCATGGGACGACCGCACTCCGTTAGGAGCATGTGGGCCTGACAGACTTATTTATGAGTTAGTCGGGTAAGTAGTAATGTATCAGTACGGTACCCCATGCAAGTAGATAAGTAGTGTTAGGAACGCGAGAAGTAGTCAACTCCACTCTACGGACAGTAAGAAGGATTACCTCGAAGATGGACGAGAAGAGCCGCAGTTAAAACGACGGGCTAGGAAAAAAAAGGAGAGGAACCTTCAACAGAGAACAGTGGACAGTATATAGAGAAGACAAAGGAAGAGTTTAAGGACAGGAAAACCAAAAAAAAAAGAAAAGAACAGGAAACCCATTATGGACGAAAAATATGTAGAACCCTCATAAGGATCAAGCAAATGCTTGCAATCCAGAGGAAATCTATCAGATGATATGGATATAAACGCGTGACTACGCAAGGAGAAAAGATAAAGCTATATGATAGCAGATACCTTAAGCAAAGAACAAGGATTTGGAATGTACCACTCACAGGATAATTCGCACATCTTATCTGTTAGACTCATGAGATATTAGCTGTTAAACGTTTACGCCTCTGCACTCTGTATGACTGAGTGTTTTGGTATTGCACTCGTGTAGCTATTAATCTAGTGGGAACGCAGAAAGATAAAGTGGATAGCAACACGAGTGTGTAAAAAAAAGGAACTATAACAGTGTGTTACTCCGGAACAAAATACTAGGAGACATGGATGACAAACATCATCTCTGTAGACATATAGGCTGGTACATCTTAGTATTACAAGACAAGTGCAAGGAGCACTAAGTACTAACAATGGCCAATGTCATATTATACCTCAAGCTGAATATCAGTGAGAGAAGACACACGCAAGTATGCTAGTGATCCAAACAAGTGGATTCACAGCAATGCGAAAAAAAAGAAATGCAAATTGAGCCTGTGTTCATGGGTCTACACCTTATACGGAGCGAGTGGGCCCATTAGAATGAATTTGGGAGAGAGCACAAATTGTTTAGTGCCACATCCCTTACGAATTATGGAGCCCAGAAGGGTTAGAGTTATACCCGTCTCTCTAATATGAGGATAATCCATGAGTTGGAGAACTCTTTGAGAGCCAAGTATCCAGCGCTCCTTGTTGAGCGGCTGTAGTATACTTGTGGGGTACGGGGGCGTAACCCTTTTTAAGGGGGGTAGAGCCTCTTGGCTGTGCACATGTGTGCACTAAATTTTGTTCGATTAGCATGCATTGCATACAAAGAATTGGTGGTGTGCGGGGCATACGAGGTTTGTTTGGGTTAGTATGTGAATTTAGTATGCATGGCATACAGTGAATTGATTTTGTTGGTTATGGTTGGTACGCGGGGCGTGCGTTGTTTGGTTGTTTGTGTGTGATGTACACTTATATGTATCTATCTTATGAGATACTTGTTTGAATGTTGTATGTACACCATGTGTGTAACACTTTTCTTATGCTATTTGTATATGTATTCATATTGCTTTATAGAATGGTTACATATGGTATCGCCTAGATACGAATGAATCATTAGATATGGAATGTGGAACAATGGAATGTTATGGACACCTCAAGGAGGTTGTCAGGGTTGGTAGAACTGATAGGAAATGATGGTGCTGATGGATCACCTATATCCATATATGATTGAACTAACGCCACAACGTGATGGCTATGTGCTGTATAAGCGCAATACGATGTGTGTAAATGATATATCACATAGATATACATTATGGGAACAATGGGTAGTTATACATTTATATACATACCTATTTGATTAAGAGACTTCGGGACGAAGTCTTTTTAAGGGGGGTAGACTGAAATACCCCAAACTTATTAAACATAGATTAAATATTTAATCACATTAATTAAGGCCTGAACATGCCTTATAAGTCAACTGAGAACAACAGTGGTCAACATAAAACAAGATGTTGCACCCTTTGACTGTTAAGGTAAATGAATACCCAAATGAACTTCTTAGGACCTAAAAAAATTTGTCCTAAGTCTATTAACATAATATTAAACATATTATAACCATTGGACAACACTCCAACACAAAGAAAAAGCATTTACATGCTTCAAGGTCAAAAAGGGCAAAAAGGTGCTCTAGGAAAACCTTAAAAATCAAATGACCTCTAAATGATATAAAATGAATTACATGATCAAATATCATGTAAGGGACACAACAAAACCGTTGTCAAAGAAAACTAAGCTCAGAAACACCAGGCAAACAAAATGTGCGCTAAAACTCCTTAAAGCACGTTTTGTGAAATTGTCTTCTGTATTGGTTTTTTAATGGGCTAAAAGGTTTTAAATACCTTTAAATATGATATTATATCACATTATATCATATTAGGAATTTAATTCCAAATTTTACAAATTTTTACAATATAATATTAAAATATTAATAAAACCCTAAAAGGGGGCCCATATGAGTCAACATTGACTAAGATTGGTCAAGAGGTCAAAGTTGACCCCTTAGACCATATAAGTTCGACATATACAAGCTTAGGAGGCTCCCATTTCGTGACTTGCACATAAATAAGCAAGATTCCAAAAGCTTCCTTAAATTAAGGACTAACTTTTGCTTATAATTGTTTATTCACTCCATTAACTCCATTATTTGACTCACCAGCCTCAAAATTCGGTGGAGCCTTCCTTTCTCAGCCACCAGCCGACCTCATGTCCCCTCCTTATCCCCTTGATGAGTCACCACCAATAATGTGACAATAAACTAATCAAAATAACATTTTCTAACCTAATAATACCAATTCTAGTCAATCTCTCTCTCCTAGCTTCATTCCAATCGGTGAAGCTCCCCTTTGAGACTCTCAAGCTCTCCCAACCGTGGCTCCTCAGCTAAGAAGGTAGATCCAACTTCTAAGCTTCCAAATGATGGTTTAAGGCTTGTTTTTGACTTTTTCTTCATCTCTTCACCACCTATGCTTAGATCTCGTGACTAATCAGTTCCTATGGCTTATTCTCAGTGTTCTAAGGTTAGAACATCAGTCAAATTCGAATGAAACAAGTTTAGTGACCAAGGTTGCTCGAAATCTCATTTTAAGGTAAAATGTGCTTTAAGCTCATAACTTTTGATTCCCTTCAAGTTCGGCTGTGAAACTTTGGTCATAGCCTCATATTTCTTCTCCTTTCATGTGGAATCTGTTGGTTAGCCATTTGGCAAGGATGGCCGAGATCCAAAGGAAATACCCTCTTTTAAGGCATTTTTCCAAGGTAAAACCTAACAACAAGGTAGCATTTCGAGATCTAGCTATTTCCTATGTCAATATGGTGGATCTAACACCTTGTGGTGTTTGATTCAGGTTGAAACCATCTTGAACTCTCCTTGCATTCTTAAGGTGATTTTTGCCTTAAATCTTACATTAAATTACTTCTTATGGTTAGATCTTTCTTGGAGACTAACTAGGCCTTGTTTCTGTTTGAAAACATGTAAAACAAGCTGTGGAGAATTTCTACTTAAGGTGGCCGAACCAAACAAGGATTACCTAAGCTAAATCAAGGTATAAATCACTTAAACATTAACTTTGCTAAGTTAATGTGTTCTTAAACTACTCCTAATTAAATTGCCGTGAGTGAAGGGTAAAATAAGGTCTTGTTTGACCTAAAATGTTTAAGGAATGGTTTAATAAATTTTATAACTAATTAAACAAGCATAATTGTCAAATTTAAGACATTATGTGGAAGTTTGGTAAATAAATGAAGAATATGGTGAGGCCGAAAATTTATATGTATTTTGGGACATTTATGTGTAATTTATTTTGCAAGACAATGTTTGTAATAAGGCCATGTATTTTAGGCCATTTATTTATGCATTTACAAGCTTTTATTTAAGTTTAGGTGGTATATAATTATTACCGAAATGAATAAGGGGTATAGTGTAATTAAATTAATTTGGGGGCTTTAGGATAATAAGGCCGAAAATTAGAGTAAAAAGGAGTTAAAATAAAGTTTATAAGATTTTATAAAGTTTTGGGGTTAAATGGTAATTTTCTAAAAAGTTTGGGTACTAAACCGTAATTATAAGGAATTAATGGTCAAGGAATATTAAGGAGGTCAACCTTGACCATATGCTAGGTTTTGACCAAAATAAATAAGTTAGGTAACTTATTTAAGGTCTTATAATAAGTTATGTATTAAATGGTAATATTTCATAACATATGTGGTAAATATGTTATTACCGAAATAAAGGGTGTAAAATGGTATTTTAAACACCCATGGGCTATTAGGAATTTTTAGGAATTTTTTGGTGGATTTTGGAATTAAAATAAACTATATATGAATAATATATAGTTATAATGTCATTATGACACTTTGGAGAGAAAATAGATGGTGGAATGATAAATATCAAAAGTATGGGTTAATAAGGATATTATAACCCTTTGGTGGAATTTGGAGATTTTTAGAACTATTAAGAGAATTTATTAAATGTGTATAAAATATGGTTTTAATGATATGGAAGAACTATGTGTTATAAATAGGGCCAAATGGCAATTATTGTAACACCCCATCCAACATTAACATACTTACAACAACTGCAGCGGAAGAACAACCTCATCACATTACTTAACTTGTTGTGTTACACGCCGTTAGCCACCCACGTGGCTAACAAGGCTAATACATACACATGTACCGGTCTGATGGGCTAAATTCCCGAGCAACTATACAATATTATCCCTTTCCATGAACAACAACAACAACAACACCTTATCAACTATACCGAGTATTTATAAACTGGTGCCGACAACAACATCGGTCTTACTACACCTACTGTATATACACACTTAAATAAATACCCATGTACGATGACTACCCGTCCTACTCTCGAACGGCTTCCAGCACTTCGTACCTGAAATAGGAAAAGAAGAGAAAGGGGTGGCCCCAAGGGGCTCAGCACCTTTGCTGGTATGGTAATCCCGCAGCCCACATGCTACCGGGCCACGCACACTAATTGTCGTCTTAGCATGCAGTTGATTATATTTAAATCATGCATGTGACAATAAACACACATCACATAACATTTCGCCTCAATGGGCTCAACAACGGATAATATATCCTTACTTAATAAGTCACTCCTGGTATTCATCATGCCTAGAGTATTCTCCTCTGATGGAGCTACTTCCTTAATAGGCGACACATACCCTTAAATCGGGTTATCCTTAAAGCCTCTTATCACAACTGGGAATCATATCCATGATCCACACACTACACATTATACAACACACTTCACGTTATACAACACACTTCACATTATACAACCTACAACATACACTACATACAACACTTAACAATACTTGCACGTTACTACGTACACAACAATAATACCACAATGAACACTGCATCATAACAAAACACATAACATAACGGAAGGGTTCTCTTAGGAACCGACCCAAACATTGTTTACACACTGGTGAGCCTAGAGAATGTTGCCAGTCTCATGATAAGCTCGTTATACAATAACAAGAACACTCATTACCGTCCTAATAGTTGGACGAGTAACTTAAGTTAAGGCGGTTCGGGTTTGGAGGCCCAACACACCACACAAACACAGGTTCCCACTAAACCGATCATAAGTCAGAATAGGTAAGCTTTGGAGTAAGCTAACGGGAGATCATAACCCGTGAGGGAAACAACCATAACAAAGAGAAGGGTAAGGCTAGGAAGGATACCCTCTCCCAAACAACGCGCGACCGGCCAAAACGGATTCCTCACTACTGTTAGTACATACTCACTTTAGATAAGTTAGAACCCCACTATGGAGCCTATCACATAACAACACATACAGTATTACAACTGGGTAAAACACAAGGGAGATCCCTACATTCACATACACATATCTCACATTTAACACACGCATAGCCGTGGTTAGTACGTCCCATGGTACGGTCGTTTGCTTCCGAATACCGAACTCTCAAGTGGTCCTAGACTCAGTAACTAAGGTAACACTGCTGAGATTAAATGGTATCGGAGTTGAACACGTCACATATTATGAATTACTGTAAACTCATTACATGTTTAATCTTACAACGTGGCAAACATACAGAAAAACACATTGGCATACAAGCCGTGTAATCCGTTAGGACACAGGTTGCAAGAAAACCATACCTGTCACCGGAGTCCACTTATCCTGTCCTTATATGTTCCTCGAGCAATTCTCGAACAACTGTAACATCACACGTGTTTTTATTAACATTGGGTAGCATGCTTGTTTATTTAGCGTCTAATGCTAACTTTCCCCGTAACTTTGTTATCATAACTTTACATTTTAACTTGTTTTACTTTTACACTTTGATACAACTTTTACCCACTTAGGTGTCATTAAAACTCACCTTACATGTCCTTAACATCCTTATAACATCATTACCTACCAATCCCCATCATCACACATCATTTCATAACCTTAAACAACATTTTTGGTCCGACCGACACCACCGACCGACCCACAGCTGGGTCGGTCCATTACAGGACCCCTTTACTTCCTTACAGACATGCCGTCCGACCCACGTCCGACCCCACCATTCTGGGTCGGTCCATGTGCGAACATTTTCCTTCCTTTGAAAACTGACCGACCGACCCATGTCCGACCCAACCTTGGGTCGGTCCATTACCGAACATATTCTAACATTTTACAGAGGCTCGACCGACCCACAAACTGGGTCGGCCCCTGGGTCGGTCGCCGCCTCTAAACTTACCAAACTTTGTCAAATCTTCACCAAACTTCTCCTAAGGCCTCTTAATGTGTTCTAACATCATTTGGCACTTCAAACACACCCTTAGATATTCTTAAACCACTCACAAAACTATTTTTCCTAATTCCTTAAACCTTTACTTACATCTCCACAAAATTCCTAATACTTACAATGTTTTCTCCTTAAGATTTCTAGGTGGCATTTCACCTATAATGACCACAATACCAAGGTGTTTCCTCTACACCTTATCATCATCTCTCAACTTCTTTTCTTACTAACTAAATCTCCTTTCCACATCATACCTAAACATCACTTGTTCCTTGAACATCAACATTACCTAACCTTAAACAAACTCCTCCAAGACTTACACACATCCACTAAACACACATTGAATTCCTAGAACTTCAAAGACAACCACCTAATCCTTGCATCACTCTAACCACTTTAATACATGTTTTCTCTCTAGTAATCATTCATTCACCTTTGCCCCTCCCTAGTTCACCAACACTCACATTAAACACTTAAAACTTCTTACACATTTCCCAAATTTGGCCATAGCTTCTCTAGCATATACTCACATCCAACCACTTAGGTTTTTACCTTATTTCATTCAAAACACCTAAAATCCATCAAACACATTTTATACACAAACTTCACACATTAAGCACTACATCACAATATAGTGCATAACTTAATTGCTTGGCACTTAGGCCCTTAAATAACATGGCTCTTAGGCCCTTAAATTGCATAACCTTAAACACTGAATTTCCCACATTAATAATGCCTTTGACCTGCAAATACATACATCAAAAATATGTTCTTTTACTAGTCTCCTTGAGAAACATTTTGCTAGGTCACTCACCATTGGCTCCTTAGGGTGTTTCAAGCAAATCAAGCTCATTTTCCTAAGGCATTTAAACTACATTGAGATAGTGGTTTACCTCTTTTTCCTCACAAATTTCTTTCTTGTTTCCTTGTAAAACGGTAGGGCACTTGGTCCCTTTTCAGCTATCAAACATTATACAAACAATAGATGAGTATTCAAGCATTATGCTTCATCTCATTGTAAACCCTAGTTACACATATTGTGTTAACACATTAAGGTAATTTTTTACCTTGGAATTGGAAGAGAACTTGAATAAGTATCAAGAGAGGGCTCCTCCTAGCCCTTGGAAGATTCAAATGAAGCTAAAACAAGCAAGATAAAACACCATTGTAAGGTGAATTTTCGGACAACATGTAAACATGGAGGAAACTTGATTTTCTTTGAGTTCCTTACCTTGAAGCAAAGGAGAACAAGAATATGTGAAAAGGTGAGCTCAAGCTCCCATGGTGGTTTCTATTGGCACCGAAATGGAGGTTTTGAAGCTTTGAAGAGACAAGATTGTAGAGCTTGGCTTAACTAAGAGAATGGTGGTGTTTGTTTTTGATTTGGTTAAGTGAGCTAGGTTTTACAAGTGTTCAAAGATGAACTTCCATGGTGGTGGTGATATATTACCGAGAGAGAACAAGAAGAAGAGAGGAAGAAGGAGTTGAAACCGTGTGAAATGGAGGAAAGGAAGGGAGAATGAAGATAGAACTTACTTTTGAGATATTTATATCTTAAAGCAAATAGTAACTATGAGTCACATTTATTTACTTAACAAGTTAACATATTTGGTGACTCCTCACTACAAAAACCGGCCACCATTATGCCTAGGAGGGTGTTTTGGTCTTTGTTGACCAATTTAATCACTTATAACATTATATGTTACAAACTAGTTATAAAAGTCACTATTCACCTATAACAAGGCACATAGAAGTGAAATTTTTGATTTCCCACTAATATGGCCACCCAAATGTGATACTATATAGTACACATGTTAATTAAAGAGTAATGATGGACATTTAGCCATTCAAAACTCATTTACAAGACAATTTTTCAAAAACGTGCTTTAAGACTTCTTAAAGCACATTTCGCGTTTTAACTTGTTTTCAAGCTTGGTTTTCTTTGGTAATTGATTTAATATGTTCATTAACATATTTATAAGGTATAGGTATGACCATTAGGTCTTACACACATTCATCCCAAGCTTAGAGCACATTTTTGCTCTTATTGACTTTAAGGTATTACCTTGTGTTTTGTTTGGTTTCATTGTCTACCAAAGTTTCCTAAGGACTTGTTTAGCCTTATTAAATCATGATTAAATGTTATCAAGTCTTGGTAGGCTCTTTGGGTCCTAACCAAGTTCACTCATAGCTTAGAGCATGTTTTTGCTCAAACTGTGTCTTAGTGCTTTATTGCACTTTACTATGTTTTAAATTGTTCACTGATGTTTCTAAGGCACTTTTTAGCCTTTACATACCATAATTTGATATTTAAACCACATATCAAGGTTTGGGGTATTTCAATCTACCCCCCTTAAAAGAACTTCGTCCTCGAAGTTCACACTTTTCACATATCATTCAATTTGAACACAGGAATCACTTGCAAATAAACTTCTATAACCAAACACACTTCACATCACAACCTCGGACTTGATGGTCCGGGCAACACATTCACATCCACACATAACATAACATATCCACATGATAACCTCGGACTCTATGGTCCGGGTATCTTAACAACACTTACACATACATAACAACTCCTTTGACTCACTGGTCTTGGGTAACATAACAACATTTGGACACATAGGTCCTGGTAACATAACAGTCCTTAGACACATAGGTCTATGTAACACCACACATTTAGACTCATAGGCCTTGATAGTATACACTTTAGGAAATCCAAGTCAAAACAACATTCATTACACATACCACACAACATGTCAGAGCATGTATAGCAATCAAAAATATCCTTGATATACACTGTGATCCCGCAGAACACGGTCGCGATGGACACCTTCCGTCCCCGTGCCTTTAGGAGATTAAAACAATCACATAAGTTTAAAAATTTCCTTGTGAGGTTAAGTAAGAGAACTTTAATTACGTAAAGTATCCATCAACGTTTTATAAATACCAATTTAAAATCCTTTTGAAAACACACACAACTCCAAGTCCAACTTAAGCTCTTTGCTTCTTTTATTAGCGTGGTTATTCGTGACCACTTACAGGGAGTTTCAAGAGTCATCCAACCCTGATGTGATCAGCATCAGTGTTGAACTATCCTTCCACTCCAATTTGTGTTCGGCTTCCCTTGATCACATGCAAATCAAGTTCCACCTCCCACTTCATTTTCAAGCATCAATTAAATCACTCATTTCCAATTTTCTATCTTTTGAATCATTCTAGTCATGATCACAACATCTCCAAGGGATAGAACTCCGTCTATCAGTTACCTCCATTCACTTTTAATCCTGTTGCCTAGGGAATCTTATTCTCACTAGGTTCTATGTCGGTATCATACCCTTTCATGCATCACTATAAAGTATACATATATATACACATATATTTTATCCAAAATACAACACCTGGTTTTACATTTATACACTGTCGGGGCTTTTGTTCCCCCGGGAGTTTATCTACTCCCCACACTTGTACAATCACACATAACTGTTAACAAACACACACACTTATCACAATGGTATTCGCATCTTCTGTGCGCAATTACCACAATTAAACCATGAATGAATGTGTATGTTTACGTAACACACACACCAATCATCAAAACAAACAATAATTTTGTGCTATGCACAATATGAGTCACATACACTACGTACACTTGTACGGTAATATACACCAAGTGGTTTTGCGCTCTACCCCCCTTAAAAGGGATTACGCCCACGTAATCGATCACTAAACATTAGCTCAAAATGTTTTACCGTCGTGAAGTATCTTAACTTCCACGCGGTCTATTACACAATGGATTCTGATTAGAGGATCTTAACCATATTGGCGGTTTAGTTCCTAAACCAAGAATTCTCATTGGAGTTGTAACTCATAACCGGTTTCGGTCCTGGCCTGTGAGGCTTTTAGGCATTAATAATTAGCCATCCACTCATATTCGTTATTCACGTTGTACATTTGAATCACTGGTTCACTAGTTTCTGCTGCGAAACTCTAATAACTGTAGAGCTTAATTGCTCCATTTGTTATTCTTACTGTATTGTACATCCCCAATTGTCACCTTCATCTTGGTAACAATGGTTTCTCAACCGCCGCACGGTATCTTTTACCCTGAGCGGATTCGGTGAGTTTCACAATTTTCATAACAATTTACTGTGTATACCACTATGTATTTCACAATGATTGACTTGTTCGCTTCCGACTTACTGTCGGTTGAGATTGAGCTACTACCTAGTGTGTAGTGCTCTCTCAGCTATTTCCAATATTTGGGGTATATTCCATACCGATATTTGACAGTTAGTGCTACTGTAGTCACTTACTGTTAATCATGTCACTTACTGTACAAGTACTTTTTTATTGGTGCGGCCTTGCATTTCCTATGCATCGGCCTTTATAACATTATTTGTCCACAATCAACCTGTTTCCAATTCCTAGCTATCTCATTCGATCATTACTGCGCAAGAGCAATACCAAAACACTCAGTCATACAGAGTGCAGAGGCGTAAACTCTCGACAGTAAATCCTTTATGCGATTCGCCATGGAATTCACACTGAGTTCCTCATCACACAATACCTACCACTGGCTTATTGCTCAGTTTGTTTAACACCACTCATCTTGCATCTCCACTGAGTTTAACTCATAACTGATCTTATCTGTTACATTATCGTTTAACAACATTGATACAACGGTCGCTTGTTGCGCACCGTGCTCTCACTTATTGTATAACACTAACTCACATCGTATTTACTGTCACATTTACTTCCACACATAAACTTACATTATTCACATTATGGTTCATCCCTCCTTTGGATGACTGCTGAATGCTCCTTGAGCATCGATCATTCGAATCACAAGCCGGCATTATTCAGCTCGGTGTTTCACCTTATACACATACTACTAAGCTAATTACTCTCTTTCATTAATAACATCGTCCACCCTTAACACATTTCTTGAACTTGATCCACATGACTACCGCTCCTGCGGTCTCACAATATCGAGAGGTATCCCCACTCTTAATGCAGTGGTTCGTTTACCACTCTATTCACTTATACAACATAAACTTCTGCCATCAATCGAATTTATATAACCTATCTTGCTTATGGCTTATAAGCCTTATTTGCCTTGAGCTGGGCTCATTATAGGCTGTCCACACCCATGTACTTCTCTGTACAGTATCACATGGTTAGAGGTTGTATTGGGCTCCATGATAAGGTCGTTGCACCACGTTTCCTTTCATGGGATGCCCCTTAGGTTTGTCAGTCCGTCTCCTGACAACTTATGTCTAAACTGTGTGTTAGTTTCAACCCTTATTATGTTCTGTCATGTTTTCATTCAACAATTGTTGATGTGAACACCCTTCGAGGATTTCTCCTGGGTGTTGTTAAGTCATGCCCTTACATTTGGCTCACACTTATTGGTACATTCCGTTAGCACGCCTTTCGCGTTCTTTACTGGTTATTATCTTCTTCTGTGAAGGTTAACATTTCCTGGTAGTGTAGGTACTCATTCTGGGAAATTATCCGTTCATTGCACATTAACGTGTCCACATTAGGCATCTGCTTGCCAAGTACAGGCTGGGTCACCATTCCAGCTATAATGTTTATCCCTAAGGATCCTTAAGACATATGTGGTGTCTTTACAATAGTCCGTGCTCTTCGCACTCCTTGACTTTTTACATTCCCTTGAAATAAACTCACTAGTTCCTTTAGTCCTTTTTAACTTAACTGGGTTCCTTAACTTCAACTATTCCCTGTAATCCTTAGCTCTCGTTTGATTTATACTGCTGACCGTAGACGGAGTCGACTACTCCCCGTGTTTCGGACTCTACTCGTATACATATATGGGGTATCATACTGATACATTGCTACTTACCCAACTAACCTATAGGTAGGTCTGTCAGGCCCACATGCTCCTATCGGAGTGCGGTCGTCCCACAACACAGTTGGTACACTTGTAGTGTCCGTCACACGCCTAGGTGAAGTATTCTGTTGTCAACTCCCTTATATTGTCCCGTGACAATATTCATTCTTTACTTCCCGAACTTAATCGAGGGAAAGGTTATCCACTATTGCATCCTCGTCAATTGCTCTTGGTTTCACTGGTTTGGTTTAAAAGAAGGTTGGAAAGAAGTGTTGGTTGAAGAAAATCCGGTTTGAAAAGAAAAGGGTTTGTGAAAGATTAGGTTTGAAAGAAAATTTTCACGGTTTCACAACATCTTCTTACCTTAACCAAGTCTAGCTTCTTGCTGACTGGTGTACTTACAATCACAGAGGTTAGGCTATTAAGCCCTTCCATGGTCATAGTGGTCTCGTTTAACTTTATGATACTTTACTAAGTACTTTGTAGTGATTATAAATTTCCCGAACAGCCCTGTTATAGCAGCACTTGCTATTGGCAAGTGCGCCATGCTAACTGGCTATCAGTTTGACACATACCGGTTATGGTATTGTTTTTACCCGCACTGTCATCAGTGGCCTTGTTGGCCCTCACTGATCTTACGGTCTTGATAATAACTTGTCTAGGTGAATTCTCACTGTATTCACATAATAATCATTAACTAGGGTATTTCCCCTTTCTGGGAGACCCCCTTTTTTTTTTTGTGTCGTATTCTCCTTATAGCCCGTTCCACGCACTTGTCGTGGTTACTGAGACTTGTCTCTTGTTGGGCACTACGATGTAGTCCCTTGACGGTTGGTATACCGTTGGTGTTTTATTTATCAACTGTGGTTCCGTAGACACTTGTCTCGGGTGTTATTAATCCATTTCTTGCCCGTGCACGGTAGGTGCGTTGCAAGCTGGTTATTCTCGACTGCTCTGCATGTCGACCCAGGTTGCTGGAAATTCTATTCTCCAATACACAAGATCCTTCATTCATTGCTATGAAATGCGGTTAACATTATTCAGATGGAGACCGTCTCCGGGATTCCCAGTTTTCGGGATCTACCGTATGACAGGTTCTCCGTACCCTAAAGGTATATAATAACAGCCAGATCGGGTATTCCCGAGTATGAGAGTGGACTTCCATCTCTCTGGCGTTGTTTCCCCTAGTTATATACAGGGATTGTGGAGGGTGGGATGGATATTGTAGGTTTCCAGTAGCCACTGGTAGTTCCTAACTAGCGTATCTCTCACGCTATCACTCAACCCTTAACCCAAAGTACTAAAATCCTAACTCGGTACTTCCTAAGCTCGGTAATTCAGTCATCAGAGCGATACTTCGCTCTGATACCACTTTTTGTAACACCCCATCCAACATTAACATACTTACAACAAACTGCAGCGGAAGAACAACCTCATCACATTACTTAACTTGTTGGTGTTACACGCCGTTAGCCACCCACGTGGCTAACAAGGCTAATACATACACAATGTACCGGTCTGATGGGCTAAATTCCCGAGCAACTATACAATATTATCCCTTTCCATGAACAACAACAACAACAACACCTTATCAACTATACCGAGTATTTATAAACTGGTGCCGACAACAACATCGGTCTTACTACACCTACTGTATATACACACTTAAATAAATACCCATGTACGATGACTACCCGTCCTACTCTCGAACGGCTTCCAGCACTTCGTACCTGAAATAGGAAAAGAAGAGAAAGGGGTGGCCCCAAGGGGCTCAGCACCTTTGCTGGTATGGTAATCCCGCAGCCCACATGCTACCGGGCCACGCACAACTAATTGTCGTCTTAGCATGCAGTTGATTATATTTAAATCATGCATGTGACAATAAACACACATCACATAACATTTCGCCTCAATGGGCTCAACAACGGATAATATATCCTTACTTAATAAGTCACTCCTGGTATTCATCATGCCTAGAGTATTCCTCCTCTGATGGAGCTACTTCCTTAATAGGCGACACATACCTTAAAGGGTTATCCTTAAACGCCTCTTATCACAAACTGGGAATCATATCCATGATCCACACACTACACATTTACAACACACTTCACGTTATACAACACACTTCACATTATACAACCTACAACATACACTACATACAACACTTAACAATACTTTGCACGTTACTACGTACACAACAATAATACCACAATGAACACTGCATCATAACAAAACACATAACATAACGGGAAGGGTTCTCTTAGGAACCGACCCAAACATTGTTTACACACTGGTGAGCCTAGAGAATGTTGCCAGTCTCATGATAAGCTCGTTATACAATAACAAGAACACTCATTACCGTCCTAATAGTTGGACGAGTAACTTAAGTTAAGGCGGTTCGGGTTTGGAGGCCCTAACACACCACACAAACACAGGTTCCCACTAAACCGATCATAAGTCAGAATAGGTAAGCTTTGGAGTAAGCTAACGGGAGATCATAACCCGTGAGGGAAACAACCATAACAAAGAGAAGGGTAAGGCTAGGAAGGATACCCTCTCCCAAACAACGCGCGACCGGCCAAACCGGATTCCTCACTACTGTTAGTACATACTCACTTTAGATATTAGTTAGAACCCCACTATGGAGCCTATCACATAACAACACATACAGTATTACAACTGGGTTAAACACACAAGGGAGATCCCTACATTCACATACACATATCTCACATTTAACACACGCATAGCCGTGGTTAGTACGTCCCATGGTACGGGTCGTTTGCTCCGAATACCGAACTCTCAAGTGGTCCTAGACTCAGTTAACTAAGGTTAACACTGCTGAGATTAAATGGTATCGGAGTTGAACACGTCACATATATGAATTACTGTAATCATTACATGTTTAATCTTACAACGTGCAAACATACAGAAAAACACATTGGCATACAAGCCGGTGTAATCCGTTAGGACACAGGTTGCAAGAAAACCATACCTGTCACCGGAGTCCACTTATCCTGTCCTATATGTTCCTCGAGCAATTCTCGAACAACTGTTAACACACGTTTTTATTAACATTGGGGTAGCATGCTTGTTTATTTAGCGTCTAATGCTTAACTTTCCCGTTAACTTTGTTACATAACTTTACATTTTAACTTGTTTTACTTTTACACTTTGATACAACTTTTAACCCACTTAGGTGTCATTAAAACTCACCTTACATGTCCTTAACATCCTTATAACATCATTACCTACCAATCCCCATCATCACACATCATTTCATAACCTTAAACAACATTTTTGGTCCGACCGACCCACCGACCGACCCCACAGCTGGGTCGGTCCATTACAGGACCCTTTTACTTCCTTACAGACATGCCCGTCCGACCCACGTCGACCCACCATTCTGGGTCGGTCCATGTGCGAACATTTTCCTCCTTTGAAAACTGACCGACCGACCCATGTCCGACCCAACCTTCTGGGTCGGACATTACCGAACATATTCTTAACATTTTACAGAGGCTCGACCGACCCACAAACTGGGTCGGCCCCTGGGTCGGTCGCCTCCTAAACTTACCAAACTTTGTCAAATCTTCACCAAACTTCTCCTAAGGCCTCTTAATGTGTTCTAACATCATTTGGCACTTCCAACACACCCTTAAGATATTCTTAAACACTCACAAAACTATTTTTCCTAATTCCTTAAACCTTTACTACATCTCCACACAAAATTCCTAATACTTACAATGTTTTCTCCTTAAGATTCTAGGTGGCATTTCACCTATAATGACCACAATACCAAGGGTTTCCTCTACACCTATCATCATCTCTCAACTTCTTTTCTTACTAACTAAATCTCCTTCCACATCATACTAAACATCACTTGTTCCTTGAACATCAACATTACCTAACCTTAAACAAACTCCTCCAAGACTTACAACATCCACTAAACACACATTGAATTCCTAGAACTTCAAAGACAACACCTAAATCCTTGCATCACTCTAAACCACTTTAATACATGTTTTCTTCTCTAGTAATCATTCATTCACCTTGCCCTCCCTAGTTCACCAACACTCACATTAAACACTTAAAACTTCTTACACATTTCCCAATTTGGCCATAGCTCTAGCATATACTCACATCCAACCACTTAGGTTTTACCTTATTTCATTCAAACACCTAAAATCCATCAAACACATTTTTATACACAAACTTCACACATTAAGCACTACATCACAATATAGTGCATAACTTAAATTGCTTGGCACTTAGGCCCTAAATAACATGGCTCTTAGGCCCTTAAATTGATAACCTTAAACACTGAATTTCCCACATTAATAATGCCTTTGACCTGCAAATACATACATCAAAACATGTTCTTTTACTAGTCTCCTTGAGAACATTTTGCTAGGTCACTCACCATTGGCTCCTTAGGTGTTTTTATCAAGCAAAATCAAGCTCATTTTCCTAAGGCATTTAAACTACATTGAGATAGTTTGTTACCCCTCTTTTTCCTCACAAATTTCTTTCTTGTTTCCTTGTAAAACCGGTAGGGCACTTGGTCCCTTGTCAGCTATCAAACATTATACAAACATATAATGAGTATTCAAGCATTATGCTTCATCTCATTGTAAACCCTAGTTACACATATTGTTTTAACACATTAAGGTAATTGTTTTACCTTGGAATTGGAAGAGAACTTGAATAAGTATCAAGAGAGGGCTCCTCCTAGCCCTTGGAAGATTCAAATGAAGCTAAAACAAGCAAGATAAATACACCATTGTAAGGTGAATTTTCGGACAACATGTAAACATGGAGGAAACTTGATTTTTCTTTGAGTTTCCTTACCTTGAAGCAAAGGAGAACAAGAATATGTGAAAAGGTGAGCTCAAGCTCCTCCCATGGTGGTTTCTCTTGGCACCGAAATGGAGGTTTTGAAGCTTTGAAGAGACAAGATTGTAGAGCTTGGCTTAACTAAGAGAATGGTGGTGTTTGTTTTTGATTTGGTTAAGTGAGCTAGGTTTTACAAGTGTTCAAAGATGAACTTCCATGGTGGTGGTGATATATTACCGAGAGAGAACAAGAAGAAGAGAGGAAGAAGGAGTTGAAACCGTGTGAAATGGAGGAAAGGAAGGGAGAATGAAGATAGAACTTACTTTTGAGATATTTATATCTTAAAGCAAATAGTAACTATGAGTCACATTTATTTACTTAACAAGTTAACATATTTGGTGACTCCTCACTACAAAACCGGCCACCATTATGCCTAGGAGGGTGTTTTGGTCTTTGTTGACCAATTTAATCACTTATAACATTATATGTTACAAACTAGTTATAAAAGTCACTATTCACCTATAACAAGGCACATAGAAGTGAAATTTTTGATTTCCCACTAATATGCCACCCAAATGTGATACTATATAGTACACATGTTAATTAAAGAGTAATGATGGACATTTAGCCATTCAAACTCATTTACAAGACAATTTTTCAAAAACGTGCTTTAAGACTTCTTAAAGCACATTTCGCGTTTTAACTTGTTTTCAAGCTTGGTTTTCTTTGGTAATTGATTAATATGTTCATTAACATATTTATAAGGTATAGGTATGACCATTAGGTCTACACACATTCATCCCAAGCTTAGAGCACATTTTTGCTCTTATTGACTTTAAGGTATTACCTTGTGTTTTGTTTGGTTTCATTGTCTACCAAAGTTTCCTAAGGACTTGTTTAGCCTTATTAAATCATGATTAAATGTTATCAGTCTTGGTAGGCTCTTTGGGTCCTAACCAAGTTCACTCATAGCTTAGAGCATGTTTTTGCTCAAACTGTGTCTTAGCTTTATTGCACTTTACTATGTTTTAAATTGTTCACTGATGTTTCTAAGGCACTTTTTAGCCTTTACATACCATAATTTGATATTTAAACCACATATCAAGGTTTGGGGTATTTCAATAGAATAGCACAAGGGCTGTTCGGAATTTACAAAAAATAACCATAGGTTATACTCTTTTATAAGTTAGAAATGTTATATTAAATGGAATATATAACATGGTATAAATTAATGGGTGATTTTGTAAATTAAGGAAACTATGGTTTATGGAAAAGAATAAGATTTTCTTATGGTGCCTAAGAGGCAATAATAAATAGTTTTGTATAAAAGAACTATAGGTTATAAGTTAAGGGAAATAAAAATATCAATCAAATGATATTAGAATATGGTATAACATTACATAATGTTATGTGGTCAAACGGAATTTAAATAAAGTTAAGGGCTATACCGAATTAATAAGAGTTGGAAAATGAATTTTGGACTATGGTCTACAATGTCATAAATGTTTGACAATTATATGGTATTAAGGTGGTTTAATGGAATTAAATAAGGAAGGGTACCACATAAAATAATGTGACAAACTATAAATAAATGGGATTTATAAACTAAGGTGTATGGAATAAACCATAGGAGTTGTAATTATACAACATAAAATGCTACATGTTAGGATAATATCTTAATATAAGTTGTACAATATGATACAACTAATGGAATAATCATCTAACAAAAGATGATAAAAGTAACATGAAATATAAGAGTTTATTAAGCTCATGAAACTTACCTACGTGGTAAATATATACATACACAAGGATAATGTATATAAGGTGGACATATATTTTGGAAACCATATGATTTAATGGTGGTGGTTATTTAAAAAAATATAGTTACAAACTATATGTTATGAGTTTTTGGGATGCAAATACTAATTGCTAAAGATAATGAATTAATATACATGGTATGATAAGGAATGGTGGGAAAATAATACAATATGGAAAAAATAATACAATATAAAATAATCATGCATGCATACATGTAACTATAGGTTATATACCTAAACTAGATGGTGGATAGATTTAAAAGAAATACGACGAATAAACTTAACAGTTGAAATATGACGTATGAGTTTTACGTAACAAACCGTCTGTTTTAGAGAAACCCCGTAACAACAACTGTAGAAACAGGGGTGAACTGTCGGGGTTACTTATTATTCGGAGATACCGGATGTAGTTAGTCATGGAGACTGACTTATAGTTTTATTACCATTTAGAGTATACTTCTGACAAGGACGCTTGACGAGCTAACGGACTACACGGAGCGTAGGATCTTGCTGATTCATACTCCAACCGTAATACAGTCAGGGTGAACGGTATGTAAAGGGGTTTGATCCGAGTTGTCCTAAGGTTGCTCCTTGGGCTTGGATTTGGTTGATATAACTTGTATGTTGTTGTGTGGCTGTGATAAGATTGTTTGTCTGGATGTGATAATTAATATGCATGAGCTGTATATTTATAGCTGCTTATCATTTACTGTTGTTGAGTTAACATATTGGTTCGTATATATGAACCTATATATATAAAACGAACTAGCGGCTATGGTGCTATCTTATATGAAATATAAGGAACGTAAGTAAAATGTTGTAGCACTATGATAATAACATATACATATTATCTGAGACTTTTATACGGAGCACTGGCCTTTCTATACGCTCTTGTATCTAGCACTGGATCCCGAGTTTACGACTCCGGATTGGACTAATGACCTTAGTCTGCTGTGTTAGAAAATTTGGTAATGCGATGCGATGGTATAATTAATTAATTAATGGAATGAAGTAAGCAAGAGGATGTGGCTCTTGGTGCGCGCTGTGATCACAAAAACGATACCAGGATGTCCGCGTACGGGTCCGTAAGTATCAAGAAAATTTCCCGTGAGCTAGAATGGCTCGTTGGTCGGAGACTCTACCGTTGGAGTGGCTACTGCCGTGGGTGACCCGCCATAATATATGGGTAACTAGAGACATGTCGTTTTAACGAGACACTGTCACTAGGTATAACTGAACAACTAAAACAATTGAGACTTATACAGTGGCGAACAATACTATGGACGAGACTTAATACTTGTTTATTATTCTCGTTGTTTCACTTTGTTGTTCATTGGTTATACTTGTGGTTATTTTATTATGTGTTGATGGTTGGATGGAGCCTACAAGGCTAAGGTAAATTAAAAATGAAAACTGTACGCTACGGCGAATGTACATTGTACATTATATTGTTATTTCTCGATACGTTCGATATATAATGTTGTATGGAACATTAAATGAATGCTTGGATTGGATTGGACGGTTAAATGATTATGGATATTTGGATGTTGATAATATATATTATACATTGATGCTTCAGTTTTTGATTATAACTGTAAAAGGAAAAGCATGAAACCAATCTAATAATAAGATGGTTAAAATGACAAGTGACCATTAGGGTCCAGGCCCGGCATACTCAGCGTCTATCGCTGATACTACACATTTCAGGTTGTTGATCATTGTCGGAGCTGAAGAGCAGGAACAGGGTATTGGAGATGTTGTATAGTAATGAAGATGGTGTATGGTCTTATGGTAAGGTTATGTATTTTTCAGGATTGGGTAGACGCTCACTGGTCGAAGTTTATGGATATGGATTTAGTATGATGTATAGGAATTTCTCGTTATCACCGCGGTTAGCAGTTTATTTGTATTGGAAGTTGGATGTAGTTTGGCTGCGTTGCTCGCATGGGCGAGTAACGGCCGGTGACACCCGAGAGTTTTGTAATTGTATTTATTTTCCGCTGCGAGACGTTTTATTATTGCTACGTGAGGGATTATATCGTGATTGTGAGAGGGGTGTTGCAGTTAGTCCAACACTGCAACTGAAGAAATTATACAGCCACTGTAATTGTAAACCACACCAGTTTTAATTGTTCGAAATCTTCAGACATGGTCTTTAGCCAAATACCATAAGTGTATACCCACATTTAATGTCTAATCAGTAATAGTGATGAATGTTTAGTCCTTATGGACAAGCATACCCTTTGTAGATGCACCACCGTCAGTGAGGATGGTTGGAAGTGAAGAGCCAAGTGCTCAAGCTATTATGCAATCTGCAATATCCAATTAAACGGATGAGGAACGAATATGAACTATGGATGAGATATGATCATGATAAACAGGGAGGAAAGGAATATGTGTTGTACTCAATGAGATCGAGATAGGAGAACCAATTTTGCTAAATATAGCACGAATTTTACTTACACCATGCCACTAGGGCAATAGCACTTACAACAAGATAACCGATAACATGAAATAATAAACAACTAAAAGATATCAATCAAATGGGAGATTGACAACAGAATACTTCACAATAACCGTGTGACGGACAGTACCAGTTTACTAAATGAGACATGGGACGACCGCACTCCGATAGGAGCATGTGGGCCTGACAGACTTATTTATGAGTTAGTCAGGTAAGTAGTAATGTATCAGTACGGTACCCCATGTATGTAGACAAGTAGTGTTAGGAACACGAGAAGTAGTCAACTCCGTACTAAGGACAGTAATGCAGATTACCTCGAAGATGGACGAGAAGAGCCGCAGTTAAACCAATGGGCCATAGAAATCAAGAACCTTCAACACAGAGTAGCAGACAGTATACAATGAAGACGTGAACACTAAGGATAGAAACATGAAAACCCATTAGGGACGAATAATATGTAGACCCTCATATGGATCGAGCAAATTCTTGTAATCCAGAGGAAACCTACCAGATGATGTGAACATAAACGCGTGACTACGCAATGATGAGAGACAAAGCTAATATACTAGCAGATACCTCAAGCAAGGAACAACATTATGATAACTAACGGACTTGAAATGTACAACTCCCACGATAATTCGTTCATCTTATCTGTTTGACTCATTAGATATTAACTGTTGAGGGTTTCCGCCTCTGCACTCTGTAGGACTGAGTGTTTTGGTATTGCACTTGTGCAGTTATTAATCTAGTGGGAATACGGGAAGATGTAATGAATATCAATAGGAAGTGAGTATCAAAGAACTACAACAGTGTGTTTCTCCGAAACAAGACCACATGGAGACACGGATGACAAGCTTTATCTCCGTGGACATGTAGGCTAGTACGTCTCAGTATTACAAAGACAAGTGCAAAGAGCACTAAGTACTAAAAATAGCCAATGTCATATTACACCTCAAGCTGAATATCAGTGAGAGAAGACACACGCATGTACGCTAGTAATCCAAACGAGAGGATACACAGCAATGAAAAGAGGTAAACTAAGCCTATGTTCATGGGTCTGCACCTCAATACGGAGCGAGTGGGCCCATTAGAATGAATCCGGGAGAGAGCACAACAGATTAGTGCCTCACCCTTTATGTATTGTGGAGCCCGGAAGGGCTAGAGTCATACCCGTCTCTCTGATATGAGGATAATCCACGAGTTGAAGAACTCTATGAGAGCCAAGTGTCCAGCGCTTCTTGTTGAGCGGTTGTTGTATACTTGTGGGGTACGGGGGCGTAACCCTTTTTAAGGGGGGTAGAGCCTCTTGGCTGTGCACGTGTGTGCACTAAGATTTGTTGTTTCGTATGCGGGGCATACAGTAGTTTGTGGTATGCGGGGCATACGAGGTTTGTTTGTTTGTTTGTTTCGTATGCGTGGCATACAGTGAATTGGTGGTATGCGGGGCATACGACGTTTTGTTGGTGATGTTTGGTACGCGGGGCGTACGTTGTTGATTTGTTTGTGTGTGATGTGCACTTGTATGTATGTATCTTATGAGATACATGTTTGAATGATGTGTATACACCCATGTGTGTAACACCCCTAATCCTAAACATGAAATAACGTCGCAAGTCGTAACAAAATAAATAATGTCGCAGCGGAAAATAAAAACTATCTAACCTTGGTGTTACACGCCGTTACTCACCCTTGTGAGTAACAAGGCATCCTTACTCCATCCAACAAGCTTAACTCCTCATGCTGTGATGAACAGATACTGAGCACTCTAATTATTACAAACCAAATCCAAACTAGATAAGCAACTAACTGAATACAACAACTCCCAAAACACAGTACAAAATGAAATTACAAAGTGTTTGTTAAAACACAGCAGCTACCCTGTTTTCCGCACTCCGGTTTGTGTCTTCAATCAATAACCTGAAATGTTTTGCCCATTGAAGGGCTCAACAATCGAAATGCTTGTATGCTAAATGTAGTCCTAAGTCACCTAGATTCCTTAAGTCGTTTTAGCCATCTTGATATTAGATTCATTACATAATATACCAGTTTACAAATATAATAGTGATAACTGTAAGCATTAAACAATCACATAACAGTCCACCAGCAAAAATCAATGCATAGTAGTAACAACAACCAATAATCAAACATCAATAAACCATAACAACAATCAAACACGATACGCGTATTAAACTATACTTGTTAGTTGGCCACCTGGCCCTTATCCTTTAAAACCAATCACTTAACCTTTTCCAATTAAATTAACCTCAGGCGTCCTGTTAAGACAACCCGTAATAACTTAATAATGGACTGTAGTCCCCTGGGTTCCAATGGAACCGTACCTCGACCTTATGGCCCTGGATAATTGACCGATCCGGTCGAACCTGTGCACCACGGCAATGCCCTCCGCCATCGTCGAATGTGGACAATGGATTCCCTTGAGTGACTCCCCATTGAAGTCTTCGTAGTGATCACGATGCGGAACCAGAAAGTCGAAACAGTCTGGATTCCTCTCTTTATAAGTTAGCCCTTTGTCAATGATACAATATCCAATCGTTGAGTTAAGACTATAACAGTTGACCATCAGTTAGGATCTCAAAATTCTAAAGGTCAGTTAGTCTTGTTCCAGTTTAGATGTATAAACATCAGTCATAAAACGTTCGCGTAAAAATAAACGCAACAGTGGTTGAGCAATACAGTGTACAATATCATATACATAAACCACAGATATCGCTCTTAAACAATTAAACACATAACGTCTGGACCTTAGGAAAAATCCTTAGGACATTCAGACCACACAATAACATTACGTTCACCGGATAACAATAGCTTGACAATTCATGCTCTAGTCATTCCTTCCCGTACGGTGAGATATTTACATGCAATACGGGTAATATTAATACAACTGTTCACTAAGGTATACAGTACTGTCACTGTAGAACTAATACTTGTAATATACTAACCCCGTATGTTCTTTATTTCCCCTATTATTTTACAGTGGTTTCGAGGTAGTTCAACAGTTCCTTATTTTATGTAGTCACCACATGTGATAATGAATTTCTACCTTTTTGTATATTTCTATCCCTTGATTATATACTCATAATTGTTCCCACTTATTCTTTGCATTTACCATTTGGTTATTTTATTATAACCACTTTTATTATAAACTTTATATTATACTCCATAATATACCGTATTACTTAATTTTAATCCTTTCTTTATTAAATTACAAACAAACCTTATTAATTCGGTATTTATATTTTGTACCCAACAACTTTTATAAATTACCAAATAACCATATAACTTTATAATTTACTAATTAACCACTTAACATTTCAGTAATTATAAACTAAGTATACTAATTTTTTATTTATTACCAAATGACCTCAAATACCTTCGGTTTTAATGTACATTTTCCTTTATTCACATTTTAACCCCAAAAATTATATAAGTTACATATTAACTTATAAACTATATTTTAATATATTTAATTTCTTTGAATACCGAAATGGTCCTTTTATTTTGCAAATTATGCATTCGCCCAAATAAAATTCAGTTTTACACTTATACTTTCATAAATTACATATCCACCTTAAACTTTTATAAACTTAATATTTTATGTCATAAATCATTTTAACCCAAAGTTTTTGGTCAACACTTTGACCAAGACTTAATTTCATAGATAATACTTTAATTACCCATAAGTTCATATGTATCTCGGTTATACTCCTAAACTTTCCCATAATTACAAATTAGCCCAAAACTTTATAAAATGTTATTTAACACTTAAACACTTATTTAAATTTACCAAAATTCATAATATTAATTCCTACCTTATATTATATCATAAATATACCAAATCAACCCTTAAGCTTTTGGCAATTATAATTATACACCAAACTTTTTAAAATTTATATTTTAGCCACATAACTTTATAAACTAGCCATTTAAATACTTGTAGCCATTTTTAATACTCCCAAATTTATAATATTAGCTAATATACTTATACACTTAAAAATCATCAATTAATACATTTTATCCTCGGCTGTAGCAATAACTTATCATATAGTTTTTAAAACTTTGATTTATATCTATAATAAATTATATAAATGTATATAAGCCATATAACACTTCTAAAAATTATGCTAATGACTTAGAATGATTATAAACTCAAAATAGAGCATTTAACTCTTAGATAATTCGGCCTAATTATTTAAGCATCATAATTTAATTTTGTGACACCAAAATTATACCTTAAGGTAATAATCTTAACTTATATGTTATAAATTATTTTCTTGGTATTATAACCTTTAGTTTTCGACCTAATATTACTAAGGGTTGTACATAAATTTTATACTAAAGTTTGAAGCTTAAATCAACCTTAACCTTAATAGTTAATTATAGAAACTTACTCAAAATTCTTAATATGAGTTTATACACTATGTTATATCAAAGTTCACCAAATTTACTTAGTAATTCTCGGCTAAATTAATCTAGCCACCAAGTTTTGGTAACTACATATTTTACCCTTAAACTTATAAACTTAATATCTTATGATTTAAAATACCTAATTAACTTATCCAAATATTTATAATATCTAAATATATGGTATTAAGCTATAATACACCAAATGGAGTTTATATTTTCGGCAATAATTTTTATAAGCAAATAATTAACTTAAAATTCCTTAAACCAATTCTTAACCTTAACTCCATATTTAATTAATCACAACTTATATTTAAGACCTTAATAATTCGGCTTTTAATTTAATAAAAGGGTGATTAATGGTTTAATGTTATAAAACATAGTTTAAACCATAGATCTACATATATACTTAGATAAATTACTTACCCTCTTGTGAAATGATTTTTCCTTGGTTTCTCCTTGGATCTTGGTCACACAACCTTGATCTATACTCCTTGTAGGTGCCTTGAGTATTAGAACAAGGATACCTTATGTTAAACCTTGAATTTCTAACTAAACCTTAAGAATTTACTTAGGTATTATATATAAGATTTGTAAGAAAGATTAGGATTTACCTTGATGTTTCAAAGTGGTGTTCAAGAACACTTATATTTTTGGCCTTGACAAGGAGAAGAGAAATGAATTAGCTCTTGAAGAGATATAAGCTTATAACTTAGAAATAACTATTGTAAACCTTGAAATCAAAGATTTACCTTAGGAAAAATGGTATAAGCTCACGCCTAGATTGAGGTCTGACGAACACCATGTCAAACCATGAAGAAGTTGAAGTTAATGAGGGAAGAAGAAACAAGAACAAAATCGGCCATGGACTTGTCTTGGAAGAAAATGGAGTTTTAAGGTATTTTTCTTACCTTAAGCCTTCAAGAACCTTTCTTAGGTGTTTCCTTTGATTAGCCACGAAATTCCTAGCTTGAATGGTGATTGGGGTTGATCTAGATCAAATGTAATGAATTAGAAGAACTCCCTTGGTGCTAGGAACCGAAAATAGCTTGAAAATAGCATTAAAAATATAACTAGATTTACTTAGGAAATAAGAGTTCTTACCAATGGAACTTACCAAGTCTGGAAGGAGAGGAGAATGGCGTGAGTAATGGAAGGAGGGAGGAGTTCAGATCGGCACTTAGAAGGGGGCAAAGGAGACAAGTCTTGTTACTTGTCAAAGGTAGGTGAAATAGTACATTTTAGTCAAAAAGGAAGGTAATTAAGTCTAAAGCTTCAATCAGTGGGATGATGGGTTGAAAAATGAGGCCATGGGACAAGGATCAACCGGCCATGACTTTTGAATACCAACAAGCTTGACAAATGTGGTCATATAAGACAAGGAAATGATTTAAAGACATGAAAATCATGTCTTTTGGTAGACAAAATCGGCAGGTATAGGGAGGGTGAGTCACCCTTGTTATCCCCTGATAATTATAGTTAACTTTGGTCCTTTTAACAATATCAACTCGTGGTTATTCAATACTACAAGTTAAATATGTAAAACATGTCTTTTCGGTACCCGAAAAGTGCGTTTTTTGTGCTCTAAGAACAATCTAGAAAATAAATTGTTCCAACGAGTTATAAATGTTTATAGACATTTTTTATGGTCAAATATGGTATATTAAGGTGTAAAATTGAATTATATGGGGTTATATCA
Organism: Limonium bicolor; assembly: GCA_023374045.1. NCBI lineage: Eukaryota > Viridiplantae > Streptophyta > Magnoliopsida > Caryophyllales > Plumbaginaceae > Limonium > Limonium bicolor. Next base: position 301,790,446 of record CM041780.1, read on the forward strand.
ACTCATAACTCAATTTTCGGGCTACCGAGACACTCCCGGGGCAAAAAGGAGCGTTAAGTGATTCCCCCGAGCACTTTGTATTTTTGAAAAAGTAGCTTGAGAATTCTCTTTATAATGATGAATATTGATGATAAGAACTCTAAGAATGATTTATATTGGAGTGTGTGCCACTTCGGTACCTCTCCGGAGCATTCTCGGGGGTTTATGGGGCCCTCAACGAGAACCTCCGAGCACTTTGTCTTAACTGAGAATTTAACTTGATAACTTCATCTTAAATGTTCATTTAAGTGTTATTGTGCATTTATAATGAAGTTTAATGCTTTACTTTATTTAATAAAGTAATTCCGGGGCTTTCGGGCCTTAAGAGGCCTTTAAGGGAACTCCCGGGTATATTGTATTTTTACTCAATTCTAACTGAGGACTGTGTGTTTTAAAGGTCATAAAATGATCCTTATTAACTTCATATGAGTTTTATAGCTTATATAACTTGGTTAGCTTAAGGTCAGGCTTTAACGCTCGTTTTTGACCTTAAGGAGTTCAGGTGTGTTTTTAACGCCCAGGTTTTATATACTTTCTTAGGGTTTAATAATCCCCCAAATAATATTTATTTACCTTTATTTAATTATTTAAAGGTTAGGGGTATTTCAGTCTACCCCCCTAAAAGGACTCGTCCCGAAGTCATAACTTCTACATACATATCCTATTCAATCAAGTTCCTCATATCTATTCCTGTACACTTATCATTCCTGGGTGTCAATACTATATTGACACCTCTACATTCCATCTGTAATCTGAGTGTATGCAATTCGTACAAACATAACCTTATTCATGATAATCAATGTAATCGTAGCATAAGTAACTTGATAAATACTGTAAAGCAAATAAGTGCCCCAACTTCCTAGCTATCCCACTAGGTCATCATTGGACAAGTGCGATACCAAAACACTCAGTCCTACAGAGTGCAGAGGCGTAAACCCTTGGCAGTAAATCTCTTGTGTGATTGCAATAGGAATGAATATACTATAAAGTAAATAAGTGTACTTTATAACCATCCAAATGTTACACAAAACACACCAATAACCATTCACTTAATACCAAGTGTTACACAGAACACATCCATAACCATAACCATAACCATTCAACCAATTGCACACATGCACAACAATCAAATGCAACAAACAACCAAACACAAACCAAGATAGACTACAAATATGCAAGTCGCATGTGGTGCTCTACCCCCTTTAAAAAGGGTTACGCCCATGTAACCCCAAAGTATACACAAAACTAAGAGAAAGTGCTGGATACTTGTCTCGCATGGAGTCCTCTAACTTCTATGTCGCCTCCTCAATGTCTTGGTTTGACCACTGAACCTTGACCATTCTAATAGTCTTGTTCCTGGTCTCCCTAGTCTTGAGTCTAAAATGCGAACTGGGGTCTCCTCATATCTAAGTGTAGGATCAAGCTCGAGTGTCTCAGGCTCTAAAATATGTGATGGGTGAGGCACATGCTGCTTTAGCTGTGAAATGTGAAACACGTTGTGCACTCTCCCAAGCTCTATAGGTAAATCTAACCTATAAGCTAATGGGCCCACTGCTCCGTAATAAGGTACGGTCCTACATACTTCGGGTTAAGCTTGCCCTTCTGCTCAAATCTGAAAACTCCCTTCATAGGTGGTGAAACTCTAAGGAAGACTCGATCGCCTACTGCGAACCGAGGTCTCTCTACGGACATTAGCATAAGACTTCTGTCTGTCATGGGCTATTTTCATGTTTTTGCGTATCTGCACGATATCTTCCTTCATCTGGTCTAGGTACTCTGGCCCTAAGATGGTGTTCTCACTGGCCTCGTCCTAACAAAGTGTGTCCTGCATGGCCTGCCGTATAATGCCTGAAATGGTGGCATCTGAATGGATGCATGATAGCTGTTGTTGTACGCAAACTCGATCAAATGTAGTCGATCTATCCAGCTTTCCTGGAAATCCAAGGCACAAGCTCTAAGATGTCCTATAACGTTTGAATTGTTCTTTCACTCTGGCCATCTGTCTGTGGATGAAGGCTGTACTTAGCTTCAGCTTCGTACCCAATGCCTCCTGAACCTGCTGCCAAAATCTGGAAACAAACCTTGAATCTCTATCTGACACTATAGACGTAGGTACACCGTGGTGTCTAATGATCTCTCTCTCTGGAAAATATCTGCCAGTTTGGGAACTTTCCATGTGTCCTTGATATGAATAAACTTAGCTACCGTTGTCAGTCTGTCGACGATGACCCATATCATGTTAGCACCTCCTCTAGTCGGTGGAAAACCCACTACGAAATCCATGGATATATCCTCGAACTTCCAGTAAGGAATGGGCATCGGCTGTACTAAACTGTCCGGTCTCCGGTGCTCAAATTTCACTTTCAGACACGTCATACATCTTGCCACAAACTCTGCAACATCTTTCTTCATACCACTGCACCAAAAATGTAGTTTTAGATCCTTATACATCTTCGATAACCCTGGGTGTACTGATAAGGATGAGCAATGAGCTTCTGTAGTATCTTTTCTTCAAGTATGGGCTGGACTCTGGAATGCACAAACGACCATTCAGTCTGATTAACCCGTCTTCACTTAATACAAAATCATATTTCTGTCTCTCAAAGATACCGTCAGTCAACTGCTGCCTGATAGTCTTCATGTACTAGTCATTTTCCTGAGCACAACGTACCTCCTCGATGAGGTCGTTGTCTCCTGTCATGGAAAATAAAGAATGAACTCTACGGCTCAGGGCGTCAGCAACCACATTTGCCTTGCCCTCCTTGTACCTGAGGTCGATGTCGTAGTCCTTCAGAAACTCGACCCATCGCCTCTGTCTCATGTTAAACTCCTTCTGTGTGAATAGATGCTGAAGGCTCTTATGATCCGAGTAGACTATCACTGTAACTCCATATAAGTAGTGTCGCCAGATCTTCAGTGCAAAAATAACTGCTCCCAATTCCAAATCATGAGTCGGGCAATTCTCTTCATGTTTCTTCAACTGTCGTGATGCATAAAAACAAACCCCCATTATGCAAAAGTACACATCTTATCCCTGTGCCTGAGGCATCGCAATAAACTTTGAATCCGTTGGTCCCCTCTAGAATGGTGAGTATTGGTGCCGACGTCAGTAGGTCCTTCAGTGTCTTAAAGGAACGCTCACAATCTGCTGTCCATACACAAATGGAGAATCTTTCTTCATTAGGCTCGTCATTGGTTTCGCCAGTTTGGAGAAGTCTTGCAACAAATATGCGATAATAACCAGCTAATCCCAGAAACTACAGATATCTGTCAGTGTCTTCGGTCTCGGCCAAGCCTTAACTGCCTCAATCTTCATAGGATCTACAAATATACCGCTGGATGATATAACATGCCCTAGAAAAGATTCACTCTCTAACCAGAAATCACATTTTGAAAGCTTGGCATACAATTGGTTCTCTCTCATAGTCTGCAAAACTTGCCTCAGATGCACCTCGTGCTCGTCCTTAGTCTTAGAATAAACTAGAATGTCGTCGATGAATACAACCATTGATGAGTCTAACTGCTCTCTGAATAACCGGTTCATAAGATCCATGAATATAGCTGGGGCGTTCGACAATCCAAATGGCATAACTATGAACTCATAGTGTCCGTAGCGCGTTCGAAAAGCCGTCTTCTCAATGTCTTCGTCAGCTATCCGTATCTGGTGGTATCCTGATGTCAGATCAATCTTCGAGAAAACTGTAGCACCTCGTAATTGGTCAAACAAATCATCAATCCATGGTAACGGGTATTTATTCTTCACCGTGACTGCATTAAGTTCCCTGTAGTCGATGCATAGTCGCATGCTACCATCCTCTTCTTCACGAACAAAACTGGTGCTCCCCATGGTGATGCACTCGGTCTGATATAACCTTTATCAAGCAGATCTTCTAAGTGGATCTTCAGCTCCTTCATTTCTGCTGGTGCCATTCTGTATGGTGCCTTAGCAATAGGCCCTGTGCCTGGTAATAAGTCGATGGAGAACTCCACATCTCTCTTGGGTGGCATCCCTGTTAATTCTTCTGGAAATAGGTCAGGAAAATCTGAAACGACTGGTATATTTGACTGTGTCTTCCCCTCCTGCCTCATGTCCTAAACATAGCACAAATAGACTGTCTGTCCCTTCTTCACCTTCTTCATCAATGTGATAGCAGATACTAGCTTGAAGGTAGGCTCCTTTGGAATACTGCGATATGAAACTGTCTTGCCCTTAGGGCTCTTCAGTAGCAATCTATGCTCTGCGCAATGTAGTCGTCCCTTGTACTTCTGTAGCCAATCCATGCCCATGATGATGTCAAATCCTAAATTATCCAGCTCAATCAAGTCCGCGTGAAACTCTTCATCCATGATGTCAATCTGAACTCCCTTGTGTAGTTTCGTGCACCTCACTCTCTCCTTCGTCGGTAATGTGACTAGGAAATCTGAGAGAGGCTCAAGGGTTTTCTCCAACTTCCTTAATAATGTAGAGGATATAAAGAAATGAGACGCTCCTGAATCGAATAGTATCGATGCACTCACGCCATTTACTGTGAAGGTTCCCATGATAACATTCCCCTTATCCTTAGCCGCGGTCTTGTCCAATACATTCAGCACTGCTCCTCCATTAGACTCGTGGCCTGGGGTTAACAATTCGTAAGATAATGCATGTCTCAAAGGTATTAAAATGCCAATCATTAATCCAATGATTCTCACATACAAGCTTCATAATTACATCAATATTGCCTAAACGTTCAAATTTAACCGCCCGGTTTCAAATGGGTAGTATTTACTAAGATTGACGCGGCTGTATTCAACTTAATGCTCTTAATCCCATGGTACACTAATCTAGATTCTCCACCAAATACCAATACATCTCTTGACTTCAAAATAATCTTTCTCGCCTTGTCCATCCTTTTCTGATCACCGTACAAAAACTCAGCATCATCTCCAATGGAGAATGATACAACTGGTATCCCTCTGGTAATTGACTCAGATGTCTCATCTCGGTCCTGGTGTAATCCAAGCTTTCCCCCTTTCTCATAGAAGTTTATAATGCAAAATCTGCCTTCATGTCTGGTATAGGGTTGGTTTCTAATTGTTGTGCAATCTTGACCGCTTCTGTCACTAAAATTTGAAAACTACTAGGTAGCCTAGGAACTCGTACTCCATCTATCTTTCTAACTACTTGATACAACCTAGTTTGTGGATCCCAATCTTTACCCATACACATCATATAATTTAAGTTTTGACCCACTACCATATCCTGGAGTGTAAAATTCTCCAAGGCCTATTCCCAAAGTTCTACATTCATTTACAATAGCTATTTGTTCATCTAGAGTTAAATATTGCTTGAGTAGGATCATGCCGGGTCGAAGTACTTGGCATTCTTTCTCTGGATATTCCCGACCTTCGCTCATAGGCTCAGGTGATCTCGGTCTCACAGGTATGGGAAAACAATTGTCGAAGTACCCTATTAGGTGAGAGGTTTCCTAAGTTAGGCCTCTCTAAAAAATTTTATTTCACACAAAACACATACAAGTCTCATCGACTAAATAATTGTAAACACACATACAACATAGCATCATGCTTTGATTTAAGTCCTAGACTACGGTTCGCGCTGAGAGCTAGCCTCAGCGCCTGAAGTTCCCACTGAGTACAAGGTGTTTCTACTTGGAACTATCTCCTTCCCTTTTGACTCCCGGATGAGGATGGCTGTCCTCCCAGTCCCCTAGTATAGGTGCTAGTCTGTGGTGCCTGACCTCCTCTGGGTCCTCCAGTCTCTGTAGCTGGTATCCTCTGTGAACCTCTAGTTCCCTTGTATACTCGGCTTACTGGGTTGGAAAAACATTCATACTCTCGGTGGCCTTCCTTTTTGCAATAGTGGCACTCCACCTTCCTGCCTGCGCAGTCTACTCTTGGGTGATTGTTTCCACAACGCTTACAGTAGTAGTGGCGCTGGGTTGGCTTATTGCCTATTATTGATACAACATGGTTTAGTAAAGGTATAACTAATAAATATCTTGGTTAAGTAAAAGGGGGTTATCCTTACCCCTAGGTGGTGCCGATCTAAGTGGCTGTGCATCAATGGCTGGGCCGGTCAGACAAGGGACCTGCTCCTTCGTCTTCTGACCATGGAAATCCTTCAGCCCCTTCTTCTTATCAAAGAATCTCCTGTTAAAGGTTTAGGTTAGTGACCAAACTAAGTGTAGGTAATATATAGGTACTCCTTCTCAAGTAAAGGTTTCTTACTTCCCCTTTTTGTAGTAACCGCCAGAGGTTGCTCCACCATCATCTCCTTCAGTACTCTTCCTCTTCTTTCCCTGCGCCTCCTCTCTAGACTGAAGCATTAACTCTGTTGCCGATGCTGCATTATAACATTCTTGTAAGGTGGTGAAACGAATTGCTCACATAGCGCCTTGGATGCGAAATTGCAAACCTCCCCTAAACTTTTGGATCTTCACAGTGTCGTAGTAGTCGACTCCTGGTATGTAATTTAGCAGGCTGATAAATCGTGCGTTGTACTGGTCGACTGTTTGGCTCCCCTAGATTAAGGTCTCGAACTCTTGCCTTTTCTCTGCTTTAAGTGTTTGGGGTAGTATTTCTCTCGCAACACTTCTACGAACGCTGCCCATCCAAAGTCGGTGTAACTCTATGGTGGCCCTCCACAGGCCGCAACCAAATATCAGCTGCGTCCTTCAGGTTGTACGCGGCGATATTTCAACCCCTAAATTAATTTAAATTAATTTAAGGGATTTCTTTTATTAAATATTAAATTATTATATGGAATTATGAATATTAAATTATTATATGGAATTGTGAAATTTATTTAGGGGTTTTCTCCTATTTAACCCTAATTATTATATATTATTATATAGTATTATGAATTCAATAATAAGATTTATAAGTCAATAAATCTTGGAAAAATTCTAAACACTCCAACTATATTATAAAGATTTTAGGAAGTGTTGGAACATTGTTTGAAACATAAAAGTCAATATAAAATTCTAGAAACCCTAAAGCCTTTTAAGCCTTGCTAGGGTTGACTTTTTGAGAATGGTCAAACCAGGCCATGAAACCTATACCAATAAATAGGTTATGGAAAACCATGAAGATCGATAAAAAGAACATCAAAAACGGATCATCCTAGCCAAAGTTATGATCAAATGAAGTTTAGAGCCAAAATTTTGAAAAGAAGCTGACGTGGCATGGTCTGCTGAGTCAGCGCATGCCTCGGGATACGCGCCCCAACTCTTAGTCATTTTATCCCCTATATTTTCGGTAATAGAAATCAGGTTTTGCCCTATCTTGTGACCTTCATAACTTTCTCATCTTATGGAATTTTCGAGTGCCGTCTTCTTTGTTGCCTTCTCCTACACTTCCTCTAAACAACCATAACTCACACTAACCCTAACTCGTCCTAAATCAACCGGAAAATCGAATCAAAGTAGCCACCCTGCAAAAACCGAAACTGTAGTTCCAGTTTTTCCTTCGAATCAGGTAACTTCGTCTAGCCATAACTTCTTCGTTTCTCAGCCAAATTTCATTTTCTTTAGCTCGTTTTGAAGAGCTCTAATCCCTCTAAAACTTTCATCTTGATGGCCTAAGCCAATTCTCAACCGTTTGGAAGAACAAGGCGTCTAAAGTATCGGTTTCGCCACCACATAAAATCACAGTTTTCTTTCCAGAAAATGCAACGTAAACTCGCAACTTCTAGCTTCGATTTCTTTCTGTGTGTTGCGAGTTAGGATTAGTTCTTGTTATCAATATGTAGAGGTAAGTTTACTCTTTCGATTAAGCCCTTACACAGCCTAACTCGACCTGTGCTGCAAGTTATAGATCCTCAAAGTCGGCCTCGTGAACTGCTCGAAAGTTCGAACTTTTCCAGATTTTCGAATTCTAATTCACTCAATTTGCACAACTCCGGTACGTTTTCTTCAAATTCCTTCAACCTTGCTAAACTATGTTACATTATCGGTCAAAACCATGATTCAATTGCATCAATTACGCTTTAGATTGAGTGAATTTGGGAGAATCGAATTCGAAAACTCTTAAGAACCCTAACCTCGAAATCGAATTCAAAAACCATTGAATACTGCATTATAATTGGGGAAATCGGTGTCATTAGAACCGTAATTTAATTTCGCAACCATAGAAACAAGAATCACTCGATTTCGTTCTGTAGATTGGAGATATTGAGGATTTAGTACTCGGGTTCGATTCTCCTTTCGCTGAAGAACTCGCGGCTTCTCTGCCGTCCGATATCAGTTAAGAGATTTGGACGGCCGAGATTAAAACGTTTCAGATTAGGTTTTCATAAATTCCAGTAAATGACCCTAACTTGCTGAATTAATTTAAATACCTTCCCGAATGTATTTAACTTGAAATTTTAACCATAGATTCCTTATTTAATCTAGTTTATTTTGATGTATATTAATATGGTTTTAGAGTTTTTAAACGTAAGTTATGATATTTACAAGTTAGGGTTTTCTGGAATTATTTGGCTAAATTAACAAGATATTTTTATGAAATAAAAATTTATAATATGTCTAAAATGTTATAGTTACTGTGTATTAAGTTTGGGATTTTTGGGCAATGGTAAATGGTTTTAAAAATTGTGTTTATGAGTTTTTCATAAGAATAACTTATAAATATAGTTTTTAATGTAACCAAAAATTAACGTATGGTTTGTTAATGAACTTTTAAGCTGGGAAAATATGGAACACTAAATTTTTTATAACAGTAAGTTTATAAATGTTTTGGTATTAGCTTTTAAGAGAAGTGAAATTATTTACATATATGTATATATACTTATTTAAGTAGAAACTTATGTAAATCAAGGAATTTAATTATTTTTACGTTTTATTATTATACTATATGGGAGTTAATATTTTTCATTAAATCAAGGAATAAATATATATTTTTAGACATATATAAAAAAGGAATAAAGTAGTAACTTGGAGTAAAGCAAGGAACTAATAAATTAACACTTATAATAACTAAATATTATAAGAGCTAGAATCCTAACACATAGTGAAAGAAATACTTTATGAAACATACTTGGAATGCAGTTAAAGGTTGTAGTAATAAGATAGTTTAAATTAATAAGTTACATAGGGGATGTCTTAGTTAAATTCTAATACAGGTATACTTATATATTAAATAAATAAAGGAAAACATTTTATTTATTAAACCATATGTGGGTTGTGTTATGCCTAGAAGTTATTAAACATAAATAAATACAATAAAATTTCCTAAAAATGTTATGGATAAATCTTAATACATAAAGATATATATAAATATATATGTATATAAATACATTAATAGATGAGGGAAATAATGTTCCTTGTGATAGTTATAATAAGTAGATATATATATATATGTTAAACCTTAGGTTTTATTCGGTGTGTAATTAAATAGTCACTATTCACTTAAGGGTTTAATTACACAACATAAACGTAACACGGTCTTGGGCTAACCTACTAAGCCCAAGTCTTTGAACTCCAAAAGCCCACTTAAACAATTCAAAGAGTGTTTGGGCCACTCTCAGGAATAAATTGTAAATCATTCCAAACTGAACGAAATGGGCCTAAAAAAGGATTTAGTTAACAAGTCAAGCCCACATTTTTGTGAGAGGATAATGGTAACCTGGAACTATTAGTCGGTAAGAAGAGAAGGTTGTTTAGTTTATAAGTCCTTTAACTAATCGAAACTTGGAATACCTTAATTATAGGTTACTTTTGGGGAATCTCTTATTCGAGTTATTTATTGTTCTTCACATACCAGGTACGATTTCTCGTACTCCGATATTTTTGCTGATAGACTTGTGGAATGTTTTGGAAAATGCTAACTGAGCTTAAGAGAAATTTCTAAAAGGAAATGGTTGTGTGACTAACTCAGCTTGTGTGACTAACTGAGCCTTGGATGTGAAACTCACTTGGGTATTGGTTCCTTCTATTTGGTTGTTCCATTAGACATTGACTGTTTAGGGTTTACGCTTCTACACTCTGTAGGACTGAGTGTTTTGGTATTATCTGGGTAGTTAGTGATCTGGTGGGAATTTGGAAAAGGTCAATTTTGGTAAATCTCCTTTTGACTCTGGATATCGTTTCATCCATGAGCTGGTTCTTGAGGTTTCGACGTGCGCGCGTCTTCAATGGTAACAGTGAGGGGCTGTATATCCCTGTCCCAAAAAGGGACGTGATAGACAGTGAGGGGTATATCACCTGTCCCAAAAGGGGACGTTGTAGACTGTGAGGGGCTGTATATCCCCTGTCCTAAAAGGACGTACTTGGCGGTGGGGGCCATCTCTCCCAGTTGAATTATTCCACTCATGAGTTATTGGTTCTTGGATTTATCTTTTCATTCCTAGTCCTATGTGACTATCTGAGTCTTTCTACTCCTAACGGGAATTGGGTTTAACTAAGGCAATGGAAGTTTACTAACACATGATGTGGTTTTGTTTCACTAACTTTACTTTTCTGTTATTAACCTTATTTCTTATCTTGATTTGGTGATTTGTGAAATGCCTTGTTCCTCTGTGTGGTTTAAGTGATTGTTTCCCTGCTGTTATTTATTTAAGAGTTTTATTATAAGTTTTGTTTGGAGGATCGTACCAGTTCCATTCTAGGGAACTGACCCACCCCTCTTGGGGTGGGCTGCTTGGTTTTATCTTACAGGTACGAGTTATTTTACAGGTGGCCACGAAGAGAACGAGTGATTGGGATGGGATTAGGTTTTGAGAGTTTATATGTTTTATTACTGTTTTACTTTTGTTAAGTTTTCTCGAGGTTCAGGCCGTGACTATTGTAATCTTTAAGTTGTAATTGGTGAGGTTTGGTGCCAGGTGTTTGGAACCCGATGGTCTGTACGCCTTTAGTATTTTATTTCCGCTGTAAATATGTTAAATAGGGGCGCTACAGAAATTGGTATCAGAGCGTAGTTACGCTCTGAACCCGAGAAGACAAGCCAAGTGAAACACTTACATTATAGGTGCACTTAAAACTGGGGAACTGGGGTAGAATTGGGAAGTGAGAATTCCAGAAAGGCACGTGACTCTTACCCCATACTTACTACTTATGTTTTACTTCACGTACCTATGCCTTAGGATGTTATAAATATTTCATTATATTACTACATAGATAGTTAGACTTTACAATACGCCTTCTGAGTACAAAACCGACGTACCAGCTAGATGTCTCGAAGAGGAGGAAGAGGAGGAGTTGGTCCCTCAGGAGGCTATGGACCGAACACTGTCACCCCGGAGGTCATAGCGCAGATTGTGACAGCTGCATTAGCTCAGCAGCAGGCTCAGATCCCGTAACCACCACGCCACCACCTAATGGTCCCCGGGAGTTCAACTGGCTGAAGGCAGTTAACGACCTTCGTCCTCTAATCTATGAAGGCCAACCAGAACCGAAGACTTTAGAGAAATACATAGACCAGATGCAGAAGGCCTTCACCTCTCTGTATGTTCCAGTGAATCGCCAGGTAGACATAGCGGCCTACTTTCTTCAGGGACCCGTGCATTGATGGTGGCAGACTGCTAGAGCCGAGCTGACGGCCCAGGCAAACTTTGACTTCCAGGCATTTCTAGTGGCCTTGAGAGCTAAATTTTATCCATCCTATCTACAGAAGAGGATGAGGAGTGAGTTCGAGCAGCTGAAGCAAGGGAGTCTCTCTGTTGCTGAGTACTACAATAAGTTTATGGAGTTACTTGCTGTCATTGGAGAGGGAGCTTACACCCCAAGATATCTGGTAGACAAATTCCATACCGACTTGAACTTCAAGATCATAACTATGATCGGTTCCACCAGAGGGATGACCCTACAGGTATGGAATATGATTTAAAATTTCTAGTACACAAAGGTTTCTCCACTAACATATATTGTCACCACAGGAGTTAGCGGATGATGCGAATGACTGTGAGACCACCATTGTCTACCAGGACTCTGTGCTAGGCAAGAGGAAGGGGATGGAGAAAGAGGAAATGGAGGAAACTTTTCCCAGAACTACGAGAGGAAGGGAAAGTTCTACAAGTGGAGGAATGAGAAGGCCATGGTCCCCTCATATACTAATGCTGAGCCACTCCGCTCCCAGCCATTTAAGGGTGAGATAAATTAGAAACTCCAAAGTGGTTACATCTTATTATCACAATTACTAACCTTGAGACTGAAACAGGGAACCAACTTGCGAGAAAGTTCTTCTGCAAGTGGTGCAAGAAGGACCACCCGGACAAGGATTGTAAGGGCAACCTGGTGGACTGCAACCACTGCGGTAGGAAGGGGCACAGATCGTTCGAATGTTTCCTGAACCCGGATTCCAGGAACTACAAGCCACACACCGGGAACCCTGCTAGAGCCCCAGTTGCTACTACTACTGGAGGAGGTCGAGGTGGCACAGGAGGTGCTGGACCACCTACCAGCCGCCCAGCCTAGAGCCATCCGCAGAGGCTGGGACAGAACTACCCTAGAGGCCGGGCAAGGCACCGGTCCTTAACATGGTGGACCGCGTCGAGGCAGCAAGTGATGACCCGAGTTCACCTGGTGAGGACTATTTTCCTCATAAAGAGGCTTTGACCCTTACTTTCTTTACATCCAGTTGCCTAGTTTTTCTTTGTCAATGTAAAAGGGATGAACTATAAACCCTTCATTTTGTTCGTTTCGAACCTTTCATTTCCAATTGTGAACCTTGACTTATTTATTTAATGGCAATTGTTGTTCAGCTTTCGATATTTGCTTTCCTATTTTGCCATACACCACACCCAACATCCCTTTTGAAGCCAAACCACACCCACCAGAGAAGTGTGAGGTCTTGAGACCCGGGATGATCTTACTACGAGAGTACCTGACCCGGCAGTCCAGTATGAATTGATCCTCAAGATCAGGGAGTTAGGTGTGAAGGAAGGAAATTTTTACACCCCTACCTTCAAGAATGGTTCAACCATGAAGGTGAAGATCATGTGCCTAGGTAAGAAGTGGAACCACTCCACCAAGAGCTATGAAGAGGTGGAGGTGCCACCAATCCCAGAGGAACTGCAGAACATCATTAGAGCTGCAGTTAAGGCAGCACAAGAATTGGAGGATGAGCCCGTCCCAGACCTAACCTCTGACGTGTGCATCATCAACTTCTATGGAAAGGAGGGTTAGCTAGGGATGCACCAAGACAAGGACGAATCGCTAGAGTCCGTCACTAGAGGAGTTCCAGTTGTGTCCATATCACTTGGAGACGACGCGGAGTTCCTATTTGGTGATCAAAGAAGGATGGACCTTGCTACCAAGATCCTCCTGAAGTCGGGTGATGTACTGATCTTTGGTGGGGCAGCTAGACTCATCTACCATGGGGTGAAGAGAATCAAGCCCAACACAGCCCCCACACCCATCATTAACCAGACCATATGAAACCGGGCCGTCTAAACTAACATTTAGACAGACCTGGCCTTGTACTTTACAGTTTTAGCATTGTAAATTATAAGTTGCTCAAGCTTTCAATAAGAATGGAAATTCTAAGAATTTTATTGCTTCATTGTAGGGGTTGGAAACTCAGGGATCAGGTTGAATCTGTTGAACTAGGCTCAAGCAAAGAGCAATGGAATGGTCATCACAGGTATAAACATAAACCCTGAGTAATTACCTTGGAACGTTTATCCAGAATCTTAAAAATCTATCCTATAATTTCAGGCACATTCCTAGTTAATGGAGTGGAGGCCACAGTCCTGTTTGATTCTGGTGCCTCCCACTCCTTCGTTTCACAAGTGTTTCATGCTAAGGTCAATGCTCCCACAGAGGATATCCATGACTGCTCAGTCTTGCTATCTTCTAGAGAGCTGATCAAGTGTAGTAAGCAGTGCAAGGATTTGAACATACGCATCAAGGGAGCAGACTTCCTTCTGGATGCCATAGTTTTCCCTGGCATTGGGTTCGACATAATTGTGGGCATGGACACGCTACAGCGGTACCGAGGCAGACTACACTGTGCAGAGCATCGTCTCCTCCTGAAGTCAGCTACAGGGATCACCGTGTCATACCGAATGCAACCCAAACAACCGACTGTGAAGGTTGTATCGGCTTTATCCCTGATGAAGGAGGTGTCCAAGGGCGCTACCGCCTACTACTGTTACGCCCAGGATCTGGGGACGGATCTGAAATTCTAGAGCGATGTTCCCATTGTGTCGGAGAACCCCGACGTCTTTCCAGAGGAGCTACCAGGACTACCACCACTAAGAGAGGTTGAACTCAATATCGACCTCATACCTGGCACGGGACCGATAGCTAAGGCTCCCTACCGGATGGGCCCTGTAGAGATGGTTGAGTTGAAGAAGCAGCTGCAGGAGCTACTGGACAAGGGTTTCATCAGACCCAGTGTCTCACCTTGGGGTGCTCCAGTGCTATTCGTCAAGAAGAAGGACGGGAGTTTGAGACTTTGCATCGACTATAGGGAGCTGAACAATGTCACGATCAAGAACAAGTACCCACTGCCCAGGATCGATGACTTGTTCGACCAGCTGAGGGGAGCTAAGGTGTTCTCCAAGATAGATCTGCGTTCCGGATATCATCAGATAGCTGTAGCTGAGTTAGATATAGAGAAGACAGCTTTTCGGACCAGATACGGCCACTACGAGTTCACAGTGATGCCGTTTGGACTAACCAATGCACCCGCGAGATTCATGGACCTGATGCAGAGAGTCTTCCAAGCCCAGTTGGATAAGTCAGTAGTCGTGTTCATAGACGACATCTTGGTATTCTCCTAGAGTCGGGAGGAACACGAGCAGCATTTGAGGACAGCCTTGGAGACTCTGAGAGGGAAGAAGTTATATGCCAAGTTCAGCAAGTGTGAATTTTGGCTGGACAAGGTATCATTTCTTGGACACGTGATCTCAGCTGAGGGAGTTTCAGTAGACCTAGCTAAGATTGAGGCAGTGAAAGCTGACATAGACCTCGCACTGTGACCGAGGTTAGGAGTTTCCTTGGGTTGGCTAGCTACTATAGACGCTTTGTGAAGGACTTCTCCAGACTAGCCAAGCCCTTGACCTCTCTGATGAAGAAGGATAGCCCATTTGTATGGACAGAGGCTTGTGAGGTCTCCTTTAGGCGCTGAAGGACGCCTTGACCTCAGCTCCAGTATTGATTATCCTAGAGGGGAACGAGGGGTACGAGGTATAATGCGATGCTTCAGGCAGAGGGATTGGTGGGGTACCGATGCAGCATGGCCGAGTAGTAGCGTATGCTTCTAGACAGCTGAAGAAGCACGAAGAGAATTACCCCACACACGACCTTGAGCATCTCGCCATAGTCTTCACCTTGAAGATCTGGCGACATTTCTTGTATGGAGCCACAATACGGATTATGACAGACCATAAGAGTCTGAAGTACATCTGGACTCAGAAGGAGCTGAACCTGAGACAGGGACGATGGGTTGAGCTATTGGCTGATTATGACATCAACCTTCAGTACACGGAAGGTAAAGGGAATGTCGTGGCAGACGCTTTGAGCAGGAGAGTGTACTCACTCCTAGCTTTAACAGAGACGGCCACGATAGTTGAGGAGATATACACAGCCCAGGATAGTGATGTATACCTGCAGGGCGTCAAGTAGAAGTTAGCAGACGGTATGACTGATGGTCTGAAGTATGAGTACGAGCTAGACAGCGAGGGACACCTTCGAGTCAGAGGCAGACTTTGCGTTCCTCAGGATGTGACAGAACTTCAGACTAGGATTCTCTTGAGGCTCATTCCTCTACATTGTCAGTACACCCTGGAGCCACCAAGATGTACAAGGATTTGAAGCAGTTGTTCTGGTGGAGCGGGATGAAGAGGGATGTAGCAGACTTCGTCTCCCGATGCCTCACCTGTCAGAAGGTGAAGTTTGAGCATCGTCGACCAGGAGGCCAGATTCAGTCATTACCAGTACCGTGCTGGAAGTTTGATGACATCAGTATGGACTTTATGGTCGGTCTTCCTCCAACTAGAGGCGGGCTGAATTCTATTTGGGTGATAGTCGATAGGTTGACCAAGATAGCCAGGTTTATACCTATCAAGGACACATGGAAGGTGCTCAAGCTGGCTGAGGTGTTAACCACAGAGCACATCCGGTACCATGGGGTACCGAAGACGATTGTCTCGGATCGTGACACACGTTTTCTCAGCAGGTTTTGGCATCAGATGCAGGAGGCGTTTGGCACTCAGCGACGCCTTAGCACAGCCTTTCACCCTCAGACTGATGGGCAGACCGAGAGGACGATTCAGACGCTAGAGGATATGCTACAAGCAGTTGCTCTAGACTATCAGGGGAGTTGGGTAGAGCGTCTACACCTGGTGGAGTTCTCCTACAATAACTCCTAGCACTCATCTATCGGCGGGCACCATTCCAGGCTCTATATGGCAGGCCGTGCCGGACCCCCTTGTCATGGAGTGACCCTACCGAGGCAGTTCTGATTGGGCCCGAGTATGTTCAGACTCTGCAGGATGACGTCAGAGTTATCCAGCAGCACATGAGGGCAGCGTAGTCTAGACAAAAATCCTATGGGGATCAGCGCACCAGAGAGCTCGAGTTTCAGTTGGGTGACATGGTTTTCTTACGGGTGTCTCCGATAAGAGGGATATTCAGATTTGGGATGAGGGGAAGCTAAGCCCTAAGTATGTCGGTCCGTACAGGATTACGGAGCGAGTGAGCCCAGTTGCTTACAGACTCGAGCTACCAGTGGAGTTGGGGAAGGTACGCGACGTGTTTCATGTATCTCAGTTGAAGAAGTATATGCCTGACCCTTCTCACGTACTACAGCCAGAGAGATTGGAGATTGAGCCTACACTGAGGTAAGAGGAGACTCCTATTCGGATCTTGGACACAAAGGTCCGAGAAACGAGAGGCAGATTAGTCAAATTGGTGAAAGTTCTTTGGGAGCATCATGGGGTTGAGGAAGCTACTTGGGAGACTGAGGACTCCATGAGAGTAAAGTACCCACATCTATTTACATGATAGTCTGCTATCTTGCTGTGGTTCACGTTAGTAGCGGTACGAGGGCGTACCTTAGCTCTTTTAAGGGGGATATACTGGCATACTCCTCCTTCGTTATCTCATCCGGATTATGCCTCGTTGCATTGTTAGTAGAGGGAGAACAGTATTAGTAGTGTGAGAGGTGTATGTATGTACGTAGTTTTACTTTATGGCACGGTAGTGTGTCACGTTTGTGTTTTGTTTCAGTTTATGAAATACCCCAAACCTAAGTATGCTAAGTAAACATCAAATCACGATGTAGTAAGGCTAAAATATGCCTTAGAAAGATTGGTAGACAATTTAAACCAAGGAAAACAAAAGAAAATGCCTTAAGGGAAATTATGGCAAAAATGTGCTCTAAGCTTGGAGAGACTTGGGTGAGTACCCAAATATCATGATAAGACCTTAGTAATATTCTAATCGTCATTTTAAACCAATTACAAAAGAAAACCAAGCTTGAAAACAAGTTAAAACACAAAATGTGCTTTAAGAAGTCTTAAAGCACATTTTTGAGAAATTGTCTTAGAATTGAGTTTTGAGTGGCTAAATGCCCATCATTACTCTTTAATCAACATGTGTACTAATTAGTATCACATTAGGAAACCTAAATCAATGGGAAATCAAAAATTTCAGAAATATGTGCACTGATTTGTGAATAGTGCCAAATAGTGACTAGTTTAACCTTTAATCAACTTAGTTTAGTTAATTGGTCAATAAAGGCCAAACATGCCCTTATTTGACAAGGGGGCCGATTTTGAGAGTGGTGAGTCACCACATGAGTCATTCAATTAACGGAAAGAAAGGGGAAATAAGTAAAGTAACTATTTGCTTTATAAAAGCAAAATATCTCTTAATAAGCTACCTCTCTCCTTTTCTCTCTTCATTTATCTTTTTCCCACGGTTCTTCTTTCTTCTCTTGCTCTAAAAACCGAGAGAGCTCCATCCTGGGTGGCTTCACACCTTCAATTGCTCCACCAAGTGTTCATCTTTGCTCCAAATCAAAAAACTAAGTATAGCTTTTTCTCTTGTTGGCCAAGACCTATCTTTCTATCTTTTCAAATCATTCCAAGCTCAAGTTTGGTGCCATGATAAAACTCCATTGATGGAGGAAAATCCAGTTTGAAGAGCTCATTAGCTTCTCCATTCTCTTAAGGTAAAGAAAATGTAAGAAAAACCATGTTTCCATCCTTCCTTCCACATGGCCGAAAATTACTACTCATGGGGCCTTGTTTTTATGCTTGTTCTAGCTTGATTTATTCACCAAGGACTAGTGGGACGGTCCTATTACTTCAATGCCCAAGTCTACTTTGAGACTTCAAAGTAATCATCCACTTTATGCCTTAGAACACATTTCTAACCCGGTTTTCATTCCTTGAGGTTTAGTGTATTGTTTAGTACTCATGTGAGTCATTGAATATTGGTTAGACATTGGCAAGGAAGTTTAAGTGGTGGCCGATATTCATTCAAGAAGAAGGTCTAAGGAGGAAGATAAGATAGCTGAGAAAACAAGGAAATTACTTACCTAATGGTGGTTTA
Organism: Limonium bicolor; assembly: GCA_023374045.1. Classification (NCBI taxonomy): domain Eukaryota; kingdom Viridiplantae; phylum Streptophyta; class Magnoliopsida; order Caryophyllales; family Plumbaginaceae; genus Limonium; species Limonium bicolor. The sequence goes on from CM041780.1 coordinate 301,808,988, forward strand.
AGGTTAATGAATGAGTTTTAGATGAGTACCAACGTAGCCTAGGGCTTACATTAGGTAATGGGTTATGTAACCTAAGAAAAAGAACTTAATAAGCTTGTGAACTTGTGACTAACGAGCCAATGGAAATGAGTTAGTAATATAAGTTTGAGATGGATTTTAAGAGCATTATATCCACTATGAGATTGATGGGTGTATTGCAGGTTGAAGGCTTTATATGTGGGAAATTCAGTGTTTAAGTTTAAGTTATTTAAGGGCCTAAGAGCCATGCATTTAAGAGCCTTAGTGCTATGCAATTTTAGATTATTGCAATATATGGAGTTTGTTGTGATAAGTTTGTTTGGGTGGGTGAGATATGATGAGAAAGAACTTGATGTGGTGAGATGGTTTGAATGAGGGAAAATAATGTGTTTGGGCATGATAAGAACTAGAGGAGCCTAGGGCAAAATTTGAGTAGAAAATAAGTGTTTATTGATGGTGGTGAATTAATATGACCTAGGATTTACTATGAGTCATTATGAGGAATTTGAGTGGAATGAGTGAACTAAGGAGTTCTTGAGGTTTAGGATGACCTAGAAATGTCTAAGGAGGGCGTTGCATGGTTAGGGAAATTGAAGAACAATGTCAAGGTATTAAGGTAATGGAAAGAAAGGTATATGTATGCTTAAGAGTTTAAGAGTGATGAGTACCAAAGAAAAAGGGGAAAATGTGCATGGACATGCAAGATGACCTTGGAAGTTTAACAGCAAAGATGGAGTGCAATGATGTTAAGGAGGAGTCATATGGGTAGGAAGAAACACTTTGGTTAGTTGAAGTTTAGATAAAATGCACATGTTAGAGAAATAAGGAATTAGTTAACAAGTGTTAGGAATTTCTTGCAAGAATTGAGCAAAAGGTTAGGATGTTCTTTGGAGGTTATTTTAATGAGTTTGGAGGATGATTAAAGGAGGGTTTAAAGGTCTAAATGATGTTAGAATACATTAGAAGGCTTTAGGAGAAGTTTGGTGAAGATTTTAACAATTTTTGGACATGTTCTGGTGGGGGTCCGACCCAGGGGTCCGACCCAAGTTTGGGTCGGACGGCCTCCGTTAGACGCCAGTGAAGGGTTCTGTAATGGTCCGACCCAGTTGGTTGGTCGGACATGGGTCGGACGGAGGAGTTTTTAAAGACGAAAAATTTCTGGAATGGTCCGACCCAGTTGGTTGGGTCGGATGTGGGTCGGACAAGAGGAGTTTTTCAAACCTGAGAGTCTCTGGAATGGTCCGACCCAGTTGGTGGGTCGGACGGTGGGTCGAACGACCCGTAAGACTTAAAAAAAAGAGAGAAACCTAAGAGAGTTTAGTGGTATTTAGGGTACCCATTGAGGGGCAAAGATTACTAGAGGTATAAAGACCTAGGGATTAAGTTAGTGTAAGCTTAAAAGTTTAAGGTTAAGTTTGTAAGATTAAGTTGTAAGACTTAAGAGGTGTTAGGTGGGGATCATTGGGTTAAGTAAGTTAAGTAAGTTGATTAAGTTAAGTAAGATAAGTAAGTTGAATTGAGTTAAGTGATTAACAACCTAAACTGAATGAATGTTTTAGGACTTGGGAATTGGACTCCGGAAGAGATTAAGCAAAACCCAACCGACCAACGGTGAACAATATAGTTCTTCTTGTGACCTGCTTGCTAATGAGTGTCCCTCGGCTGTGTGCTATTTGTTTTTGTGTGCTCACTAAACAAGATAAAGCATGCAACCGGAATATTATGATTATTGTATTGTTGTGTGATGTTTGAAACTAACACAACATATCGTGAGAACTTACTAACCAACGTTTAGTAAGGAATTAAGTGAGACTAAGGAATGCTCCCTAATATGGGTTGATATAAACTGAAAGAGGTTAACCAACAACATGGTCTTGAGACTACTACTAACTGGAACTTGAGTGAGGAACCCGGGACCGAACTCCGGTCATGCATGCTAGGAAAGGGGTCGGTATCTATAGCAGATTCGACTCCGATTAAGGACTAGTCCTCGGACTAGTAGCCTTGGGTCGGTTGGCCGGCTCGGCTACATTGGACATCCAGTCCAAGGTAGGCGGCTTTAAGATGGCGTGGGGGATCAGCCTACATCCCCAACATTTAAGAACGTTGTTTATTGCCGTAAGTGTCCTGCTGCTGGCTAGGGTTAACCAAGCCCTACAAAAATAAACAACGAACTAAGGGCTAACCTGTTCCCAATAGAGAACGGTTGGCATACATAAGGTAAGGTTAAGATAAGTTGCAACCATTCCTCTTTAAAAGATGGTTTGTATTATTAAGGCTAACATAAGCTACATCAACTCCTTAATAAGGGTGGTTGTTTCTAAGATTAAGATAAGATTAAGATTGAGGTGAGATAAGGATGGACTAAGTTTAAGAGGAAATATAATTTAAGGAGTTAAATAATTAACTCTCTAATTAAGGGAACACATTTAAGTCGTTCATTGTGTGTGAACCTTGATTGTTCAATTTGGTTTGATGTTTACTTGCACTTACTATTATGTTGTGCATCTAATCAACCTCCATGCTATCGACAATTAGTCGTCGTAGCCACGTTAGCTTGGGGGCCATGAGAGGATCGTACCAGCATTCGTGCTGACCCCCTTTGGGGCTGTTTTTACTACACAGGTGAACATCAGGAGGCGGCCGTCGCGAGAGTAAAAGGGGTACAAGTGCTGCAGGTTAAGTGTGGCCTACGAGTTGTGCATGTACACTCGTATGGTAATTAAGTTAGTAAGATGTATAGGATGTGAGGGGATTGTAAGAAGGAAATGTATTGGTAAAGGTTGTTATGTACTAATGTTCGGTATATTCTGTAGTCAGACCGTGGCAAGGTTCTTGTGTGTAAAGAATTCCGCTATGACGTGTATATATATATGCTGTTAAGTTGCGAGACCACGTTTGGATTGATTGGGGTGTTACAAAAAGTGGTATCAGAGCGTAGTTACGTTCTGAAGACAAGAAATACCGAACTTAGATGAATACTGAGGTTGAGATTGAGTTATGGGTTAAGGGTTGAGAGATAGAGTGAGAGGTGCGTTAGTCAGGACTTCCCGGTGTTTACCGGATATCCATAGTACCTAGGCCCCCCTCCACGTCCCTAACCCTGAACATGGGGAACAAACGCCAGAGAGAAGAAAGCCTTCTCTTACTCGGGGAACCCGAACTTGCAGTTAGCTAACAGTGAGCAATACGAGAAACATCTTGTTGCATAACAGTTATGGAGAACTTGGGGTTTTAATGGAGCGCAGTAGAGAAACAGGCACTACCTATGGACTTCTATCAATAAGGGAACGGTAATTACCGGCAACATTGGTCGACATGCTACGCAGTCGAAATAACCCGCAATATCAAGGATAAGAAAAGCACTATGATGCAATGGATAAGGAAATGATAAGAGACATGAGTACCGGATAGTGGTCCGAATGAGCATAGCAATGGGATAATACAAAGCTTAAGGGATAAGATTACTGGAAAGTCCAGTTAAGAACCGGGAACTCCAAAACCCATGCAAGGAGAAGGTTACAAGACCTGGCAACACAACGCGGACGACGGTAGAATCATATTTAGTAACCACAACAAGATGTGGTGGAGACAAGAGCGAGGATTAGACATAAGAAAATATTAAGGGGTATCCTCAGAAAGAGGAACACCCTGATAAATGACAGTACTGTCAAACAACAAGGAAACTGCCGGATGGTCAGTTATCCAAATAAGAGATTATCGAAGGAGTCCCGAGGACTACCAAACCCATGGAAATTAGAAGGAAGTATCACTTCCAATGTACCTTACACCAATAGCCCATCCTGCATGGCGCACTTGCCATAGCAAGTGCTACCACGGTTAAGCTGCATGGAAAGCCACCATGGCAAGATAGGAGAACGCTACAGTTGTAACACATATTAATACCGGATTGTAATCCATAGGAATGGAAAAATAAGACTTTGGAAAGGCCCGACGGCCTGACCATAATGAGATAAGGTAACACACCAGTCAGCCAGGAGCGGAACTTGGACATAATATTAGACCACATGGAAGTGAGCAACAGTACAACATACTACGACAACAACAACCGACAGTGCGGTAAGAACACCAACCCCGAACTCCAAGGGGAAAAACCTAAGAGATCGCTTGGTAATGCGAGCAAAACACTATATAAGTAATAACATACAAGGGATGTATTATAAGATACTATTGAAACTGTTGAAGCAACGAATTCCAACGAAAACTGGATAGGACTCCCACAGTGACCATTAAGAATACCAATAGCAAACATTCTACAATGAAGATGTTGGTGAACCCCGGAACAGGGACAGAAGGAATAAACTTAAGCAGTAATCTGCTAAGGATTAAAGATATACAATCCCGACAGAGGGAAGCTCAGAGATTACCCTCACAGAGCGGGCATAGTCAAGCCGAACAACTGATGAATGACCGCTAATACTGTTTGTCTAACTCATTAACACCCAAGTATGATTGATCATCAACGGGTGGCGTAGTCAACGGAAGTTGAATGAAGCGTTGAGATGGAAGTATAAGATGACAGGATGATATCCAACTTGGACACCGTAAGGCAAACGCCTAATACGAACCTAACCTTGATTATTAAAAGACGTAAGTCTAGTAAAATGACAGTATATTCGAGGACACTAAGTAAACCTCACATCTCCTGAATAAACTTCCATAGCAGAGATGCAACAACTTACCTTGAAACCCGATACTACATTTAATATGTAACTTAACGGTGGATAGTGTTCAAAGGACCAGAACCTATAAGGATGACCTACAGATAAATAAGAGTGCAAGTAATGGACTGAGGCGTTATGCACTAAGAGCCTACGAGCCAAGGATGTTAACCACATCAGAGCCCGAGGCGCAGTAAGTTGTAAGAGAGCTTATTCAAGCCATGAGGAACTACAATTCGTAGATATGAACGGTTACAAACCTATAACTTAGATTGGGGAAAATATTACCAAGAAAAGGTACCAATGAGAATATTGAGATAATGCTAAGGACAGGGGCGGAGAACGAACCATGCCTTTAGGGTGGGGATACCTCAAAATGGGCTTTCACTTATTAGAGATGAAATACACTTTATTTAGAAAATGGAAACTATGAACCTTGAGATTACCTTAGAACATACCAGATACACTTGAGTAATAAGGAAGTTGCACAGATAGACCCCATATCCAACACCCAGGATGTAAGAATTAGTAATGGTCAGAGATAAACATTGAGATTGCACATTATGACACGTCAAGTGACCAATGCTCAGAAGAGCTTGTGATTCAGTGAATGACTTCTTCAGGAATCGGTTAAATCGTATGGTAGCAACGCCATAAGGAGAAAGAATGCGAGGGAAATCAGCCTATTTACGAATCTGCGATTTAAGCAGAACATCTTTACATCCAGAGTCAACTATTTTACAACACGGTACGGCAACCGCCATACACCTGAATGAGAGACTCCCAGTGTGTTTACACCAAGAAGAGATTGAGTATAAGGTAAGACATTAGAATAAGTGAGTAAGAGGTTGCACCATCAATGGGCACATGGTAAGGGCCAACTACCACGGTAGTAGTGGTCGTGAGTGCAATAGTTAGAGAAGGGGGATTAAGTCGTGGTGCGCGGTAAAGCGACCATTAGGTATGAGCCGTCAAATATTGACACAGAGGCAATGAGATTTATGAGTTAAGACCAATATAAGTAAGGAAATAAGATGGTAGACGAACTGTGCATTGATGCCAGTAGTCTGGACCTGGTTTGGTAAGATTACACGGAAGCACACAACCCATTCCTTAAGGAACTGGAAGTGCATTCCTATAGAATGAATATGAAAAACAGATAAGAGGCTCTACGGAAAGAGACCTCAATTCTTAAGAGACCGAATCAATACGAATAAGAAAGAAGCCAGAGCACACCATACCCAGAACACAGTAAATGGATTTCCCTTGATTAACTTCAAGAAGAACAATAAATGTTATTATGGAACGATGAAAGAGGAGATCGACGACAGAATACTTCATAATTAGCAATAGCTAAACGTGTGACAGACACTATGGTTTACTAAACGAGACGTGGGACGACTGCACCCACAGGGGCTTGCAGTGAAATACCCCGACCTTAAATATGGCAATTAAATTATCCTAATAGGTATTTAAGAGCCTAATAATGATAAGAAATATTGGTAAGGAAAAAAAACAAATCCAAAAGAAAGAAACGCTTAAAAAGCGTAAAACGCTAAATGAGCGTTAAACAACCATAGGAGGTATAAGACCTCGGTTAGCGTAATATAAGGATCTAAAGGCTTAATTAACCTAAATAATATTAGGGAACAAATCCCGAAGAAAACGGATCCTTAAAACGGATTAAAAACACAAACGAACCTTAAAGCACGTTTTTCGAGGAAACCGGGAAAACGCGTCTTAAAGCGGGTCAAATAGACTCGTACTAATTTTGGTCAACCAAATGTCATTAATAAACATTAGTGAAGGTCTAGAGCCAATAAACCGATAAAACGAGGAAATAGTAAAAACTGTCAAAACGGGAAGTTGTGGGGCAAAAGCATAAATAAACCAAACTAGTGTGTCCACTATTAGAAATAAAAAAAAATCTGTAGGAGTGATGAGGGGGCCGATTGTATATGCTCTCTCTCACTCTTTTAATTTTTCCTAATGCACTAGTGGACAAACTAATAAGTAACCTATTACTTTATTTTACTCTCTCTCCTCCATTCTCTATTTTCACTCACGTACAGCCCCCTCACTCACCCTCTCAATTTCCTTTCTTCTTCCCATGCGACAACAATGGAGAATTGAGCATCTCAACAAAAACCTCACTTCTCTCCTCTTGTTAGGTGTCCAAACCTTCTCCAAAAATTACAAAAACTATACCATGGTGTTCCTCTCACCAAGGAGAACACTATTCTCTTTTCCAAATTTGAAATGAGCATTTTCATCTCCATGGGTATTCTTGCTTTGGAGCTTCAAGACCACCATTAGAAGGCCCTCCTCACCTCTTTGGTTTAAGGTAAAAAAAATCGAAAAGCATTACCTTTCCTTGCTCTTATTTGCAAAATAGAGATTTCTAAGTGTTGAGCTCCTATCCTTTTTGTTCCAGCCGATTTTGGCATTGTTGAAGGAGTAGAAATATTGCTCTAGTGCTGTTCCAAGCCTCACTTACTCCATTGCAAGGTAATGAATCCCCAAACCCTAGAAACTTGCCTTAAAAGCTTTAATAATCTAAGGGCTAGTTGAATTGAACGGTGGTATGTATGGGCTGTAGTGTAGTGCTTGAAACTTCATAGCTGTTGGGAAAAGAGGAAAAGAAAGGAAGAAAGAAAGAAGCAAGAAGAAGAAAGGAAAAGCTAGAAGAAGACAAGGTAAATGATACTCACTTGTGTAGTCTTGTAAATAATCATGTAATAGATTTTTAGTAGTGTAAATGGGTATTGTAAAATGGTAATGAGTAGTAGTGTAATGTGGAAGAAGAACAAAACCATTTTGAAGCTTAAAAAGACATTTAAAAACTGTCACAAACTAGATGGGAATTACATGTTGAGTGCAGGAATTTTAGAAGTGTTAGTGTGTAGTATTGTGTTGGAGAGTTGGTATATAATGCTGTTTACAAACAGGTGAAATGAGTGATGATTTGGGAACTAGAACATGTGGTGAGAATGTAAAAATATAGGGGAGGTTATGTCAAAATTTACCTAGAACTAGAACACTTAAAACTAGAAAACTAGGTAAAAGTATGTCCTTGTAACAGATTTTAATTGGAGCTGTTTAGTGGGCAGTTTAGGAGAGATGTCTAATGTATTACAAGCCTTGGAAATGACATTATAAGAGGGAGCAATAGATAGAGGAAGTGAGAGACAAAATCTGTAGCATAATACAACTAAAGGAAGAAAATGTAAGTGCTGAAATGAAAATGTAGAAAACAAAGTGTGTGAATTGATATAGAAAAGAGTAATGAGTTAGTAGATGAGTTAAGGAGTGTTTTAAGGTGTTTAACATGTAGAAAACTTGTGGGAAGGTTAGGGAATGATTAGGAAAAAATTGGGGTGAATTTGGAGTTCAAAATGAGAAAAAAACACCTTGAAAAATAGGTTCTGTTGGACCGCCCCTACGGACCGCCCCTGTGGGGAGGTCCAGTGGAATCGCGCAGCGTAGATGGTTTCTGTCACGGACCGCCCCTAGGGACCGCCCACAGGGGAGGTCCAGTGCAGAGAAGATACAAAAATTAAAAAAAAAAAAATTGTTTCTGTCTCGGACCGCCCCACAGGGGAGGTCCAGTCGAAATCCCAGCCGGATGGCTTCTGTCTCGGACCGCCCCTAGGGACCGCCCCACAGGGGAGGTCCGGTCAAAAAAAAAAATTATTTTTTTTGGGCTTAAGCAGTAAACCATAGGGAGAATAATGATGGTAAGGAGAAAATAATATACACATAAGAACCTAAGAAAATGAGCTTAGGAAATGATGTGAAGTAAATATTTTGGAATAAGTATGAAATCTAAGGAACTAGTAATGGTACATTGGGAAACATAAAGGATGAAACGTGTTGGGTTACCCATAGGGAATTAACCACTCGATCACATGTATGTTATAGGACTTGGATTGTGAACACCGGAGGAAAGTTGGATACAAGTACAACGGTGAACGGTATGATTTCTTCATGCCCTGTATCCTAATCTGGTTACCCCAATTTGTGTGCTTATTTGACCACCTAAATAAGATAAATGCATGAATCGGACTATATTGCACTTACCTGTGCTTGACTTATGTTGTGCTTGATATTTATTGACTTGAGCACTAGTTTGTATAATTCATGAAATATATGAATGATGATGAATGGTATTCGAACCTCGTATTGTACTTGTGTAATGTATTGTACCTCGTATGTATGTGTATATGTGTATTGTATTATTGTGGCTTGGATGTTGACTTGTGCTAATTCCTAACTATCTAACTCCTAACTTAAGTGAGTAAATTGGAATGAGTACAAGTCCGATATAGCTTCGGCCACGCGTGAGGATGCGGAGTCAAAGAGGTTGGCTGCAATCCTGACTCTTAACTGGTCCGCGGCCCAAATCCCTTAAATGGGTAGCATCCCGGATTAGTGAGTCAAGTAAATCCCGGAGGTGGGACGGTGTAGTCCCGGGCCGGAGGTCCCGACGACTTAACTTGAGTAAGAGTAAGAGTAAGTAAGTATGGATCCGTAAGTAAGTATGAGTATGAGTATGTATGTGTATGAAGTAACGAGTAAAAGAGTAATCCCACCCGATTAACCCGGGTGGACCAATGAAGCTAACAAGAATTGTATATTGTGTATGTAATGAGTATGTGTATTTCGGAAGAAGGTAAGTATGTATTGGATGGTTTGTTGTATTCCTTGTATGGAATGTAGTGTATGTATGTATGCATTGCGTAAGTATTGTTGTATTGTGTATAAGAGCATGTATGCATGTATGTTTGAATGAAATCAACCGCATGTATTCGACCAAGTGGTCGGCGTACCCTCACTAGTACGCGGGGTATGCGGTTATCATGCTCGGCGAAAGCTGACCCCTTCGGGGGACATTTTTTTAGTGTGCAGGTACCCGAGCGAATGTGGTCAAGGCACGAGACCGGTGACTACATTGGATAGTAGTAGCAGAACGTAGAGGTGTATTAACTAGCACACCCCTTTATTTAGAAAGTAATGTAGTAGTGAGGAATGGGTAGTAGGTAGTCTCTTAGTGAGTATGTATGAACTGGAAGGGGTATTATACTTGTATAAGGAACCTAGTAAACTCGGTATGTAGATTATACTGTATTGTACTTGGAGTATTGTATTGAATGAAGATTGTAGTAGTATTTGGTAAACGGAGAATGTATTGTAGACTTGTAGTACTCGGGATTCCGGTCCATCAGACCGATGCTGTATGTAGAAGTAGTAGCCTTGTTAGTCACGTGGGTGACTAACGACATTGTATCACCCATTGTATGTAAGCATATATCCGCTGCGTGTATCTGCTATCTAAGGAAATTGGATGGTAAGCACTGTATTAATGGTAGGGGTGTTACAAAAAGTGGTATCAGAGCGAAGTATCGCTCTGATGACTGGAAATACCGAGCTTAGGAAATACCGAGTTAGGAATTAGAAGCTTAGGGCTAAGGGCTGAGCGTTAGCATTAGAGATATGCTAGTTAGGAACTACCGGTGAGTACCGGATACCTACAATACCAGTCCCGCCCGCCGCAAACCCCACTGTGTAACTTGGGAAAGGACGCCAGAGAGAAGAAAAGTCTTCTCATACTCGGGGAAACCCGATCTGGCAGTGGTGAATTAATCACACAGTAAACAAGAACCGACATGTAGAAGATTCCAAGAACTGGAAGTCCCGGAGATAGTTCCCGGTTGAACCACAACCCCGCACGTAATAGCGGTAGAATGAGCACTCCAACCACGAGGAGGCTATAACTTGCAACAGCATGGGGCGACCTGCTTAGCAGCCGCGAAACCTAGCTAGTCCACCAACAGCAGGACAGAAGCACTAACCGTGCAACGGAATGAAAAAGGGAGCAGTAACGGAACCCGAGACACAAGTCTACGGGATAGTAATACTTGAATAATACCACCAACGGTATGCTAGCCGACTAAGGATATAGTCGGAAGCGGTTAACTCCAAAACTACGATGCCATCAAGGTTGCAGCACCTGGCCAATATAGCTCAGACAACTACAAGAACAACCAGGAGATATAAACCAATAGGACTACAAGCGTAGTGCCTAAACCAACTCCGGCTCAGTAACCACAACGCGCGTGTGAGAACAAGCAACAAGGAACAACTAAACCAAATAGAACGGGAACCTCCAAGGAGTGGAGGAGTACCCAGATCTACGACAGCCATGTCTAGACCACCAAGAAGCTACCTAAAGGAGCAAGTACATCAATTATAGATCAATAAGATCGAGAGAATCGCCAACAAGACCAATGAACACAAATGGAAACCCTACCAAGATTGGTATAAGATTACCCAAAAACCACCAGTACCACGCACTTGCCACGGCAAGTGCAGTAAAGACTAACACGTCACAAGTACATAGTAATGTACGGTGACTGTAACGAAACAACCACAGGATCACACATCCTAACAACCAGACATATGGAACCTTGGAAAGGCCTAACGGCCCGACCACTGTATTTAGAACATACCAGCCAGCGAGAGGCTAGACTTGGTCAAGACCTCAAACGTGGCTATGCCATGAGAGATTTCTTTTAACACAAACCATTGTTTAAAACCCAAAATTTTCTTTTCAAAACCACAACCCTCTTTTAAAAACCTTGGGTTTTAAAACCAGACCAACAGTATTATGGTGAGTATCATAGCATGATACAAGAGGAGTTGGCAACAGAATACTTCACCTAGGCGTGTGACGAACACTACGAGTATACCCGTTACGGGATATGGGACACCCGCACTCCGAAGGAGCTTGCAGGCCCGACATATAGTTGGGTAAGTGGTAACGTATCAACATGGTACCCCACGTATGTATACATGTAGTGTACGACACACGGGAAGTAGTCAGCTCCGTCCTACAGACCATCAGTAAGTTCAACCCAGGACAGCTGGACACCTCAGCGGATCAAGTATAAAGGAACTCAGAGAATCCATCTGAAGATGAGGAATAAGAATTAGGAAGTGCAAAGAACACATGCTAGTAAGTGTAGACATCGGATATGTCTCAGGACATCAAAAATACATGACAGCTGGGAAGTATACCCAGCTTAAACACAGCAAAGCAATCGCCTATAACGTGAACACCACGATGCTCAACGAACGGGACAGAATTCCCAAGAGCAACCCCAAGATTACCACAAGTATACTCCATCATTGAAGGGAATACCAAACCTAGTCTTAAACACTAGGAACAAGCATAAGCAGCCTACCCAAGGACGGGAGACGTCATGACCCAAAAAGGGATAACTCAAGTACAATACCACAGGAAGGTACAGTGGACAACATGTCATCAACATTAGCCGGATGTAACGGCACAACTAACAGCACTAAGGAACAATCCTTGAAGGGTTTCTGAGATAACAGCAGTCGAACAAGCGTCATGATAAGAGCACATGAGCTAAGGGAACATTCGGTTAGGACACCGAAGGGATTTCACATAACAGGAAATACCCTAGACTACAAAAGGCACTGATCAGCACCAGATTGCCTGAGAGTCTCCTATGAACGGAAGCGTGACGCCACGACTTACCATGGAGCCCAATAATATCTCCAACCTATGACGGTATACGTGGAGTGGAAACATGTATAAGCAGCTTGCAAAGAGCATAGCTTGCAGCAATACGGCTCAGAAGTCGTAAACCAAATACGTTATATAACTTAAACGGTTGCAAAACCGGCACCAATTGTTAACAAGACCTACAAGAGATATTGCCTCATACGACAAGAAATCAACAACTGGACCATAAATTCAAACCCAACATCCTGAGTGGTTTGGAGTAATGGCCAACTCAATGTCACTGTCACTAGAGCATCAGCCTAGTATACAGTTGATGGAGTTCTTAATTACCGTCATGCCTTCTGTAGCAATGGTAGCACAGAGGCATGAGAATCATGATAATGCCAACATTGGCCTAGTCCACACCTGGACACTACGAGACCCTAGGGAAGGTACCCCTCGTAACCGAAGACCACTAATGCGGTGATGATGTGAACCCCTAGAAAAGGCTTCCATCTACTATAACAATAAAACCACGCAATAGATATTGCCAAGGGATGATGGGATAAGGAAATAAGATTTCCAAACCATTACGACTTAAGGGAGTAAGCATACTCCATATACACCCAAACATATAGTGGACCATTGTGTAAACGCCAACATAGCAAACCTTGTCATTAGACCTATGAGTGGAGACAAACCCCTCAACAAGAACTTTCATTATCAATGACAGAGTAAACTACACAGCTAGAGCCTATCATTAGTGCTCAGCACTGGGAAGACAGTAATTGTCAAAACAATCAATGTGAATACACATTGAAAACCATGAATGACCAACGCTCAAGAGAGCTAGTAACCCGGTAAATTACTTCATCCATTGTCAACCAAGATATTTGGTAAATTGTATCACAAATGATAGAATGTGAGGTAAGTTAACCTACACATAAAACCTAAGTGGAATAAGACATCTCCACATTGGGAAGATAATAAGATTGCCGTATGCTACGACTACCGTCATACACACAAACACAGGGAACTCCTAGTATATTTACACCATAAGGAAATGGTGCCAAGGACAATGTCACTAAGTAAAAAGGAACTACCACAGTAACAGAAACAGCAAAAGCAATGTTGTACAATGAGTAAGAATACGGTGCGCAACAGGCGACCGCTATGAGGGAATAGTTAAGCAATAACACGGAGTATAGTAAGATGACACACAGAAATATTCTTTCCTATCACATAAGTGACTTACTGTCAAGTGTTTACGCCTCTGCACTCTGTATGACTGAGTGTTTTGGTATTGCACTTGTGCAGCTAATGATCTAATGGAATGGTTAGGGATATGGAGAATGTAAACCGTAGTAAATCCTTCTTTTCACCAACAGACATGGCAAGCCAACTAAGCAAGCTTAGCAACAACCGTGCGGCCTAAGGCCAAAGAAGCACAAAGAGTGCGAAACACACTAACAATCACAGATGTGAATTCCATTGGAATGTAAGGTGAAAGGAGATACAGGAAAGTCACTAGACCGACGCATAGAAATGCAAGGTCATACAAGTAAAGAACACTTGTACTGAACCAGAAGAACTGGTATGATTTAAAAGCTAGTGACAACAGAGGAAGCACTATAGCTAAGTGGTGACTTAACCTCGCCTGACAATAAGTCGGAGGAACTTAACGAATAATCGTAGAAGCACGAATAACATGTACAGCGGATTACCAGAGAGCTGGTTATAAATCCTAAACGCGTTGAGTTCAAACACGGTAAAAGAATACCGCAGTTGTTTAGTAAACCTTATTCCCATAATAGACGGACGAGAAGGTAATGTATAGCACATTAAGGATAACAAGAAGGGTGAATAACCCAAGTTATCAGGGTCGCGCAGCAGAAGCTAGTGGGCCCTAGCTAGGAGATTAATGTACCTAGTGAGCATAATACAATGGCTATTAATGTCTAGAAGCCGATTAGGCTAGAATCGAATTAAATATGAGTTAAATAAACTCATATAGGAACTCTTGGTGCAAAGACTAAACCATTGGTATGGTTAAGACCCTTTGACCAGAGCATATTCTATAGTATACCGTAGTGAAGCTAAACGCTTCAGTTTGCCCAAACTGATTAAACCAATGTTTAATAATAATAACTATGGTAGATTACGTGGGCGTAATCCCTTTTAAGGGGGGTAGAGCGAAAACCGCTTAATGTAAGTTTTATGAATAAAACACTTAAACCGTAATGTGCATAGCACAAATGAGAATCAAATTGATGATTGGTACTACGTTAAATAAACATAAGTACTCATTCATATTGTAACTATGGTAACTAGGCATTAAACATGCAAATACCATAGGAGGAATGTACCTATCTTGTAACACCAGTGTAAGAGTATTAGTAAAAGAAAAGTAATGAGTAGTGGACGAAGCTCCACAAGTATTGTAACCTTTGAAGAAGTAGTACGAAATGAATGAGGATAGTAGATGAATGAAGTTTATTAGTAGTGGAATCGTAAGTAAAATATGTGAAACAATTGAAGCCAACTAAATCTTATAAGTGTAGTATTCCGTAGTTAGAATATAGGATATGATGGTGAGTAATGGATGAAAGTAGTGAAGGTTGAGGAAATGAGCATTAGGATTGAACCATGGAGTAAAGCATTTGGGAAATAGAGTGAGGATGATTGATGGACTGGGTCCATCCTTTGGAGATGTATGAATGACTAGGAGAGTAAAAAGATAGAAAATGAAAACAACTAAATTATTTGCTTGTTTGAAACTGATGTGGGAAGTCGAACTTGATCCTGATCAGATCAAGGGAAACCGAACACAAATTGGGGTGGAAAGATAGTTCAACTGATGCTGATCACATCAGGGTCGAATGATTCTTGAAGCTCCCCTTAAGTGGTCACAAAATCACACATAGGATAGAAGTAATGTATATATATTGGACTTTGGAGTTATGTGTTTTAGAAAAATTTCTAATTGGTAGTAGTGAAGTATTTCTCTTAGGCTGAAGGATAAGAATTTGTGAGAAGCTTGTACCGGAGAAGATAGTAAGGTAGTATGTTGTATTATTCCAAGGGCAGCGGGACATAGAGGAGTCCCGTGTCTAGATGACATGAGTGCCTGCGGGATTGTATTGTGTATTGCATTGCTTTGGGGATAGCTTTGCACTGTATGTATGTATGAACTTTGTAATGAGGAACCAGATAGTTAGTAGTAGCGCGGATTGGAGTAACTATAGTACATTTGGATGGTATGGTATGTAGAGACCTTGAGTAATGGATTTGGGAATTATTAAGAGGAAGATTGTATAACCGTAGTATTAGACATGTAAGAATGAGTAAGCATTGTAAACTTATAACCTCGAACAACTTTGAGGACAAAGTTCTTAAGGGGGGTAGATTGAAATACCCCGACCTTAAATATGGCGATTAAATTATCCTAATAGGTATTTAAGAGCCTAATAATGATTAAGAAATATTGGTAAGGAAAAAAAAACAAATCCAAAAGAAATAAAGAAACGCTTAAAAAGCGTAAAACGCTAAATGAGCGTTAAACAACCATAGGAGGTATAAGACCTCGGTTAGCGTAATATAAGGAATCTAAAGGCTTAATTAAGCCTAAATAAATATTAGGGAACAAATCCCGAAGAAAACGGATCCTTAAAACGGATTAAAAACACAAACGAACCTTAAAGCGCGTTTTTCGAGGAAACCGGGAAAACGCGTCTTTAAGGGGGTCAAATAGACTCGTACTAATTTTGGTCAACCAAAATGTCATTAATAAACATTAGTGAAGGTCTAGAGCCAATAAAACCGATAAAACGAGGAAATAGTAAAAACTGTCAAAAACGGGAAGTTGTGGGGCAAAAGCATAAATAAACCAAACTAGTGTGTCCACTATTAGAAAAATCAAAAATCTGTAGGAAGTGATGAGGGGGCCGATTGTATATGCTCTCTCTCACTCTTTTAATTTTTCCTAATGCACTAGTGGACAAACTAATAAAGTAACCTATTACTTTATTTTACTCTCTCTCCTCCATTCTCAATTTTCACTCACGTACAGCCCCCTCACTCACCCTCTCAATTTCCTTTCTTCTTCCCATGCGACAACAATGGAGAATTGAGCATCTCAACAAAAACCTCACTTCTCTCCTCTTGTTAGGTGTCCAAACCTTCTCCAAAAATTACAAAAACTATACCATGGTGTTCCTCTCACCAAGGAGAACACTATTCTCTTTTCCAAATTCGAAAACGAGCATTTTCATCTCCATGGGTATTCTTGCTTTAGAGCTTCAAGACCACCATTAGAAGGCCCTCTTCACCTCTTTGGTTTAAGGTAAAAAGAAATCGAAAAGCATTACCTTTCCTTGCTCTTATTTGCAAAATAGAGATTTCTAAGTGTTGAGCTCCTATCCTTTTTGTTCCAGCCGATTTTGGCATTGTTGAAGGAGTAGAAATATTGCTCTAGTGCTGTTCCAAGCCTCACTTACTCCTTTGCAAGGTAATGAATCCCCAAACCCTAGAAACTTGCCTTAAAAGCTTTAATATAATCTAAGGGCTAGTTGAATTGAACGGTGGTATGTATGGGCTGTAGTGTAGTGCTTGAAACTTCATAGCTGTTGGGAAAAGAGGAAAAGAAAGGAAGAAAGAAAGAAGCAAGAAGAAGAAAGGAAAAGCTAGAAGAAGAACAAGGTAAATGATACTCACTTGTGTAGTCTTGTAAATAATCATGTAATAGATTTTTAGTAGTGTAAATGAGTATTGTAAAATGGTAATGAGTAGTAGTGTAATGTGGAAGAAGAACAAAACCATTTTGAAGCTTAAAAAGACATTTAAAAACTGTCACAAACTAGATGGGAATTACATGTTGAGTGCAGGAATTTTAGAAGTGTTAGTGTGTAGTATTGTGTTGGAGAGTTGGTATATGAATGCTGTTTACAAACAGGTGAAATTGATGATTTGGGAACTAGAACATGTGGTGAGAATGTAAAAATATAGGGGAGGTATGTCAAAATTTACCTAGAACTAGAACACTTAAAAACTAGAAAACTAGGTAAAAGTATGTCCTTGTAACAGATTTTAATTGGAGCTGTTTAGTGGGCAGTTTAGGAGAGATGTCTAATGTATTACAAGCCTTGGAAATGACATTATAAGAGGGAGCAATAGATAGAGGAAGTGAGAGACAAAATCTGTAGCATAATACAACTAAAGGAAGAAATGTAAGTGCTGAAATGAAAATGTAGAAAACAAAGTGTGTGAATTGATATAGAAAAGAGTAATGAGTTAGTAGATGAGTTAAGGAGTGTTTTAAGGTGTTTAAACATGTAGAAAACTTGTGGGAAGGTTAGGGAATGATTAGAAAAAATTGGGGTGAATTTGGAGTTCAAAATGAGAAGAAAAACACCATGAAAAATAGGTTCTGTTGTGGACCGCCCCTACGGACCGCCCTGTGGGGAGGTCCAGTGGAATCGCGCAGCGTAGATGGTTTCTGTCACGGACCGCCCCTAGGGACCGCCCCACAGGGGGGTCCAGTGCAGAGAAGATACAAAAATATTTTTTTAAAAAAAAAAATTGGTTTCTGTCTCGGACCGCCCCTACGGACCGCCCCACAGGGGAGGTCTAGTCGAAATCCCAGGCTGGATGGCTTCTGTCTCGGACCGCCCCTAGGGACCGCCCCACAGGGGGTCCGGTCAAAAAAAAAATTATTTTTTTTTGGCTTAAGCAGTAAACCATAGGGAGAATAATGATGGTAAGGAGAAAATATACACATAAGAACCTAAGAAAATGAGCTTAGGAAATGATGTGAAGTAAATGATTTTGGAATTAAGTATGAAATCTAAGGAACTAGTAATGGTACATTGGGAAACATAAAGGATGAAACGTGTTGGGTTACCCATAGGGAATTAACCACTCGATCACATGTATGTTATAGGACTTGGATTGTGAACACCGGAGGAAAGTTGGATACAAGTACAACGGTGAACGGTATGATTTCTTCATGCCCTGTATCCTAATCTGGTTACCCCGATTTGTGTGCTTATTTGACCACCTAAATAAGATAAATGCATGAATCGGACTATATTGCACTTACCTGTGCTTGACTTATGTTGTGCTTGATATTTATTGACTTGAGCACTAGTTTGTATAATTCATGAAATATATGAATGATGATGAATGGTATTCGAACCTCGTATTGTACTTGTGTAATGTATTGTACCTCGTATGTATGTGTATATGTGTATTGTATTATTGTGGCTTGGATGTTGACTTGTGCTAATTCCTAACTATCTAACTCCTAACTTAAGTGAGTAAATTGGAATGAGTACAAGTCCGATATAGCTTCGGCCACGCGTGAGGATGCGGAGTCACAAGAGGTTGGCTGCAATTCCTGACTCTTAAACTGGTCCGCGGCCCAAATCCCTTAAATGGGTAGCATCCCGGATTAGTGAGTCAAGTAAATCCCGGAGGTGGGACGGTGTAGTCCCCAGGGCCGGAGGTCCCAACGACTTAACTTGAGTAAGAGTAAGAGTAAGTAAGTATGGATCCGTAAGTAAGTATGAGTATGAGTATGTATGTGTATGAAGTAACGAGTAAAAGAGTAATCTCCACCCGATTAACCCGGGTGGACCAATGAAGCAACAAGAATTGTATATTGTGTAATGAGTATGTGTATTTCGGAAGAAGGTAAGTATGTATTGGATGGTTTGTTGTATTCCTTGTATGGAATGTAGTGTATGTATGTATGCATTGCGTAAGTATTGTCGTATTGTGTATAAGAGCATGTATGCATGTATGTTTGAATGAAATCAACCGCATGTATTCGACCAAGTGGTCGGCGTACCCTCACTAGTACGCGGGGTATGCGGTTATCATGCTCGGCGAAAGCTGACCCCTTCGGGGGACATTTTTTTAGTGTGCAGGTACCCGAAGCGAATGTGGTCAAGGCACGAGACCGGTGACTACATTGGATAGTAGTAGCAGAACGTAGAGGTGTATTAACTAGCACACCCCTTGTATTTAGAAAGTAATGTAGTAGTGAGGAATGGGTAGTAGGTAGTCTCTTAGTGAGTATGTATGAACTGGAAGGGGTATTATACTTGTATAAGGAACCTAGTAAACTCGGTATGTAGATTATACTGTATTGTACTTGGAGTATTGTATTGAATGAAGATTGTAGTAGTATTTGGTAAACGGAGAATGTATTGTAGACTTGTAGTACTCGGGATTCCGGTCCATCAGACCGATGCTGTATGTAGAAGTAGTAGCCTTGTTAGTCACGTGGGTGACTAACGGCATTGTATCACCCATTGTATGTAAGCGTATATCCGCTGCGTGTATCTGATATGTAAGGAAATTGGATGGTAAGCATTGTATTAATGGTAGGGGTGTTACATGCAGGCCTGACATGCTCATTTATAAGTTAGTCGGGTAAGTAGTAATGCACCAGTAGGGTACCCCATGCATGTAGACGAATGGTGTAAGGAACACGGGAAGTAGTCGACTCCGTACCACGGACAACGACGCAAGACCAGACAAGAGCAGCTACTACCACAAACCGTTGAAGAGAAGAAAACAGTTGAACCAGCAACGCAAGGGGATTAGAGAACAAATAATTAAGGACTAGGAAGTGCGAGAAGCACGGATTGTTAAGTATAGACATAGGACATGTCTTAAGATGAATAAGATTAAACTGTAAAGTGCAATAAGCACTAAACAGTAGTTTCAGATTAGGAATCATCCTCAGACCAAAGGTCAGTTGGGGAGAACGATTTAGACATTCGAGAAAACACTAAGAGTATGAACATTAGATCTCCAGGGAGATTGGATAAACGAGCTACAACTCATCAAGGCCGTGTATATATAAAGATAACACGTGACCATTGAGGGACCCTTAGTGTAACGACCGGAAAAAAATATATTAAAAAGATTATATATAATGAGAAGATAAAGTTTATCAAGTATATTATAAGGAAGGTAACAAATTAATTATAATTGGTCTATTATAATACCAAGGGTTTCTATAAAAGAGACAAAACCCTACAGGACTTTTGTAAGAAGACTTTCCTCATCTTCTTTTGGAGTCAGCGCCGCGGTCATCATTCGGTCTCTCGTCTCTTGCTATCAACGCACGCAAAGGAAATTTCAGCCACACATTCGTCAACACCTTCGCACACTAGCAGCAACAGTAAGTTGAATTCCTAAAGTATGATGGTCATACATGTGCATCATTATAAGGCTGCATCAATTTGATTTACACAAACTTCAACCGTGAGATTGTCGGTGGCTTCGACTTATTTCGGTTGTCATATAAATCTTGTAGTTGTCAGGATCTTGGGTCGGAAGGAAAATTAAACGTGGTCTTCTTGCTATCGGTTCAGCAGTTGAGATCTACCGGTATGAATTTATTTAGTTAATCAGTGTCGTTAAGGTTGAGTTTCGGATGGATAGTTTGTCGGTTTTGACGTCCGTTATATTTTCAGAATTATTCCTGCTGTTAGAAAGATCCGGTTGATTCAGGAAGGGTCACAACATCAGTTTAGGAGGATTTAGCAGTGATCTTCAGTTATCAGGTAAGTGATAGACTGAGACAGATTGGGTGCGTTCACCCAAAAAAAATATTATTTTCAGTTATACGGAATAATGATTTCTGCTTGCGATTTATTCTCATTCTTAAAGATTATTATTTCTCTAACCTAAACGGTTTCTTTACATACATGTAGAGTTTTGAAATTATTGGTACGTATGATTACGAGTATTTGCTCTACTATATTAGATATATATTTTTTTTAAACAACGTTTCTTATCAAGTTCATACATTAAGTGATTATAATATTAGTAATGATTACAAGTATTTTATGATGATAAGTTTTTAGATATATATACTTTAATATTCAGCCATACGTGGGGTATTTAATTAGTGTAGTGGTTTGTACGATTGACCGTAAAGTTTTTGGATTCACAGAAGTGTTGTAGTAATGATTGTATATGTTTATTTTAAGAACCCCCGTCTTTACCAAATGAGTTTTAATTTATATTGTTTTATATGTAAGGGTATTACGTATACATACTTTCCTATTTATATCTATATATACACTTATCTTTATGCGAACTATGGTTGGTTTTGGATACACGGTTTGTGATTATGATTTTGTGAATTATTTGTTTTGGGACCTAGTTTATTGCTTTCTGAGCCGTGGATGACTGGGTCGAGTTATCCCGTAGCGCGCTATGTAGGACGTCCTTCTGTATCTGTATCACGGGCATTTCTCGTTCTGTTATCTGGAGTCGACGGACTCATCTGTTATCTGGGTCTTCTGACCCATTCTGTTATCTGAGGTCTTCGGACCTATTCTGTATGCTCTGAACTAGGGTCCCTTAAAAACTCTGTTTCCGATATGTTCTGATTTGCATAAGATTCTGCTCTGTTTCAGTGTGATTTGAATTCCGGTTTCAGTACTTGTGTTATTATTATTTTGATACATATATGTATATATGTATAATTATGTTCAGTAAAAATGTTTTGAGCGTTGCTCATTTTGTTGACGTTTGTTGCTTACTGAGCGTGTGGTTGCTCACCCCTTTCCACTTACAACATTTTGCAGATTAAGGTTTAACCAGCTGGAGGTCCTTTGCTCTTGCTCGCCTTTTCAGTTCAGCTTTTGTCTTCTGCTGTTTTGAGTTGGTATATTGACCTTGTTTCTTACGGCTTTATTTATTAGACCTTACGTTTAGGTATTTGATTTATTCGGCCTATGTGTATTAGGCATTATTAGTTTTCGGTTTTGATTACATTCATATTTATTGAACAATATCTGTAATCTGGATTTTGGAAGCCTTACGTGCTCCTAGTCGTTTAATAGCACGCGGCGTGTCTATACCTTAGAACTAGGCCGGTTTTGGGGTGTGACATTTAGTGGTATCAGAGCCAGGTTTGATTTTGTTGGGAGGAAAACCGGGTTATGTCTGCCTAACTGTGTTCCGATGATTGTTTACAAGAGAAGTGGCTAATGGTTAAAGGATTTTGTTTCTCAGAATGCCACCACGCAGGGAAGTCAGAAATTCCTCTCAGGGTGAAGCTCCACAAGGGGATATCGCCGCTATTGTGCAACAAGTGGTGACTCAAGTGTTGCAAAATGTGGGGAACATTGGAGCGGCAGCGGGAGCTTCTAGTGTGGCAGCAATGTTAAAGCTTTGCAAGAATTCATGAAATTGAAACCCCCTTCTTTCGATGGAAGTGGCGACCCACAGGAGGCAAGTCATTGGATTACTGCAATCGAGGATCTTTTGAAGGTGATGGGATGTAGCGAGGACCAAAAAGTCGATTTTGCTACATTCATGTTCCAAGCTGAGGCCAAAGAATGGTGGAAGACCGTGGAAAATCAATTCCCTCATCCATGGTCATGGGAGCAATTTATTGAGCGGTTCAACAAACAGTTTTATCCCGATGTCTACCGTGACCAGAAGATCGTGGAGTACGGGAGGCTTAGGCAGGGGAGAGACATGTCAGTAGAGGAGTACGTGCGCAAGTTCATCTCATTGTCCAAGTATGTCCCGGAGTCAGACGAGAACCGCAAGGCGCGAAAGTTTGAGAGCGGCCTCAGATCAGACATCAGAGTTGCAGTAGCCCCCTTCCGGCATAAAACGTTCAGAGACGTAGCTGACGTAGCTCTGGTGGTCGAGAGCGAGCTGAAGTTGAAGCAGTCAGCGGTCAAGGATCAGAAGAGAAAGCACAGACCGGGTGACTCTGGCAAGAAGGACTATACCCCCTCACAGAAGAAGCAAAATTTTGGGGATCGCAAGACCTCTACCTCTGGCCCGAAGTGTGACACTTGTGGCAAGTCCCATCCTGGTAGGGAGTGTTACAAGAAAACTGGAGCATGTTTTAAGTGTGGATCTCTAGAGCATCGCATTGCAGAGTGCCCGCAGTATGATAAGAACGAGGTAATTCTGGAGGTAAAAATGATAGCTCAGTATCTGGATCCAAGGGGAGGATGGATCAGAAGAAGCCCCAAGCTCAGGCCCGGGTGTTTGCTTTATCAGGGGAGTATGATCGAGATGCAGAGAAGGTTGTTTCAGGTATTCTGGAAGTACTTTCTCAACATGTCTTTTGTTTATTTGATTCGGGTGCTTCACAGTCTTTTATTTCATCTGATTTGGTGGATGAGCTTCAGCTATCTCTTGAGCCTCTTGATGTGGATTTATGTGTACTAGTCCTTTAGAAAGGACCTCTCCTGTTGTGCTAAGTTCTGTATGTAGAGGTTGTCCTCTTGTAGTGAAAGATAGAGTTATGCTAGCTGATCTCATTCCCTGAGGATGAGTTGTTTTGATGTGATCTTGGGGATGGACTAGTTGTCTTCTCATCATGCATCCATAGACTGTTCAGCCAAGAAGGTGATTTTCGGGGAGCCGGATAAGCCTCGTTTAGTATTCGTGGGGAATGATGTTCCCTGTTCTCCTCCAGTCATATCGGCGATGCAGGCTTTTCAGTATCTGAGGAAGGGATGTCAAGGCTATTTGTGTTTCATTCCAGAAATCAAAGAAGAGGTAAAGCTTGAAGATATACCGGTAGTCAGTGAATTTCCAGAGGTATTTAGAGATGATGTTCCTGGACTCCCTCCAGCTAGAGAAGTTGAGTTTACCATTGAGACTGCACCAGGGACGCAACCAATTTCTAAAGCTCCTTATCGTATGAGTCCAGCTGAGCTGAAGGAATTGAAAGTTCAACTACAAGAGTTGTTGGATAAAGGTTTCATTCGCCCCAGTGTTTCTCCATGGGGCGCACCCGTGTTGTTCGTTAAGAAGAAAGATGGCACGTTGAGGTTATGCATAGACTATCGGGAGCTCAACAAGGTGACTATCAAGAATAAGTATCCTCTTCCTCGTATTGACGATTTATTTGATCAGTTAGCTGGAGCTTGTGTATTTTCAAAGATTGATCTTCGCTCAGGCTATCATCAATTGAGGATCAAAGCAGATGACGTTCCTAAGTCAGCATTCAGGACACATTATGGGCATTATGAATTTCTAGTGATGCCCTTTGGTTTGACAAATGCTCCCTCTGTTTTCATGGATATGATGAATCGGGTTTTTAAGCCCTATCTGGATCGCTTTGTTGTGGTTTTTATTGATGACATTTTGGTTTACTCTAAGAGTATCGAGGAGCACGAGGAGCACTTGAGGATTGTACTTCGGACTTTGAAGGAGCACGAGCTTTATGCCAAGCTGAAGAAGTGTGCATTCTGGTTGGATCAAGTAGTCTTTCTTGGTCATGTAGTATCAAAAGATGGAATCTCTGTCGATCCAGAAAAGATCAAGGCTATTACTGAGTGGGCTAGACCTACAAACGTCTCTGAGATGCGTAGTTTTCTGGGCTTGGCTGGTTATTACAGAAAATTTGTGGAAGGATTCTCTAAGTTGGTTACTCCGCTGACTCGTCTTATTCGGAAGGATGTTAAATATGAGTGGAGTGAAGCATGCGAAAAGAGTTTTCAAGAGCTTAAAAGACGATTGACTACTGCCCCTATTCTTACCTTACCTTCCGGGACTGATGGTTTGGAGGTATATTGTGACGCTTCACATAAGGGTTTAGGTTGTGTTTTGATGCAGCACGGAAAAGTTGTTGCCTATGGTTCGCGACAACTTAAGCCGTATGAGAAGAATTACCCGACCCATGACTTGGAGTTGGCTGCAGTTGTGTTCGCTCTGAAAATCTGGAGGCATCATCTTTTTGGAGCTTCATGTAAGATATATACAGACCATAAAAGCCTTAAATATTTGTTCACCCAGAAAGAATTGAATATGAGACAGAGAAGGTGGTTAGAATTGCTTAATGATTATGACTTGGAGATTTTATACCATCCGGAAAGGCTAATGTAGTGGGATGCTCTCAGCGTAAAGGAGCATCCACAGTAGCATGTTTGTTTTCTGGGTCTCATATGTCTTTAAAAGAATTGCAGATGATGGGTATTGAGGTCACAAAGTCAGGAAGTTCTAGTGTTTTGGCAGCACTTCAGATTCAGCCCACTTTGTTTGAGAAGATCAAGGATACTCAGAAGGATGATGAATATCTTAGCAAGGTCAGGGAGAGAATTTCGGCTGGGAAAGAGACTGATTTCAGAATTTCTGATGATGATTGTTTGAGGTTCAGGGATAGGATCTGTGTGCCAAATGATTCAGCTCTTATGTTAGAAATTATGCAAGAGGCGCATAAAACCCCTTACTCTGTGCACCCTGGAGGGGTAAAGATGTATCGAGATCTCAGGGAGACATTTTGGTGGAATAATATGAAGAAGGAGATTTCTGAGTTTGTTGCGAGATGTCAGACTTGCCAGCAGGTTAAAGCTGAACATCAGAGACCTGCGGGACTTCTTCAACCATTGCCAATCCCTGAGTGGAAGTGGGAGAGCATTGGTATGGATTTCATAGTTGGGCTTCCTCGGACTTTGAAGGGTAATAGTGCAGTGTGGGTGATTGTGGACCGTCTCACTAAGAGTGCCCATTTCTTGCCCATTAAGAACACTTTCAGTCTAGAGAGATTGGCTAAGCTATACATTGACGAGATAGTCCAGTTGCATGGAGTTCCTGCAACTATTATATCAGATAGAGATCCCAGATTTGTATCCCGCTTTTGGGATAGCTTACATAAGGCGTTGGGAACTAAGCTTGCTTTCAGCTCGGCATATCATCCTCAGACGGATGGCCAGACAGAAAGAACCAATCAGATTTTAGAAGATATGCTTCGCGCTTGCGTGTTGGATTTCAAGGGTAACTGGGATGATCATTTGACTTTAATTGAGTTCTCCTACAATAATAGCTATCAATCTAGTATTGGTATGGCTCCTTTTGAAGCCCTTTACGGGAGGAAGTGTAGGTCTCCTATCTGCTGGGATGATCTAAAGGAGCGAAAGCTTTTGGGACCCGAAGTTGTTCAGGATGCAGTTAATAAGATTCAGATAATTCGGGAGCGTCTTCGAGTAGCTCAGAGTAGGCAGAAGAGTTACGCAGACATCAGAAGAAGGCCTTTGGAATTTCATATTGGTGACCATGTGTTCTTAAAAGTATCCCCAGTAAGAGGAGTTATGAGATTCGGAAAAAGTGGGAAGCTGAGCCCACGGTTTATAGGCCCTTTTGAGGTTCTGGAAAGAATTGGTGAAGTAGCTTATCGCTTGGCCTTGCCGCCAGTCCTGTCAGGAGTGCATAATGTTTTCCACGTGTCGATGCTTCGGAAGTATGTTGCTGATCCATCGCATGTGATTCAGTATGAGCCATTGCAGCTTCGTTATGACTTATCTTTTGAGGAGGTGCCACTCAAAATATTAGCACATGATGTGCAAAAACTTCGAAGAAGATCATTTCCGGTAGTGAAAGTGTTATGGGCTAATCATTCAGAGCGTGAAGCCACGTGGGAACAAGAGGAAGATATGAGGACCAAGTATCCCCACCTCTTCAAAAATTAAGGTACGTCGAATTTCGAGGACGAAATTCTTTTAAGAGGGGAAGGTTGTAGCGACCGGAAAAAAATATTATTAAAAAGATTATATATAATGAGAAGATAAAGTTTATCAAGTATATTATAAGGAAGGTAACAAATTAATTATAATTGGTCTATTATAATACCAAGGGTTTTCTATAAAAGAGACAAAACCCTACAGGACTTTTGTAAGAAGACTTTCCTCATCTTCTTTTGGAGTCAGCGCCGCGGTCATCATTCGGTTCTCTCGTCTCTTGCTATCAACGCACGCAAAGGAAATTTCAGCCACACATTCGTCAACACCTTCGCACACTAGCAGCAACAGTAAGTTGAATTCCTAAAGTATGATGGTCATACATGTGCATCATTATAAGGCTGCATCAATTTGATTTACACAAACTTCAACCGTGAGATTGTCGGTGGCTTCGACTTATTTCGGTTGTCATATAAATCTTGTAGTTGTCAGGATCTTGGGTCGGAAGGAAAATTAAACGTGGTCTTCTTGCTATCGGTTCAGCAGTTGAGATCTACCGGTATGAATTTATTTAGTTAATCAGTGTCGTTAAGGTTGAGTTTCGGATGGATAGTTTGTCGGTTTTGACGTCCGTTATATTTTCAGAATTATTCCTGCTGTTAGAAAGATCCGGTTGATTCAGGAAGGGTCACAACATCAGTTTAGGAGGATTTAGCAGTGATCTTCAGTTATCAGGTAAGTGATAGACTGAGACAGATTGGGTGCGTTCACCCCAAAAAAATATTATTTTCAGTTATACGGAATAATGATTTCTGCTTGCGATTTATTCTCATTCTTAAAGATTATTATTTCTCTAACCTAAACAGTTTCTTTACATACATGTAGAGTTTTGAAATTATTGGTACGTATGATTACGAGTATTTGCTCTACTATATTAGATATATATTTTTTTGAAACAACGTTTCTTATCAAGTTCATACATTAAGTGATTATAATATTAGTAATGATTACAAGTATTTTATGATGATAAGTTTTTAGATATATATTACTTTAATATTCAGCCATACGTGGGGTATTTAATTAGTGTAGTGGTTTGTACGATTGACCGTAAAGTTTTTGGATTCACAGAAGTGTTGTAGTAATGATTACGTATACATACTTTCCTATTTATATCTATATATACACTTATCTTTACGCGAACTATGGTTGGTTTTGGATACACGGTTTGTGATTATGATTTTGTGAATTATTTGTGTGGGACCTAGTTTATTGCTTTCTGAGCCGTGGATGACTGGGTCGAGTTATCCCGTAGCGCGCTATGTAGGACGTCCTTCTGTATCTGTATCACGGGCATTTCCCGTTCTGTTTATCTGGGGTCTTCTGACCCATTCTGTTATCTGAGGTCTTCGGACCTATTATGTATGCTCTGAACTAGGGTCCCTTAAAAACTCTGTTTCCGATATGTTCTGATTTGCATAAGATTCTGCTCTGTTTCAGTGTGATTTGAATTCCGGTTTCAGTACTTGTGTTATTATTATTTTGATACATATATGTATATATGTATAATTATGTTCAGTAAAAATGTTTTGAGCGTTGCTCATTTTGTTGACGTTTGTTGCTTACTGAGCTGTGGTTGCTCACCCCTTTCCACTTACAACATTTTGCAGATTAAGGTTTAACCAGCTGGAGGTCCTTTGCTCTTGCTTGCCTTTTCAGTTCAGCTTTTGTCTTCTGCTGTTTTGAGTTGGTCTATTGACCTTGTTTCTTACGGCGTTATTCATTAGACCTTACGTTTAGGTATTTGATTTATTCGGCCTATGTGTATTAGGCATTATTAGTTTTCGGTTTTGATTATACATTCATATTTATTGAACAATATCTGTAATCTGGATTTTGGAAGCCTTACGTGCTCCTAGTCGTTTAATAGCACGCGGCGTGTCTATACCTTAGAACTAGGCCGGTTTTGGGGTGTGACACTTAGTGCTAAACCATAAGCACGCAGGAGGAAAATATACAATACTGTAAAAGGATAAGCGAGACAGTTAAGCCTAAGACCATCAGAGTCGTGCAGCGGAAGCTAGCAGATCAGTACCTTTGAGGTTACACCAACTAAGTTAAGAATATGGTATAGGTACCGTTAAGAATCCTCGATTCAGAGACTAAGTCATTAGCATAGTTATGACCCTCTGATCGAATTATAAGTAAGAAAGATGACAGGGAAGCTAGAATGCTTGGTGAGAATTAGACATCTTGAACTTATGTTCAAGGATGATATAATGTTGATTACGTGGGCGTAATCCATTTTAAGGGGGGTAGAGCAAAAACCGTTTAGCGTATATTTGTGTACTGAGTACATAAACTACGGTGTGCATAGCACAAAAAGAATTTGAGGATATGTTTTACATAAACATTTTGAGATAAATTATGGTTAGTGCGCACAGAAGATGTGACTACCATACATATTGAGTACCTATCTTGTTAACTCCGGTGTGAGTACAAGTTAAGAGAATTAAGGAAGAGGATTAATGGGACTTAAGAAATAAGGAATATATGAGGTATGAGTCGATATGAAACTACATGTGAGATAAGAATAAGATAATACTATGAGATATTATTTGATATGGGTATGAGGAAGGAAATTGTAATCCTATGAGGTATAAGATGGTGAGAGTTGGTAGGAGACTGTAATAGAACTTATTAGGAAGTTAAACCCTGAGGTGAGTACTAAGAGATGAATTGGGAATGTTTGGTGGACTGAGTCCACACTTGGAGATGTATTGATTATGATTACAAGAACTAAGAAGATAGAAATTGGACATGAGTGAATTATCTGATGTTTGAAAATGACGTGGGAGGTGAACTTGATTTTCTAAGGATCAAGGGGAACCAAACACAAATTGGGGTGGGGATAGTTCTACACTGATGCTGATCACATCAGGGTTGGATGATTCCTGAATCTCCCTACCAGTGGTCACAATTAAATCACGCTAAGGATAGAGACCTTAGGATAAAATGAAATTGGAGTTGACTATATTTTTAATTAGAGGAATTATTCCTCACATGACCTCGTAAAAAGGATTACCTTTTACTGAGTCTCGCCCATGAAGTCTAGGACGCACGAGCCTTTGTCTTCGGAACGGTGACATGGGAGAGCAGCGTGTTTTGTATTCTGGCCCATGGTGACGAGGACGAATGAGCCATTGTCTACGGACCGGTGACATGGGAGAATGCGTTGGAAAGAAATTATGTGAATGTTTTAATCCATCAAAAGAAACAAGGAGAATTATGAGTGCTATACATGCTTAAGCATGTTGTGTGATATTTAAGTATAAGAATATGGTGGATCTAAGGATTCAATGAGTTTAAGTATACATAAGTATGATCTATATGATCTAAGGAATAAGGTAAGACATGTATTCTAAAAAGATAAGATGCATGGGAACTTTGAGGACAAAGTTATTTTAAGGGGGGTAGATTGAAATAACCCAAACCTAAGTATGCTAAGTAAACATCAAATCACGATGCAGTAAGGCTAAAATATGCCTTAGAAAGATTGGTAGACAATTTAAACCAAGGAAAACACAAGAAAATGCCTTAAGGGCAATTAGGGCAAAAATGTGCTCTAAGCTTGGAGAGACTTGGGTGAGTACCCAAATATCATGATAAGACCTTAGTAATATTCTAATGGTCATTTTAAACCAATTACCAAAGAAAACCAAGCTTGAAAACAAGTTAAAACACAAAATGTGCTTTAAGAATTCTTAAAGCACATTTTTGAGAAATTGTCTTAGAATTGAGTTTTGAGTGGCTAAATGCCCATAATTACTCTTTAATCAACATGTGTACTAATTAGTATCACATTAGGAAACCTAAATCAATGGGACATCAAAAATTTCAGAAATATGTGCACTGATTTGTGAATAGTGCCAAATAGTGACTAGTTTAATCTTTAATCAACTTAGTTTAGTTAATTGGTCAATAAAGGCCAAACATGCCCTTATTTAACAAGGGGGCCGATTTTGAGAGTGGTGAGTCACCACATGAGTCATTCAATTAAAGGAAAGAAAGGGGAAATAAGTAAAGTTACTATTTACTTTATAAAAGCAAAATATCTCTTAATAAGCTACCTTTCTCCTTTTCTCTCTTCATTTCTCTTTTTCCCATGGTTTCTTCTTCTCTTCTCTTGCTCTAAAACCGAGAAAGCTCCATCCATGGGTGCTTCACCTTCAATTGCTCACCAAGTGTTCATCTTTGCTCCAAATCAACAACTAAGTATAGATTTCTCTTAGTTAGGCCAAGACCTATCTTTCTATCTTTTCAAATCTTTAAAAGCTCAAGTTTGGTGCCATGAGAAAACTCCATTGATGGAGGAAAATCAAGTTTGAAGAGCTCATTAGCTTCTCCATTCTCTTAAGGTAAAGAAAATGTAAGAAAAACCATGTTTCCATCCTTCCTTCCACATGGCCGAAAATTACTACTCATGGGGCCTTGTTTTTATGCCTTGTTCTAGCTTGATTTATTCACCAAGGACTAGTGGAGGTCCTATTACATTCAATGCCCAAGTCTACTTTGAGACTTCAAAGGTAATCATCCACTTTTATGCCTTAGAACACATTTCTAACCCAGGGTTTCATTCCTTGAGGTTAGTGTATTGTTTAGTACTCATGTGAGTCATTGAATATTGGTTAGAACATTGGCAAAGGAAGTTTAAGTGGTGGCCGATATTCATTCAAGAAGAAGGTCTAAGGAGGAAGATAAGATAAGCTGAGAAAACAAGGTAAATTACTTACCTAATGGTGGTTTAAGGTTTAAGGAATGAGTTTTAGATGAGTACCAATGTAGCCTAGGGCTTACATTAGGTAATGGGTTATGTAACCTAAGAAAAAGAAATAAAATATGTTTGTGAACTTGTGACTAAGGAGCCAATGGGAATGAGTTAGTAATATAAGTTTGAGATGGATTTTAAGAGCATTATATCCACTATGAGATTGATGGGTGTATTTGCAGGTTGAAGGCTTTTATATGTGGGAAATTCAGTGTTTAAGTTTAAGTTATTTAAGGGCCTAAGAGCCATGTCATTTAAGAGCCTTAGTGCTATGCAATTTAAGATTATTACAATATATTGAGTTTGTTGTGATAAGTTGGTTTGGGTGATGAGATATGATGAGAAAGAACTTGATGTGTGTGAGATGGTTGAATGAGGAAAAATAATGTGTTTGGGCATGATAAGATACTAGAGGAGCTATGGTGAAATTTGAGTAGAAAATAAGTGTTTAGGTGATGGTGGTGAATTAATATGACCTAGGATTTACTAGGAGTCATTATGAGGAATTTGAGTGGAAATGAGTGAACTAAGGAGTTCTTAAGGTTTAGGATGACCTAGAAATGTCTAAGGAGGGCGTTGCATGGTTAGGGAAATTGAAGAACAATGTCAAGGTATTAAGGTAATGGAAAGAAAGGTATAGGTATGCTTAAGAGTTTAAGAGTGATGAGTAACCAAAGGAAAGAAGGGAAAATTGTGCATGGACATGCAAGATGACCTTGGAAGGTTTAACAAGCAAAGATGGAGTGCAATGATGTTAAGGAGGAGTCATATGGGTAGGAAAGAAACACTTTGGTTAGTTGAAGTTTAGATAAAATGCACATGTTAGAGAAATAAGGAATTAGTTAACAAGTGTTAGGAATTTCTTGCAAGAATTGAGCAAAAGGTTAGGATGTTCTTTGGAGGTTATTTTAATGAGTTTGGAGGATGATTAAAGGAGGGTTTAAAGGTCTAAATGATGTTAGAATACATTAGAAGGCTTTAGGAGAAGTTTGGTGAAGATTTAACAATTTTTGGACATGTTCTGGTGGCGTCCGACCCAGGGGTCCGACCCAAGTTTAGGTCGGACGGCCTCCGTTAGACGCCAGTGAAGGGTTCTGTAATGGTCCGACCCAGTTGGTTGGGTCGGACATGGGTCGGCCGGAGGAGTTTTTAAAGACGGAAAAATTTCTGGAATGGTCCGACCCAGTTGGTTGGGTCAGACGTGGGTTGAACAAGAGGAGTTTTTCAAACCCGAGAGTCTCTGGAATGGTCCGACCCAGTTGGTGGGTCGGACAGTGGGTCGGATGACCCTTAAGACTTAAAAAAAAAAGAGAAACCCTAAGAGAGTTTAGTGGTATTTAGGGTACCCATTGAGGGGGCAAAGATTACTAGAGGTATAAAGACCTAGGTGATTAAGTTAAGTGTAAGCTTAAAAGTTTAAGGTTAAGTTTGTAAGATTAAGTTGTAAGACTTAAGAGGTGTTAGGTGGGGATCATTAAGGGTTAAGTAAGTTGATTAAGTTAAGTAAGATAAGTAAGTTGAATTGAGTTAAGTGATTAACAACCTAAAACTGAATGAATGTTTTAGGACTTGGGAATTGGACTCCGGAAGAGATTAAGCAACCGAACGACCAACGGTGAACGGTACAGTTCTTCTTGTGACCTGCTTGCTAACGAGGTGTCCCTCGGCTTGTGTGCTATTTGTTTTTGTGTGCTCACTAAACAAGATAAAGCATGCGACCGGAATATTGTGATTATTGTATTGTTGTGTGATGTTTGAAAACTAACACAACATATTGTGAGAACTTACTAACCAACGTTTAGTAAGGAATTGAGTGAGACTATGGAATGCTCCCTAATATGGGTTGATATAAACTGAAAGAGGTTAACCAACAAACATGGTCATGAGGGTACTACTAACTGGAACTTGAGTGAGGAAACCCGGGACCGAACTCCGGTCATGCATGCTAAGGAAAGGGGGTCGGTATCTATAGCAGATTCGACTTCCGATTAAGGACTAGTCCTCAGACTAGTAGCCTTGGGTCGGTTGGCCGGATCGGCTACATTGGACATCCAGTCCAAGGTAGGTGGCTTTAAGATGGCGTGGGGGGATCAAGCCTACATCCCCAACAATTTAAGAATGTTGTTTATTGCTGGTAAGTGTCCTGCTGCTGGCTAGGGTTAACCAAGCCCTACAAAAATAAACAACGAACTAAGGGCTAACCTGTTCCCAATGAGAGAACGGTTGGCATACATAAGGTAAGGTTAAGATAAGTTGCAACCATTCCTCTTTAAAGGATGGTTTGTATTATTAAGGCTAACATAAGCTACATCCACTCCTTAATAAAGGGTGGTTGTTTCTAAGATTAAGATAAGATTAAGATTGAGGTGAGATAAGGATGGACTAAGATTAAGAGGAAATATAATTTAAGGAGTTAAATAATTAACTCTCTAATTAAGGGAACGCATTTAAGTCGTTCATTGTGTGTGAACCTTGATTGTTCAATTTGGTTTGATGTTTACTGCACTTACTATTATGTTATGCATCTAATCAACCTCCATGCTATCGACAATTAGTCGTCGTAGCCACGTTAGCTTGGGGGCCATGAGAGGATCGTACCAGCATTCGTGCTGACCCCCTTTGGGGGCTGTTTTTACTACACAGGTGAACATCAGGAGGCGGCCGTCGCGAGAGTAAGAAGGGGTACAAGTGCTGCAGGTTAAGTGTGGCCTACGAGTTGTGCATGTACACTCGTATGGCAATTGAGTTAGTAAGATGTATAGGATGTGAGGGGATTTTAAGAAGGAAATGTATTTGGTAAAGGTTGTTATGTACTAATGTTCGGTATATTCTGTAGTCAGGCCGTGGCAAGGTCCTGGTGTGTAAAGAATTCCGCTGTAACGTGTATATATATATGTTGTTAAGTTGCGAGACCACGTTTGGATTGAGTTGGGGTGTTACAGTTTATATTTTGATTCAGTTTGATTTGATTTCAGTACTCTCGAGTGGAATGTTGAAATGGAAATAAAGGATTGGGTTGGTATGGAATTTCATTGGAATTAATATTGTCTCAGCACACCCGAAGCGGTGTGAGTGCCTATTAGTTGATTGTTAAACTTCGAGGTGAAGTTTCTTTTAAGGGGGATATACTGAAATACCCCTAAATTAATTTAAATTAATTTAGGGGATTTCTTTTATTAAATATTAAATTATTATATGGAATTATCAATATTAAATTATTATATGGAATTGTGAAAGTTATTTAGGGGTTTTCTCCTATTTAATCCTAATTATTATATATTATTATATAGTATTATGAATTTAATAATAAGATTTATAAGTCAATAAATCTTGGAAAAATTTCTAAACACTCCAACTATATTATAAAGATTTTAGGAAGTGTTGGAACATTGTTTTGAAACATAAAAGTCAATATAAAATTCTAGAAACCCTAAAGCCTTTTAAGCCTTGCTAGGGTTGACTTTTTGAGAATTGTCAAACCAGGCCATGAAACCTATACCAATAAATAGCTTATGGAAAACCATGAAGATCGATAAAAAGAACGTCAAAAACGGATCATCCTAGCCAAAGTTATGATCAAATGAAGTTTAGAGCCAAAATTTTAAAAAGAAGCTGACGTGGCATGGTCTGCTGAGTCAGCGCGTGCCTCGGGATACGCGCCCCAACACTTAGTCGTTTTTATCCCCTATATTTCCGGTAACAGAAATCAGGTTTTGCCCTATCTTGTGACCTTCATAACTTTCTCATCTTATGGAATTTTGGAGTGCCGTCTTCTTTGTTGCCTTCTCCTACACTTCCTCTAAACAACCATAACTCACACTAACCCTAACTTGTCCTAAATCAACTAGAAAATCGAATCAAAGTAGCCACCCTGCAAAAACCGACACTGTAGTTCCAGTTTTTCCTTCGAATCTGGTAACTTCGTCTAGCCATAACTTCTTCGTTTCTCAGCCAAATTTCATTTTCTTTAGCTCGTTTTGAAGAGCTCTAATCCCTCTAAAACTTTTATGTTGATGGTCTAAGCCAATTCTTAACCGTTTGGAAGAACAAGGCGTCTAAAGTATCGGTTTCGCCACCACATAAAATCACAGTTTTCTTTCCAGAAAACGCAAGGTAAACTCGCAACTTCTAGCTTCGATTTCTTTATGTGTGTTGCGAGTTAGGATTAGTTCTTGTTATCAATATGTAGAGGTAAGTTTACTCTTTCGATTAAGCCCTTACACATAGCCTAACTCGACCTGTGCTGCAAGTTATAGATCCTCAAAGTCGGCCTCGTGAACTGCTCGAAAGTTTGAACTTTTCTAGATTTTTGAATTTGAATTCACTCAATTTGCACAACTCCGGTACGTTTTCTTCAAATTCCTTCAACCTTGCTAAACTATGTTACATTATCGGTCAAAACCATGATTCAATTGCATCAATTACGCTTTAGATTGAGTGAATTTGGGAGAATCAAATTCGAAAACTCTTAAGAACCCTAAGCTCGAAATCGAATTCGAAAACCATTGAATACTGCATTATAATTGGGGAAATCGGTGTCATTAGAACCGTAATTTAATTTCGAAACCATAGAAACAAGAATCACTCGATTTCGTTCTGTAGATTGGGAGACATTGAGGATTTAGTACTCGGGTTCGATTGTCCTTTCGCTGAAGAACTCGCGGCTTCTCAGCCGTCCGATATCAGTTAAGAGATTTGGACGGCCGAGATTAAAATGTTTCAGATTAGGTTTTCATAAATTCCAGTAAATGACCCTAAATTGCTTAATTAATTTAAATATCTTCCCGAATGTATTTTGACTTGAAATTTAAACCATAGATTCCTTATTTAATGTAGTTTATTTTGATGTAAATTAATATGGTTTTGGAGTTTTAAAACGTAAGTTATGATTTTTACAAGTTACGGGTTTTCTGGAATTATTTGGCTAAATTAATAAGATATTTTTATGAAATAAAAATTTTATAATATGTCTAAAATGTTATAGTTATTGTGTATTAAGTTTGGGAATTTGTGGGCAATGGTAAATGGTTTTAAAAATTGTGTTTATGAGTTTTTCATAAGAATAACTTATAATATACAGTTTTTAATGTAACCAAAAATTAAAGTATGGTTTGTTAATGAACTTTTAAGCTGGGAAAAATATGGAACACTAAATTAACATTTTATAACAGTAAGTTTATAAATGTTTTGGTATTAGCTTTTAAGAGAAGTGAATTATTTACATATATGTATATATACTTATTTAAGTAGAAACTTATGTAAATAAAAGAATTTAATTATTTTTACGTTTTATTAATTATACTATATGGGAGTTAATATTTTAAATTAAACTAAGGAATAAATATATATATATTTAGACATATATAAAAAAGGAATAAAGTAGTAACTTGGAGTAAAACAAGGAACTAATAAATTAACACTTATAATAACTAAATATTATAAGAGCTAGAATCCTAAGACATAGTGAAAGAAATACTTTATGAAACATACTTGGAATGCAGTTAAAGGTTGTAGTAATAAGATAGTTTAAATATAATAAGTTACATAGGGGATGTCTTAGTTAAATTCTAATACAGGTATACTTATATATTTAATATAAATAAAGGAAAACATTTTATTTATTACACCATATGTGGGTTGTGTTATGCCTAGAAGTTATTAAAGATAAATAAATACAATAAAATTTCCTAAAAATGTTATTGATAAATCTTAATACATAAAGATATATATAAATATATATGTATATAAATACATTAATAGTTAAGGGAAATAATGTTCCTTGTGATAGTTATAATAAGTAGATTATATATATATATATATATATATATTAATATGTTAAACCTTAGGTTTTATTCGGTGTGTAATTAAATAGTCACTATTCACTTAAGGGTTTAATTACACAACATAAACGTAACACGGTCTTGGGCTAACCTACTAAGCCCAAGTCTTTGAACTCCAAAAGCCCACTTAAACAATTCAAAGAGAGTTTGGGCCACTCTCAAGAATAAATTCTAAATCATTCCAAACTGAATGAAATGGGCATAATAAAGGATTTAGTTAACAAGTCAAGCCCAAATCTTTGTGAGAGGATAATGGTAACCTGGAACTATTAGTCAGTAATAAGAGAAGGTTGTTTAGTTTATAAGTCCTTTAACTAATCGACACTTGGAATACCTTAATTATAGGTTACTTTAGGGGAATCTCTTATTCGAGTTATTTATTGTTCTTCACATACCAGGTACGATTTCTCGTACTCTGATATTTTTGCTGATTGACTTGTGGAATGTTTTGGAAAACGCTAACTGAGCTTAAGAGGAATTTCTAAAAGGAAATGGTTGTGTGACTAACTCAGCTTGTGTGACTAACTGAGCCTTGGATGTGAAACTCACTTGGGTATTGGTTCCTTCTATTTGGTTGTTCCATTAGACATTGACTGCTTAGGGTTTACACTTCTGCACTCTGTAGGACCGAGTGTTTTGGTATTGCTCTGGGTAGTTAGTGATCTGGTGGGAATTTGGAAAAGGTCAATTTTGGTAAATTCTTCTTTTGACTCTGGATATTGTTTCATCCATAAGCTGGTTCTTGAGGTTTCGACGTGCGCGCGTCTTCAATGGTAACAGTGAGGGGCTGTATATCCCCTGTCCCAAAAAGGGACGTGATAGACAGTGAGGGGTTGTATATCCCCTGTCCCAAAAGGGACGTTGTAGACAGTGAGGGGCTGTATATCCCCTGTCCTAAAAGGACGTACTTGGCGGTGGGGGCCATCTCTCCCAGTTGAATTATTCCACTCATGAGTTATTGGTTCTTGGATCTATCTTTTCATTCCTAGTTCTTTGTGACTATCTAAGTCTTTATACTCCTAACGGGGATTGGGTTTAACTAAGACAATGGAAGTTTACTAACACATGATGTGGTTTTGTTTCACTAACTTTACTTTTCTGTTATTAACCTTATTTCTTATCTTGTTATCTTGATTTGGTGATTTGTGAAATGCCTTGTTCCTTTGTGTGGTTTAAGTGATTGTTTCCCTGCTGTTATTTATTTAAGAGTTGTATTAAAAGTTTTGTTTGGAGGATCGTACCAGTTCCATTCCAGGGAACTGACCCACCCCTCTTGGGGTGGGCTGCTTGGTTTTATCTTACAGATACGAGTTATTTTACAGGTGGCCACGAAGAGAACGAGTGATTGGGATGGGATTAGGTTTTGAGAGTTTATATGTTTTATTACTGTTTTACTTTTGTTAAGTTTTCTCGAGGTTCAGGTCGTGACTATTGTAATCTTTAAGTTGTAATTGGTGAGGTTTGGTGCCGGGTGTTTGGAACCCGATGGTTGTACGCCTTTAGTATTTTATTTCCGCTGTAAATATGTTAAATAGGGGCGTTACAGATGTCGACATTCTTGTTCTCTGGTACTCTCACATCTCTGAAGGCCTTATGGTGCTCTACAATGAACTTCTCCAGTGCGGCGGGGTCTGGTTCCCCTGAGTATCTTGGAACCCTAGCGTCTGCAACGCTCTTCAACCAGTTGGTTTCTCTAGGCTGCGGCGGGTGGGGTATGGCTCCCGTAAGTTGAGCTCCTAGCTGCTGCGCGAAAGCTGCCATGGCTACTGCTAGGCCTGGTACTTCTGGGACATCTGCTGGTGCTGCTCCACCTCGTCCTCTGCCGCCTCCACGTGGTCTTCCTCTTGTCGACATCTATAAGACAGTATACTATTATTTCTACTCGGTTGCTACACCGTTTTACATACACAATCACAAACATGTAAGAAAGCTAACTACTAAAAAAAATATTCCTAGAATTTTTCTAGGTCACGAATCCTCACAGATGTTTCCTGTATCCCAATATTCCTATGCTCATGTTCTTGACTCAGTATCCTTCATCAGAGCGTAAGTACGCTCTGATACCACTTTTTGTAACACCCCTTGAAATACCCACAAATTTTGAGTTAGGATAAATATAATTTATAGTCAACGTAAGTAAGTTAATTGTTATGTTAGAACAAATATGTAATAATGGCTAAGTCCGAGATTAGTATATTAATGGTCGGGGAAGTCAAAAACAAATATCTTATTCTATTTTCCTTTCTCTTCCTAAATTGATTATAAACTTCTTTATCCTCTCCAACATTACTATTTAAATCATTATCTCAACATTCTATAGACGTTACAACGTCTTTCTAATCCTATGAGTTCAATTCCTGTTTTACTACTTCTACATTTATTATAGGTTGGTAAGATCCTTGTTTTCCTCCGATTTATTTAAATTATTGTTAATCTAGTTCTTACTAGCATAACAACTTCCCTTTTTGTTGGAGTCAATGATTTATTTTATTTCTATTTCCTCTTATATCAAAATAAATATGTTTATCCTCTCCTTAGATATTTGTGCTCATCTTTATCTCTTCCTCATTTAATTTCAAAACAATAAATTACCTTTTTTTTATTTCTAATCGGTTGAATCTAGTCCTCTTCCAAGTTACTTACAATATAATTATTTATTTTGCCTTTCAAATTATTTATAACACTAAATGTTTAATTCATTTTCCTAACTACTTGCGACGATAATTATTTCCTTTCCTTTCTAAAACTGATTTCATTTTATCTGGCTCTAACTATTTGGATTCTCTTTGAATTAATTACAATATTAATTATTTTCTCCTCCTTCAGAATTGATTACTTTTTATTTAATTAATAATGTTCCTTTTATTTTACAATTTGATTCTATTTAAATCACGATCTTTCCATCATCCCTTCCTCTCCAATGCCTCACCATTACACTTCTCTTCTTCAAAACTCCTATTCACGTTCTTCTTTTGCTGTCGTCGAATCTCTTCACTGGTGCTGATTAGAATAACAGCGGGTAAAGTCTTCGACTTAGATGATTTATTAAATTATTTGATTATAGTTAATAGATTTTGATTGTGAATTGTTATTAATTTAGACATCGGTATCGATGGCGAGCTTCTGGAGATTTTGTTGAGTTGTCTTCCTGAGTTAAGGAATAATCAGGTAAATTCTGTGCTCATTGTCTGATTTTGATGTGGATTTTTTTCTATCACAAGAATGTATTTTGAGAAACTCTGATGGAGATTTGGTCAAATGAGATTGTGATTTCTTCACGTGGTGCAAAGTTATGGAATTCTGGAAATTGGTATTGGTTTTGTTTTTGGAGTTCTTCACTGGATTTTAATTACTTGGAGTTCTTGGTGCTCCCTGATTCACCATGTTGGAGTTCTTGGTGCTCCCTGATTCACCATGTTAGTTCTCTGCACCGTGAGCATGAATTATTTACACTGACTTAAATATATTTTGCGCTGCATACAATGACTGCAGTTAAGCTCTATGATCTACTCTATGGACTGATGATTCATAGGGGGTGTGCACACTTAAGGACTTAGAGTGAGGGTATTTGGTATTTCAGTCCGTTTGTATCTGCTTGGTTTGCTTTGGTGATTACTCCTGTTGAAGACTCCCTATTGGTTTTGTGGTTGTGTTGTTAGAAAATGGATTTGGTTTGTGGTTGCCAATTTTGTATGTTTACGGTTTAATCGATACACAAAGATTGTTTTCAAAATGTATTTTACGTGATGAGATGGAATTTACTCAGTTTCACTGATTTGCGCGATCCCTTCGTGTTTCTGTATATTGTTTTCACAGGTAATGGTTGCTGAAGTTGGGCTGGGAAACGCGCTATCACATAGATTAGGAAATCTAAAATTGTTTCTGAGACTTTAAGTTGGGTTACAATGTTTTGAGATGGAATATTCTGAGTTGCAGTGTTTGAAATACAATGCTTGGGTTTATTATGATTACATTACCATCGTTGGGTTGAAATATTGGAGCTTCCGCATATTTTGAAAGTTACAAGTTCACTTGGCTGTTTTTATTGTTTTGTTGGATCATTAGCCTGAGCACTCAAGGATGATTGAGCTGGCGGTAGCACTCTGGATTGTTTTATATTTTCGCTGTGGTTTTTGATGTTAAACTCTTGACACCTTTGCTTATAAAATTTCTTCATCAGATGCAATTACAATGATATCATTATAGTATAATTCACAAGGATGTTTTCAATGTATTTTTGTAGAATTGGACCTGTCCGAACATCCGTCCGGACATCCATGTTCGGACAGGCCCCGAAAGTTCTTCTATTTTCGCAACTTCAGTGGTGTCCGAACATCTGTCCGAACTTACATGTGCGGACAGCATGCGAGGACGGGTCTGGGGTGTAAGTCTCGGCATTGGTCCGAACTTACATGTCCGGACCACAGTTCGGACAAAACTTCATTTTCAGTTTTAGGACTCATTTGAAGTCCGTTTTTGAATCCGTCTGTGGTGTTGGTTTCGTATCGTCATGTACTTTCATATGAGGTAAAATCCAGGGTGTTACAAGGTGGTATCAAAGCATGGTTTTCGAAATAAGATAAGAATTGGTTGAAAAGGATTTAAAATTTGGAATAAGCCGTCTTTGGGGAATGGCCTTGTGTGTTATGATGTGTGCTTGGTTGTTATGCTGAAGTGTGTTGGGTTATATACTCTCATGT
The DNA here is from genome assembly GCA_023374045.1 of Limonium bicolor. Classification (NCBI taxonomy): domain Eukaryota; kingdom Viridiplantae; phylum Streptophyta; class Magnoliopsida; order Caryophyllales; family Plumbaginaceae; genus Limonium; species Limonium bicolor. The sequence goes on from CM041780.1 coordinate 301,851,034, forward strand.
ACTATGTGAGGTATTGGAATGTGTTGAGATGGATAATGGGTGGTATACGTATATATATATATACTTTATTATATACATTATTATGGGAATTGTTAGTAGTTGATTTCAGTGTAGAATGGGAATCAGTTATGGGGAATGCTAAGAAATAAATTGCTTGGAACAAGGGTTGGAGGTATTGGTTGTGAGGATATTTTCTAGGATGATTTGTGTGACACCTTCTGGTGAGTTCTGCTTCTCCTTGATGATATAATATTTCCTTATATGTTATATGTGACAGCCCAGCCCAATCAGCCCACATGTGTGATATTGTCCGCTTTGGCACGCAGGCCGCACGGATTTGCTCCTGGGGTTTCCTAGCCCCAAAACGCGTCACACAAGGAAGAGGTATCCATGCACCTATAAGGCACACTTCGTTCTCCTCTCCAACCGATGTGGGAGGTAACCCTCACTGGGTGTTACACTCCACCCCCCTTAGGAGCCCAGCGCCCTCGCGGGCCATACTGGCACACCGACCTGGGTCTGGCTCTGATACCATCTGTGACAGCCCAGCCCAATCAGCCCACATGTGTGATATTGTCCGCTTTGGCACGCAGGCCGCACGGATTTGCTCCTGGGGTTTCCTAGCCCCAAAACGCGTCACACAAGGAAGAGGTATCCATGCACCTATAAGGCACACTTCGTTCTCCTCTCCAACCGATGTGGGAGGTAACCCTCACTGGGTGTTACATTATATGTATAAATATATAAATCTATACGTACTAATTTGTGCGGTATTATAAATATATATGGTTGTTGTGAATAGTGAGTCTCTAAGCAATGTGCCTGACGAACAATATCGTCCATTATCTGAATGTGTTTTCTTCCCTTGTTTATGAATGTGTATATTACGATAGTTGCTTATACAGGACCTTCTGTTACAGCATATAGACTAATTTGTCGTTGTGAATTCGTAAGGGGAGAAAAACATATAGATATACCCTAGCAATGACTATCGGATATTGAGGATATATATAAGCATACATATATATATATACACGCATATATAGATATATTTAATGAAGGAAATATGGGTATGTTATTGGTGTTAGTCCTAGGAAAATTTTAGTATGATAGCTATTTTGAATTGTATTAAATTATGGGAAAATATTTTACTTTTTTTCACCATGGTTGTGTGTAAATACGTTTGTCTGTGTGTGATAGCTTGTGTAAAAATAGTCTTCCATCTTTATTTATTAGTGTCTGCTCAAAGTGATTGTGGTGATCTATGTTGGGTTAACCAAGGTTATTACAAGTCGTAAAATATGTTAATTATATTAAGTACAAGTAGGGATAAATTGTTAATTTTAATTGTCATCTATGTTGTTGGTGGTTGGATTTATAAATTGTCTTCTAAATTTTTTATGAGTGGTCTAAATGGACTTAAGAGTATTCAATAAATGAATAGTTACGTGTTAACTAGTTTCTCAAAAAAATATTATATATGTAGCCCATGGAGTGTTGTTTGAGATTATATATTACTATGTTTTTTTTAGATATTAGCAGTAAAGATATACAATTTATGTCTTGTTTAATATATTCATGAACAATAAATAATGGCAATTATTTTGTTGGCTGAAACACTAGTGTAGTCTTGGTATTAAGTGAAGGGATTGTTGTGATCAGCTTGATAAATAATTATAGGTAGCATGGTTGGACGTGTTACATTTAGGATTTTGTAAAAAAAAAAAAAGATGTGATAAGTGCAATTGATCTTGATATGCTTGGTTGTGGAAAGTAAAATGTTATAACCCAAGGTTTGGTTATATTTTTATTTTGTTACTATGGTTCATTAAGATGGTCCATTCTGAATTTAGGACACGGAAGTCCTTATTAAAGAAGCCGGGGGCGAGGAGGTCTTTTGTTTTCTATCAGATTAATCAGGTGAGGATAATACTTAATTCATTTTCTTTTTCCCTCATTAATTATCCTCTCTCTAATCACGTTCCTCACCACGATCTAATTCACAACCCTTATTCCTTATCAGTTCTCAAGACGTTAAGCCTCTCTTCTCCCTTCTCTCTCTCAATTTTCTTCTCTGTTGATCGATCCGTTGTGCTACTGGTTGGAGATTCGAGTGTTGTGGATTCTTCATCGTCTTGCTGTTCTCTCCGTATTCAGGTTTGTGTTGCGTCGATTAGTTTGCAATCAGTTTGGAGAACTTCTCCAATCCCTAACTTCTTTTCTCTGCAATCTGATTGTAATCAGTGGATTCTCTGACGTCTGCGTCGATCTCTCCTCTGCTGTGGATTGCTGCTGTGTCGCGTATCAGAATTCAGGTGAGGGTTTCGTCACAGTTTTGGATTGTAATTCTAGTTTCGGAGTTTGGGGTTCCGTTTTCTGAATTAGGAGTTTGCAATTGTGTTTTGCTCAGTGAATTGGTTGCGTTCGGTCTGCGTTTGAGGGTCTGCATTGTCTGGATTCTGCTGCTTCAGATCGGGTTTCGTCTCTGCTGTTAATCCGAGGTAGGTGGCTTATGGATTCGATCCGTGTGTTCAGCCTTGGGGAGTTTGGATTCTGCAAATTAAATCTGCGATTGCCCTGTGTCTGTGTGTGATTTGTGCCTGTTTTAATACCATTTCAATGGATTAAACCCCCAAGGTTGTTTTGGAAATGCGTGTGTCGATTTGAGTTGGTTTTGTGCCTCTGTTCGTGTAGAATTCGCTTCTGATTTCTGAGTTTTTCGGCATGTCCGAACTTCCGTCCGAGCTTTGAAGTTCGGACATGCCCTTCTGCGCTTAACCTTTTGAAAATCTTCGCTGTGTCCGAACTTCCGTCCGAGCTTTGAAGTTCGGACACAGCCTTCTGTATTCCTCTGATTTTGCTTCGACTTGTGTCCGAACATCTGATGTCCGGACACAAGTTCGGACTGAAATACCCCAAACCTAAGAATTTGAAATGGTCAGAGATAAACATTGTGACTGCACATTATGGCACGTCAATTAATCAGTGCTTAGAAGAGCTTGTGATTCAGTGGATGACTTCTTCAGTAACCAGTTAAACTACATGGTAGATAACATCACTAAGGATGAAAGAAAGCGAAAGAAATTAGCCTACTTACGAATCCGAGATTGGAGCAGAACATATTTACATCAAGAGTCAACTATTTTACAACACCGTACGGCAACCGCCATACACCGGAATGAGAGAACTCTTAGTGTGTTTACACCAAGAGGGGATTGAGTATAAGGTAAGGCATTAGAACAAGTGAATAAGAGGTTGCACCACTAATGGGCAACATGGTAAGGGCCAACTACCATGATAGTAGTGGTCGTGAGTACAATAGTTAGATAAGTGGATTAAGTCATGGTGCGCGGTAAGGCGACCATTATGTATGAGCCATCAACTATTGACACTGAGGCAATTAGATTTATGAGTTAAGACCAGCATAAGTAAGAAAATAAGATGGTAGACGGACTGTGCATTGATGCCAGTAGTCTGGACATGGTTTGGTAAGATTACACAGGAAGCACACAACCCATTCCTTAAGGAACTGGAAGTGCTTTCCCAATAGAATGAATATAAGAAAGAAGATAAGAGGCTCTATGGAAAGAGACCTAAGCTATTAAAAATAGAATCATACGGAATACAGAAAGGAGCGGAGATACCATACCCAAGAACACAGTAATGGATTTCCCTTGATTCACTACAAGAAGAACAATAAATGTTATTATGGGACGGTGAAAGAGGAGATCGACAACAGAATACTTCATAATTAGCAATAGCTAAACGTGTGATGGACACTGATGGTTTACTAAAACGAGACGTGGGACGACTGCACCCACAGGGGCTTGCAGGCCTGACACGCTCATTTATGAGTTAGTTGGGTAAGTAGTAATGTACCAGTAAGGTACCCATCCATGTAGACGAGTAGTGTAAGGACACGGGAGGTAGTCGACTCCGTACCACGGACAACGACGCAAGATCACACAAGAGCAGCTACTACCACAGACAGCCGAAGAGAAGAATTCAGTTGAACAGCAACACAGAGGAACCAAAAACAGATAATTAAGGACTATGAAGTGCGAAGAGCACAGATTGTTAAGAAGACATTGACATGTCTTAAGATGTAAGGATTAAGACTGTAAAGCGCGATATGCACTAAACAGTAGTTTCAGATTAAGAATCATCCTCAGACCAAAGGTCAGTTGGGGAGAACAATTTAGACATTCGAGGAAAATTCTAAGAGTATGAACATAAGATCTTCAAGGAGAATGGATAGACGAGTTACAACTCATTAAGACCGTGTATATAAAAGAAACATGTGTCCACTGAGAGACTAATATTCCTAAACTGTAAAGAGGCAGAAAGATATACAATACTGTAAAAAGATAGTGAGAGGCAGTTAAGCCTAAAAACATCAGAGTGGTGCAGCGGAAGCTAGCAGATCACTACCTTTGAGATTAGACTAAACTAAGTTAAGAATATGGTATAAGTACCGTTAAGAATCCCGATGCAGAGACTAAGTCATTTCTGATCGAATTATAAGTAACATAGATGACGTGGAAGCTAGAATGCTTGGTGAGAATTAGACATCTTGAACTTATGTTCAAGGATGGTATAATGCAGATTACGTGGCGAATCCATTTTAAGGGGGGTAGAGCAAAAACCGCTTAGCGTATGTTACATAAACTACGGTGTGCATAGCACAAAAGAATTTGAGAATATGTTTACATAAACATTTTGAGATAAATCATAGTTATTACCACACAGAAGATGTGAATACCATACATATTAAGTACATAGTTGTTAACTCGGTGTGAGTACAAGTTAAGAGAATTAAGGAAGAGGTTTAAGGAGACTTAGGAATAAGGAAATATATGAGGTATGCGTCGATATGAGACTATGTGTGAGATAGAATAAGATAACATTATGAGATACAATTTGATATGAGTATGAGGAAGGAAATTGTAATGCTATGAGATATAAGATGGTGAGAATTGGTATGGGACAGTTATAGAACTTAGTAGGAATTTAAGCCTTGAGGTAATTACTAAGAGAGAATCGGAATGTTTGATGGACTTAGTCCACACTTTGGAGATGTATGATTATGATTAGAAGAACTAAAAGATAGAAAATTGGACATGAGTGAATTATCTGATGTTGAAAATGACGTGGGAGGTGGAACTTGATATTCTAGGGATCAAGGGAAACCGAACACAAATTGGAGTGGAAGGATGGTTCTACACTGATGCTGATCACATCAGGGTAGGATTATTCCTGAAACTCCCTACCAGTGGTCACAATTAAATCACACTAAGGATAGAGGCCTTAGGATAAAATGGAATTGGAGTGATTGTATTTTAATTAGGAATTATTCCTCACATGACCTAGTAAAAAGGATTAACCTTTTACTGAGTCTCGCCCATGAAGTCGAGGACGCATGAGCCTTTGTCTTCGGACCGGTGACATGGGGAGAGCAGAGTGTTTTGTATCTGGCCATGGTGATGAGGACGAATGAGCCATTGTCTACGGACCGGTGACATGGGAGAATACGTTGGAAGTTATGTGAATGTTTTAATCATCAAAAAGAACAAAAGGAATTTTGAGTGCTACACATGCTTAAGCATGTGGTGTGATATTTAAGTATAAGAATATGGCGGATCCAATGATCCAATGAGAAGTATACATAAGTATGATCTAAGGAATGAGTTAAGACATGTATTATAATAGAAAAAGATGGCATGGGAACTTTGGGGACAAAGTTCTTTTAAGGGGGGTAGATTGAAATACCCCAAACCTAAGTATGCTAAGTAAACATCAAATCATGATGTAGTAGGCTAAAATATGCCTTAGAAAGATTGGTAGACAATTTAAACCAAGGAAAACACTAGAAAATGCCTTAAGGGCAATTAAGGCAAAAATGTGCTCTAAGCTTGGAGAGACTTGGGTGAGTACCCAATATCATGATAAGACCTTAGTAATATTCTAATGGTCATTTTAAACCAATTACCAAAGAAAACCAAGCTTGAAAACAAGCTAAAACACAAAATGTGCTTTAAGAAGTCTTAAAGCACATTTTTGAGAAATTGTCTTAGAATTGAGTTTTGAGTGGCTAGATGTCCAGCATTACTCTTTAATCAACATGTGTACTAATTAGTATCACATTAGGAAGTCTAAATCAATGGGAAACCAAAAATTTCCCGAATATGTGCACTAATTAGTGAATAGTACTCAAATAGTGCTAGTTTTGACTTAAGTCAACTTTAATTAGCCAAATGGCCAAACAAGGCCTTATGTATCTTGTATACCAAGGGGGGACGGTTTTTAATGGTGACTCACCATTAGTATCCAGCACATTAAAGGAAATGAGAGGAAAAGTAGTAAGTTCACTATTCACCCTTTTATAAGATAAATATCTTCTTTAGCTTACCTCTCTCCTCTCTTCTTCTTCATTTCCCTTCTTCTTCCACGGTTTTCTTCTTATTCTCTCTGTTCTAAACCGTTCCCAAGCAGCCCCATTGTTGCCTCCTCACCTTGCCTTGTCCATAACTTGCTCATTTAGCTCCAAATCAAAACTAAGCATAGATTTCTCTTAGTTAGACCAAGGCCTTGCTTCCTATCTTTTCAAAATTGAAAAGCCTCAGTTTGGAGCCATGGGAAATCGCCATTGAAGGGGGAAAAATAAGTTTGAAGAGCTCATTAGCTTCTCCATTCTCTTAAGGTAAAGAATATGTAAGAAAAACTAGGTTTCCACCATTCTTCTCCATTACCGAAAATTTATACTCATGGGGCTTCATTTTTATGCCTTGTTCTAGCTTGTTTTCTATTCTCCAAGGGCTAGAGGATGTCCTTCTTGATTCATATCCAAGCCTACCTTAAGACTTCAAGGTAAAATATTCATTATAAGACCTTAAACACATTTTTAACCTAGGTTTTCATTCCTTAAGGTTAGTGTTATTGTTTAGCACTCATATGAGTCATTGAATATTGATTAGAACATTGGCAAGGGGAATTTAAGTGGTGGCCGAGATCATGCAAGAAGAAGGTCTAAGGAGGAAGTTAAGATAAGCTTGAGAAAACAAGGTAAAATGCTTACCTAATGGTGGTTTAAGTTTTAAGGGATGAGTTTAGGTGGATACCAATGTGGCTTAGAGCTACATTGTGTATTGGGTTATATAACCTAAGAAAAAGAACTTAAATAAGCTTGTGAACTTGTGACTAAGGAGCCAATGGGAATGAGTTAGTAATTAAGTTTAAGATGGATTTTAAGAGCATTATAAATACTAGAGATTGATGGGTGTATTTGCAGGTTGAAAGCTTTATATGTGGGAAATTCAATGTTTAAATTCATGTCATTTAAGGGCCTAAGAGCCGTGTCATTTAAGGGCCTAAGAGCCATGTCATTTAAGAGCCTTAGTGCTATGCAATTTAAGATTATTGCAATATATTGAGTTTGTTTGAATGAGTTGGTTTGGGTGATGAGATATGATGAGAAGAACTGATGTGTGTGATGGTTGAATGAGGAAAACAATGCAGTTGGGCATGATAAGATGCTAGAGAAGCTATGGCGAAATTTGAGTAGAAACAAAGTGTTTAATGGTAGTGGTGAGTTAATATGCCCTAGGGTTTACTAGGGAGCATAAAAAAAAATTGGGTGGAAATGAGTTAACTAAGGAGTTCTTGAGGTTTAGAGTGACCTAGAGATGTCTAGGAGGAATTAGAGGATTGGCGAGTGTACTAAACACACCAAAATCATGATATGAGGAATGTAAGACTTGTGCATAAGTTTTATGGAAAGTGTATAATGCTTAAGGAGATTTAGGTATGAACTTGAGAGTAAGACAATGAGAGTTTGAGAACCTTGTGTAAGTGTGATGATGTTAGTGGTGGACTAGTAAGGTTTAGTTGAATGGTAATGTGTGGACTTGGGTGATGGAAGTGAAAAAGGTAGGAGGATGTGTAAGTCATCAAGGGAAATGACTAGGAATGTAAAAGAGCGTATGATCGTGAGAATGGTGAGTAAGTGAGTAAAAGGAGTGGAAAGTCCAAGGAGGGTGTAGTATAGTTAAGGTAAGAAGAACAAGGTTAAGTGCTAAGAGGATGACAAGAAATGTTTAGGTATGCCCAAGAGTTTAGGAATGATGAGTAACAAATGGAAAAGAGAGGAATTTGTGCATGGTTATGTAAGATGACTTGAGGAAGTTTTGGTAAATGAACTGAAGATGGAAAATAATGTTTATAAGTGCCCCAAACTGTTAGTAGGGACACTTGGGTTGGTTGAAGTTTGGTAAAGATCACAAGTTGGTATGTAAGGAATTATATGATAAGTGTTAGGAGTGTTTTAGTAAGATTGAGCACAGTTTGAGAGATCTTTGGAAGTTTGTTTTAATGAGTTTGGTGGAGGTTATAAAAGGTTGTTTGATTGCCAAATGATGTTATAACACATTAGGATTGAGGGAAAAATTTGGAGAAAATTTGACAATGTATGGAAGTTTCTGCAGCTGACCTACCCAGGGGACCGACCCCAGTCTGGGTCCGGTCGGGCTGAAACTGTGAAGTTGGATGTTCTCTGCAGCCGACCTACCAGGGGTGGGTCGGTCGGTGGGTCGGTCGACCATAAAACATAAAAAAAAAGAACCCTAAGAGAGTTTTAGTGGTATTAATGTACCCCATTAAGGGTCAATGATGATTAAGGTATACAAAGACCTAAGGGATTAAGTTAAGAATAAACCTTAAAAGTTTAAGATTAAGTTGCAAGATTAAGTTGTAAGACTTAAGAGGTGTTTAGGTGGGGATCATTAAGGGTTAAGTAGTTAATAAGTTGAATTAAGTTAAGTGATTAACAACCTAAACTGAATGAATGTTTAGGACTTGGGAGTTTGGACTCCGGAAGAGAGTAAAGCATCCGAACGACCAACGGTGAACGGTAAGTTCTCTTGTTGCTTGCTAACGAGGTGTCCCTCGGCTTGTGTGCTATTTGTTTTTGTGCTCACTAAACAAGATAAAGCATGCACCGGAATATATTAATATTTATTGTTTATTGTGTGATGTTTGAAACTAACCAAGCATACCGTGAGAAACTTACTACCAATGTTTAGTAAGGAATTGAGTGAGACTAAGGAACGCCCCCTAATGAGGGACGATATGAACCGAAAGAGGTTTACCAACAAACATGGTCTTGAGATTACTACTAGCTGGAACTTGATGAGGAAACCCGGGACCAGATCTCCTGTCATGCATGCTAAGGAAAAGGGGACGGTATCTGAATCAGATCCGCCCTCCGCTAAGGACTTGTCTTCGACTTATAGCCTAGGGCCGGTTGCCGGTCTCAGCTGCGCTGGACTCCCGTCCAGTAGGTGGCATTAAGATGGGGGGGTGGGATCACCTAAATCCCAGGTTCGAATTATGCTCAACCATTCCCCTCCAGGAACGGTTTGTATACTGAGATTAATAATATTTAGATTAAGGTATGGTTAAGATAAGTTTGCAACCATTCCTTTTTAAAGGATGGTTTGTATTGGTTAAGTTTAAGATTAGGTAAGGTTAAGATAAGTTGCAACCATTCCTTTTTAAAGGATGGTTTGTATTGTTGTTTAAGATTAAGGTAAGGTTAGATGAGTTGCAACCATTCCTCTTAAAGGATGTTTGTATATTAATTAAGATAAGTGACATCCCTCCTTATTAAAGGATGGTGTTGTTTCTCAGATTAAGATAAGACTAAGATTGAGGTGAGATAAGGATGGACTAAGATTTAGAGGGAACACTACTTAAGGATTAAATAACTAACTCTCTAATTAAGGGAACGCATTTAAGTCGTTCATTGTGTGTGAACTTTGATTGTTCATATAGGATTGTTGTTTACAACATTTACTATTATGTTGTGCATTTAATAACCTCCATGCTATCGACAATTAGTCGTCGTAGCCACGTTAGCTTGGGGGCCATGAGGGGATCGTACCAGCTGTGAGCCTCGATTTTAAACCCTATCCTATGTTGAATAAAGTTGATTAGGATCTAAACGGTTTAGGTCCACTTATAACCTAAGATTAATAACTATGTCACATAACAATAATTATTAAAACCTAAGCTAGCTCACTGGAACCTATTATGAGTCGCCACCTAATTTTGACCTAGATTAAATTAGGAAAGGAGAGTTCGGGTTCGGGGGCTTGATATTCGACTTATTTAGGGTTCAATTACTTTCATTACCCTTCCTAGGTCGTTTTTCCTCTACTCAGTTTATTTACGGCTTACTACAAAGTCGTTTTAACCTAAGTGCGCGGCTTCTGTTTTTTTGTGTTTTTATCATTTTTTGACAGAAAACAAAGTGAAATTGAAAGCTACCTAAACTAGGGTTTCGGAGGCAGAATTAGGTCAAATTTTCATTTCCGTCCGTAGCCACGGACCTAATGTCCGAAACCACGGACCCCAGTTAACCTAATACACAGAAAAGTCGAAATTAAAGGAAAACAAAAATTCGCAAGTCCGGGGCCACGGACAGGATGTCCGTGGGCCCGGACATTATTAGAAAAACTAAATTTTGAATTTTAAAATCCCGCCGCCGTCCGTGGGTGTCCGTGGTCTCGGACAACGCGTCCGAGGTCCCGGACCATAGGTCCGAGGTCACGGACCACCCACGGACAGGGGTTTTCAGAAGGTTCCCGGGGTGTTTTGAGCTCAAATTTTATGGGTGTGTAGCCTGAAAGATGTACAAGACGTTAGTGATTGAAAGTTTTCAATTTGAATTCGAATTAAGCACGAAACTTAGCAAACAAGTTATCTGACAGAGGCTTAAATAAACAGCAATACAGAAGCCTACGAAGGTTAGTTTGAGCCCAAATTTTGAGGCAAGACAGATAATACCGTGGTGAATCAGGGAAGTGGAGTTTCTACCTGTTTTACCTTCGGATTCACAACGTTTCTTCACACCGGGACTCGTCGAGTGCTCCGTTGATGGCAGACCCGAGAGGATTTCGACCCAAGCTTCTGGTTGTTGGTTGTTCTTGCTGTTCTTCACGTTTTAGAGGTGTTTTTGTGAGGTTTTGATGATTATTGGTGCTTTGGGGATTGGAAAACGTGTTTAGATGGTGATTTCGGGGGATTTTCAGTATGATTTGGGTGGCCGGGTGTTGGAAAACGTGAGAGAGAGAGAGGAGGCCGTGTTTTCTGACTCTCTAGGGTTCTTCAGCATGTGAGGTTCTGCTTTATCCAAAAACCTATCCCCTTATATAGACTTCCTTAAAGATAAAGAGAATCTAGTAAAAGTAAGATTTTTCGATATTTTAACTAAGCAACTTCCCAAAGGAATTTTGCTATGAAATTTTAACCACATGTCAAGAATGGATATTATGAATTTTCTGAGGTGGAAACGAATTTTTTAAATGCTGGAGCATTTTTAAATTGAATTTCTCGTCAGATTCAGTCAGAAATTGCTAGAAAATTATTGGAAATTCGAAAAATCAAAATTCCAACGCCATTATGCTTAAAATGTCATCCTCTATCATGGGTTAAAATATCAAAGCATTCCGAGCTGAGTTGGGCACCCTCTGGAGGAGAGAGAAAGCCTATAGGAGAACTCAGAAGCCTTAAAAATTACGAAAACGCCCCTGACAATGACGAAACTGCTCCTCAGGCCCTGGAACACACCGATCGAGCCGGAATCCCTCATTACCCGATCAAATATCCCTCACGACACCAAAACCTTGCAGACCCTAACCAGGGGGGTCAAAATTTTGGGTATAACAGATTGCCCCCCGTCAACTGGACTTTGTAACGAATGTGAAAAGTCTGGTTGATGCTTGAGTGGTGCCCCAAAATTTTGGACCCCACAGAATCCTCCACGTTGTATGAAACCGGGTTAACGATGCCCAGCTACTCGGAGGCGCTAACTACCAAAGCTACAAAGCATTGTCGAGCTATTCTAAGGCGCTGACTACCTAAGCTACAAAGCATTGTCGAGCTATTCTAAGGCGCTGACTACCTAAGCTACAAAGCATTGTCGAGCTATTCTAAGGCGCTGACTACCTAAGCTACAAAGCATTGTCGAGCTATTCTAAGGCGCTGACTACCTAAAATGATGAAAATGATGTCAAGCTATTCTAAGGTGCTGACTACCTAAAATACAAAGCATTGTCGAGCTATTCTAAGGCGCTGACTACCTAAATGATGAAAATGATGTCAAGCTATTCTAAGGCGTTGACTACCTGAAATGATGAAAATGATGTCAAGCTATTCTAAGGCGTTGACTACCTGAAATGATGAAAATGATGTCAAGCTATTCTAAGGCGTTGACTACCTAAATGATGAAAATGATGTCAAGCTATTCTAAGGCGTTGACTACCTAGGATGTAAAAACTGGATGGCATGCAAATGCAAGAATGCTGAAATGCTAATGATGCAAATGATGCTGATGCTGATGATAATGCCGGTGATTTTGATGATGCTCGGATGCTTCTGGGGACCGAAACCCGTTCCAATGCTCCTGGTTGGTATACTATGGGGACTTATTGCCTCTGCCCACCAACTGGGGTGCTGGGATAACTTCTAGATTACCAAGGGGACTTATTGCCACTGCCCACTAGTTGTTTCTCCCAGAAGTTGACATGAAGATGGGGACTTATTGCCTCTGCCCCGCCAACTTAGATCACGCTCTATCTCGCACTGAAGATGATACTAGGTCTCGTACTGGTCTCGCACTGGATGATGACGCTCGGTCTCGCACAGAAGAAGATGATGGGTCTCGCACTAACGAATATGATGGTCTCGCACTGATGAAGATGCATGGTCTCGCACTGAAGAAAATGATGGGCCTCGCACTGATGAAGATGGTGGTCTCACACTGAAGTCTCGTACTGAATGGCTGGATCTCACACTGATTCTAGGCCTCGTACTGAATGAAGATGCTAGGTCTCGTACTGAATGAGGAATCTGCAGGGCCTTTCACCGATTTTGGGTCTCGAACTAAAAATAAGTTAGGAGGATAATGGTCTCGTGCAAATGGTAAAACTGATCACTGGAGTGCCAAACATGGCAATGATGATAAGATGTATGCAATCAAAATATATGAAAGATACTCGTTCAGAACAGGAATTTGTTGGAAAAGGTGCCAAACGTGGCAGTGTTTGAAGAAAATTTTGTTTACTGAAAAGGAAAGTGAAATTATCATTTCCTGACCATAGATTTCGGACTTGCAATTTATCTCCTAGGAGATGAACATGCCATCGGTGGGGTATGGTGTATGATGTAAAGGTAAGGGCTTATGTGGGCCTGTGTAGTTTGATGTGCAGGTAAGGGCTTTTGTGGGCCTGTGTAGTGGTGTTGTGGAGGTAAGGGCTTATGTGGGCCTGTGGTGGAATGGTGGTGGTGATGTTTGAGCTTTGGGTTCCAATTGGCGTTGTCATAGCAATTGTTGGAACCAACAATTGCCCCCAGTATTTTCCCTTAAGACAATCTGAGCTAGAGTTCATGGCAATCGATCGGAACGATCGATTGCCCCCAGTATTTCCTTTTATTAAACGTGCGAACGAGTCTCGTCCTCACAGGGTCAAGGCTTATGTTTTTACGTGGTGCTTCCTAACCTACACTCGGCGTGTTTGGTGTTTGCACTCGTTCCTCACCCACGGTCACAACTTCTAGACCATTGAATTCGATATTTGATGAATTTACGCATTCGATCTGTTACTTTCACGTGATTAGACACACAACTATCAAGTCGGAAGTCTTTAAAGCTTATAACATGGCCATAGGGTGTGATGAATGACAACAGGATCATGGAGGGATATTTGAGGTATGTGGAGCTTAAATGGGTGACCAAAGCTGCAACTTGTGTCTTCTCTCAGATTCATCTTCCTTGTCTTGAAGTCGTCTAGCTGCTTCATGTCGATGTTGTTTTCGAGCTTCTGGACTTGGACTTTTGAAGTTGTCCTTTACACCATTTCTCTTTTTGTCATTTGGATTTCTTCGAGGCACTTCGGGATTGCCTTTTTGTTTTATCCTTTCTTGACTTTTCCTTCGGGGTTCTTGTGTTTCCCGGTTTTGAACTTTGAGAGCTGTTTTTGATGTTAGCTCATTTGATCCTGTGTCCCTCTGGGACCATTTGCGGATCGCTTCGCCATGCTGATAGCGGCATTGCTTCTCTGGACTGATGAGAATGTTATCTGAGAGTCGGGCTCCTCGCTTCCTTTGGTCACCGGGTCGAACATTCATCATTGGCCGGGTTATTTTGTGGAGTTCATAATATCAAAAGGGGATATATGAAAGGCTCAGCGGGGGTGCCTAGGGTTTAACGTCAGGGTTCGCAAGCTTTTGGCTATGTGGTGTTGTACCTAGGTGCTTCGTCATTCCTGATAGTTGTGTATCCATTCTTTGTTACTTTTCACAGGTCTAAGCGTAAATTTACAAATTATCTCCTTCGGTCGGAGTTATGCCGTTTACCCTACCTTTGAATGTGGACTCACCGGAGTCGTGTAAAAATGACACGCTCGCTCACTCATGGTTTTCCCACTCAAGACACTCTCGTGAGATTTTCACTTGGAAACTCGTTCGCACATTTAGACAAAAGATAAAAGACGACGAACTTAAACTTAGATTGCCCCCAGTTTTGGTTTGGGGTTTGTGACAACAATTCGATAGATGTGGACTTTGAACCTCTTTGTGGGTTATTTGGATATTATGGGGTGAGTTGTGGTGTTTGGTTAGGCATGTTCAAATTTTTAGAAACAAGAGACAAGCCGTTCCATTGCTTAGTCAGAAAATGATTGCTTCGTGATCCTTTTCCTTAAAAAAACTATTTTGTTTTCCTTCTTTTTTCGATGAATGAAAAATGGTTTGTACAGGAGTTGTGAAAATGGAACTATGATTTTATTTATGAATCATGAAAGAAACGTAAAGATTACAATCAGAGGTGACTGAAAACTAACTAATAAGCTACTAGGAAAATTTGAAGATGCAAGAAAACGATCTGCACACTTAGAAAAATTGGACTCCTTGCTCGAGGAGGTCTTGAATCTTGTGCTTCAATGCTCGGCAATTGTCAGCATAATGGCCAGGCAACTGATGGTAGTGGCAGAATTGATTAAGATGCCTCCCCAAATGAGTGGTTCCTGGCCGAGGGGCCAGGGGCTGTAGCAGGTTTCTCTTCTGAAGCTCTTCAAACGCCTGACTTGGTGCTCGGCCAATGTTGGTGAACTCCCTTTGCGATGAGTCTCGGCGTGGTAAGGGTATTGTCCTAAGGTTTTGATGCGGAGATCTAGGTCGTTGAACCATATTCACTTCTGGGAAACTGCTTTGAGCGCAAGCTACTGTCTGAAGATAAGCCTTTTCTGGTCCTGGCTTAGATAATTTGGAGCCACTGCCGGAGTTTCTTGAGCACTCGAGCTCCAAGCCTTCCTTATGAATCCTTTCCTCTAGAATACCGACTTGTCCCATCAACATGTCCAAACTCGGAAAGTACATAAATTTTAGCTCATGGTTGTGTTGTTTTCGCATGTTCTCAATTATCATGCGGATTTGCTCCTGCTCGTCCATTCTGGTAGGCATGGCTGCAGCCTTTCTCCTCCAACGCTTGATGAAGTCAGACATGGACTCACCGTCTTTCTGTCGAGTTCCTGCCAGATCGATTCTGGTGACCTCGAGGTTCTTAGCATACTCGAAATGATTTAGGAAAGCCTCGCAAACCTCCTCGTAGGTCTTGGTATTCATCTTCTGAGTGAGATACCAACGCTGAGGAGTCTCGTCTAGATAGCGAGCAAAAACTTTGGCTTTTTGCATGTCGTTGAGCCCCAAGATGGACATTTCCCGGTCGAACATAGCCAAATGAATCTGTGGATCTGAGGAACCCTTGTACAAAGCGAGTGTGGGCATCTTCAGCTTTGGCGGAAGATCAACCTCGGGATACGATGTCATGGAAAGGTAATCGAGGCCAACCGGCTTGCTAGCCTTTTCCATGCGCTCGATCCTTTTCAGAGCCTTCTTGAATTCTGCGGCTAGTTGGTAGTCCGGGACGACTTGCCCTACAAATCCTTGTGCATCCTGGGCCTCAACGGAGTTAACTTCGATGTAGTCGCGCCCGTTCCCAGAGTCGGCTATCTTTCCTGAAATGTTTTCCTGATGACCAATCTCAAGGGAATTGATTTTGCTTTTCAACTCTTCGATGATGGTGACATACTTAGCCTCCATGTCATTAGTGGCGGACCTATGTTTCTGTTCCATGGCGTCCAAGGCAGCCATGTACCTTTGATCTAAGGCTGCAAACTGGGCCTCCATGCTGACTGGGTTTCCTCCTTCTGCCATACTTTTCGGGTTCGGGTTTATCTGTTGGAAAATAACAGTGGACTGAGCTAAAATTCTGGGCCGTGAAGAAGTTCTAGGTAAAAACTTGTTTGGGCCGCAAGAAAAGCATATGAGCTGGAATGATCCCTAGATCACAAATGGGCCTAACTTTCTTTGGGTCAGAGAAGATGGTTGCTAAGCTGACAAAGATTTTACTTGCAGGATTTGTGAGCTATTTCAAGTTCAGGTGGATTTCTTTTTATGGGCCTAGAACTAATTGGATAATTCAAATTGGGCCAGAAGAGAAATCACCTAAGTCTAGGCTTTTGGGCCGAAGCCCGAACGACTCACATGTTAAACCAAACAGGGCCTCTGGGCCGCAAACAAATAGAGTTGCCAATTCGTGTTGGGCTAGGTTGATGTAGGAGAAGTTCCTATCAATCTCTAGGCGGGGTAGTGGGCCGATCATACAAGCAAACAAGGCCCACACAAATTCAACATGTCCTCACTTGACGGTTAAATCAACTTGGGAATGGATCGATCCGGAGAGGTGCTTGGGGCTTGGGCCCAGGTTACCACAAAGGAATAGGGCTTGCACGCTATTCTCTTTGGGCTTCCCCACTTTTTCACATCACTGTTAAGTGTGCGTCTACGGTCGGGTCTTTGAATGACCAAACATTGGGCTTGGTAAGGGTACTGCCAGGAAAACGCTTGGGGCTAAGGCCCAGGTATTAAGGGGGTGTGGTTAGACGACACCCTCCTCTTTTCCCTCGCTTATTCACATCACCTAAAAGGTGTGAGTCCCTGACAGGGGACCCTCAAACGGGTCCCGGGGTGAAATTGGCTTGCATGGACCCTCGCTCTCATATGATGCAAGGGTGCAAAAATTAAAGTGCGCACAAAAGTAAACAAACAACATAGTAGAAGCCATAAATAAACATTTTCAAGTTAAGCCCTCTCTCTTAAAATCAAACAAGTTAAAATTAAGAAGTTTGTCCCCAGCAGAGTCGCCAGTCTGTGAGCCTCGATTTTAAACCCTATCCTATGTTGAATAAAGTTGATTAGGATCTAAACGGGTTTTAGGTCCACTTATAACCTAAGATTAATAACTATGTCACATAACAATAATTATTAAAACCTAAGCTAGCTCACTGGAACCTATTATGAGTCGCCACCTAATTTTGACCTAGATTAAATTAGGAAAGGAGAGTTCGGGTTCGGGGGCTTGATATTCGACTTATTTAGGGTTCAATTACTTTCATTACCCTTCCTAGGTCGTTTTTCCTCTACTCAGTTTATTTACGGCTTACTACAAAGTCGTTTTTCCTAAGTGCGCGCTTCTGTTTTTTTGTGTTTTTATCATTTTTTGACAGAAAAACAAAGTGAAATTGAAAGCTACCTAAACTAGGGTTTCGGAGGCAGAATTAGGTCAAATTTCATTTCCGTCCGTAGCCACGGACCTAATGTCCGAAACCACGGACCCCAGTTAACCTAAATACACAGAAAAGTCGAAATTAAAGGAAAACAAAAATTCGCAAGGTCCGGGGCCACGGACAGGATGTCCGTGGGCCCGGACATTATTAGAAAAACCTAAATTTTGAATTTTTAAAATCCCGCCGCCGTCCGTGGGTGTCCGTGGTCTCGGACAACGCGTCCGAGGTCCCGGACCATAGGTCCGAGGTCACGGACCACCCACGGACAGGGGTTTTCAGAAGGTTCCCGAGGGTGTTTTGAGCTCAAATTTTATGGGTGTGTAGCCTGAAAGATGTACAAGACGTTAGTGATTGAAAGTTTTCAATTTGAATTCGAATTAAGCACGAAACTTAGCAAACAAGTTATCTGACAGAGGCTTAAATAAACAGCAATACAGAAGCCTACGAAGGTTAGTTTGAGCCCAAATTTTGAGGCAAGACAGATAATACCGTGGTGAATCAGGGAAGTGGAGTTTCTACCTGTTTTACCTTCGGATTCACAACGTTTCTTCACACCGGGACTCGTCGAGTGCTCCGTTGATGGCAGACCCGAGAGGATTTCGACCCAAGCTTCTGGTTGTTGGTTGTTCTTGCTGTTCTTCACGTTTTAGAGGTGTTTTTGTGAGGTTTTGATGATTATTGGTGCTTTGGGGATTGGAAAACGTGTTTAGATGGTGATTTCGGGGGATTTTCAGTATGATTTGGGTGGCCGGGTGTTGGAAAACGTGAGAGAGAGAGAGGAGGCCGTGTTTTCTGACTCTCTAGGGTTCTTCAGCATGTGAGGTTCTGATTTTATCCAAAAACCTATCCCCTTATATAGACTTCCTTAAAGATAAAGAGAATCTAGTAAAAGTAAGATTTTTCGATATTTTAACTAGCAACTTCCCAAAGGAATTTTGCTATGAAATTTTAACCACATGTCAAGAATGGATATTATGAATTTTCTGAGGTGGAAACGAATTTTTTAAATGCTGGAGCATTTTTAAATTGAATTTCTCGTCAGATTCAGTCAGAAATTGCTAGAAAATTATTGGAAATTCGAAAAATCAAAATTCCAACGCCATTATGCTTAAAATGTCATCCTCTATCATGGGTTAAAATATCAAAGCATTCCGAGCTGAGTTGGGCACCCTCTGGAGGAGAGAGAAAGCCTATAGGAGAACTCAGAAGCCTTAAAAATTACGAAAACGCCCCTGACAATGACGAAACTGCTCCTCAGGCCCTGGAACACACCGATCGAGCCGGAATCCCTCATTACCCGATCAAATATCCCTCACGACACCAAAACCTTGCAGACCCTAACCAGGGGGGTCAAAATTTTGGGTATAACACCAGCATTCGTGCTGACCCCCTTTGGGGGCTGTTTTTACTACACAGGTACATCAGGAAGCGGCCGTCGCAAGAGTAAGAAGAGGATACAAGTGTTAAGGATTAAGTGTGACCTACGAGTTGTGCATGTACACTCGTATGGCAATTGAGTTAGTAAGATGTATAGGTTGTGAGAGGATTGTAAGAAGAATATGTATTTGGTTAAGGTTGTTATGTACTAATATTCGGTATATTCTGTAGTCAGACCGTGGCAAGGTCCTGGAGTGTAAAGAATTCCGTTGTGACATGTATATATATATGCTGTTAAGTTGCGAGACGACATTTGGATTGAGTTGGGGTGTTACACGGACTCTCCGCGTGTCTGTTTTCGTAAAATGTCCGAACATCCGTCCGAACTTGGATGTTCGGACACCTCTGGCTCTTCTTCTTTTTTAAGGTTCGACTTGTGTCCGAACTTTGAAGTCCGGACACAAGTTCGGACATCTGTCTGATTTTGCCTTCTGAGTCTCGACTTGTGTCCGAACATTGATGTCCGGACACAAGTTCGGACAGGCTACTGTTTTGGCCATAACTTGCTCGTTTGAGCTCCGTTTTGACTTCTATTTGCGGGGTTGGATTCCCCTTCTGATTTCCAAGCTATCTATGAGCTTTCTGCTGCCTTTGGTGCACATATGCTTATCTGTATTTAAGCTTCTATTTTGGGACCTAGTTACCTCTGTGTCTAAGCCTTTGGATGGCTGGTTTCGCTGTCTCGTACCGCGCTATGTAGGATCCTTCTGTTCCGGGTGATGTTCCCCGTTCTGTTCACGGGTGTTTACACCTGTTCTGTTTACGAGTGAGGTTTCCTCGTTCTGTTCACGAGCTGGTTGCTCGTTCTGTCTGTATGCTGTGATCGCTAGTGTCCCACTCTGTTTTCTGCTTCTGTCTGCTTCTGCTCTGTTTAGTCCCCTAATGAATGGACTTCTGTTTCTGATTTCTGACATGTTTTGGATTCTTTGACTCCTTCTGATTTGTCAATATTCTGTAAATGTTTTGAGCATGCTGGTTGATGAAGTTGGTCATCTACTGGGCATAGTTGTGTGCTCATTCCCCTACTTCTAACGCTTTTGCAGATTGATTAGCGAGATCGTCTCCCTCAGCTTCTGGAGTTTAGTTGCTTCGTTATTTTTGTTTCTTTTGAGACTTTGTATTCGGATTTGAGCCTTTGGGACTTTTGTTAGCTTCCGTTTCTGATATACGTTTGGTGGGTTCTGTAAAACCTTTTGAGGTGTTAAGACTTCATTGTGGTTATACTTTGTTCAAGTATTCTGTTTTGGGCCTTATTTGAATATGTGTTTAAGTTCGTTCTTTTAGCCTTGCGTTTATTATGTAATACGCGGCGTGTAATACCCCTAACTCCTAGGCTAGTGTTTGGGGGTGTTACATTTAGTGGTATCAGAGCCAGGTTCTAATCTGCTTGGATTTTAAGTTAGCCAGTCAGTCAGAAACGTCAGTGCTAGTGTCTGAGTTTAACTGTCTGCTGTTGGACTTTCAAAATGCCGCCAAGGAGAGCAAATAACCCTCCAGGGAACGTGGCTGATGCTGTTCAGCAATTTATGACGCAGCTCATGCAGACCATGGCTGCAGGAGGTGGACCAGCTGGAGAGGACCAGCTGGCGGAGCAGGCCCAGCTGGGGCAGATGCTGGAGGGAGGAACGTGAAGGCGCTTCAGGAGTTCATGAAGCTGAAGCCGCCATCGTTCGATGGGGCAGGAGATCCCCAGGAGGCCAGCCACTGGCTGTCAGAGGTGGAGGATTTGCTACGTGTGATGGGCTCAGAGGAGGAGCAGAAGGTCGACTTCGCCACCTTTCTGTTCAAGGCCGAAGCCAAGGAGTGGTGGAGGTCAGTTATGGGGAAGTTCCCACAGCCATGGACGTGGGAGCAGTTCATTGGGGAGTTCAACAAGCAGTTCTACCCCGACGTCTATAAGGATCAGCGCATCTTGGAGTATAATAGGCTTCGCCAGGGGCGCGATATGAGTGTGGAGGAATACGTCAGGAAGTTCATCAGCCTGTCGAAGTTTGCACCTGAGCCTGAGGAGCATAGGAAGGCCAGGAAGTTTGAGAGCGGCCTGAGGCCTGATATCCGATCTGCTGTGACGCCGCTGCGTCACAAGACCTTCAGGGACGTAGCTGATGTTGCCCTGTTGGTAGAGGCTGACTTGAGAGGTCGCCAGTCTGGAGGGAAGGACCAGAAGAGAAAGCAGAGGTCCGATGACGGTGATAGGAGGGATCAGTCTGCTTCTCAGAAGAAGCAGTCTACTGGAGACCGCTCTGGGGACCGTTCGCGAGACAGAGGTGGTTCGTCTTCGTCAGCTCCTGCTCCGAAGTGCCAGGTCTGTGGCAAGTTTCACAGAGGTCAGGACTGCTACAGGAAGTCTGGGGCCTGCTTCAAGTGTGGGTCCATGGGACATAGGATAGCTGATTGCCCTCAGGCAGAGAGGAGTAGAGGTAGCTCTGGAGGTGGAGCTGGAGGATCTGCATCTGGTCTAGAGATCGAGACCGGCTGAGCAGAAGAAGCCCCAGGGCCAGGCCAGAGTGTACTCGATGCCTGGAGAGAGAGACCGATCGACTGACAGAGTTGTCACAGGTATTCTCCAGCTGTCATCTCGTTCTGTTTTCTGTTTGTTTGACTCTGGAGCCACCCACTCTTTTATTTCTGCTGAGTTATTGTGGGTCTCGGTTTGCCTGTTGTGCCTCTAGGTGTTGAGTTATGTGTGCATAGTCCATTAGTTTAGGGACTCTTATATACTGTTGAATTCTGTTTGCAAAGATAGTCCTGTGTTAGTCAGAGATAGGACTCTGTGTGCTAACCTCATCCCGATGGAGATGACTTCTTTTGATGTGATCCTAGGCATGGATTGGCTTGCTGCGCACCATGCCCACATTGATTGTGCTGCTTCGAGAGTCACTTTCGAGGAGCCGGACCAGCCCCGTTTGATTGTAGCAGGGAATGGACTCCCGTGCTCGCCGCCAGTCATATCAGCTATGCAGGCGTTCCGTTTTCTGAGGAATGGATGCCAGGGATATCTGTGCTACATCCCTGAGGTTTCGCAAGGATGCGAAGTTGGAGGAGATTCCAGTGGTCCGAGAACTTCCCAGATGTGTTCCTGATGATGTACCTGGGCTTCCCCCTGTCAAGAGGTGGAGTTCTCGATCGAGCTCGCACCTGAGACTCAGCCCATTTCGAAGGCCCCATACCGTATGGCGCCTGCTGAGCTCAAGGAGCTGAAGGTCCAGTTGCAAGAGCTGCTGGATAAGGGCTTCATTCGCCCGAGTGTTCGCCTTGGGAGCGCCAGTGCTATTTGTAAAGAAAAAGGACGGTAGCATGCGGTTGTGCATTGACTACAGGGAGCTCAACAAGGTTACCATTAAGATAGGTATCCTCTCCCGCGCATAGACGACTTGTTCGACCAGTTAGCAGGAGCTAAGGTGTTTTCGAAGATCGATCTGAGGTCGGATATCATCAGCTGAGGATTAAGGCAGACGACGTGCCTAAGTCCGCTTTCAGGACTCGTTATGGACACTACGAGTTCCTAGTGATGCCATTCGGGTTGACGAATGCGCCGTCAGATTTATGGATATTTGAACAGTCTTCAAGCCGTTTTTGGACCAGTTCGTTGTAGTTTTCATCGATGACATCTTGGTGTATTCCAAGGTGCTGAGGAGCACGAGGAGCATTTGAGGACCGTTCTCCAGACTTTGAGGGAGAACGAGTTGTATGCGAAGCTGAAGAAGTGCGAGTTCTGGGTAGATCAGGTGGTATTCTTGGGACATGTGGTCTCCAAGGATGGTATCTCCGTGGACCCGGAGAAGATTCGAGCTATTACTGAGTGGGCCAGGCCTACTAATGTCGGAGATATTCGTAGCTTCCTTGGACTGGCGGGCTACTATCGCAAGTTTTGGAGGGCTTCTCCAAGTTGGTGATTCTGTTTGACTCGTCTGCTGCAGAAGGATGTGAAGTTTGAGTGGAGCGATGCCTGCGAGCAGTGTTTTTGGAGTTGAAAAGAGGTTGACTACTGCGCCGATCTTGACTCTTCCAGAGGGGACCGAGGTGTTGAGGTTTTCTGTGATGCGTCCCATAAGGGACTTGGCTGTGTGCTGATGCAGCAGGGGAAGGTGGTTGCTTATGGCTCTCGTCAGCTTAAGCCATATGAGAAGAACTATCCGACCCACGACCTGGAGTTAGCTGCTGTGGTGTTTGCTCTGAAGATTTGGAGGCACTATCTGTATGGAGCAGCGTGCAAAGTTATACGGACCATAAGAGTCTCAAGTATCTGTTCACTCAGAAGGAGTTGAACTTGAGGCAGAGGAGGTGGCTGGAGTCGCTACACGACTACGACTTAGAGATCCTCTACCATCCGGGTAGGGCGAATGTAGTTGCTGATGCGCTCAGTAGGAGGGTCCGTCTGGGCCGTTTGTGCTTTATCTGGTGTGGAGAGGTCTGCTAAGGAGTTGCAGTGCATGGTATCTGGGTCGTCCGTCCAGAGAGGTCTGGGATTTTAGCAGCACTACAGATTCAGCCTACCTTGATCGACCGGATCAAGGCCAGTCAGGAGCTGGATGTCGGTTTGCGTAAGATCAGAGATGAGATTGCTACTGGTCAGATCTGAGTTCAGAGTTTCAGCGGATGGCTGCCTGAGGTTCAGAGACCGCGTCTGTGTGCCTGCAGATGACGCTTTGAGACGCGAGATCATGCAGGAGGCTCATGGAGCTCCATACTCGGTACACCCAGAGGTGTGAAGATGTACCGGGATCTTCGAGAGACATTCTGGTGGGTAACATGAAGAGAGATATTTCTGACTTTGTATCCAGATGTCGGACCTGTCAGCAGGTCAAAGCTGAGCATCAGAGACCAGCTGGTTTGCTTTAGCCTCTTCCCGTGCCGGAGTGGAATGGGAGAGCGTCGGGATGGATTTTGTCATGGGACTGCCTAAGACTCCGCGGGTTTGATGCGGTTTGGTCATTGTGGACCGGCTCACGAAGAGCGCTCACTTCCTACCTGTCAGGAAGACTTTCAGTTTGCACCGTTTAGCTCAGTTGTACATGGATGAGATTGTGCGTCTACATGGGGTTCCTGCTTCGATTGTATCTGACAGAGATCCGAGTTTGTGTCCAGGTTCTGGCAGAGTTTGCATCACGTGGGGACGAAGTTGTCTTTCAGTTCAGCTTATCATCCTCAGTCAGACGGGCAGACAGAGAGGACGAATCAGGTCCTGTAGGACAGCTCAGGGCGTGTGTACTCGACTTTGGGGGCAGCTGGGATCAGCACGTTGCATTGATCGAGTTCGCTTATATAATAGTTTCCAGACCATATCGGGATGGCTCCGTTTGAGGCCTTGTATGGCAGGAGGTGCAGATCACCCATCTGTTGGGATGATCTGAAGGAGAGAGCGGTGATTGGTCCAGACTTGGTTCAGGATGCTGTGGGCAAAATTCAGTCTATCAGGGAGCGTTTGCTAGTGGCTCAGAGTCGCCAGAAGAGCTACGCCGATCAGAGGAGACGACCTCTAGAGTTTGAGGTGGGCGATCATGTGTATCTGAAGGTTTCTCCTGTGCGAGGAGTCGTTCGTTTTGGGAAAGAGAGGCAAGCTTAGCCCTCGTTTTTGTGGGTCCTTTTGAGGTCCTAGAGAGGATCGGACCGGTTGCCTATCGTTTGGCTCTGCCTCCGTCTTTAGCAGCAGTGCACAGTGTGTTCCACGTTTCTATGCTGAGGAAGTACATTCCGGACCCGTCTCATGTGATCGACTTCAGTCCGCTTCAGTTGAGGGAGGACTTCACCTTTGAAGCAGCTCCTTCGAGGATTTTGGCCTGGGATGTTCGTAAGCTCAGAAGTAACCATGCCCTTGGTGAAGGTGCAGTGGTCGGGTCAGTCTGAGGAAGAGGCGACCTGGGAGGTCGAAAGCGAAGTCCGTTCTAAATTTCCCGCCCTCTTCGAGCAGTAGGTATGTTTTAATTTCGAGGACGAAATTCTTTTAAGGGGAGTGATTTATAACCCAAGGTTTGGTTATATTTTTATTTCGTTACTATGGTTCATTAAGATGGTCCATTCTGAATTTAGGACACGGAAGTCCTTATTAAAAGCCGGGGGCGAGGAGGTCTTTTGTTTTCTATCAGATTAATCAGGTGAGGATAATACTTAATTCATTTTCTTTTTCCCTCTTAATTATCCTCTCTCTAATCACGTTCCTCACCACGATCTAATTCACAACCCTTATTCCTTATCAGTTCTCAAGACGTTAAGCCTCTCTTCTCCCTTCTCTCTCTCAATTTTCTTCTCTGTTGATCGATCCGTTGTGCTACTGGTTGGAGATTCGAGTGCTGTGGATTCTTCATCGTCTTGCTGTTCTCTCCGTATTCAGGTTTGTGTTGCGTCGATTAGTTTGCAATTAGTTTGGAGAACTTCTCCAATCCCTAACTTCTTTTCTCTGCAATCTGATTGTAATCAGTGGATTCTCCGACGTCTGCGTCGATCTCTCCTCTGCTGTGGATTGCTGCTGTGTCACGTATCAGAATTCAGGTGAGGGTTTCGTCACAGTTTTGGATTGTAATTCTAGTTTCAGAGTTTGGGGTTCCGTTTTCTGAATTGGGAGTTTGCAATTGTGTTTTGCTCAGTGAATTGGTTGCGTTCGGTCTGCGTTTGAGGGTCTGCATTGTCTGGATTCTGCTGCTTCAGATCGGGTTTCGTCTCTGCTGTTAATCCGAGGTAGGTGGCTTATGGATTCGATCCGTGTGTTCAGCCTTGGGGAGTTTGGATTCTGCAAATTAAATCTGCGATTGCCCTGTGTCTGTGTGTGATTTGTGCCTGTTTTAATACCATTTCAATGGATTAAACCCCCAAGGTTGTTTTGGAAATGCGTGTGTCGATTTGAGTTGGTTTTGTGCCTCTGTTCGTGTAGAATTCGCTTCTGATTTCTGAGTTTTTCGGCATGTCCGAACTTCCGTCCGAGCTTTGAAGTTCGGACATGCCCTTCTGCGCTTAACCTTTTGAAAATTTTCGCTGTGTCCGAACTTCCGTCCGAGCTTTGAAGTTCGGACACAGCCTTCTGTATTCTCTGATTTTGCTTCGACTTGTGTCCGAACATCTGATGTCCGGACACAAGTTCGGACTCTCCGCGTGTCTTTTTCGTAAAATGTCCGAACATCCGTCCGAACTTGGATGTTCGGACACCTCTGGCTCTTCTTCTGTTTTAAGGTTCGACTTGTGTCCGAACTTTGAAGTCCGGACACAAGTTCGGACATCTGTCTGATTTTGCCTTCTGAGTCTCGACTTGTGTCCGAACATTGATGTCCGGACACAAGTTCGGACAGGCTACTGTTTTGGCCATAACTTGCTCGTTTGAGCTCCGTTTTGACTTCTGTTTGCGGGGTTGGATTCCCCTTCTGATTTCCAAGCTATCTATGAGCTTTCTGGTGCCTTTGGTGCACATATGCTTATCTGTATTTAAGCTTCTGTTTTGGGACCTAGTTATCTCTGTCTGAGCCTTTGGATGGCTGGTTTCGCTGTCTCGTAGCGCGCTATGTAGGATCCTTCTGTTCACGGGTGATGTTCCCCGTTCTGTTCACGGGTGTTTACACCTGTTCTGTTTACGAGTGAGGTTTCCTCGTTCTGTTCACGAGCTGGTTGCTCGTTCTGTCTGTATGCTGTGATCGCTAGTGTCCCACTCTGTTTTCTGCTTCTGTCTGCTTCTGCTCTGTTTAGTCCCCTAATGAATGGACTTCTGTTTCTGATTTCTGACATGTTTATGGATTCTTTGACTCCTTCTGATTTGTCAATATTCTGTAAATGTTTTGAGCATGCTGGTTGATGAAGTTGGTCATCTACTGGGCATAGTTGTGTGCTCATTCCCCTACTTCTAACGCTTTTGCAGATTGATTAGCGAGGATCGTCTCCCCTCAGCTTCTGGAGTTTAGTTGCTTCGTTATTTAGTTTCTTTTGAGACTTTGTATTCGGATTTGAGCCTTTGGGCCTTTTGTTAGCTTCCGTTTCTGTTATACGTTTGGTGGGTTCTGTAAAACCTTTTGAGGTGTTAAGACTTCATTGTGGTTATACTTTGTTCAAGTATTCTGTTTTGGGCCTTATTTGAATATGTGTTTAAGTTCGTTCTTTTAGAGCCTTGCGTTATTATGTAATAATACGCGGCGTGTAATACCCCTAACTCCTAGGCCAGTGTTTGGGGGTGTTACATAAAATGTTAGTGTATTTATATGGGTGTACATGTGTAGATTTATCAATTTTAATATTACTAGTTGTGGCCTTGTTAAATGTCTGTGTCGGTGGGAAATGTGAACAATGCTAACAAAATTTGAATATGTGTTTAGACATTTATGCAATTTAGGATCATCATACTACTCTTGTTGATTGAATTCACATATTATTTTCTATTAAGCTAGGCTAGGGGATGTTACATGCTTTCTAAATGCTAGTATTTTTGTCGTGGAGTAGAGCGTCAAATGTTATATGTATCATGAACATAATGTGTTGGTTGATCTTTCAGCTAGGTTCTGTTAACTCCTTGATGTTTGAAATTTATATTAAGATGATAGGATGGTTAATTCGGGTACTAAATTGGATAGATGCTAGTATTGCAATTTATTGGGAATTATTTTGTTAAATATTGAATTTGAAATTGAGATCGAGACCCTGATTAAGTTCCATTTTTATGTTTACAAACTGGTTAGTGGCACCATATTGAATAATAGCATGAAGCGTACTAAGGGATGCAACATTTGGTTGTCAATTATTTATAAAGGTCCTTTTGAGTCCTTGAAATATAATTAGTTGGTGAAATAAAAGGAGAAGGGATTTGTGATTAAGACTTTTATAACGTGGTTATTGATGTATGTGAGGTTCGTAGCTAGACAAATTATATGACTACTGATGTACTGGTCCCCTCGTATCTTTGGACGTGTATACTAAGTGATTGCTTATGTTGAGCTTTATGAGAAGTTTTGTGATAAATATTTATAATGTGTTAGTTTTTTTTGGTGAATCTCATGCTAGGTATTGTAGAAGACCCTGACATTCTGTGTTATTGAAATTTAATTTCGTGATTGTTTGTATTATAAATCTTGGTAAATCCTCATAGCTGGTTACAAAATGATTAACTATGTCACGTTGTACAACAGTAAAAGGGTAGTATTTAACTGAGCTTTCAGTGTTTGGTAATAACTTGAGTATTGTAGACTTAATAGAGGAAACATTCGGTAGATAGAGGAAGGATTAGAATTACGATCCTTGTAACTGGAGTTTATTGTAGAAATTAATGACGAAATTGTTGTGTTGGTCTTATCGGTTATGTTATAGGGTCGAGAGGTTGACTTGAGCTAATGGAAGTGTCTAAATTAGAATTATGATTAAAATGGAAAAGGGGTAAGGGTATGAGTTGTGAGGACGCTTTGTTGCGATTCTTGTTATGTCCTTTTATGAACTTTATACTGACTTGTAGGAGGTGAAATATGATGATAATTAACCTTTTGGTTGATTTGAAATTACAAATATGTTTTGCTCTTCCATTGGGCTAGGTAGTTCATTGATTGGATGTATTTGTTTCTTCTGTGTTTTGGATGTGTATATTATGATTATTACTTAACTTGAGATATGTGGAGATCTCTTACGATGGATATTTATTTTAAGATGATTGTTTGGTTAATCCTTGTGCTAAGTGTGGTGGAGACACTAGTGTCTAGGCTGACTGGAAGATGTGTGATAATCTTGGACTTATAATGAGTCCTCATTGTTGATTGTTAAATGGTTAACTGCGTCTTGATTTGTAATAGTATTGATTATACTATTTATTTGAGCCACTGGTGGTCAATGAATAACTATAGTTTTGGTACTATGATTTGAGAGGTAATCAACTACTGTACAAAAAAAAAATTAAAATGACGAGTTACGAGTTACGAGTTACGAGAGATTTGTTCAGGAGCACATGGCTGGTGTTATGTTGTAAAAAAAATTAATTGCTTGAAGAGTAAGTTCAATACCTTTGTGATTTTAAGGGGTCGTGTTTGATTCAGGCTTTAAGGTTATAATTAGGAGCATATATAGATCATGGTTATGTTAGTAAGCGATAGTGTTAGAGTCTTTGGCTATTAACTTTTGCATGGGGGAGTAGGTTAAATGGTGAATTGTGACCCTTGAGTTGAATGTTTCTTATATGTATGTGATGTGAATATTAGAGGTAGAATATTAAACTTTTGGGATTATCAGCTGAGAGGTATAGACTCAGAAAATAATGACGTATGTATGACTTTGTCAGTGAAAATTGGGTAACGAAGGCGTACTGATTTCATGGTTGTTATGATGATTTTGCCTGGTATGAGATTGTTAGAGAATGTGAATTTAGTTAAATGTTTAAGATGTATGGGAAATTAGATGATTGATTTCGGGTCTGGGATAGGTATAAAAATTCCCATTTACCTTGTAAATAGATCTCTGGGAGTGTTACTGAAAATCCTAAGCTGGGTATTGCATATTAGAAGAAAAACAAAAACATGTCTCTGTGGAGAAAAGTAGGGGTATTTTTTTTTAGGAATACAAGATGTAGCTAGTAGGCATCTAGGATTTTAGTTCGATAAATGACATTTAGATTTGGGAAAAAAATTTTTCGGGAAGGTTAATAAAAGTCTTCGGAATTAGTTTAATCTTTAGTGAATTCAGTGGTTGAAATACCCCAAACCTTGGTATATTGGTTAAACATTAAAACATGATTTATTAAGACTAAAAAGAGTCTTAAAAACACTAGTAAACAAATTTAAACAAAAGCAAACACAAAATGTGTTTTAAAGTCAATAAGAGCTAAAATGTGCTCTAAGCTTGGAGTAGGCTTGGGTAAGACCTAATGAACTTACCAAGACTATATATATGTATTAATGAACATATAAAATCAATTACCAAAGAAAACCAAGCTTGAAAACAAGTTAAAACACAAAATGTGCGTTAAGAAGTCTTAAAGCACGTTTTTGAAAAATTGTCTTGTAAATGAGTTTTGAGTGGCTAAATGTCCATCATTACTCTTAAATATATATGTGTACTATATAGTATCACATTTGGGTGGCTATATTAATGGGAAATCAAAAATTTCACTTCTAAGTGCCTTGTTTAGGTGAATAGTGATTTTTATAAGCTATTTTGTAACATATGTTGTATAAGTAATTAAATTGACAAACAAAGACTTAAATACCCTCATTATAATAAAGGGGGCCGGTTTTTCTAGTGTGGTGACTCACCACTCTCTAATTAATTCAATAAGTAAGTAAAGAAAACTAAGTAAAACTTGCTTTTTACTTTATAAGTATAAATATCTCTTAAAAGCAAATTCTATCTTCATTCTCTCATTTCTTTCCTTCACTCACACGGTTTCCCACCTCTCTTCTTCCTTCTTCCTTGTTCTCTCTCGGTGATACTACTACCACCATGGAAGTTCCAACTTTGACCACTTGCTAAATCAAGCTCACTTGTCCAAATCAAAAACAAACACCACCAATCTCTTCCTCTCATCAAGCTCTTCATTCCTATCTTCTCAAAACTCCAAGAGCTCCATTTCGGTGCCAAGGTGTTCCACCATTGAAGGAGCTTGAGCTTGTATTTTGACATATTGTTGATCTCCTTTGCTTCTAGGTAAGGAATCTCAAAGAAAAATCATGTTTCCTCCATGTTTTTGTCATGTCCGAAAATACACATTGATATAACTCTTTGTGTGACTTTGTTCTAGCTTCATTTCAACTCTTCATGGACTAGGTGGAGTCCTCTCTTGTTATATATTCAAACTCCCTTCAAAGATCAAGGTAAAACAACTACATTAATGTTTTTGAAACAATGTAAAATTAGGGTTTACAATGAGATGAAGCTCAAAGCTTGAATACTCATTGTGGTGTTTGTATATTGTCTAGAACTTGACAAGGAACCAAAATACCATACGGTTTTGTAAGGAATCAAGGAGGAAGTATTTTGGAAAAAGAGGTAAATCTACTAACTTAAATGTTGTTTAATGCCTTAGGAGAAATGAGCTTATAAATGCTTATTAAAACTACCTAAAGAGCAAATGGTGAATGACTTAGTAAAGTGTTCTCAAGAGACTAGTAAAGGGCATATATGTGTGTTGAGTGTATTTGCAGGTTAAAGGCGTATATATTGTGGAAATTCAGTGTTTATGATTTAAGCACTTTAAGGGCCTAAGAGCCATGCATTTTAAGGGCCTAAGTGCCATGCAATTTAAATTATGCACTATATTGTAATATAGTGTAAATTTGGTGAAGTTGTGTATGAGAGTGTTCTTGGTGATTCTAGATGTTCTTGTGTGTTTAATGGAGAAAGCAAAGTGTTTAGGCATGGTAATGTTCTAGGGGAATCCATGTCAAAATTTAGGTAAGAAGCAAGAAGTTCTAAGTGTTTACATAAGGTTTATTGAGTTAGAAAATGTAGGAAATGAATAAGGAGTTCATGATGTTTTAAAGGAATTTTGATGAATTAGGAAGTGCTCTAGAGTGTAATAAGGACTTAGGCATGATCTTGAGGTTTTAGTATGTACCAAAGTCATTTTGGACTTAGGTAAATACCTAGGCAAACTTTGGTAAAAAAGGAGAAGTGTACACTAGGAAAAGGGTTTCAAGAAGGATATAAGGAGTTAGTTGTGAGAGATGATGCTTGGGAGATGATGTTAAAATAAGGAGAAAACTTTTGGGATAGTAGTTATCATAGGTATGAAACACCATTTGAAAAACTAGGAGAAAACATGTAAGTTTTATAGTTTTTAAGGAATTATAAAATGAGTTTTATGAGTGTTTAAGGATGTCTTAAGGTGAGTTTTAAATGCCCAAATGAGGTTAGGGGGTACTAGGTTATATGGAGTGAAATTTGGAGTTGAATGTGAAAAGGAAAAACAAGGGTCTGGAGCAGACCGAACTTGCGACCGAACTTGCAAGTTCGGTCGAGCCCAGATTACCCTGCGAGAATTGGCTTCTGGAAAAGACCGACCTTGGGGACCGGACTTGCAAGGTCGGTCGGGCCTGTATTTTGAGTACGGATTGAGTTACTGGAAAAGACCGAACATAGGACCGGACTTGGTAAGTTCGGTCGGGCTAAATTTACAAAGGGGAGAAACTCTCGGGAAAAGACCGAACATAGGACCGGACTTGGTAAGTTCGGTCGGAGTAGAAAATTTTGACGGAAATGTGTTCTGGAATCGACCGAACTTGGACAAGTTCGGTCGGCAAGGTCGGTCGGACCTAAACTTGTAAAAAAAAACAGAAAAGAATGTGACTTATGTAGTTAACCCTAGGGTGTATAATGAAGGTAACCTAGGGTGGGGTAGACATTAAAACATGTCATACAATCATGTGAATACTTAGTAAGTGTGAAGTTAAATAAATAATTAACCGACATTACTAATGTGTATAGGATTCTCTCAAGGTGGAAACGAAACAAGGCAAGGACCAAGGTATGGTTTTCTTGCAGTCTGTTGCCTACCGGTTTACACCGGCTTGGGTGTTGATTGTTTTCTGAGTGTTTACGACCTTATAAGATTAAAGCATGAAAGAGCTTACGGTTGTTATATATTATGATGTTGTGTTGATATGACTCCTTTCCCTTGGTGTGTCTAACAAGACCAAAGTGTTTCTTGTTGCGACTTAACAAATATTGTGTGATCACTAACAAGTGCTAATCGGGGGAGTGAGGAGTCCGGTTGTTCCGGCCACGCGTGTGATGGATGGGGGTCGATATCATATCCGGTTCGGCTCTCTTGGTGTATGTATAGGTGGTATTCCAATTTGGTTTCTACCTTCCCTTAGCTTATCCAAAGCTAGTTACTGACTCACGTCGGGCCATAGGGGCATACGTATGTTATTTCGGTGTGCTTGGGATTACTATATCCGACACACCTTTGGTATAAGTTAACCGTTCTACATAACCGGACGGTAACGAGGATGGTAACGAGCTTAACATGGGATTGGTAAAAATCTCTAGGCTCATATGGTATACTAACTATGGTGAGAGGTTCCTTGTGAGAACCGAGTCTATGGTGTTATGTATTGATGTTGTGATGCTATGCAACTTCCCTTGCTATGCTATGGTATATATGTATATATGTTGGATGTTCTAAAATGAATGCCATGTTATTATGACAATTGGTTGCGCGTATCCCGGTAGTCGATGGGCTGCGCGTTAGCCATACCAGCAAAGGTGCTGACCCCCTCGGGGGCTCCATATTTTTATTGCAGGATGAGGATCGAAGAGGCAGTGGGCTCTAGGTCCTAGGTTGATATACTTTTGGGATATGTTGTTGTTAGGCCCGGGATGCGCCTGTGCACCCGAGGCGTTACATTTTGATACCGTTATTATACAGTGTTGGATGATTATGGTTTGGAGATGTATTGTAAATTAAATACTCGGTATGGTTGGTTATGTTTATATATGGATGTTAGTTACTATGCTCGGGAGTCTGATCATCAGACCGATACACTTGTATTTATTCTGCCTAGTTAACCACGTGGGTGGTTAACGGCGTTGTAACACCAAAGCGATTAGTTATTGTGTGGTTGGTTATTTCCGCTGCGATTTCGGTAGATGATAGGGGCGTTGTAGGGGTGTTACAAAAAGTGGTATCAGAGCGGAGTATCGCTCTGATGACTAGAATACCGAGCTTAGGGATATACCGAGTTAAAAACCTAACTACAGATACCTAAGTGAACAGATTTGGAAGGGTTAACCACTAACTAAGTGTGGAATTACCTGGTTGTCGGGAAGATGTTGTAACCATTGGACCGATAAGTGTGCAAGCATAATGCTAATGAGATGTTCATATGAATTCAGATGGCAGGTAGACCACGAGGGAGAGGCCGCGGGCGCGGTACTGGAGATTTGGGTAACCAGGGCGATGATACTACGTCACAGACTATGGCTGAGGCAGTTGCAGCCGCCGTAGCCCAGTTGGTACCCGATCTGGTTGCTGCTATACAGCAAGGGCAACAGCCCGGAGTTCAGCCACCACCACCACCGCCACGAGAGACCAATTGGGTCAAGGCGTTGGCTGATCTTAGACCGCCATCATTCAATGGGGAGACTGATCCTCGAAAGCTGGAGGCGTACATCTCCGAACTGGAGACCGCCTACGAGACCTTGGCAGTACCTGCTGAAGCTAAGGTCCGTCTTGCCGCCTATTACTTGAAGGGTACGGCGCAGAGTTGGTGGAAGTTGGTGAAGGAGGACAGGATGGCTGATCCTGAATTTGGTTGGAGGGAGTACACGGCTCTACTGCGAGCCAAGTACTACCCGGTACACGTGCAGGAGGCCAAGCGCCTCGAGCTGGACAGTCTGAAGCAGGGGGATAAGATGTCGGTTGATGACTACTACACATCATTCACCGGCCTTATCCACCTGTTACCAGACCTTGGGTATTCGAACCGGGTGTTGGTGAACCGGTTCTACAATGGTCTTAGCCACCGTCTCCGCTATGGGATGGGGCCAGCTGAGTATACTACCTTGCAGGTAATTAGAGTACCTTATTGTGAAATAATTTATACCATGAGTGAGTGTCAAT
Source organism: Limonium bicolor (assembly GCA_023374045.1). Classification (NCBI taxonomy): domain Eukaryota; kingdom Viridiplantae; phylum Streptophyta; class Magnoliopsida; order Caryophyllales; family Plumbaginaceae; genus Limonium; species Limonium bicolor. The sequence goes on from CM041780.1 coordinate 301,885,663, forward strand.
GTGAGTTGGTAAGTTGTTCTTGCGGGGCATGACTGACATCCTAAAATACAGGAGTGCTATCATGCCGCTGCTAAGGTTGAAATTACCGTCCGTCTGAGGGACGAGGAGAATGCGCACAAGCGCAAGACCACCAACGAGGGCCAGAGTCAGCAAGGGTATGGGGGAGGGAAGAAAAAGAAACCCTACCCTCAGCCCCAGAAGGGTCAGTACCAGGGTGATAAGGGCCAAGCCCAGACCACCACAGCTGATGAGCCACTGAAGCTCACGTATGCGTATGCGGCGAAGCCTCTACGCTCCTACCCGCCTAAGGGTAATTACTTAACCATGTGTATCTAGTTGAGGTGTATGTTGTTGAGATGGAAAGTGAGTATTGATTGTGTGTTGTTATAGCAGCTAGCGCGGGTTCTGGACCGGAGCGCCACTTTTACTATAAGTGGTGCAATGGAGACCACCCCGGCAAAGACTGCAAGGGGAATGATGTGAGGTGCCGTCACTGCCAGAAGATGGGGCACCGTGAGTTTGAGTGTTGGACGAACCCCAACGGCAGAAACTATAAGCCAAAGGGGCAGTGGAAGGGTAATACTACCACGACCACTGAGGGCCCGAAGGCGATTACTCAGCAGACTTCTGACAAGAAGTACACTGAATCCCAGAAAGGGAAGGCTACGGGGTCCGGCAAGGCCGCCCTGAATGTGGTGGACCGGTCAGAGGCACCAGGGTCCTCTTCGAGACCAGGTACCGCCTAAACTGTTCAATGAAAAAGTGATTGCTTACCGCATTTCATGCATGAGGGTTAGCAAGTCTAAGGGGATAAACATGTAAGTAGGGAGTTAGAATATAATGTGGAAAACACCTAAAGTTAGGCAATTTGAAACTTAGGAACCTTCAATATCTGCTATCCAATCCCGCCCACACCGAACCCTGAAGAAACCGCCATCAACATCACCGACTTTCCATTGGAGCAATGTCAGGTTATCCAGCCAGGTATGATACTTTTAAATGGATACCTGACACCGGAAGCACAAATCCATATCATCAGACGATGCGACGAACTTGGAGCAAAACCAGGAGGGTTCTACACACCCGAATACCCGAACGGAGCAAGGATGCAATTGAAGATGATGTGCATGGGTAAGGACTGGAACCCTTACACCAAGTCATATCAAGAAGTACGAGCTGAAGATGGAGCAACAGTAGCAAGTATACCAGAGGAGTTCCACGCGGTAGTTAACCACGCCGTGGGAATTGCTCAGCAAGTTGAAACGGATCAATTCCAAGTGTGGAAGCAGATTTGTGTATTGTGAACTTCTACCAGAAAGGTGGACGGTTAGGTATACACCAAGACAAGGACGAGTCACCCGAGTCTCTAAGTAAGGGAGTACCCGTGGTGTCTTGGTCCATTGGTGATACCGCAATGTTTGTGTATGGCGAGCAGAAGCGTGCTGACCTCGCAAAGAAGCTACTGCTGAAATCAGGAGATGTACTAATCATGGGTGGACAATCAAGGATGCTATACCATGGCATCAGGAAGATCAAACTGAATACCGCACCGTCGGCAGTGATCAATGCCACACACATGAAACCTGGACGTTTAAATTTGACTTTCAGGCAGTTTTGAGCCTTGTGTAATCATGTAATGTATTAAGCCAGTGGTTTCACAAAGGAACTATATCTAGCAATGTCTACAATGTAACCAATTTATGGTAAAGACTGTGTTAATGAATAAAGGAATGTTGTTTTGGAGTGTATCAACGTGTTGTTACCCAATACTTATTAGTTTGCCAATGAATTAGGCTGTGCACTCGGAACGGGAGGTATACTGAGTGTCTGCAATAAGGCAGAAGCCGGCAAGAGCGGCACAATCCTCACCGGTACCTTTCCAGTGAATGGCGTGGATGCATCGATCTTGTTCGACTCTGGAGCCTCACACACATTCATTTCGCTAGCATTTGCGAAGAGGCTGGGTTAGACGGTGAAGAGATGCCAGACTTCGTGGTCACTCTCCCGTCGAAAGAGCGGATCAGATGTACCCGCTACTACCGAGATGCTGTTGTTCGAATCATGGATGAGGAGTTTCCGATCGACTTGATAGAGTTCGACGGACTAGGTTTTGATGTGATTGTCGGGATGAACTGGTTGGAGAGGTACAAGGGTAGAATCCTATGTGCCGAGCATCGACTGCTTCTTCGGAGTCCATCTGGGGTTACTATATCATACCGCCAGAGGCCCAGGGAGCCTTCGACACAGATCATCACCGCCATGGCCATGTATCGTGAGTTGCGACGGGGAAATGATGTATACCTCTGCTATGTCCAGGACATAGAGAGAGACCCTGAGTTTAGCTCAGATGTGCCGGTAGTGTCGGAGTTTCCTGATGTATTTCCTAAGGAACTGCCGGCATGCCGCCAGCACGAGAGGTAGAGTTTGAGATTGATCTAGTTCCGGGCACCGGACCCATTGCGAAAGCACCTTACCGTATGGCTCCAGCAGATGACAGAGCTCAAGGAGCAGCTGAGAGACCTACTCGACAAGGGCTTTATCCGCCCTAGTGTTTCACCATGGGGAGCGCCGGTCCTCTTCGTGAAGAAGAAGGACGGTAGCCTCCGCCTATGCATTGATTATCGGGAGCTGAATGCTGTTACGGTGAAGAACCGTTACCCCTTACCACGCATCGACGATCTATTTAATCAGCTGAGGGGAGCATCAGTATTCTCCAAGATAGACTACGTTCCGGATACCACCAATTGCCATCCGAGACAGTGATATAGAAAAGACAGCCTTCAGAACTAGGTATGGGCATTATGAGTTCACAGTTATGCCGTTTGGCTTGTCGAATGCACCAGCTAAGTTCATGGACTTAATGAACCGTTTGTTCCAAGATCAGTTGGACAATCAGTGGTAGTCTTCATCGATGACATACTTGTGTATTCGAAATCCAGAGGTGAGCATGAAAGCCACCTGAGGGATGTGTTGCAAACATTGAGAAAGAACTTGTATGCTAAATTTTCTAAGTGTGAATTTTGGTTGAACCAAGTATCTTCCTTGGACATGTGATTTCTGAGGCCGGGATCGCTGTTGATCCGGCAAAGATAGATGCAGTGCGCACCTGGCCTAGGCCGAAGACAGTTACCGATCAGGAGCTTCCTCGGTCTGGCAGGTTACTATAGGAGATTTGTGAAGGACTTCTCCAGTGTCTCGAAGCCGATGACTTCCTTGATGAAAGGATGCACCATTCGAGTGGACAGTCGACTGTGAGAGGGCTTTCGCGAGTCTCAAGGATGCTCTGACATCTGCACCGGTTCTGACATTACCAGACGGTCCAGATGGTTTTGAGGTCTATTGCGACGCATCAGGCAGGGGTATGGGTTGTGTGTTGATGCAACACGGGAAGGTCGTGGCTTAAGCCTCCCGACAGCTGAAGAAGCATGAGGAGAACTACCCTACCCACGACTTAGAATTGGGGGCCATTGTCTTCGCACTGAAGATATGGCGACATCACTTGTATGGGGTAAGTGTGACGATTATTCTGACCACAAGAGTAAATACTTGTTCACTCAGAAGAGTTGAACATGAGGCAAGAAGGTGGGTTGAATTCTGAATGATTATGACATCGATTTACAGTACAAGGAGGGTAAGGCAAATGTGGTAGCTGACGCATTGAGTCGCCGAGCACACTCTCTCCATTCGCTAGTCTCTCATACTGGCTTGGTTGAAGAGGTGCGGAGTGCTCAGATGACGGATCAGTATATGGTGGAAATTAGACAGAAGCTTATTGATGGCACATTCGAGGGTCAGAAGTACGACTTCAGACTCCACGATGATGACCTGATTAGGCTAATGGGTTGTGTATACCAGGAGTAGCGCTGAGCTGAAGGAGCGCATACTGAGTGAATCCCATTGTTCTACGACATCGATTCACCCCGGAGCTTCAAAGATGTATAAAGGTATGAAAAGATATTTCTGGTGGGCTGGAATGAAAAAGGATGTGAATGACTATGTGTTGAGGTGTCTCACTTGTCAGAAGGTCAAGTTTGAGCACCGACGGCCTGGTGGTATGGTGCAGCCAATGCCAGTGCCGGAGTGGAAGTTCCATGACATATCTATGGACTTCGTGGTAGGGCTTCCGCCTACAAGGGGAGGTCTGAATATGATTTGGGTTGTGGTAGACCGACTGACCAAGGTGGCTCGATTCATACCGATGAAGGACACCTGGAAAGTGGCTAAGCTGGCAGAACTCTTCGACAAAGAGATTGTAAGACATCATGGGGTTCCGAAAACGATAGTATCTGACAGAGACACTAGATTCCTATCCAGATATTGGAAGTCTACACGAGAGGCACTTGGTACTGAACTGAAATTGAGCACAGCTTTCACCCACAGACAGATGGTCAGAGTGAGCGCACCATCCAGACACTTGAGGATATGCTACGTGCATGTGCACTTGACTTTCAGACCAGCTGGATTGATAAGTTACATCTGATCGAGTTTAGTTACAACAACAGTTATCATGCATCGATCAAGATGTCTCCCTTCCAGGCATTGTACGGTAGACCATGCCGCACGCCATTATGCTGGGATGAGTCGAGTGAGACGGTCATTATAGGACCAGAGTATCTTGAGCAAGTTCAGGCAGAAGTTCGCCAGATCAGGGCTAATATGAAAGCAGCTCAGGATAGACAGAAGTCGTACGCAGATGTGCGCCGACGTGACCTGGAGTTCCGTGGGCGATCAGGTATTTTTGAGAGTATCCCCCATGAAGGGAGTATTTCGTTTTGGCCAGAAGGGCAAGTTGAGCCCGAAATATGTAGGTCCTTATGTTGTGACGGAGCGGATCGGCCCGGTAGCTTATAGACTTGATTTACCCGCCGAGCTGGGCAAGGTACATGATGTATTTCATGTGTCCCAGTTGAAGAATATATGTCTCATCCGTCTCATGTGCTTCAGCCGGAAAGGCTAACCTTAGAGCCGACCATGCGATCAGTGGAGACTCCGGTACGGATTCTGGATACTAAGACTCGAGACACTCGCCATAAGTCCGTGAGACTGGTGAAGGTCCTCTGGTCTAACCAGGACGTTGAGGAGGCCACTTGGGAGCTGGAAGAAAAGATGAAGGCGAAGCACCCGTCATTGTTTGCTTCTTAGTGTTTATATGTATAGGGTACGGGGCGTACCCCTTTTAAGGGGGGTAGAGCCGTTTCGGTTATGGTTGTGTACGACATGTATATGTATACATTGTCTATGTTTGAATGGTATTATATGGTTTGGACCTCGAGTCCGTTGTGGTATTGTGTGGTTTGGACCTGAGTCCGTGTGGTGTAAGAATGATGGTGGTTGGTAATGATGTTTGGAAGTGTGGTGTTATAAGATGTTTCCCGTGTTCTAATAGTAAGATATGTGGGAAGTATGAACTTTGGGGACAAAGTTCTTTTAAGGGGGGTAGATTGAAATACCCCAAACCTTGGTATGTTGGTTAAACATTAAAACATGATTTATTAAGACTAAAAAGAGTCTTAAAACCTTAGTAAACAAATTTAAACAAAAAAACAAAATGTGCTTTAAAGTCAATAAGAGCAAAATGTGCTCTAAGCTTGGGATAAACTTGGTAAGACCTAATGAGCTTACCAAGACATTATATACTAATGAACATATTAAACCAATTACCAAAGAAAACCAAGCTTGAAAACAAGTTAAAACACAAAATGTGCTTTAAGAAGTCTTAAAGCACGTTTTTGAAAAATTGTCTTGTAAATGAGTTTTGAGTGGCTAAATGTCCATCATTACTCTTAAATATATATGTGTACTATATAGTATCACATTTGGGTGGCTATATTAATGGGAAATCAAAAATTTCACTTCTAAGTGCCTTGTTTAGGTGAATAGTGATTTTTATAAGCTATTTTGTAACATATGTTGTATAAGTAATTAAATTGACAAACAAAGACTAAATACCCTCATTATAATAAGGGGGCCGGTTTTTCTAAGTGTGGTGACTCACCACTCTCTATTAATTAATAAGTAAGTAAAGAAAACTAAGTAAAACTTACTTTTTACTTTATAAGTATAAATATCTCTTAAAAGCAAATTCTATCTTCATTCTCATTTCTTTCCTTCATTCACACGGTTTCCCACCTTCTTCTTCCTTCTTCTTGTTCTCTCTCGTAATAATACACCACCATGGAAGCTCCACTTTGACCACTTGCTAAATCAAGCTCACTTGTCCAAATCAAAAACAAACACCACCAATCTCTTCCTCTCATCAAGCTCTTCATTCCTATCTTCTCAAAACTCCAAGAGCTCCATTTCGGTGCCAAGGTGTTCCACCATTGAAGGAGCTTGAGCTTGTATTTTGACATATTGTTGATCTCCTTTGCTTCTAGGTAAGGAATCTCAAAGAAAAATCATGTTTCCTCCATGTTTTTGTCATGTCCGAAAATACACATTGATATAGCTCTTTGTGTGACTTTGTTCTAGCTTCATTTCAACTCTTCATGGACTAGGTGGAGTCCTCTCTTGTTATATATTCAAACTCCCTTCAAAGATCAAGGTAAAACAACTACATTAATGTTTTTGAAACAATGTCAAATTAGGGTTTACAATGAGATGAAGCTCAAAGCTTGAATACTCATTATGGTGTTTGTATATTGTCTAGAACTTGACAAGGAACCAAAATACCATACGGTTTTGTAAGGAATCAAGGAGGAAGTATTTTGGAAAAAGAGGTAAATCTACTAACTTAAATGTTGTTTAATGCCTTAGGAGAAATGAGCTTATAAATGCTTATTAAAACTACCTAAAGAGCAAATGGTGAATGACTTAGTAAAGGGTTCTCAAGAGACTAGTAAAGGGCATATGTGTGTGTTGAGTGTATTTGCAGGTTAAAGGCATATATTGTGGAAATTCAGTGTTTATGATTTAAGCACTTTAAGGGCCTAAGAGCCATGCATTTTAAGGGCCTAAGTGCCATGCAATTTAAATTATGCACTATATTGTAATGTAGTGTAAATTTGGTGAAGTTGTGTATGAGAGTGTTCTTGGTGATTCTAGATGTTCTTGTGTGTTTAATGGAGAAGGCAAAGTGTTTAGGCTTAGTAATGTTCTAGGGGAATCCATGTCAAAATTTAGGTAAGAAGCAAGAAGTTCTAAGTGTTTACATAAGGTTTGGTGAGTTAGAAAATGTAGGAAATGAATAAGGAGTTCATGATGTTTTAAAGGAATTTTGATGAACTAGGAAGTACTCTAGAGTGTAATAAGGACTTAGGCATGATCTTGAGATTTAGTGTACCAAAGTCACTTTGGGACTTAGGTAAATACCTAGGCAAACTTTGGTAAAATAAGGAGAAGTGTACACTAGGAAAAGAGTTTCAAGAAGGATATAAGGTTAGTTGTGAGAGATGATGCTTGGGAGATGATGTTAAAATAAGGAGAAAGCTTTTGGGATAGTAGTTATCATAGGTATGAAACACCACTTGAAAAACTAGGAGAAAACATTGTAAGTGTTAGGAATTTTGTGAAGAATAAGTAAAGGCTTAAGGAATTATAAAATGAGTTTTATGAGTGTTTAAGGATGTCTTAAGGTGGTTTAAAGTGCCCAAATGAGGTTAGGGGGTACTAGGTTATATGGGTGAAGTTTGGAGTTGAATGTGAAAAGGAAAACAAGGTCTGGGCAGACCGAACTTGCGACCGAACTTGCAAGTTCGGTCGAGCCCAGTTTACCCTGCGAGAATTGGCTTCTGGAAAAGACCGACCTTGGGGACCGGACTTGCAAGGTCGGTCGGGCCTGTATTTTGAGTACGGATTGAGTTACTGGAAAAGACCGAACATAGGACCGGACTTGGTAAGTTCGGTCGGGCTAAATTTACAAAGGGGAGAAACTCTCGGGAAAAGACCGAACATAGGACCGGACTTGGTAAGTTCGGTCGGAGTAGAAAATTTTGACGGAAATGTGTTCTGGAATCGACCGAACTTGGACAAGTTCGGTCGGCAAGGTCGGTCGGACCTAAACTTGTAAAAAAAAAAACAGAAAAGAATGTGACTTATGTAGTTAACCCTAGGGTGTATAATGAAGGTAACCTAGGGTGGGTAGACATTAAAACATGTCATACAATCATGTGAATACTTAGTAAGTGTGAAGTTAAATAAATAATTAACCGACATTACTAATGTGTATAGGATTCTCTCAAGGTGGAAACGAAACAAGGCAAGGACCAAGGTATGGTTTTCTTGCAGTCTGTTGCCTACGGTTTACACCGGCTTGGGTGTTGTTGTTTTCTGTGTTTACGACCTTATAAGATTAAGGCATGAAAAGAGTTTACAGTTTTATATATTATGATGTTGTGTTATTATGACTCCTTTCCCTTGGTTGTCTAACAAGACCTAAATGTTTGCTTGTATGTGACTTAACAAAATATTGTGTGATCACTAACAAGTGCTAACCGGGGGAGTGAGGAGTCCGGTTGTTCCGGCCACGCGTGTGATGGATGGGGGTCGATATCATATCCGGTTCGGCTCTCTTGGTGTATGTATAGGTGGTATTCCAATTTGGTTTCTACCTTCCCTTAGCTTATCCAAAGCTAGTTACTGACTCACGTCGGGCCATAGGGGCATACGTATGTTATTTCGGTGTGCTTGGGATTACTATATCCGACACACCTTTGGTATAAGTTAACCGTTCTACATAACCGGACGGTAACGAGGATGGTAACGAGCTTAACATGGGATTGGTAAAAATCTCTAGGCTCATATGGTATACTAACTATGGTGGAAGGTTCCTTGTGAGACCGAGTTATGGTGTTATGTATTGATGTTGTGATGCTATGCAATTTCCCTTGCTATGCTATGGTATATATATATATGTTGAATGTTCTAAAATGAATGCCATGTTATTATGACAATTGGTTGCGCGTATCCCGGTAGTCGATGGGCTGCGCGTTAGCCATACCAGCAAAGGTGCTGACCCCCTCGGGGGCTCCATATTTTATTGCAGGATGAGGATCGAAGAGGCAGAGTGGCTCTAGGTCCTAGGTTGATATACTTTTGGATATGTTGGTTGTTAGGCCCGGGATGCGCCTGTGCACCCGAGGCGTTACATTTTGATACCGTTGTTATACAGTGTTGGATGATTATGGTTTGGAGATGTATTGTAAATTAAATACTCGGTATGGTTGGTTATGTTTATATATGGATGTTAGTTACTATGCTCGGGAGTCTGATCATCAGACCGATACACTTGTATTTATTCTGCCTAGTTAACCACGTGGGTGGTTAACGGCGTTGTAACACCAAAGCGTTAGTTATTGTTGGTTGGTTATTTCCGCTGCGATTTCGGTAGATGATAGGGGCGTTGTAGGGGTGTTACAAAAAGTGGTATCAGAGCGAAGTATCGCTCTGATGACTAGAATACCGAGCTTAGGGATATACCGAGTTAGGAAACCTAGCTACAGTTACCTGAGTGAACAGATTTGGAGAGGTTAACCACTAACTAAGTGTGGAATTACCTGGTTGTCGGGAAGATGTATAACCATTGGACCGATAAGTGTGCAAGCATAATGCTAATGAAATGTTCATATGAATTCAGATGGCAGGTAGACCACGAGGGAGAGGCCGCGGGCGCGGTACTGGAGATTTGGGTAACCAGGGCGATGATACTACGGCACAGACTATGGCTGAGGCAGTTGCAGCCGCCGTAGCCCAGTTGGTACCCGATCTGGTTGCTGCTATCAGCAAGGGCAACAGCCCGGAGTTCAGCCACCACCACCACCGCCACGAGAGACCAATTGGGTCAAGGCGTTGGCTGATCTTAGACCGCCATCATTCAATGGGGAGACTGATCCTCGAAAGCTGGAGGCGTACATCTCCGAACTGGAGACCGCCTACGAGACCTTGGCAGTACCTGCTGAAGCTAAGGTCCGTCTTGCCGCCTACTACTTGAAGGGTACGGCGCAGAGTTGGTGGAAGTTGGTGAAGGAGGACAGGATGGCTGATCCTGAATTTGGTTGGAGGGAGTACACGGCTCTACTGCGAGCCAAGTACTACCCGGTACACGTGCAGGAGGCCAAGCGCCTCGAGCTGGATAGTCTGAAGCAGGGGGATAAGATGTCGGTTGATGACTACTACACGCATTCACCGGCCTTATCCACCTGTTACCAGACCTTGGGTATTCGAACCGGGTGTTGGTGAACCGGTTCTACAATGGTCTAGCCACCGTCTCCGCTATGGGATGGGGCCAGCTGAGTATACCACCTTGCAGGTAATTAGAGTACCTTATTGTGAATAATTTATACCATGAGTGAATGTTAATGTGAGTTGGTAAGTTGTTTTGCGGGGCATGACTGACATCCTAAAATACAGGAGTGCTATCATGCCGCTGCTAAGGTTGAAATTACCGTCCGTCTGAGGGACGAGGAAATGCGCACAAGCGCAAGGCCACCAACGAGGGCCAAGTCAGCAAGGGTATGGGGGAGGAAGAAAAAGAAACCCTACCCTCAGCCCCAGAAGGGCCAGTACCAGGGTGACAAGGGCCAAGCCCAGACCACCACAGCTGATGAGCCACTGAAGCTCACGTATGCGTATGCGGCGAAGCCTCTACGCTCCTACCCGCCTAAGGGTAATTACTTAACCATGTGTATCTAGTTGAGTGTGTGTTGTTGAGATGGAAAGTGAGTATTGATTGTGTGTTGTTATAGCAGCTAGCGCGGGTTCTGGACCGGAGCGCCACTTTTACTGTAAGTGGTGCAATGGAGACCACCCCGGCAAAGACTGCAAGGGGAATGATGTGAGGTGCCGTCACTGCCAGAAGATGGGGCACCGTGAGTTTGAGTGTTGGACGAACCCCAACGGCAGAAACTATAAGCCAAAGGGGCAGTGGAAGGGTAATACTACCACGACCACTGAAGGCCCGAAGGCGATTACTCAGCAGACTTCTGACAAGAAGTACACTGAATCCCAGAAGGGGAAGGCTACGGGGTCCGGCAAGGCCCCTGAATGTGGTGGACCGGTCTGAGGCACCAGGATCCTCTTCGAGACCAGGTACCGCCTAAACTGTTAAATGAAAAAGTGATTGCTTACCGCATTTCATGCATGAGTGTTAGCAAGTCTAAGGGTATAAACATATAAGTAAAGAGTTAGAATATAATGTGGAAAACACCTAAAGTTAGGCAATTTGAAACTTAGGAACCTTCAATATCTGCTATCCAATCCCGCCCACACCAAACCCTGAAGAAACCGCCATCAACATCACCGACTTTCCATTGGAGCAATGTCAGGTTATCCAGCCAGGTATGATACTTTAAATGGATACCTGACACCGGAAGCACAAATCCATATCATCAGACGATGCGACGAACTGGAGCAAAACCAGGAGGGTTCTACACACCCGAATACCCGAACGGAGCAAGGATGCAATTGAAGATGATGTGCATGGGTAAGGACTGGAACCCTTACACCAAGTCATATCAAGAAGTACGAGCTGAAGATGGAGCAACAGTAGCAAGTATACCAGAGGAGTTCCACGCGGTCGTTAACCACGCCGTGGGAATTGCTCAGCAAGTTGAAACGGAATCAATTCCAAGTGTGAAAGCAGATTATGCATTGTGAACTTCTACCAGAAAGGTGGACGGTTAGGTATACACCAAGACAAGGACGAGTCACCCGAGTCTCTAAGTAAGGGAGTACCCGTGGTGTCTTGGTCCATTGGTGATACCGCAGTTTGTGTATGGCGAGCAGAAGCGTGCTGACCTCGCAAAGAAGCTACTGCTGAAATCGGGAGATGTACTAATCATGGGTGGACAATCAAGGATGCTATACCATGGCATCAGAAGATCAAACTGAATACCGCACCGTCGGCAGTGATCAATGCCACACACATGAAACCTGGACGTTTAAATTTGACTTTCAGGCAGTTTTGAGCCTTGTGTAATCATGTAATGTATTAAGCCAGTGGTCTGACAAAGGAGCTATATCTAGCAATGTCTACAATGTAACCAATTTATGGTGTAAAGACTGTGTTAATGAATAAAGTGAAGTTGTTTGGAGCATATAAATCGTGTTGTTACCCAATACTTATTAGTTTGCCAATGAATTAGGCTGTGCACTCGGAACGGGAGGTATACTGAGTGTCTGCAATAAGGCAGAAGCTGGCAAGAGCGGCACAATCCTCACCGGTACCTTTCCAGTGAATGGCGTGGATGCATCGATCTTGTTCGACTCTGGAGCCTCACACACATTCATTTCGCTAGCATTTGCGAAGAGGCTGGGGTTAGACGGTGAAGAGATGCCAGACTTCGTGGTCACTCTCCCGTCGAAAGAGCGGATCAGATGTACCCGCTACTACCGAGATGCTGTTGTTCGAATCATGGATGAGGAGTTTCCGATCGACTTGATAGAGTTCGACGGACTAGGTTTTGATGTGATTGTCGGGATGAACTGGTTGGAGCGGTACAAGGGTAGAATCCTATGTGCCGAGCATCGACTGCTTCTTAGGAGTCCATCTGGGGTTACTATATCATACCGCCAGAGGCCCAGGGAGCCTTCGACACAGATCATCACCGCCATGGCCATGTATCGTGAGTTGCGACGGGGAAATGATGTATACCTCTGCTATGTCCAGGACATAGAGAGAGACCCTGAGTTTAGCCCAGATGTGCCGGTAGTGTCGGAGTTTCCTGATGTATTTCCTAAGGAACTGCCGGGCATGCCGCCAGCACGAGAGGTTGAGTTTGAGATTGATCTAGTTCCGGGCACCGGACCCATTGCGAAAGCACCTTACCGTATGGCTCCAGCAGAGATGACAGAGCTCAAGGAGCAGCTGAGAGACCTACTCGACAAGGGCTTTATCCGCCCTAGTGTTTCACCATGGGGAGCGCCGGTCCTCTTCGTGAAGAAGAAGGACGGTAGCCTCCGCCTATATTGATTATCGGGAGCTGAATGCTGTTACGGTGAAGAACCGTTACCCCTTACCACGCATCGACGATCTATTTGATCAGCTGAGGGGAGCATCAGTATTCTCCAAGATAGACCTACGTTCCGGATACCACCAGATTGCCATCCGTGACAGTGATATAGAAAAGACAGCCTTCAGAACTAGGTATGGGCATTATGAGTTCACAGTTATGCCGTTTGGCTTGTCAAATGCACCAGCAAAGTTCATGGACTTAATGAACCGTTTGTTCCAAGATCAGTTGGACAAATCAGTGGTAGTCTTCATCGATGACATACTTGTGTATTCGAAATCGAGAGGTGAGCATGAAAGCCACCTGAGAGATGTATTGCAACATTGAGAAAGAATCAGCTGTATGCTAAATTTTCTAAGTGTGAATTTTGGTTGAACCAAGTATCATTCCTTGGACATGTGATTTCTGAGGCCGGGATCGCTGTTGATCCGGCAAAGATAGATGCAGTGCGCACCTGGCCTAGGCCGAAGACAGTTACCGACATCAGGAGCTTCCTCGGTCTGGCAGGTTACTATAGGAGATTTGTGAAGGACTTCTCCAGTGTCTCGAAGCCGATGACTTCCTTGATGAAAAAGGATGCACCATTCGAGTGGACAGTCGACTGTGAGAGAGCTTTCACGAGTCTCAAGGATGCTCTGACATCTGCACCGGTTCTGACATTACCAGACGGTCCAGATGGTTTTGAGGTCTATTGCGACGCATCAGGCAGGGGTATGGGTTGTGTGTTGATGCAACACGGGAAGGTCGTGGCTTACGCCTCCCGACAGCTGAAGAAGCATGAGGAGAACTACCCTACCCACGACTTAGAATTGGGGGCCATTGTCTTCGCACTGAAGATATGGCGACATCACTTGTATGGGGTAAGTGTGACGATTATTCTGACCACAAGAGTTAAATACTTGTTCACTCAGAAAGAGTTGAACATGAGGCAAGAAGGTGGGTTGAATTTCTGAATGATTATGACATCGATTTACAGTACAAGGAGGGTAAGGCAAATGTGGTAGCTGACGCATTGAGTCGCCGAGCACACTCTCTCCATTCGCTAGTCTCTCATACTGGCTTGGTTGAAGAGGTGCGGAGTGCTCAGATGACGGATCAGTATATGGTGAGAAATTAGACAGAAGCTTATTGATGGCACATTCGAGGGTCAGAAGTACGACTTCAGACTCCACGATGATGACCTGATTAGGCTAATGGCAGATTGTGTATACCAGGAGTAGCGCTGAGCTGAAGGAGCGCATATTGAGTGAATCCCTGTTCTACTACTTCGATTCACCCCGGAGCTTCAAAGATGTATAAAGGTATGAAAAGATATTTCTGGTGGGCTGGAATGAAAAAGGATGTGAATGACTATGTGTTGAGGTGTCTCACTTGTCAGAAGGTCAAGTTTGAGCACCGACGGCCTGGTGGTATGGTGCAGCCAATGCCAGTGCCGGAGTGGAAGTTCCATGACATATCTATGGACTTCGTGGTAGGGCTTCCGCCTACAAGGGGAGGTCTGAATATGATTTGGGTTGTGGTAGACCGACTGACCAAGGTGTCTCGATTCATACCGATGAAGGACACCTGGAAAGTGGCTAAGCTGGCAGAACTCTTCGACAAAGAGATTGTAAGACATCATGGGGTTCCGAAAACGATAGTATCTGACAGAGATACCAGATTCCTATCCAGATATTGGAAGTCTACACGAGAGGCACTTGGTACTGAACTGAAATTGAGCACAGCGTTTCACCCACAGACAGATGGTCAGAGTGAGCGCACCATCCAGACACTTGAGGATATGCTACGTGCATGTGCACTTGACTTTCAGACCAGCTGGATTGATAAGTTACATCTGATCGAGTTTAGTTACAACAACAGTTATCATGCATCGATCAAGATGTCTCCCTTCCAGGCATTGTACGGTAGACCATGCCGCACGCCATTATGCTGGGATGAGTCGAGTGAGACGGTCATTATAGGACCAGAGTATCTTGAGCAAGTTCAGGCAGAAGTTCGCCAGATCAGGGCTAATATGAAAGCAGCTCAGGATAGACAGAAGTCGTACGCAGATGTGCGCCGACGTGACCTGGAGTTCGCCGTGGGCGATCAGGTATTTTTGAGAGTATCCCCCATGAAGGGAGTATTTCGTTTTGGCCAGAAGGGCAAGTTGAGCCCGAAATATGTAGGTCCTTATGTTGTGACGGAGCGGATCGGCCCGGTAGCTTATAGACTTGATTTACCCGCCGAGCTGGGCAAGGTACATGATGTATTTCATGTGTCCCAGTTGAAGAATATATGTCTCATCCGTCTCATGTGCTTCAGCCGGAAAGGCTAACCTTAGAGCCGACCATGCGATCAGTGGAGACTCCGGTACGGATTCTGGATACTAAGACTCGAGACACTCGCCATAAGTCCGTGAGACTGGTGAAGGTCCTCTGGTCTAACCAGGACGTTGAGGAGGCCACTTGGGAGCTGGAAGAAAAGATGAAGGCGAAGCACCCGTCATTGTTTGCTTCTTAGTGTTTATATGTATAGGGTACGGGGCGTACCCCTTTTAAGGGGGGTAGAGCCGTTTCGGTTATGGTTGTGTACGACATGTATATGTATACATTGTCTATGTTATGAATGGTATTATATGGTTTGGACCTCGAGTCCGTTGTGGTATTGTGTGGTTTGGACCTTGAGTCCGTTGTGGTGTAAGAATGATGGTGGTTGGTAATGATGTTGGAAGTGTGGTGTTATAAGATGTTTCCCGTGTTCTAATAGTAAGATATGTGGGAAGTATGAACTTTGGGGACAAAGTTCTTTTAAGGGGGGTAGATTGAAATACCCCAAACCTTGGTATGTTTTAAACATTAAAACATGATTTATTAAGACTAAAAAGAGTCTTAAAACCTTAGTAAACAAATTTAAACAAAAGGAAACACAAAATGTGCTTTAAAGTCAATAAGAGCCAAAATGTGCTCTAAGCTTGGGATAAACTTGAGTAAGACCTAATGAGCTTACCAAGACCTCATTATATACTAATGAACATATTAAACCAATTACCAAAGAAAACCAAGCTTGAAAACAAGTTAAAACACAAAATGTGCTTTAAGAAGTCTTAAAGCACGTTTTTGAAAAATTGTCTTGTAAATGAGTTTTGAGTGGCTAAATGTCCATCATTACTCTTAAATATATATGTGTACTATATAGTATCACATTTGGGTGGCTATATTAATGGGAAATCAAAAATTTCACTTCTAAGTGCCTTGTTTAGGTGAATAGTGATTTTTATAAGCTATTTTGTAACATATGTTGTATAAGTAATTAAATTGACAAACAAAGACTAAATACCCTCATATAATAAGGGGGCCGGTTTTCTAAGTGTGGTGACTCACCACTCTCTATTAATTAATAAGTAAGTAAGAAAACTAAGTAAAACTACTTTTTACTTTATAAGTATAAATATCTCTTAAAAGCAAATTCTATCTTCATTCTTCATTTCTTTCCTTCATTCACGGTTTCCCACCTCTCTTCTTCCTTTCCTTGTTCTCTCTCGGTATACTACTACCACCATAAGCTCCACTTTGACCACTTGCTAAATCAAGCTCACTTGTCCAAATCAAAAACAAACACCACCAATCTCTTCCTCTCATCAAGCTCTTCATTCCTATCTTCTCAAAACTCCAAGAGCTCCATTTCGGTGCCAAGGTGTTCCACCATTGAAGGAGCTTGAGCTTGTATTTTGACATATTGTTGATCTCCTTTGCTTCTAGGTAAGGAATCTCAAAGAAAAATCATGTTTCCTCCATTTTTTCATGACCGAAAATACACATTGATATAGCTCTTTGTGTGACTTTGTTCTAGCTTCATTTCAACTCTTCATGGACTAGGTGGAGTCCTCTCTTGTTATATATTCAAACTCCCTTCAAAGATCAAGGTAAAACAACTACATTAATGTTTTTGAAACAATGTCAAATTAGGGTTTACAATGAGATGAAGCTCAAAGCTTGAATACTCATTATGGTGTTTGTATATTGTCTAGAACTTGACAAGGAATCAAATACCATACGGTTTTGTAAGGAATCAAGGAGGAAGTATTTTGGAAAAAGAGGTAAATCTACTAACTTAAATGTTGTTTAATGCCTTAGGAGAAATGAGCTTATAAATGCTTATTAAAACTACCTAAAGAGCAAATGGTGAATGACTTAGTAAAGTGTTCTCAAGAGACTAGTAAAGGGCATATGTGTGTTGAGTGTATTTACAGGTTAAAGGCATATATATTGTGGAAATTCAGTGTTTATGATTTAAGCACTTTAAGGGCCTAAGAGCCATGCATTTTAAGGGCCTAAGTGCCATGCAATTTAAATTATGCACTATATTGTAATGTAGTGTAAATTTGGTGAAGTTGTGTATGAGAGTGTTCTTGGTGATTCTAGATGTTCTTGTGTGTTTAATGAGAGAAAGCAAAGTGTTTAGGCTTAGTAATGTTCTAGGGGAATCCATGTCAAAATTTAGGTAAGAAGCAAGAAGTTCTAAGTGTTTACATAAGGTTTATTGAGTTAGAAAATGTAGGAAATGAATAAGGAGTTCATGATGTTTTAAAGGAATTTTGATGAATTAGGAAGTGCTCTAGAGTGTAATAAGGACTTAGGCATGATCTTGAGATTTTAGTATGTACCAAAGTCATTTTGGACTTAGGTAAATACCTAGGCAAACTTTGGTAAAATAAGGAGAAGTGTACACTAGGAAAAGGGTTTCAAGAAGGATATAAGGAGTTAGTTGTGAGAGATGATGCTTGGGAGATGATGTTAAAATAAGGAGAAAACTTTTGGGATAGTAGTTATCATAGGTATGAAACACCATTTGAAAAACTAGGAGAAAACATTGTAAGTGTTAGGAATTTTGTGAAGATATAAGTAAAGGTTTAAGGAATTATAAAATGAGTTTTATGAGTGTTTAAGGATGTCTTAAGGTGAGTTTTAAATGCCCAAATGAGGTTAGGGGGTACTAGGTTATATGGAGTGAAATTTGGAGTTGAATGTGAAAAGGAAAAACAAGGGTCTGGAGCAGACCGAACTTGCGACCGAACTTGCAAGTTCGGTCGAGCCCAGATTACCCTGCGAGAATTGGCTTCTGGAAAAGACCGACCTTGGGGACCGGACTTGCAAGGTCGGTCGGGCCTGTATTTTGAGTACGGATTGAGTTACTGGAAAAGACCGAACATAGGACCGGACTTGGTAAGTTCGGTCGGGCTAAATTTACAAAGGGGGAGAAACTCTCGGGAAAAGACCGAACATAGGACCGGACTTGGTAAGTTCGGTCGGAGTAGAAAATTTTGACGGAAATGTGTTCTGGAATCGACCGAACTTGGACAAGTTCGGTCGGCAAGGTCGGTCGGACCTAAACTTGTAAAAAAAAAACAGAAAAGAATGTGACTTATGTAGTTAACCCTAGGGTGTATAATGAAGGTAACCTAGGGTGGGGTAGACATTAAAACATGTCATACAATCATGTGAATACTTAGTAAGTGTGAAGTTAAATAAATAATTAACCGACATTACTAATGTGTATAGGATTCTCTCAAGGTGGAAACGAAACAAGGCAAGGACCAAGGTATGGTTTTCTTGCAGTCTGTTGCCTACCGGTTTACACCGGCTTGGGTGTTGATTGTTTTCTGAGTGTTTACGACCTTATAAGATTAAAGCATGAAAGAGCTTACGGTTGTTATATATGATGTTGTGTTGATATGACTCCTTTCCCTTGGTGTGTCTAACAAGACCAAAGTGTTTCTTGTTGCGACTTAAAAATATTGTGTGATCACTAACAAGTGCTAATCGGGGGAGTGAGGAGTCCGGTTGTTCCGGCCACGCGTGTGATGGATGGGGGTCGATATCATATCCGGTTCGGCTCTCTTGGTGTATGTATAGGTGGTATTCCAATTTGGTTTCTACCTTCCCTTAGCTTATCCAAAGCTAGTTACTGACTCACGTCGGGCCATAGGGGCATACGTATGTTATTTCGGTGTGCTTGGGATTACTATATCCGACACACCTTTGGTATAAGTTAACCGTTCTACATAACCGGACGGTAACGAGGATGGTAACGAGCTTAACATGGGATTGGTAAAAATCTCTAGGCTCATATGGTATACTAACTATGGTGAGAGGTTCCTTGTGAGAACCGAGTCTATGGTGTTATGTATTGATGTTGTGATGCTATGCAACTTCCCTTGCTATGCTATGGTATATATGTATATATGTTGGATGTTCTAAAATGAATGCCATGTTATTATGACAATTGGTTGCGCGTATCCCGGTAGTCGATGGGCTGCGCGTTAGCCATACCAGCAAAGGTGCTGACCCCCTCGGGGGCTCCATATTTTATTGCAGGATGAGGATCGAAGAGGCAGTGTGGCTCTAGGTCCTAGGTTGATATACTTTTGGGATATGTTGGTTGTTAGGCCCGGGATGCGCCTGTGCACCCGAGGCGTTACATTTTGATACCGTTATTATACAGTGTTGGATGATTATGGTTTGGAGATGTATTGTAAATTAAATACTCGGTATGGTTGGTTATGTTTATATATGGATGTTAGTTACTATGCTCGGGAGTCTGATCATCAGACCGATACACTTGTATTTATTCTGCCTAGTTAACCACGTGGGTGGTTAACGGCGTTGTAACACCAAAGCGATTAGTTATTGTGTGGTTGGTTATTTCCGCTGCGATTTCGGTAGATGATAGGGGCGTTGTAGGGGTGTTACAAAAAGTGGTATCAGAGCGGAGTATCGCTCTGATGACTAGAATACCGAGCTTAGGGATATACCGAGTTAAAAAACCTAACTACAGATACCTAAGTGAACAGATTTGGAAGGGTTAACCACTAACTAAGTGTGGAATTACCTGGTTGTCGGGAAGATGTTGTAACCATTGGACCGATAAGTGTGCAAGCATAATGCTAATGAGATGTTCATATGAATTCAGATGGCAGGTAGACCACGAGGGAGAGGCCGCGGGCGCGGTACTGGAGATTTGGGTAACCAGGGCGATGATACTACGTCACAGACTATGGCTGAGGCAGTTGCAGCCGCCGTAGCCCAGTTGGTACCCGATCTGGTTGCTGCTATACAGCAAGGGCAACAGCCCGGAGTTCAGCCACCACCACCACCGCCACGAGAGACCAATTGGGTCAAGGCGTTGGCTGATCTTAGACCGCCATCATTCAATGGGGAGACTGATCCTCGAAAGCTGGAGGCGTACATCTCCGAACTGGAGACCGCCTACGAGACCTTGGCAGTACCTGCTGAAGCTAAGGTCCGTCTTGCCGCCTATTACTTGAAGGGTACGGCGCAGAGTTGGTGGAAGTTGGTGAAGGAGGACAGGATGGCTGATCCTGAATTTGGTTGGAGGGAGTACACGGCTCTACTGCGAGCCAAGTACTACCCGGTACACGTGCAGGAGGCCAAGCGCCTCGAGCTGGACAGTCTGAAGCAGGGGGATAAGATGTCGGTTGATGACTACTACACGCATTCACCGGCCTTATCCACCTGTTACCAGACCTTGGGTATTCGAACCGGGTGTTGGTGAACCGGTTCTACAATGGTCTTAGCCACCGTCTCCGCTATGGGATGGGGCCAGCTGAGTATACTACCTTGCAGGTAATTAGAGTACCTTATTGTGAAATAATTTATACCATGAGTGAGTGTCAATGTGAGTTGGTAAGTTGTTCTTGCGGGGCATGACTGACATCCTAAAATACAGGAGTGCTATCATGCCGCTGCTAAGGTTGAAATTACCGTCCGTCTGAGGGACGAGGAGAATGCGCACAAGCGCAAGACCACCAACGAGGGCCAGAGTCAGCAAGGGTATGGGGGAGGGAAGAAAAAGAAACCCTACCCTCAGCCCCAGAAGGGTCAGTACCAGGGTGATAAGGGCCAAGCCCAGACCACCACAGCTGATGAGCCACTGAAGCTCACGTATGCGTATGCGGCGAAGCCTCTACGCTCCTACCCGCCTAAGGGTAATTACTTAACCATGTGTATCTAGTTGAGGTGTATGTTGTTGAGATGGAAAGTGAGTATTGATTGTGTGTTGTTATAGCAGCTAGCGCGGGTTTGGACCGGAGCGCCACTTTTACTATAAGTGGTGCAATGGAGACCACCCCGGCAAAGACTGCAAGGGGAATGATGTGAGGTGCCGTCACTGCCAGAAGATGGGGCACCGTGAGTTTGAGTGTTGGACGAACCCCAACGGCAGAAACTATAAGCCAAAGGGGCAGTGGAAGGGTAATACTACCACGACCACTGAGGGCCCGAAGGCGATTACTCAGCAGACTTCTGACAAGAAGTACACTGAATCCCAGAAAGGGAAGGCTACGGGGTCCGGCAAGGCCGCCCTGAATGTGGTGGACCGGTCAGAGGCACCAGGGTCCTCTTCGAGACCAGGTACCGCCTAAACTGTTCAATGAAAAAGTGATTGCTTACCGCATTTCATGCATGAGGGTTAGCAAGTCTAAGGGGATAAACATGTAAGTAGGGAGTTAGAATATAATGTGGAAAACACCTAAAGTTAGGCAATTTGAAACTTAGGAACCTTCAATATCTGCTATCCAATCCCGCCCACACCGAACCCTGAAGAAACCGCCATCAACATCACCGACTTTCCATTGGAGCAATGTCAGGTTATCCAGCCAGGTATGATACTTTTAAATGGATACCTGACACCGGAAGCACAAATCCATATCATCAGACGATGCGACGAACTTGGAGCAAAACCAGGAGGGTTCTACACACCCGAATACCCGAACGGAGCAAGGATGCAATTGAAGATGATGTGCATGGGTAAGGACTGGAACCCTTACACCAAGTCATATCAAGAAGTACGAGCTGAAGATGGAGCAACAGTAGCAAGTATACCAGAGGAGTTCCACGCGGTAGTTAACCACGCCGTGGGAATTGCTCAGCAAGTTGAAACGGATTCAATTCCAAGTGTGGAAGCAGATTTGTGTATTGTGAACTTCTACCAGAAAGGTGGACGGTTAGGTATACACCAAGACAAGGACGAGTCACCCGAGTCTCTAAGTAAGGGAGTACCCGTGGTGTCTTGGTCCATTGGTGATACCGCAATGTTTGTGTATGGCGAGCAGAAGCGTGCTGACCTCGCAAAGAAGCTACTGCTGAAATCAGGAGATGTACTAATCATGGGTGGACAATCAAGGATGCTATACCATGGCATCAGGAAGATCAAACTGAATACCGCACCGTCGGCAGTGATCAATGCCACACACATGAAACCTGGACGTTTAAATTTGACTTTCAGGCAGTTTTGAGCCTTGTGTAATCATGTAATGTATTAAGCCAGTGGTTTCACAAAGGAACTAATCTAGCAATGTCTACAATGTAACCAATTTATGGTGTAAAGACTGTGTTAATGAATAAAGGAATGTTGTTTTGGAGTGTATCAACGTGTTGTTACCCAATACTTATTAGTTTGCCAATGAATTAGGCTGTGCACTCGGAACGGGAGGTATACTGAGTGTCTGCAATAAGGCAGAAGCCGGCAAGAGCGGCACAATCCTCACCGGTACCTTTCCAGTGAATGGCGTGGATGCATCGATCTTGTTCGACTCTGGAGCCTCACACACATTCATTTCGCTAGCATTTGCGAAGAGGCTGGGGTTAGACGGTGAAGAGATGCCAGACTTCGTGGTCACTCTCCCGTCGAAAGAGCGGATCAGATGTACCCGCTACTACCGAGATGCTGTTGTTCGAATCATGGATGAGGAGTTTCCGATCGACTTGATAGAGTTCGACGGACTAGGTTTTGATGTGATTGTCGGGATGAACTGGTTGGAGAGGTACAAGGGTAGAATCCTATGTGCCGAGCATCGACTGCTTCTTCGGAGTCCATCTGGGGTTACTATATCATACCGCCAGAGGCCCAGGGAGCCTTCGACACAGATCATCACCGCCATGGCCATGTATCGTGAGTTGCGACGGGGAAATGATGTATACCTCTGCTATGTCCAGGACATAGAGAGAGACCCTGAGTTTAGCTCAGATGTGCCGGTAGTGTCGGAGTTTCCTGATGTATTTCCTAAGGAACTGCCAGGCATGCCGCCAGCACGAGAGGTAGAGTTTGAGATTGATCTAGTTCCGGGCACCGGACCCATTGCGAAAGCACCTTACCGTATGGCTCCAGCAGAGATGACAGAGCTCAAGGAGCAGCTGAGAGACCTACTCGACAAGGGCTTTATCCGCCCTAGTGTTTCACCATGGGGAGCGCCGGTCCTCTTTGTGAAGAAGAAGGACGGTAGCCTCCGCCTATGCATTGATTATCGGGAGCTGAATGCTGTTACGGTGAAGAACCGTTACCCCTTACCACGCATCGACGATCTATTTAATCAGCTGAGGGGAGCATCAGTATTCTCCAAGATAGACTTACGTTCCGGATACCACCAAATTGCCATCCGAGACAGTGATATAGAAAAGACAGCCTTCAGAACTAGGTATGGGCATTATGAGTTCACAGTTATGCCGTTTGGCTTGTCGAATGCACCAGCTAAGTTCATGGACTTAATGAACCGTTTGTTCCAAGATCAGTTGGACAAATCAGTGGTAGTCTTCATCGATGACATACTTGTGTATTCGAAATCCAGAGGTGAGCATGAAAGCCACCTGAGGGATGTGTTGCAAACATTGAGAAAGAACCAGTTGTATGCTAAATTTTCTAAGTGTGAATTTTGGTTGAACCAAGTATCTTTCCTTGGGCATGTGATTTCTGAGGCCGGGATCGCTGTTGATCCGGCAAAGATAGATGCAGTGCGCACCTGGCCTAGGCCGAAGACAGTTACCGATATCAGGAGCTTCCTCGGTCTGGCAGGTTACTATAGGAGATTTGTGAAGGACTTCTCCAGTGTCTCGAAGCCGATGACTTCCTTGATGAAGAAGGATGCACCATTCGAGTGGACAGTCGACTGTGAGAGGGCTTTCGCGAGTCTCAAGGATGCTCTGACATCTGCACCGGTTCTGACATTACCAGACGGTCCAGATGGTTTTGAGGTCTATTGCGACGCATCAGGCAGGGGTATGGGTTGTGTGTTGATGCAACACGGGAAGGTCGTGGCTTACGCCTCCCGACAGCTGAAGAAGCATGAGGAGAACTACCCTACCCACGACTTAGAATTGGGGGCCATTGTCTTCGCACTGAAGATATGGCGACATCACTTGTATGGGGTAAGTGTGACGATTATTCTGACCACAAGAGTCTAAAATACTTGTTCACTCAGAAGGAGTTGAACATGAGGCAAAGAAGGTGGGTTGAATTTCTGAATGATTATGACATCGATTTACAGTACAAGGAGGGTAAGGCAAATGTGGTAGCTGACGCATTGAGTCGCCGAGCACACTCTCTCCATTCGCTAGTCTCTCATACTGGCTTGGTTGAAGAGGTGCGGAGTGCTCAGATGACGGATCAGTATATGGTGGAAATTAGACAGAAGCTTATTGATGGCACATTCGAGGGTCAGAAGTACGACTTCAGACTCCACGATGATGACCTGATTAGGCTAAATGGCAGATTGTATACCCAAGAGTAGCGCTGAGCTGAAGGAGCGCATATTGAGTGAATCCCACTGTTCTACTACTTCGATTCACCCCGGAGCTTCAAAGATGTATAAAGGTATGAAAAGATATTTCTGGTGGGCTGGAATGAAAAAGGATGTGAATGACTATGTGTTGAGGTGTCTCACTTGTCAGAAGGTCAAGTTTGAGCACCGACGGCCTGGTGGTATGGTGCAGCCAATGCCCGTGCCGGAGTGGAAGTTCCATGACATATCTATGGACTTTGTGGTAGGGCTTCCGCCTACAAGGGGAGGTCTGAATATGATTTGGGTGTTGTTAGACCGACTGACCAAGGTGGCTCGATTTACCATACCGATGAAGGACACCTGGAAAGTGGCTAAGCTGGCAGAACTCTTCGACAAAGAGATTGTAAGACATCATGGGGTTCCGAAAACGTAGTATCCGACAGAGATACCAGATTCCTATCCAGATATTGGAAGTCTACACGAGAGGCACTTGGTACTGAACTGAAATTGAGCACAGCTTTTCATCCACAGACAGATGGTCAGAGTGAGCGCACCATCCAGACACTTGAGGATATGCTACGGCATGGCACTGACCTTTCAGACCAGCTGGATTGATAGTTCATCGATCGAGGTTTAGTTACAACAACAGTATCTGTCATCGATCAAGATGTCTCCTTCCAGGCATTGTACGGTAGACCATGCCGCACGCCATTATGCTGGGATGAGTCGAGTGAGACGGTCATTATAGGACCAGAGTATCTTGAGCAAGTTCAGGCAGAAGTTCGCCAGATCAGGGCTAATATGAAAGCAGCTCAGGATAGACAGAAGTCGTACGCAGATGTGCGCCGACGTGACCTGGAGTTCACCGTGGGCGATCAGGTATTTTTGAGAGTATCCCCCATGAAGGGAGTATTTCGTTTTGGCCAGAAGGGCAAGTTGAGCCCGAAATATGTAGGTCCTTATGTTGTGACGGAGCGGATCGGCCCGGTAGCTTATAGACTTGATTTACCCGCCGAGCTGGGCAAGGTACATGATGTATTTCATGTGTCCCAGCTGAAGAAATATATGTCTCATCCGTCTCATGTGCTTCAGCCGGAAAGGCTAACCTTAGAGCCGACCATGCGATCAGTGGAGACTCCGGTACGGATTCTGGATACTAAGACTCGAGACACTCGCCATAAGTCCGTGAGACTGGTGAAGGTCCTCTGGTCTAACCAGGACGTTGAGGAGGCCACTTGGGAGCTGGAAGAAAAGATGAAGGCGACGCACCCGTCATTGTTTGCTTCTTAGTGTTTATATGTATAGGGTACGGGGCGTACCCCTTTTAAGGGGGGTAGAGCCGTTTCGGTTATGGTTGTGTACGACATGTATATGTATACATTGTCTATGTTATGAATGGTATTATATGGTTTGGACCTCGAGTCCGTTGTGGTATTGTGTGGTTTGGACCTCGAGTCCGTTGTGGTGTAAGTATGATGGTTGTGTTGGTAATGATGTTTTGGAAGTGTGGTGTTATAAGATGTTTCCCGTGTTCTAATATTAAGATATGTGGGAAGTATGAACTTTGGGGACAAAGTTCTTTTAAGGGGGGTAGATTGAAATACCCCAAACCTTGGTATATTGGTTAAACATTAAAACATGATTTATTAAGACTAAAAAGAGTCTTAAAAACACTAGTAAACAAATTTAAACAAAAGCAAACACAAAATGTGTTTTAAAGTCAATAAGAGCTAAAATGTGCTCTAAGCTTGGAGTAGGCTTGGGTAAGACCTAATGAACTTACCAAGACTATATATATGTATTAATGAACATATAAAATCAATTACCAAAGAAAACCAAGCTTGAAAACAAGTTAAAACACAAAATGTGCGTTAAGAAGTCTTAAAGCACGTTTTTGAAAAATTGTCTTGTAAATGAGTTTTGAGTGGCTAAATGTCCATCATTACTCTTAAATATATATGTGTACTATATAGTATCACATTTGGGTGGCTATATTAATGGGAAATCAAAAATTTCACTTCTAAGTGCCTTGTTTAGGTGAATAGTGATTTTTATAAGCTATTTTGTAACATATGTTGTATAAGTAATTAAATTGACAAACAAAGACTTAAATACCCTCATTATAATAAAGGGGGCCGGTTTTTCTAGTGTGGTGACTCACCACTCTCTTAATTCAATAAGTAAGTAAAGAAAACTAAGTAAAACTTGCTTTTTACTTTATAAGTATAAATATCTCTTAAAAGCAAATTCTATCTTCATTCTCTCATTTCTTTCCTTCACTCACACGGTTTCCCACCTCTCTTCTTCCTTCTTCCTTGTTCTCTCTCGGTGATACTACTACCACCATGGAAGTTCCAACTTTGACCACTTGCTAAATCAAGCTCACTTGTCCAAATCAAAAACAAACACCACCAATCTCTTCCTCTCATCAAGCTCTTCATTCCTATCTTCTCAAAACTCCAAGAGCTCCATTTCGGTGCCAAGGTGTTCCACCATTGAAGGAGCTTGAGCTTGTATTTTGACATATTGTTGATCTCCTTTGCTTCTAGGTAAGGAATCTCAAAGAAAAATCATGTTTCCTCCATGTTTTTGTCATGTCCGAAAATACACATTGATATAACTCTTTGTGTGACTTTGTTCTAGCTTCATTTCAACTCTTCATGGACTAGGTGGAGTCCTCTCTTGTTATATATTCAAACTCCCTTCAAAGATCAAGGTAAAACAACTACATTAATGTTTTTGAAACAATGTAAAATTAGGGTTTACAATGAGATGAAGCTCAAAGCTTGAATACTCATTGTGGTGTTTGTATATTGTCTAGAACTTGACAAGGAACCAAAATACCATACGGTTTTGTAAGGAATCAAGGAGGAAGTATTTTGGAAAAAGAGGTAAATCTACTAACTTAAATTAAATGTTTAATGCCTTAGGAGAAATGAGCTTATAAATGCTTATTAAAACTACCTAAAGAGCAAATGGTGAATGACTTAGTAAAGTGTTCTCAAGAGACTAGTAAAGGGCATATATGTGTTGTTGAGTGTATTTGCAGGTTAAAGGCGTATATATTGTGGAAATTCAGTGTTATGATTTAAGCACTTTAAGGGCCTAAGAGCCATGCATTTTAAGGGCCTAAGTGCCATGCAATTTAAATTATGCACATATTGTAATATAGTGTAAATTTGGTGAAGTTGTGTATGAGAGTGTTCTTGGTGATTCTAGATGTTCTTGTGTGTTTAATGGAGAAAGCAAAGTGTTTAGGCATGGTAATGTTCTAGGGGAATCCATGTCAAAATTTAGGTAAGAAGCAAGAAGTTCTAAGTGTTTACATAAGGTTTATTGAGTTAGAAAATGTAGGAAATGAATAAGGAGTTCATGATGTTTTAAAGGAATTTTGATGAATTAGGAAGTGCTCTAGAGTGTAATAAGGACTTAGGCATGATCTTGAGGTTTTAGTATGTACCAAAGTCATTTTGGACTTAGGTAAATACCTAGGCAAACTTTGGTAAAAAAGGAGAAGTGTACACTAGGAAAAGGGTTTCAAGAAGGATATAAGGAGTTAGTGTGAGAGATGATGCTTGGGAGATGATGTTAAAATAAGGAGAAAACTTTTGGGATAGTAGTTATCATAGGTATGAAACACCATTTGAAAAACTAGGAGAAAACATTGTAAGTGTTAGGAATTTTGTGAAGATTAAGTAAAGGTTTAAGGAATTTAAAATGAGTTTTATGAGTGTTTAAGGATGTCTTAAGGTGAGTTTTAAATGCCCAAATGAGGTTAGGGGGTACTAGGTTATATGGAGTGAAATTTGGAGTTGAATGTGAAAAGGAAAACAAGGGTCTGGAGCAGACCGAACTTGCGACCGAACTTGCAAGTTCGGTCGAGCCCAGATTACCCTGCGAGAATTGGCTTCTGGAAAAGACCGACCTTGGGGACCGGACTTGCAAGGTCGGTCGGGCCTGTATTTTGAGTACGGATTGAGTTACTGGAAAGACCGAACATAGGACCGGACTTGGTAAGTTCGGTCGGGCTAAATTTACAAAGGGGAGAAACTCTCGGGAAAAGACCGAACATAGGACCGGACTTGGTAAGTTCGGTCGGAGTAGAAAATTTTGACGGAAATGTGTTCTGGAATCGACCGAACTTGGACAAGTTCGGTCGGCAAGGTCGGTCGGACCTAAACTTGTAAAAAAAAAAACAGAAAAGAATGTGACTTATGTAGTTAACCCTAGGGTGTATAATGAAGGTAACCTAGGGTGGGGTAGACATTAAAACATGTCATACAATCATGTGAATACTTAGTAAGTGTGAAGTTAAATAAATAATTAACCAACATTACTAATGTGTATAGGATTCTCTCAAGGTGGAAACGAAACAAGGCAAGGACCAAGGTATGGTTTTCTTGCAGTCTGTTGCCTACCGGTTTACACCGGCTTAGGTGTTGATTGTTTTCTGAGTGTTTACGACCTTATAAGATTAAAGCATGAAAAGAGCTTACGGTTGTTATATATTATGATGTTGTGTTGATATGACTCCTTTCCCTTGGTGTGTCTAACAAGACCAAAGTGTTCTTGTTGCGACTTAACAAATATTGTGTGATCACTAACAAGTGCTAATCGGGGGAGTGAGGAGTCCGGTTGTTCCGGCCACGCGTGTGATGGATGGGGTCGATATCATATCCGGTTCGGCTCTCTTGGTGTATGTATAGGTGGTATTCCAATTTGGTTTCTACCTTCCCTTAGCTTATCCAAAGCTAGTTACTGACTCACGTCGGGCCATAGGGGCATACGTATGTTATTTCGGTGTGCTTGGGATTACTATATCCGACACACCTTTGGTATAAGTTAACCGTTCTACATAACCGGACGGTAACGAGGATGGTAACGAGCTTAACATGGGATTGGTAAAAATCTCTAGGCTCATATGGTATACTAACTATGGTGAGAGGTTCCTTGTGAGAACCGAGTCTATGGTGTTATGTATTGATGTTGTGATGCTATGCAACTTCCCTTGCTATGCTATGGTATATATGTATATATGTTGGATGTTCTAAAATGAATGCCATGTTATTATGACAATTGGTTGCGCGTATCCCGGTAGTCGATGGGCTGCGCGTTAGCCATACCAGCAAAGGTGCTGACCCCCTCGGGGGCTCCATTTTTTATTGCAGGATGAGGATCGAAGAGGCAGTGTGGCTCTAGGTCCTAGGTTGATATACTTTTGGGATATGTTGGTTGTTAGGCCCGGGATGCGCCTGTGCACCCGAGGCGTTACATTTTGATACCGTTATTATACAGTGTTGGATGATTATGGTTTGGAGATGTATTGTAAATTAAATACTCGGTATGGTTGGTTATGTTTATATATGGATGTTAGTTACTATGCTCGGGAGTCTGATCATCAGACCGATACACTTGTATTTATTCTGCCTAGTTAACCACGTGGGTGGTTAACGGCGTTGTAACACCAAAGCGATTAGTTATTGTGTGGTTGGTTATTTCCGCTGCGATTTCGGTAGGATAGGGGCGTTGTAGGGTGTTACAAGTTAAAGAGATGAGTTAGAGATGGTTATGTGAATTCCTTTAATTTAACTTGCGTTTGGGTGTATTGAGTTAATTCATTTATCATTTTGGGCGTGGATTGATATGATGTGTAATGGTATTGAAATTGGTGCTATTAATGCGATGTGATGAATATGGAATGGTTGAGTTGATTGTACATCAGTCCTATGTGTTGGGATTGGTGTAATGTTTTGGACTTCAATCTATGTGGCGAACCGTTACAGTTGGCTTGAATTTTGGTTTTGTATTGAAATGGTTATCCAAGGGGGGCCAAGGACCACACAGTCTTGATCATTCGACTGGTGTACTTTAGATTAGCTTCAGCTTCGAGGGCGAAGCTTTCTTTTAAGGGGGATTGTAGACGTTATAATCTGAGTGGTTTAAACTGGTGTAAAATTAAAAGAAAAGAAATTAAAAACTCAAAATAAACGTCGGGCTGCAAACAAATCCCGGTCGCAGTAGTATAGTGAAAATGTAAGCAACCGGATGTCGAACCGTGGGACTAATTACATATAATAGTACTAAGCGTGTCACAAGAGGGGGATTAATTGACTTGTAAAATAAAAAAAGAAAGAATAAAATAAACTAAGTTGACAGATAAATAAATGGAACTCTGGGTCAGGTTAATATAATCTGCATAATTAAGCTATCTCTACTGGTTTAATAATTTGGCAAGGTTCCTGTAATTATCTTAAGGACTAAGTCATAGCCTCATAAGAACTCGTTCACCTGTAATGCAAGGTTCAAGCAAAGCCTGCGAACGGCAGAGGAGTATTGAGGAATTACATTTGCAACTGAATACTAACTTATTAAATCATAACAAGTTTCCTCGAGTTTTACGCCTTAATTAACCTGTCTATTTATCACCTGGTCTGATCAAATAGACTTAGTAGAGCAATTTAATAAATTCGCGAGATCTATAAAAATGGCGAGATGACTTTTAAAACGTAACAAACTGTATATAAATAAACTAGTAGAAATATTGCAATTAATACAGATACATAATAACTATTCCCAGAGTAAACGTAAACTAGCCTAACATATTAAATAGATAGATAGAGACGAGAGTAATAGAAATCATCCGTAATCACTCCGTCTCACTCTGCTATTTTGTGTACGTAGGGCTAGAGGTGAATTTGGGGACTGTAAAATAAATAAAATGGAGTAGGCGGGGAGAGAGAAATGAGATGGCGTGTGGTTGAAGTGGTCGTGGATGTTTGGTGAATGGATTCATTGTCGATGATAGCTCGTGGGTTATATAGAGAAAGGAAGAGGAAGCAGAGAGATAGACAGACGCGTGAGGCGGTGGAAGAAGCTGGATAAGATTTGCATGATTGATCATTTATTGCAGGGGAGAGACAGCTGAACACACGCGTGAATTAAGGTAGGCGGAGTAGGTAGAGTAGTATAGTAGATATGGCAGTGACGAGTTGCAGACAGTCGGCGGAGGCAAGTTGCAGAGACGAGGGCGCAGAAGAAAACGGGGGCTTCACAACCGCCTCCTTGACCGCCTAATAAGTGGCGGTCTCTCCTTGCCGTCCGCTGCTCTACCGCCAGCTATGGGGCGGTTCTCTCCTATTGTGTCCGCCAGTTATGGGGGCGGTTGCCCCTGTGGTGTCCGCTTAGTGGGGTGGTTGCCCTCGTGATGTCCGCCAGTTATTCGACGTCGCAGTCGTGACTTATTCCTTCCAACTTCGACGGCTCTAGATTCTTTGTTGGGCTCCGTTTTCTGAGCCGTTTGGTCTATGTGTTCGTCTCTTTGTCTACTTTACTTCCAGCTTGGTTTCCTCATGTTAAACCAATAAATTTGTGAGATAAACAATAAAACATAAACTAGAGGAAAACTAAACCGAAGTGGAGAATGAGCAGAAAAGTGCTAATATTATATGGAATACACCTATAAATCATGCTCATTTGGACACTTATCACACCCCACACTTATCTTTTTGCTTGTGAAATACCCAAACCTTGATATGTGTTTTAAATATCAAACTATGTTATATAAAGGCTAAAAGTGCCTTAGGAACATCAGTGTACAATTTTAATCATAGTAAAATGCAATTAAAGCATTAAGACACGGTTTGAGCAAAACATGCTCTAAGCTATGAGGAACTGGTTAGGACCAAAGAGCCTACCAAGACTTAATAATATTCAATTATGATTTAATAAGGCTAAATAATTCCTTAGGAAGCGTTGGAAGACAATGAAACCAAACAAAACACAAATAAATACCTTAAAGTCAATATGAGCAAAAATGTGCTCTAAGCTTGGGATAAATGTGTATAAGACCTAATGGTCATACCTATACTTTTAAATATGTTAATGAACATATTAAATCAATTACTAAAGAAACCAAAGCTTGAAAACAGTTAAAACACAAAATGTGCTTTAAGGAGTCTTAAAGCACGTTTTGAAAAATTGTCTTGTAAATGAGTTTTGAATGGCAAATGTCCATCATTACTCTTTAATTAACATGTGTACTATATAGTATCACATTTGGGCGGCTATATCAATGGGAAATCAAAAATTTCACTTCTATGTGCCTTGTTTTGTGAATAGTGATTTTATAAGCTAGTTTGTAAATATAATGTTATAAGTAATTAAATTGACCAACAAAGACTTAATACCCTTATGTAATAAAGGGGGCCGGTGGTTTCTTAAGTTGGTGACTCACCACTCACTGTTAACTTGTTAAAGAAATAAAGATGACTAATATAGTTACTATTTGCTTTTTAAGTACAAATATCTTCCAAAAGCAAAACTTATCTCATTCTCTCATTTCCTTCTTCATTTCCCACGTATCCAAGCTCTCTTCTACCTCTCTTCCTCTGTTCTCACGTCATACAGCACCACCACCATGGAAGTCCAGCTTTGAACCTTGTAAAACCTAGCTCACTTAACCAAATCAAAAATAAACACCACCATTCTCTGCCTCTCATCAAGCTCTTCATTCCTATCTTCTCAAAATTTCAAGATCACCATTTCGGTGCCATGGAGTTCCACATTGATGGAGCTTGAGCTTGTCTTTCCACATATTATTGATCTCCTTTGCTTCGGTAAGGAATCTCAAGAAAAAATCAAGTTTCCTCTCCTTTTAGTACATGGCGAAAATTCACCTCACCATGGTGTCTTACCTTGCTTGTATTAGCTTCATTTGAATTTTCCAAGGGCTAGGAGGAGTCCTCTCTTGATACTTATTCAAGTTCTCCTCCAATTCCAAGGTAAAACAAGTACCTTAATGTGATAAAACAATAGTGTAATTAGGGTTACAATGAGATGAAGCATAATGCTTGAATACTCATTCTATATTTGTACATCGTTTAGAAGTTGACAAACAACCAAACACCCCACCGGTTTCAGGAAACAAGAAAGAGTTGTGAGGAAAAGAAGTAAACAAGCTATCTCAATGTGTTTAAATGCCTTAGGAAAATGAGCTTAATTTGCCTAATAAATTACCTAGGAGCCAATGGTGAATGACCTAGTGAAATGCTTCAAGAGTTTATTAAAGGAATGTATTGTTGGGTGTATTTGCAGGTCAAAGGCATTATTATGTGGGAAATTCAGTGTTTAAGGTTATGCAATTTAAGGGCCTAAGAGCCATGTTATTTAAGGGCCTAAGTGCCAAGCAATTTAAGTTATGCACATTGTGAGTAGTGCTTAATGTGTGAAGTTTGTGTGTAAAAATGTTCTTGATGGATTTTAGGGTTCTTGCATGAAATGAGGTAAAAACCTAAGTGTTTGGAGTGAGTAGTAATACAAGAGAAGCTATGGCCAAATTGGGAAAATGGTAAAGAAGTTCTAAGTGTTTTAAATGGTCTTGGTGAACTAGGAAGTGTTAAAGGTGAATAAGTGTTTACTTGAGAAGAAAACATGTATTAAGGTGATTTAGAGTGATGCAAGAATTTAGGTGTTATCTTGGAAGTTCTAGGAATTCAATTGTGTTTTGAGGATGTATTTAAGTCTTGGAGGAGTTGTTTAAGGTTAGGTAATGTTGATATCCAAGGAATAGGTGATGGTTAGGTGGTAGATGATGAAAGGAGATTTAGTTAGTAAGAAAAGAGTTGAGAGATGATGTTAAGGTGTAGAGGAAACACTTGGTGTAGTGGTCATTATTGGTGAACTACCACTTATAAATCTAAGGAGAAAAACATCCCAAGTGCTAGGAACTTGTAAGAAGTTTGTGAATGATAAAATGGTTTCGGCGGAATGATTTAAAGAGTTTAGCACATGGATAAAGGTGTGTTGGAAGTGCCCAATGAGGTTAGGGTATATAGGATATGTGGGGTGAAGTTTGGAGTTGAATGTAAAAAGGAAACAAAGATCTGGGGCAGACCGGACTTCGACCGGACTTGCAAGTTCGGTCGGGCCCAGTTTACCCTGTGGAATTAGTTCTGGGATGGACCGGACATAGGACCGGGACTTACAAGGTCGGTCGAGTAGAAAAATTTTGACGGAAAGTGTTCTGGAATCGACCGGACTTGGGTAAGTCCGGTCGGCAAGGGGTCGGACCAAAAACATGGTTTAAGGTTAGGAAATGATATGTAATGATGGGGATTGATAGGTAATGAGTTATAAGGTTGTTAAGGAATGTTAGGTGAGTTTTAAATGGCAATTGAAGTGGTGAAAAGTGTATCAAAATGAAAGTAAAACAAGTTAAAATTGTAAAGTTATGTAAACTAAGTTAACGGGGAAAGTTAAGCATTAGACATTAAATAATCAAGCAAACCCCGATGTTAATAAAAACACATGTGATGTTAACAGTTGTTCGAGAATCGCTCGAGGAACATAAGTGGACGTGGTAAAGTGGACTTTGGGGACAGGTATGTTTTCTTGCAACCTGTGTCCTACCGGATTACACCGGCTTGTATGCCAATGTGTTTTCTGTAAGTTTTGCCACGTTATGAGATAAATCATGAAACGAGTTACAGTCGTTATTGTTATTGTATGTTTACGTGCCGATACGGTAACCTCGAATGCGCTTGAAGGGCTAGTTGACCACTATTAGGTAAACGTAGGAGAACGGTATCCGGTGATAACGTTTCCGACCTAAGGAACGTTCTAACCACGGCTATGCGTGAGTTAGTTATGTAATGTTTGTGTGTGATGTTGGTGTATGAATGTATGACTCTCCCTTCCCTGTTGTGTGTCTAACAAGACTTAACCCAATGTTGTGATTGTTTAACTAAGTTCAATGACGAACTTCTGACAGTGCTAACGGGGGGAGTGAGGAGTCCGGTCTGTTCCGGCCGCGCGTGAGTATGGGGGTCGTTGTCATAGCAGGTTCGATCCTCTCTGTATGTTATGGTTGTTTTCCAATTTGGTTCCCAACCTTCCCTTTAGCTTAACCAAGGCTATTACTGACTCACGTCGGGCCACAGGGGCATACTATTGTTATGTTTGTTTCGGTGTGCTTGGGTCACTATATCCGAGACACCTTGTGTTAAGTTAACCGTTCATTTAACGAGGGTAACGAGTTATATAACGAGCTTATCATGAGACTGGCAACATTCTCTAGGCTCACCAGTGTATTAGCAATGTTTGGGTCGGTTCCTAAGAGAACCACTCCCGTTATGTAATGTTTTGTTGTGATGCAATATCTACGGTATTATGTTGTGCACGTGGAAACGTGCAAAGTGTTGTTAAGTGTTGTATGTAGTGTATGTTGTAGGTTGTATAATGTGGAGTGTGTGGATCATGGATATGATTCCCAGTTTGTGATAAGTGGCGTTTAAGGATAACCCGATTTAAGGGTATGTGTCGTCTATTAGGAAGTAGCTCCATTAGAGGAGGAACACTCTAGGGATGATGAATACCATGAGTGACTTAAGTAAGGATATATTATCCGTTTGCTGAGCCCGTTGAGGCAAATGATTATGTGTTGTGTGTTTACAGTTGCATGTATGATTTAAAAATAATCAACCGCATGCTAAGACGACAATTAGTTGTGCGTGGCCCGGTAGCATGTGGGCTGCGGGATTACCATACCAGCAAAGGTGCTGAGCCCCTTGGGGGCCACCCTTTCTTCTTTTCCTATTTCAGGTACGAAGTGCTGGAAGCCGTTCGAGAGTAGGACGGGGTAGTCATTGTACATGGGTAATCGTTTATGTTGTAAATATACAATAGGCGTAGTAAGACCGAAATTGTTATCGGCAGTAGTTATAAATACTCGGTATAGTTGGAAGGTGTATGTTGTTGTTGTGTTAATGGAAAAGGGATAGTAAGGTGTAGTCGTCGGGAATTTAGCCATCAGACCGGTACAATGTGTATGTATTAGCCTTGTTAGCCACGTGGGTGGCTAACGGCGTGTAACACCAACGAGATAAGTAGTGTGATGAGGTTGTTTTCCGCTGCAGTTTATTGTAAGTGTGTTATTGTTGGATGGGGTGTTACAAAAAGTGGTATCAGAGCGAAGTATCGCTCTGATGACTGAATTACCGAGCTTTGGAAGTACCGAGTTTTTAGTACTTGGGTTAAGGGTTGAGTGATAGCGTGAGAGATACGCTAGATGGAATTACCAGTGTGTACTGGAACCTACAAGCTCCATCCCACCCTCCATAGTCCCTGTTTTATAACTTGGGAAACAACGCCAGAGAGATGAAAGTCCTCTCATACTCGGGAATACCCGATCTGGCTGTTATTGAATACCTCTAAGGGTACGGAGAACCTGTCATAGTGTAGATCCTGAAAACTGAGAATCCCGGAGACGGTTCCCATCTAAACAATGTTAACCTCATTAAATAGCGAAGAATGAAGGATTTTGTGTATAAGAGAATAGAATTTCCGACAACCTGGGTCGACATGCAGAGCAGTCGAGAATAACCAGCTTGCAACGCACCTACCGTGCAACATGCAAGAAATGGATTAATAACACCCGAGACAAGTGTCTACGGAACCACAGTTGATAAATAAAACACCAACGGTATACCAACCGACAAAGGAACTACAACGTAGTGCCCAAAAAAGAGACAAGTCTCAGTAACCACGACAAGTGCGTGGAACGGGCTATAAAGAGGATACGATACTAAGTAAAGAGGGACTCCAAGAGTGGGAGACACCCCAGTTGATAATTACCATATGAATACAGTGAGGAGTTACCCAGAGGGATTATCAAGGCAGTGAGATCAGTAAGGGCCAACAAGGCCACTGATGACATATGGGTAAAACAATAGCACGACTGGTATGTTTAAACCGATAGCCAGTTAGCATGGCGCACTTGCCGTAGCAAGTGCTGCTATAACAGGGCTGTTCGGGAAATTTATAACCACCACAGGGTACTTAGTAAAGTACCATGAAGTTAAACGAGACTACTATGACCATGGAAGGGCTTGATAGCCTAACCTCTGTAACTGTAAGTACACCAGTCAGCAAGAAGCTAGACTTGGTTAAGGTAAGAAGATGCTGTGAAACCATAAGATTTCTTTCAAACTCAGATTTACTCAAACCCTTCTTCTTTTCAAAACCAAAGTTTCTTTCAAACCAACACTTCTTTCCAACCTTCTTTTAAACCAAACCAGTAAAACCAAGGACAGTTGACAAGGATGCAACAATGGATAAACTTTCCCTCGATTAAGTTCGGGAAGCATGGAATGAATATTGTCACGGGACAATATAAGGGAGTTGACAACAGAATACTTCACCTAGGCGTGTGACGGACACTACAAGTACCAACTGAATTGTGGGACGACCGCACTCGATAGGAGCTTGTGGGCCTGACAGACCTATTATGGGTTAGTTGGTAGGTAGCAATGTATCAGTATGATACCCCATATATGTATACGAGTAGAGTCCGAAACACGGGAAGTAGTCGACTCCGTCTACGGTCAGCAGTATAAATCAAACAAAAGCTAGAGATTACAAGGAATGGTTGAAGTTAAGGAACTCAGTTAAGTTAGCGAGACTAAAAGGATTAGTGAATTCCTCTCAAGGAAATGTTTAAGAGTTAGGAAGTGCGAAGGGCACAACTGTTATGTAAAGACATCATATATGTCTCAAGGATCCTTAGGGATAAACATGTTAGCTGGAACGGTGGCCCAGCCTGTACATGGCAAGCAGATGCCTGATGTGGACACATTAATGTGCAATGAGCGGGATGAAACTCCCAGATTGAGTACCTACACTACCAGGAAAGGTTGATCTTCACAGGAGGAGATAATAAACCAGTTAAGAACGCAAACGGCGTGGCTAACAGAATTAACCAATAAGTGTGAGCCAAATGTAATGGCATAACTTAGCGACACCCAGGAGAAATCCTTGAAGGGTGTTCGCATCAACAATCGTTGAATGAAATGCATGACAGAAACACAAGGGTTGGAACTAACACCCAGTTTAGATATAAGTTGTCAGGAGACGGACTGACAAACCTAAGGGGCATTCCGTGAAAGGAAACGTGATGCAACGACCTTGTCATGGAGCCCAATACAACCTCTAACCATGTAATATTGTATAGAGAAGAACATGTGTGTGGACAGCCTATAATGAGCGCAGCTGAAGGCAAATAAGGCTTATAGGCCATAAGCAAGATATGTTATATAATTAGACGATTGCAGAAGTTTATGTTGTATAAGTGAATAGAGTGGTAAACGAACCACTGCATTAAGAGTGGGAATACCTCTCGATATTGTGAGACCGCAGGAGCGGTAGTTATGTGAACCAAGCTCAAGAAATATGTTAAGGATGGATGATATTATTATTGAAAGTGAGCAGTTAGCTTAGTAGTATGTGTGTATAAAGTGAAGCACCGAACTAAATAACATCGGTTTGAGACTCGAGTGAGCAACGCTCCAGGAGTATTCAGTAGTCATCCAAAAGAATGACAAACCATAATACGAGTGATGTAAGTATATGCGTGGAAGTTAATGTGACAGTAAATACGATGTGAGTTAGTGTTATACAATAAGCACGGTGCGCAGTAAGCGACCGTTGTATAAGTGTTGTTAAACGATAATGTAACAGATAAGACCAGTTATGAGTTAAACTCAGTGGAGATGCAAGATAAGTGATGTTAAACAAACTGGGCAATAAGCCAGTGGTAGGTACTATGTGATGAGGAACTCAGTGTGAATTCCATGGCGAATCGCATAAGGGATTTATTGTCAAGAGTTTACACCTCTGCACTCTGTATGACTGAGTGTTTTGGTATTGACACTTGCGCAGTAATGATCGAGTGGGATAGCCAGGAATTGGAAACATGTTAATTGTGAAGCAATAATGTTATAATGGCCGATGCATAGGAAATGCAAGACCGCATCAATAAAAGAGTACTGGTACGAAACCAAATGTGGAGACATGATTAACAGTAAGTGACTACAGTAGCACTAACTGCCAAATATCGGTATGGAATATACCCCAAATGTTGTAAATAGTTGAGAGAGCACTACACACTAGGTAGTAGCTCAATCTCAACCGACAATAAGCCGGAAGGGAACAAGTCAATCATTGTGAAATACATAGCTGTATACACAGTAAATTGTTATGGAAGTGGATAGAAAGTTTATAACTCACCGAATTCGCTAACGGTAAAAGATACCACACATCGGTTGAGAAACCATTGTTACCAAGATGAAGGTGACAATTGGGGATGTACAATACAGTAAGGATGACAAATGGGGCAACTAAGCCCTACAGTTGTCAGAGTTGCGTAGCAGACGCTAGTGAACCAGTGATTCAAATGTACAACGTGAATAACGAATATGAGTGGATGGCTAATTATTAACGCCTAGAAGCCTAACAGGCCAGAATCGAAACCAACTAAGAGTTTAAACAAACTCCAATGGGAATTCTTGGTTTAGGAACTAAACCGCCAATATGGTTAAGATCCTCTAATCAGAATCCATTGTGTAATAGACCGCGTGGAAGTTAAAACACTTCACGACGGCAGAACATTATAAGCCAATGTTTAGTGATTGATTACGTGGGCGTAATCCCTTTTAAGGGGGGTAGAGCGCAAAACTACTTAGTGTATATTACCGTACAAGTGTACGTAGTGTATGTGACTTATATTGTGCATAGCACAAAATTATATTATTGTTTTGATGATTGGTGTGTGTGTTACGTAAACATACACATTCATTCATGGTTTAATTGTGGTAATTGCGCACAGAAGATGCGAATACCATTGTGATAAGTGTGTGTATTTGTTAACAGTTGTGTGTGATAGTACAAGTGTGGGGAGTAGAGAAACTCCCGGGGGAACAAAAGCCCCGACAGTGTATAAAGGTGAAATGGTGTGTTGTATTTTGATAAAATATATATGTATATATATACTATATAGTGATTCAAGAAAGGGCATGATACCGACATAGAACCTAGTGAGAATAAGATTCCCTAGGCAACAGCATTAAAGTGAATGGAGATAACTGATAGATGGAGTTCTATCCTTTGGAGATGTTATGATCATGACTAGAATGATTTAAAAGATAGAAAATTGGAAATGAGTGATTTAATTGATGCTTGAAAATGAAGTGGGAGGTGGAACTTGATTTGCATGTGATCAAGGGAAGCCGAACACAAATTGGAGTAGAAGGATAGTTCAACACTGATGCTGATCACATCAGGGTTGGATGATTCTTGAAGCTCCCTATAAGTGGTCACAAATAACCACGCTAAGAAAAGAAGCAAAGAGCTTAAGTTGGACTTGGAGTTGTGTGTGTTTTCAAAAGGATTTTAAATTGGTATTTATAAAACGTTGATGGATACTTTACGTAATTAAAGTCTTCTTACTTAACCTCACAAGGAAATTTTAAACTTAAGTGATTGTTTTGATCTCGCAAGGACACGGGGACGGAAGGTGTCCATCGCGACCGGGTTCTGCGGGATCACAGTGTGTATGTAAAAGATATTTTGATTGTTATACATGCTATGACATGTTGTGTGGTATGCGTAATAAATGTTATTTTGACTTTGATCTCCTAAAAGTGTATGCTATTGAGACCTATGAGTCTAAATGTGTTGTGTTACATAGACCTAAGTGTCTGAAGACTGTTATGTTATGGGGACCTATGTGTCCAAATGTTGTGATGTTACCCGAGACCAGTGAGTCCAAGGGGTTGTTATGTATGTGTAAGTGTTGTTAAGATACCCGGACCATAGAGTCCGAGGTTATCATGTGGATATGTTATGTTATGTGTGGATGTGAATGTGTTGCCCGGACCATTAAGTCCGAGGTTGTGATGTAAAGTGTGTTTGGTTATGAAAGTTTATTTCCAAGTGATTCCTGTGTTCTAATCTAATGTTGTGTGGAAAGTGTGAACTTCGAGGACGAAGTTCTTTGAAGGGGGGTAGATTGAAATACCCCAAAC
This sequence comes from Limonium bicolor, assembly GCA_023374045.1. Lineage (NCBI taxonomy): Eukaryota > Viridiplantae > Streptophyta > Magnoliopsida > Caryophyllales > Plumbaginaceae > Limonium > Limonium bicolor. The sequence goes on from CM041780.1 coordinate 301,927,020, forward strand.
CTTGATATGTGGTTTAAATATCAAACTATGTTATATAAAGGCTAAAAGTGCCTTAGGAACTGAAATACCCCAAATCTTGGTATGTTGTTTAAATGTTAAAATAAGGTATCTAAAGGCTAAAAAGTGCCTTAGGAACATCAGTGCATAGTTTAAACCATAGTTAAAACGCAATAAAACACTGAGACACGGTTCGAGCAAAACATGCTCTAAGCTTGGAGTAAACTTGGTTAGGACCCTAAGAGCCTACCAAGAATTGATAATATTTAATTATGACTTTATAAGGCTAATTAAGTCCTTAGGAAACTTTGGCAGACAATGAAACCAAATAAAACACAAGAATATACCTTAAGGTCAATATGGGCTAAAATGTGCTCTAAGCTTGGGATAAATTTGTATAAGACCTAATGGTCATACCTATACCTTACAAGTATGTTAATGAACATATTTAATCAATTACCAAAGAAAACCAAGCTTGAAAACAAGTTAAACACAAAATGTGCTCTAAGGAGTCTTGAAGCACGTTTTTGAAAAATTGTCTGTAAATGAGTTTTGAATGGCTAGATGTCCATCATTACTCTTTAATTAACATGTGTACTATATAGTATCACATTTGGAAGTCTATATCAATGGGAAATCAAAAATTTCACAAATATGTGCCTTAGTTTGTGATAGTGCCCAAATAGTGCTAGTTTTGACTTAAGTCAACTTTAATTAGTTAAATGGTCAACAAAGACCATAAGTATCTTATATATTGAAGGGGGCACGGTTTTTAGTGTGTGATTCATCACACTTGGCTAGCAAATAAAGAAGAAGAAAGAAAATAAAGTGAAAAGTTACTTTATGCCTTATAACATAAATATCTCCAAACTAAACCTCTCTCCTCACTTTCTTCTTTTTTCTTGGTTCCCACCGTCTCCAACCTCATCCTCCCTTCTCCATCTCGTTTTGCTACAGCCATATACCATTCTCCATCTTTGAATGCTTGTAACTTCTAGTCATGCACCAAATCAAATTCCAAGACCATATTTGTCTTAGTTAGGTCAAGCTCTACACTTCTCTCTTTTCAAATCTTCAAGAACTCCATTTTGGTGCCATGAAGATTCTCCATTGAAGGAGCTTGAGCTCACCTTTTCATGCCTTGACATTCTCCTTTGCTTCAAGGTAAGGAAAATCAAAGAAAAACAACATTTCCTCTTGTTTTAGTGTGTGGCCGAAAATTCACCTTACAATGGTGCATTACCTTGCTATTTTTTTTAGCTTAATCCAAACTTCAAAGGGCTAGGAGGAGTCCTATCTTGCCACTTGTTCAAGTTCTCTTTCAAATTCCAAAGGTAAACATCAATTTTAGTGTTTTAAGACACTTATGTAAACCTAGGGTTTAATTATGAGTTTGAGTATTAAACTTAATGCTCATTACCCTTATATGTATATTGGTTAGAAGGTTGACAAGTGATAAAAGCTCCTTGCCGATTTTCAATCAAGAAAAACAAGAGAAAACAAGTGAGAAAACTTGGAAAAACAAAGAGGTAAATAACCTCTCTTAATGTGGTTTATTGTACTAGGGAATTGAGCTATATTTGCTTAATAAATAACCTAAAGAGCCAATGGGAAAATGAGCTAGGAAACTATCCACAAGGTGGACAAAAAGGACATGGGAGCATTGTTGTGTGTATTCGCAGGTTGAAGGCATTTAAATGTGGAAATTCAGTGTTTATGGTTTATGCTATTTAAGGGCCTAAGTGCCAAGCAATTTAAGTTTATGCACTATATTGTGATGTAGTGTAAATTTGGTGAGGTTTTGTGTGTGAGGAAGTCCTTGATGGATTTTAGGTGTTCTTGAATGAAAAAAGGGTGAAAAACAATGTGTTTGGATGTGAGTATATACAAGAGAAGTTATGGCGAAATTTAGTTGATAAACAAAAGAGTTTATGTGTTGTAATGAGATTTTATGACCTAGAAGGTACTAGGAATTTTTAAGTGTTAAGATGGTGAAAGAAAGTGAATTAAGGTGTTCTTAGGTGTTAAGATGCCTTAGGCATAGTCTTGGAGATTTAGGGAACTAATGGATGATTTCTTGATACACCAAGGTAAAGGTGGAGGTGTCGTAAAGTCTTGTGCAAAGTTTGGTGAACAATGAAAGTGTAACGTCTTGTGAAGGTTTAGTTACGAACTTGTGGGAAAGACTTGAGGAGTGTGTGTAAAGGGGATGAGTGTAGTGCAAATGATGTTAAAAGGGTGGTTATAAGGTAGTAAGGGAGTACTTTGGTAGGTGAAGTTTTAGGCAAGAATACAAGTTACTAGTGTAAGAAAAAAATTTTCTAAGTGTTAAGGACTTAGTAAAACTTGAGTAAAAGTTTAAGGAATTTTTGGAATGTTTCGAGAGGGTTTAAGTGTGCCCAAAAGATGTTAAAACATGGGAGAACATGTGTAAAGCATAGGAAAAAATTGGGATGAATTTGGAGTTCAAAGAGGAGAAAAGCACATTAGAAAATTGGTTCTGCAGTGGACCGCCCCTACGGACCGCCCCTGTGGGGAGGTCCAGTGCAGAGAAGTGAAAAAAAAAAAGAAACGTGTAGCATCTGTTGTTGACCGCCCCTGGGACCGCCCCAGAGGGGCGGTCCAGACCAGAAATGAAGAAAAAAATTTGTTTAAGGCTCCTAATGATGGGGGATTGAATGGTAATGGTTTTAGATGATGTTTAGGCCTTGTTTGGTGACATGTAAAGGCCTTAAGAGGTGTAAACAAGTATGAGGTGTAATGAGAAGTGGTTAACTTATATGATTAAGTTTAAATTACAATGACTTAGTGGTCCAACATTAGGGAGTGATGATGGTTAGAAAAATAAGCATTAGACTTTAAACAAACATGTTATTCCAATGTTAATGAAAGTAATTGTAATGTTATTAGTTGTTCGAGAATTGCTCGAGGAACATAAGTGGACATGATAAAGTGGACTCCGGTGACAGGTATGGTCTTCTTGCAACCTGTGTCCTACCGGATTACACCGGCATGTATGCCAATGTGTTTTTCTGAGTGTTTGCCACCTTGTAAGATTAGAACATGTAATGAGTTTATAGTAATTCATTTATGTGGCGAATTTGGCCTCCGATACCATTTAACCTCAAATATGTGTTATACCTTAGCTAACCAAATCTAGGAACACATGAGTGATCGGTATTCGGAGTTAACGACCCAAACCTTGGGAACGTTCTAACCACGGCTATGTGTGAGTTAGATGGATATTGTTGTTGTATGCAAGTGTGTGAACCTCCCTTGTGTGCTTAACTCGGTTATGATACCGTATGGTGTGTGGATGTGGTAGGCTCCATAATGGATCTCTAACTACTTATTATAAGTATATATGTACTAATGGGGGGGTGAGGAGTCCGGTTGTTCCGGCCACGCGTGTGATGGACGGGAGTCGATGTCATATCCGGTTCGGCTCTCTTGGTGTATGTATAGGTTGTATTCCAATTTGGTTTCTACCTTCCCTTAGCTTATCCAAAGCTAATTACTGACTCACGTCGGGCCACAGGGGCATACGAATGTTATTTCGGTGTGCTTGGGATTACTATATCCGACACACCTTGGGTTTAAGTTAACCGTTCGATATAACTGGACGGTAACGACGTTGGTAACGAGCTTGACATGAGATTGGCATTAATCTCTAGGCTCACTATGTATACTTACTATGGTGGAAGGTTCCTTGTGTGAACCGACCTTATGATGTTTTGTGTTGATTATTGTGCTAGGCAATTTCCCTTGCTATGCTATGGTATGTATACGTTAGGTGTTTAAAATGAATGCGATGTTATCATGTGTACGTCGAAACAAGAAGGTGTTGTTATGTTTTGTTATGTGAGGAATGAGATATGTTGTAGGATATGGAGTGTGTGGATCATGGAAATGAATCCCAGTTTGAGACAAGAGGCGTTTAAGGATGACCCGATTAATGGGTATGTGTCGTTCATTAAGGAAGTAGCTCCGTTTTAGAGGAGAGCCACTCTAGGGTTAAAGGAATCATTGGATGATTTTTAAGTGTGGATGTGTTGGATATATGTTGAGCCCTATTGTTGGGTGTATGCAAAGTGTTGTGTGTTATGGTTTGTATGCATGATTTAAATATAATCAACTGCATGCTAAGACGACAATTAGTTGTGCGTGGCCCGGTAGCATGTGGGGCGGGGGATTACCATACCAGCAAAGGTGCTGAGCCCCTTGGGGGCCACCCTTTCTCTCCTTTTCTATTTCAGGTACAAGGAGCTGGAAGCCGTTCGAGAGTAGGACGGGGGGTAGAGTTTTATACATGGGTAGCCATTTAAATGGCGTAAGCATTGTAGGCGTAGTAAGACCGAAATTGTTATCGGCATTAGTTTGTAAATATTGGTACGGTTGGAATGTATAAAGATATGGGTTGTTGTTAAGGGAAGCAAATGTAACGTGTAGTTGCTCGGGAGTCTAGTCATCAGACCGATACAAAGTACATGTATTAGCCTTGTTAGCCACGTGGGTGGTTAACGGTGTAACCATTGAATTGAATAAGTAATGTGATGAGTTGAGTTTCCGCTGCAATGTGTTTTAAATGTATGGTTGTTAGTTGGGGTGTTACAAAAAGTGGTATCAGAGCGAAGTATCGCTCTGATGACTGAATTACGAGCTTAGGAAAGTACGAGTTAGGATTTAAGTACTTTGGGTTAAGGGTTGAGTGATAGCGTGAGAGATACGCTAGTTAGGTATTACCAGTGTGTACTGGAACCCTACAATATCCTTCCCACCCTCCACAATCCCTGTTTTATAACTTGGGAAAGAACGCCAGAGAGATGGAAGTCCACTCTTACTCGGGAATACCCGATGGCTGTTATTAAGTACCTCTAAAGGTACGGAGAACCTGTCATACGGTAGATCCCGAAAACTGGGAGTCCCGGAGACGGTTCCCATCTAAACAGTGTTAACGCAATCATAGCGAAGAGTGAAGAATCTTGTGTATAAGAGAATAGAATTTCTGGCAACCTGGGTCGACATGCTGAGCAGTCGAGGAGGACCAGCTTGCAACGCACCAACCGTGCAACGGGCAAGAAGAATGGATTAATAAACCCGAGACGAGTGTCTACGGGACCACGGTTGTTAAATAACACACCGATGGTAACAAACGACAAAGGAACTACAACGTAGTACCCAAACAAGAGACAAGTCTCAGTAACCACGACAAATACGTGGAACGGGCTACGAAGACGAAACAATACAAAAGAAAAAGGGGTCTCTCAGAATGGGAAACACCCTAGTTGAGATCGTCATGTGAAGACAGTGAGAAGCACCTAGAGGAGTCATTATCAAGATGTAAGATCAGTAAGGGCCAACAAGGCCACTGATGACAGTGCGGATAAAAACAATACCACAACCGGTATGTGTTAAACCGATAGCCAGTTAGCATGGCGCACTTGCCATAGCAAGTGCTGCTATAACAGAGCTGTTCGGGAAATTTATAACCACTACAAGTACTTGGTGAAGTACCATAAAGTTAACTGTAATCGTCATAACAGTGGAAAGGCCTGTTAGCCTAACCCCCGTAATTGTAAATACACCAGTCAGCAAGAAGCTAGACTTGGTTAAGGTAAGAAGATGTTGTGAAACCATGGAAATTTTCTTTCAAACTCAGATTTACTCAAACCCCTTTTCTTTTCAAAACCAGATTTTCTTTCAAACCAACACTTCTTTCTAACCTCCTTTTAAACCAAAGCAGTAAAAACCAAGGGCAGTTGATAAAGATACAACAGTGGATAAACCTTCCCTTGATTAAGTTCGGGAAGCATGGAATGAATATTGTCACGAGACAATATAAGGGAGTTGACAACAGAATACTTCACCTAGGCGTGTGACGGACACTACGAGTGTACCAACTGAATTGTGGGACGACCGCACTCCGATAGGAGCTTGCGGGCCTGACAGACCTACTTATAGGTTAGTTGGGTAAGTGGTAATGTATCAGTATGATACCCCATATATGTATACAAGTAGAGTCCGAAACACGGGAAGTAGTCGACTCCGTACTACGGTCAGCAGTATAAGTCAATCAAGAACTAAGGATTACCATGAATGGTTGAAGTTAAGGAACTCAGTTAAGTTAACGAGATTATACTACGGTTAGTGAATTCCTTTCAAGGGAATGTTTAAGAGTTAGGAAATGCGAAGTGCACAAACTGTTAAGTAAAGACATAGCATATGTCTTAAGGATCCTCAAGGATAAACATGATAGCTGGAAAGCAGGGCAAGGCAGATGCCTAATGTGGACACATTAATGTGCAATGGACGGGATGAAATTCCCAGAATGAGTACCTACATTATTAGGAAATGTTGACCTTCACAGAAGAAGATAATAACCAGTTAAGAACGCAAAAAGGCGTGGCTAACTGAATGTACCGATAACTGTGAACCAGATGTAAAGGCATAACTTAACAACACCCAGGAGAAATCCTTGAAGGGTGTTCGCATCAACAATTGTTGAACGAAATACATGACAGAAACACAAGGGTTGAAATTAACACCCAGTTTAGACATAAGTTGTCAGGAGACGGACTGACAAACCTAAGGGGCATCCCATGAAAGGAAACGGAATGCAACGACCTTGTCATGGAGCCCACTACAACCTCTAAACATGTAATATTGTACAGAGAAGTACATGTGTGTGGACAGCCTACAATGAGCCCAGCTCAAGGCAAATAAGGCTTATAAGCCATAAGCAAGATATGTTATATAAATTCGATTGATGGTAGAAGTTTATGTTGTATAAGTGAATAGAGTGGTAAGCGAACCACTGCATTAAGAGTGGGGATACCTCTCGATATTGTGAGACCGCAGGAGCGGTAGTTATGTGAATCAAGTTCAAGAAATATGTGGAGGATGGACCACGTTGTTATTACCCCAGGATGATTTGAATAAAATAACACGAAAAGAAGTGCTCGTACCAGTTGTGTACACAGGAAGAGTAATAAGTCTGGTAGCAATCACCATAGGTGTGTGAAGCTAAATGTGTAGCGAACAACGCTCAAGAAACATAAAGGCTCAAGAAAAATAGTAGTATATTCAAAAATAAGCCAAATAAGTGGCCAGATAAACCCAGTGTAATAGCGGAAGCTAATATAAGAGCGGATGCAGTATAAGTTGATGTTGTATAATGAGTAAGGATACGGTGCGCAATAAGCGACCGTTGTGTGAGTATTGTTAGATGATAAAATGGGGAGTGAGCAGAGTTATGAGTTAAACCCAGTGGAGGCACAACAGTAAATGATAGCAAACGAACCGAGCAGTAAGCCGGTGACAAGTATTATGTGATAAGAATTTTAGTAAAACACAGTGTAAATTCCTATCGCAATCGCATGAGAGATTTACTGTCAAGAGTTTACGCCTCTGCACTCTGTATGACTGAGTGTTTTGGTATTGCACTTGCGCAGTAATGATCAAGTGGGATAGCTAGGAATCAGAAGCATGGTAATTGTGGAGGAATAATGTTATAATGGCCGATGCATAGGTAATGCAAGGCCGCAGGAATGAAAGAATACATGTACAAAACCAAAGGTGGAGACATGATTAATAGTAAATAACTACAGTAACACTAAATACCAAATGTCGGTATGAGATATACCCCAGGTGTGGGAAATAACTGAGAGAGCACTACACATTAGGTAGTAGCTCAATCTCAACCGACAGTAAGTCGGTAGAAGCAAGTCAATCATTGTGAATTACATAGTAGTTTACGCTGTAAGCTATTGGAGAAGTGGGTGGAAAATTGTGAAACTCACCGAATTTGCTCAGGGTAAGAGATACCATGCGTCGGTTGAGAAACCATTCTTCCCAAGATAAGGGTAATACATTGGAGATGTACAATACAGTAACAGTAACGAATGGGGCAAACTAGCTCTATAATTATCAGGGTTGCGCAACAGAGGCCAGTGAGCCCATGCGTCAGATACCGGATATACATTGTGAATATGAATGGATGGCTAGTCATCAATGCCTAGAAGCCTCATAGGCCAGGACCGAAACCGGTTATGAGTTAGATAAACTCTAATAAGAATTCTTGGTTTAGGGATTAAACCGGCAATATGGTTAAAATCCTCTAACCAAAACGCATTGTGTACCAGACCGCGTGGAAGTTAAAATACTTCACGACGGCAGAACATTTTAAAGCCAATGTTCAGTGGTTGATTACGCGGGCGTAATCCCTCTTAAGGGGGGTAGAGCGTAAAGCCGCTTAGTGTGTTTTACCGTACAAGTGTACGTGAACTATGTTGTGCATTGCACAAAAATAAATTGTTATGATGGTTGGCGCGTGTGTTATACAAACATACGCATTCATTTATGGTTAAATTGTGGTAATTGCGCACAGAAGATGCGAATACCATTGTGGGAAGTGTGTTATTTTGTTAACAGTGGTGTGTGAGAGTACAAGTGGAAGGGAGTAAAGAAACTCCCGGGGAACTAAAACCCCGACGGTGCATAAATGTAAACCATGTATTGTATTTTGATAAAAATATATGTATATATATACAGTGTTGTGATTTATGAAGGGGTATGAGACCGAAATAGAACCTAGTGAGAATTAAATTCCCTAGGTAACTTGAATTAAGTTGGATTTGGATGAAGATTGATAGACGGAGTTCTATCCCTTGGAGATGTAATGATTATGACTAGAAGGATTTAAAGATAGAAAATGGGACATGCTTGAATTAGTTGTTGGTTGAAAATGAGGTGGGAGGTGAAACTTGATTATCATGAGATCAAGGGAAGCCGAACACAAATTGGGGTGGAAAGATAGTTCAACACTGATGCTGATCACATCAGGGTTGGATGACTCTTGAAGCTCCCTGTAAGTGGTCATAAACAACCAAGTTAAGAAAAATACAAGGAGCATAAATTGGACTTGGAGTTGTGTGGTGTTTTCAAAAGGATTTTCAATTGGTGTTTTCAAACAATCGATTAATATTTTGAATAAAAGATCTTCTTATACTTAACCTAGTAAAGAATATTTTTGTAGTACTTGCTCACGAGCTGAGGACGTATGAGCCTTTGTCTTCGGACCGGTGACATGAGAAGTATATATGTTAAAAATTAAGTGAATGTCTTGATCTCCCAAAGGAACGGGGACCAGAAGGTGTCCATCGCGACCGGGTTCTGCGGGATCACTGTGTATATGTACTCAACGTGGGATTCGAACCCATGGAGAGATGGAAAAGGTATTTCTGTTTGATATACATGCTAAGACATGTTGTGTGGTATAAGTAATAAATATTATTTTAGACCTTGAGTTCTAATGTGGATGGGTTCTGAATTGATTGTGTTACCCAGGCCTACGAGTCCAAATGTGGTTATGTCACCCAGACCTAAGAGTCTGAGGGATATTATGTAAGTGCAAGTGTGGTGTAGGTACCCGGACCATTAAGTCCGAGGTTACCATGTGAGTATGATATTTTATGTATAATGTGGATATGTTGCCCGGACCATTAAGTCCGAGGTTGGATGTAAAGAGTGTTTGGTAATGGAAGTTAATTTCGAAGGTAATTCCCGTATTCTAATCCAATGATGCGAGGAAGTGTGAACTTCGAGGACGAAGTTCTTTTAAGGGGGGTAGATTGAAATACCCCAAATCTTGGTATGTTGTTTAAATGTTAAAATAAGGTATCTAAAGGCTAAAAAGTGCCTTAGGAACATCAGTGCATAGTTTAAACCATAGTTAAAACGCAATAAAACACTGAGACACGGTTCGAGCAAAAACATGCTCTAAGCTTGGAGTAAACTTGGTTAGGACCCTAAGAGCCTACCATGACTTGATAATATTTAATTATGACTTTATAAGGCTAATTAAGTCCTTAGGAAACTTTGGCAGACAATGAAACCAAATAAAACACAAGAATATACCTTAAGGTCAATATGGGCTAAAATGTGCTCTAAGCTTGGGATAAATTTGTATAAGACCTAATGGTCATACCTATACCTTACAAGTATGTTAATGAACATATTTAATCAATTACCAAAGAAAACCAAGCTTGAAAACAAGTTAAAACACAAAATGTGCTCTAAGGAGTCTTGAAGCACGTTTTTGAAAAATTGTCTTGTAAATGAGTTTTGAATGGCTAGATGTCCATCATTACTCTTTAATTAACATGTGTACTATATAGTATCACATTTGGAAGTCTATATCAATGGGAAATCAAAAATTTCACAAATATGTGCCTTAGTTTGTGAATAGTGCCCAAATAGTGCTAGTTTTGACTTAAGTCAACTTTAATTAGTTAAATGGTCAACAAAGACCATAAGTATCTTATATATTGAAGGGGGCACGGTTTTTAGTGTGTGATTCATCACACTTGGCTAGCAAATAAAGAAAAGAAGAAAGAATAAAGTGAAAAGTTACTTTATGCCTTATAACATAAATATCTCCAAACTAAACCTCTCTCCTCACTTTCTCTTCTTTTCTTCTTGGTTCCCACCGTCTCCAACCTCATCCTCCCTTCTCCATCTCGTTTTGCTACAGCCATATACCATTCTCCATCTTTGAATGCTTGTAACTTCTAGCTTCATGCACCAAATCAAATTCCAAGACCATATTTGTCTTAGTTAGGTCAAGATCTACACTTCTCTCTTTTCAAATCTTCAAGAACTCCATTTTGGTGCCATGAAGATTCTCCATTGAAGGAGCTTGAGCTCACCTTTTCATGCCTTGACATTCTCCTTTGCTTCAAGGTAAGGAAAATCAAAGAAAATCAACATTTCCTCTTGTTTTAGTGTGTGGCCGAAAATTCACCTTACAATGGTGCATTACCTTGCTAATTTTTTAGCTTAATCCAAACTTCAAAGGGCTAGGAGGAGTCCTATCTTGCCACTTGTTCAAGTTCTCTTTCAAATTCCAAAGGTAAACATCAATTTTAGTGTTTTAAGACACTTATGTAAACCTAGGGTTTAATTATGAGTTTGAGTATTAAACTTAATGCTCATTACCCTTATATGTATATTGGTTAGAAGGTTGACAAGTGATAAAAGCTCCTTGCCGATTTTCAATCAAGAAAAACAAGAAAAACAAGTGAGAAAACTTGGAAAAAAAAGAGGTAAATAACCTCTCTTAATGTGGTTTATTGTACTAGGGAATTGAGCTATATTTGCTTAATAAATAACCTAAAGAGCCAATGGGAAAATGAGCTAGGAAACTATCCACAAGGTGGACAAAAAGGACATGGGAGCATAGTTGTGTGTATTCGCAGGTTGAAGGCATTTAAATGTGGAAATTCAGTGTTTATGGTTTATGCTATTTAAGGGCCTAAGTGCCAAGCAATTTAAGTTTATGCACTATATTGTGATGTAGTGTAAATTTGGTGAAGTTTTGTGTGTGAGGAAGTCCTTGATGGATTTTAGGTGTTCTTGAATGAAAAAAGGGTGAAAAACAATGTGTTTGGATGTGAGTATATACAAGAGAAGTTATGGCGAAATTTAGTTGATAAACAAAAGAGTTTATGTGTTGTAATGAGATTTTATGACCTAGAAGGTACTAGGAATTTTTAAGTGTTAAGATGGTGAAAGAAAGTGAATTAAGGTGTTCTTAGGTGTTAAGATGCCTTAGGCATAGTCTTGGAGATTTAGGGAACTAATGGATGATTTCTTGATACACCAAGGTGAAGGTGGAGGTGTCGTAAAGTCTTGTGCAAAGTTTGGTGAACAATGAAAGTGTAACGTCTTGTGAAGGTTTAGTTACGAACTTGTGGGAAAGACTTGAGGAGTGTGTGTAAAGGGGATGAGTGTAGTGCAAATGATGTTTAAAAGGGTGGTTATAAGGTAGTGAGGGAGTACTTTGGTTAGGTGAAGTTTTAGGCAAGAATACAAGTTACTAGTGTAAGAAAAAAATGTTCTAAGTGTTAAGGACTTAGTAAAACTTGAGTAAAAGTTTAAGGAATTTTTGGAATGTTTCGAGAGGGTTTAAGTGTGCCCAAAAGATGTTAAAACATGTGGGAGAACATGTGTAAAGCATAGGAAAAAATTGGGATGAATTTGGAGTTCAGAAAGAGGAGAAAAGCACATTAGAAAATTGGTTCTGTAGTGGACCGCCCCTACGGACCGCCCCTGTGGGGAGGTCCAGTGCAGAGAAGTGAAAAAAAAAAAGAAACGTGTAGCATCTGTTGTGGACCGCCCCTGGGACCGCCCCAGAGGGGCGGTCCAGACCAGAAATGAAGAAAAAAATTTGTTTAAGGCTCCTAATGATGGGGGATTGAATGGTAATGGTTTTAGATGATGTTTAGGCCTTGTTTGGTGACATGTAAAGGCCTTAAGAGGTGTAAACAAGTATGAGGTGTAATGAGAAGTGGTTAACTTATATGATTAAGTTTAAATTACAATGACTTAGTGGTCCAACATTAGGGAGTGATGATGGTTAGAAAAATAAGCATTAGACTTTAAACAAACATGTTATTCCAATGTTAATGAAAGTAATTGTAATGTTATTAGTTGTTCGAGAATTGCTCGAGGAACATAAGTGGACATGATAAAGTGGACTCCGGTAACAGGTATGGTCTTCTTGCAACCTGTGTCCTACCGGATTACACCGGCTTGTATGCCAATGTGTTTTTCTGAGTGTTTGCCACCTTGTAAGATTAGAACATGTAATGAGTTTATAGTAATTCATTTATGTGGCGAATTTGGCCTCCGATACCATTTAACCTCAAATATGTGTTATACCTTAGCTAACCAAATCTAGGAACACATGAGTGATCGGTATTCGGAGTTAACGACCCAAACCTTGGGAACGTTCTAACCACGGCTATGTGTGAGTTAGATGGATATTGTTGTTGTATGCAAGTGTGTGAACCTCCCTTGTGTGCTTAACTCGGTTATGATACCGTATGGTGTGTGGATGTGGTAGGCTCCATAATGGATCTCTAACTACTTATTTATAAGTATATATGTACTAATGGGGGGGGTGAGGAGTCCGGTTGTTCCGGCCACGCGTGTGATGGACGGGAGTCGATGTCATATCCGGTTCGGCTCTCTTGGTGTATGTATAGGTTGTATTCCAATTTGGTTTCTACTTCCCTTAGCTTATCCAAAGCTAATTACTGACTCACGTCGGGCCACAGGGGCATACGAATGTTATTTCGGTGTGCTTGGGATTACTATATCCGACACACCTTGGGTTTAAGTTAACCGTTCGATATAACTGGACGGTAACGACGTTGGTAACGAGCTTAACATGAGATTGGCATTAATCTCTAGGCTCACTATGTATACTAACTATTGTGGAAGGTTCCTTGTGTGAACCGACCTTATGATGTTTTGTGTTGATTATTGTGCTAGGCAATTTCCCTTGCTATGCTATGGTATGTATACGTTAGGTGTTTAAAATGAATGCGATGTTATCATGTGTACGTCGAAACAAGAAAGGTGTTGTTATGTTTTGTTATGTGAGGAATGAGATATGTTGTAGGATATGGAGTGTGTGGATCATGGAAATGAATCCCAGTTTGAGACAAGAGGCGTTTAAGGATGACCCGATTAATGGGTACGTGTCGTTCATTAAGGAAGTAGCTCCGTTTTAGAGGAGAGCCACTCTAGGGTTAAAGGAATCATTGGATGATTTGTTAAGTGTGGATGTGTTGGATATATGTTGAGCCCTATTGTTGGGTGTATGAAAAGTGTGTGTGTTTATGGTTTGTATGCATGATTTAAATATAATCAACTGCATGCTAAGACGACAATTAGTTGTGCGTGGCCCGGTAGCATGTGGGCTGCGGGATTACCATACCAGCAAAGGTGCTGAGCCCCTTGGGGGCCACCCTTTCTCTCCTTTTCTATTTCAGGTACAAGGAGCTGGAAGCCGTTCGAGAGTAGGACGGGGTAGATGTTTATACATGGGTAGCCATTTAAATGGCGTAAGCATTGTAGGCGTAGTAAGACCGAAATTGTTATCGGCATTAGTTTGTAAATACTTGGTACGGTTGGAATGTATAAAGTATATGGGTTGTTGTTAAGGGAAGCAAATGTAACGTGTAGTTGCTCGGGAGTCTAGTCCATCAGACCGATACAAAGTACATGTATTAGCCTTGTTAGCCACGTGGGTGGTTAACGGCGTGTAACACCATTGAAATAAGTAATGTGATGAGTTGAGTTTCCACTGCAATGTGTTGTTAAATGTATGGTTGTTAGTTGGGGTGTTACAGGAACATCAGTGTACAATTTTAATCATAGTAAAATGCAATAAAGCATTAAGACACGGTTTGAGCAAAAACATGCTCTAAGCTATGAGTGGACTTGGTTAGGACCCAAAGAGCCTACCAAGACTTAATAATATTCAATTATGATTTAATAAGGCTAAATAAGTCCTTAGGAAGCTTTGGAAGACAATGAAACCAAACAAAACACAAATAAATACCTTAAAGTCAATATGAGCAAAAATGTGCTCTAAGCTTGGGATAAATGTGTATAAGACCTAATGGTCATACCTATACTTTATAAATATGTTAATGAACATATTAAATCAATTACTAAAGAAAACCAAGCTTGAAAACAAGTTAAAACACAAAATGTGCTTTAAGGAGTCATAAAGCACGTTTTTGAAAAATTGTCTTGTAAATGAGTTTTGAATGGCTAAATGTCCATCATTACTCTTTAATTAACATGTGTACTATATAGTATCACATTTGGGTGGCTATATCAATGGGAAATCAAAAATTTCACTTCTATGTGCCTTGTTTTGTGAATAGTGATTTTTATAAGCTAGTTTGTAACATATAATGTTATAAGTAATTAAATTGACCAACAAAGACTATAATACCCTTATGTAATAAAGGGGGCCGGTTTTATTAAGTTTGGTGACTCACCACTCACTTGTTAACTTGTTAAAGAAATAAAGATGACTAATATAGTTACTATTTGCTTTTTAAGTACAAATATCTTCCAAAAAGCAAAACTTATCTCATTCTCTCATTTCCTTCTTCATTTCCCACATATCCAAGCTCTCTTCTACCTCTCTTCCCTCTGTTCTCACGTTCATACAGCACCACCACCATGGAAGTCCACCTTTGAACCCTTGTAAAACCTAGCTCACTTAACCAAATCAAAAACAAACACCACCATTCTCTGCCTCTCATCAAGCTCTTCATTCCTATCTTCTCAAAATTTCAAGATCACCATTTCGGTGCCATGGAGTTCCACCATTGATGGAGCTTGAGCTTGTCTTTCCACATATTATTGATCTCCTTTGCTTCTAGGTAAGGAATCTCAAAGAAAAATCAAGTTTCCTCTCCTTTTAGTACATGGCCGAAAATTCACCTCACCATGGTGTCTTTACCTTGCTTGTATTAGCTTCATTTGAATCTTCCAAGGGCTAGGAGGAGTCCTCTCTTGATACTTATTCAAGTTCTCCTCCAATTCCAAGGTAAAACAATTACCTTAATGTGATAAAACAATATGTGTAATTAGGGTTTACAATGAGATGAAGCATAATGCTTGAATACTCATTCTATTATTTGTACATTGTTTAGAAGTTGACAAACAACCAAACACCCCACCGGTTTCACAAGGAAACAAGCAAGAAGTTGTGAGGAAAAAGAGGTAAACAAGCTATCTCAATGTAGTTTAAATGCCTTAGGAAAATGAGCTTGATTTGCCTAATAAATTACCTAAGGAGCCAATGGTGAATGACCTAGTGAAATGCTCTCAAGGAGTTTATTAAAGGAATATGTATTGTTGGGTGTATTTGCAGGTCAAAGGCATTATTATGTGGGAAATTCAGTGTTTAAGGTTATGCAATTTAAGGGCCTAAGAGCCATGTTATTTAAGGGCCTAAGTGCCAAGCAATTTAAGTTATGCACTATATTGTGATGTAGTGCTTAATGTGTGAAGTTTGTGTGTAAAAATTTTCTTGATGGATTTTAGGTGTTCTTGCATGAAATGAGGTAAAAACCTAAGTGTTTGGATGTGAGTAAATACAAGAGAAGCTATGGCCAAATTTGGGAAAATGTGTAAGAAGTTCTAAGTGTTTTAAATGGTCTTGGTGAACTAGGAAGTGTTAAAGGTGAATAAGTGTTTACTTGAGAAGAAAACATGTATTAAGGTGATTTAGAGTGATGCAAGAATTTAGGTGTTATCTTGGAAGTTCTAGAAATTCAATGTGTGTTTTGAGGATGTATTTAAGTCTTGGAGGAGTTTGTTTAAGGTTTAGGTAATGTTGATATCCAAGGAATAGGTGATGGTTAGGTAAGATGTGAAAAGGAGATTTAGTTAGTAAGAAAAGAAGTTTGAGAGATGATGTTAAGGTGTAGAGGAAACACCTTGGTGTAGTGGTCATTATTGGTGAACTACCACTTATAAATCATAAGGAGAAAACATCCCAAGTGCTAGGAACTTTGTAAGAAGTTTGTGAATGATAAAATGGTTTCGGTGAATGATTTAAAGAGTTTAGCACATGGATAAAGGTGTGTTGGAAGTGCCCAAATGAGGTTAGGGTATACTAGGATATGTGGGGTGAAGTTTGGAGTTGAATGTAAAAAGGAAAACAAAGATCTGGGGCAGACCGGACTTGCGACCGGACTTGCAAGTTCGGTCGGGCCCAGTTTACCCTGTGGGAATTAGTTTCTGGAATGGACCGGACATAGGACCGGACTTACAAGGTCGGTCGGAGTAGAAAAATTTTGACGGAAATGTGTTCTGGAATCGACCGGACTTGGGTAAGTCCGGTCGGCAAGTCCGGTCGGACCAAAAACATGGTTTAAGGTTAGGAAATGATATGTAATGATGGGGATTGATAGGTAATGATGTTATAAGGTTGTTAAGGACATGTTAGGTGAGTTTTAAATGGCAATTAAGTGGGTGAAAAGTTGTATCAAAATGTAAAAGTAAAACAAGTTAAAATGTAAAGTTATGTAACTAAGTTAACGGGGAAAGTTAAGCATTAGACATTAAATAATCAAGCAAACCCCGATGTTAATAAAAACACATGTGATGTTAACAGTTGTTCGAGAATCGCTCGAGGAACATAAGTGGACGTGGTAAAGTGGACTCCGGTGACAGGTATGGTTTTCTTGCAACCTGTGTCCTACCGGATTACACCGGCTTGTATGCCAATGTGTTTTTCTGTAAGTTTTGCCACGTTATGAGATAAATCATGATACGAGTTTACAGTCGTTATTGTTATTGTATGTTTACGTGCCGATACCGGTAACCTCGAATGCGCTTGAAGGGCTAGTTGACCACTATTAGGTAAACGTAGGAGAACGGTATCCGGTGATAACGTTTCCGACCTAAGGAACGTTCTAACCACGGCTATGCGTGAGTTAGTTATGTAATGTTTGTGTGTGATGTTGGTGTATGAATGTATGACTCTCCCTTCCCTTGTGTGTGTCTAACAAGACTTAACCCAATGTTGTGATTGTTTAACTAAGTTCAATGACGAACTTCTGACAAGTGCTAACGGGGGGAGTGAGGAGTCCGGTCTGTTCCGGCCACGCGTGTGAGTATGGGGGTCGTTGTCATAGCAGGTTCGATCCTCTCTGTATGTTATGGTTGTTTTCCAATTTGGTTCCCAACCTTCCCTTTAGCTTAACCAAGGCTATTACTGACTCACGTCGGGCCACAGGGGCATACGATTGTTATGTTTGTTTCGGTGTGCTTGGGTCACTATATCCGAGACACCTTGTGTTAAGTTAACCGTTCATTTAACGAGACGGTAACGAGTTATGTAACGAGCTTATCATGAGACTGGCAACATTCTCTAGGCTCACCAGTGTATTAGCAATGTTTGGGTCGGTTCCTAAGAGAACCACTCCCGTTATGTTATGTATTTTTGTTGTGATGCAATATCTATTGCGGTATTATGTTGTGCACGTGGAAACGTGCAAAGTGTTGTTAAGTGTTGTATGTAGTGTATGTTGTAGGTTGTATAATGTGGAGTGTGTGGATCATGGATATGATTCCCAGTTTGTGATAAGAGGCGTTTAAGGATAACCCGATTTAAGGGTATGTGTCGTCTATTAAGGAAGTAGCTTCATTAGAGGAGGAACACTCTAGGGATGATGAATACCATGAGTGACTTATTAAGTAAGGATATATTATCCGTTTGCTGAGCCCGTTGAGGCGAATGATTATGTGTTGTGTGTTTACAGTTGCATGTATGATTTAAAAATAATCAACCGCATGCTAAGACGACAATTAGTTGTGCGTGGCCCGGTAGCATGTGGGTTGCGGGATTACCATACCAGCAAAGGTGCTGAGCCCCTTGGGGGCCACCCTTTCTCTTCTTTTCCTATTTCAGGTACGAAGTGCTGGAAGCCGTTCGAGAGTAGGACGGGGTAGTCGTTGTACATGGGTAATCGTTTATGTTGTAAATATACAGTAGGCGTAGTAAGACCGAAATTGTTATCGGCAGTAGTTATAAATACTCGGTATAGTTGGAAGGTGTATGTTGTTGTTGTGTTAATGGAAAGGGATAGTAAGGTGTAGTCGCTCGGGAATTTAGCCCATCAGACCGGTACAATGTGTATGTATTAGCCTTGTTAGCCACGTGGGTGGCTAACGGCGTGTAACACCAACGAGATAAGTAGTGTGATGAGGTTGTTTTCCGCTGCAGTTTATTGTAAGTGTGTTATTGTTGGATGGGGTGTTACACTTGTCCTCAAGCAAAACTACGTACCCAAGTAGGGAATGCTCAATACTAACAAATATTATTATGAAGGGTAGGATAAACATGATCTTTAAACTTATTGAGGAGTGTGAAAAATTAACTGTTGGTGGCATAGGTGTGCTCAGGGTAAAAATAAAATATAGAGTTTCGGGGTATGATCCAAGGTACTTCAATGTTTCTTTTAGGTGACTCTGAGAACTTTTACCATGGCCAACTTCTCTCAAGAATGGGCATTCAGGAGAAAACAAAAGGAAAAATAGATTTATGCATTTGTTTCACTTTTGCATAAGGGATGAGAAAATGTAGGCATCACGCCTTTGTATTTTCAGAACACTCAACTCTCTTTGTTGGTTACCAATGGTGTCTCGCTAGTCCCTTATTATTATTTTTTTTTATTTCTTCTTCTTCTTCTTTTTTTTAACAGAAAAGCACCCCTTAGCAATCCCTAAGAGAGAAGACAGAAAGAAACCCTGAGCAATAAAATCCAACCATTTGCAGATTATTTGGTCACACCGCATATAAAATGCTCCTCAAAAGTAATCAAAATTTTAAAATTTGTACATTTATCCCACAATTCACAACAATATTTATTCTTAAAGAGAACAACCCACATATAAAGGGTCCACAATATTGAATTGGACAAACGCAAGATAAAGAGAGAGATTAAACATTTAAGCACAAAATGTCACCGAAAAGGGCACACTCCCCCACACTTAAATTGAACAATGTCCTCATTGTTCACTAGAAAAACAAGGGAAGGTTTCAGAAGACCTTTTCGGTAAGTAGATAAAATAGAGATAACACAAAGATCACAAATAAACATTTAAGCACATAAAGGCTCCTCTGCAGTTTTTATTTAAATAAAAGCAAAACTAAAGAAACTGGTACTCCCCTAATATTATTTTTGCTTGCGTTTTAGGAGTTTCCCCCACACTTGAGCTTCAGCCTCAAGCAGCGTAGCTTGGTTGCGGTGTCCACATGGAGGTGCACCTGCAGAAGACACTAGAAGTAACCACACTATAAACGGGGTTAAAAGTTAGCAAAAATAAAATTTTAAGAGAACCTGAAAATTAAAAGAGCATAAAAGTAAATAAAATAAAAGTACATCCGGGTTGCCTCCCGGGAAGCTGCCCTTCTTTAACGTCTTTGGCTAGACGCCTGCTTTGTTATCCTGGATCAAAACAAAACGTTACCTCGGCATATAAAATAAGAAAATTAATACTCCACAAAATCTGGTGTTTGAGGAGGTACTGCCGGGAACGTAGTTCTAACAGAAGACCCGGTGGTGATGATTTTTCTTCCTCAAATTGGAGGATGTAAACATCATCCTCTTGTAGGTGAGGCTCGTAGAAAGAACGCTGATCAATATCATCTTCAGAGAAAGTTAATTCTTTAAAGGTGATATTGGCGTTTTGTTTGGATATTTTGGAGGGAGATGATGGCAATTCCTTCTCTTCATGTTCGAGGATATAAATATCCTCATTGTCTGGGTATATTATAGAGAAGGATGGAAAATAGCGGTAATTGATTTTAGAGGGAGGGGTCTCTTGAATGGCTCGTCTGTAGTGGGGTGTTCTACCTCTTGAACTGTCTCGCTCCTTGATTGCTCCAGTAGTTGAGCGATTCTCTCCAGGTAGTCTGGTTGATCTTCTAACCAGAGTTGCTCTTGAAATATGAGACAATCCTCATAATCATGAGCTCCTCCACATACGGAGTAGTATAAATCCTGCCAAAATTCAAACGCTTCTTCCATTTGCCGTGTACAGATATATATTTTTTTTTTGTATATAAAATGAAACTACTGAAACAGATTAGAAAATAAAATGATTAGAAACAAACATAATAATAATATAAACAAAATATAAAAGATAATAAATATAAACAACAAACAAAAATAATATAAACAAAATATTCTAATAATACAAGTGAATAATCCGGGGCTTAGGGACTAGAATAAACTAGTCCCCGGCAATGGCGCCATTTTGCAGACGTTATAATCTGAGTGGTTTAAACTGGTGTAAAATCAAAAGAAAAGAAATTAAAAACTCAAAATAAACGTCGGGCTGCAAACAAATCCCGGTCGCAGTAGTATAGTGAAAATGTAAGCAACCGGATGTCGAACCGTGGGACTAATATACATATAATAGTACCTAAGCGTGTCACAAGAGGGGGGATTAATTGACTTGTAAAATAAATAAAAAGAAAGAATAAAATAAACTAAGTTGACAGATAAATAAAATGGAACTCTGGGTCAGGTTAATATAATCTGCATAATTAAGCTATCTCTACTGGTTTAATAATTTGGCAAGGTTCCTGTAATTATCTTAAGGACTAAGTCATAGCCTCATAAGAACTCGTTCACCTGTAATGCAAGGTTCAAGCAAAAGCCTGCGAACGGCAGAGGAGTATTGAGGAATTACATTTGCAACTGAATACTAACTTATTAAATCATACAAGTTTCCTCCAGTTTTACGCCTTAATTAACCTGTCTATTTATCACCTGGTCTGATCAAAATAGACTTAGTAGAGCAATTTAATAAATTCGCGAGATCTATTAAAAAGGAGAGATGACTTTTAAAACGTAACAAACTGTATATAAATAAACCAGTAGAAATATTGCATAATTAATACAGATACATAATAACTATTCCCAGAGTAAACGTAAACTAGCCTAACATATTAAATAGATAGATAGAGACGAGAGTAATAGAAATCATCCGTAATCACTCCGTCTCACTCTGCTATTTTGTGTACGTAGGGCTAGAGGTGAATTTGGTGGACTGTAAAATAAATAAAATGGAGAAGGCGGGAGAAGAGAAAGGAGATGGCGTGTGGTGAAGTGGTCGTGGATTGTTTGGTGAATGGATTCATTGTCGATGATAGCTCGTGGGTTTATATAGAGAAAGGAAGAGGAAGCAGAGAAGATAGACAGACGCGTGAGGCGGTGGAAGAAGCTAGATAAGATTTGCATGATTGATCATTTATTGCAGGGGACAGACAGCTGAACACACGCGTGAATTAAGGTAGGCGGAGTAGATAGATATGGCAGTGGACGAGTTGCAGACAGTCGGCGGAGGCAAGTTGCAGAGACGACGGGCGCAAAAGAAAACCGGGGCGGCTTCACAACCGCCTCCTTGACCGCCTAATAAGTGGCGGTCTCTCCTTGCCGTCCGCCTGCTCTACCGCCAGCTATGGGGCGGTTCTCTCCTGTTGTGTCCGCCAGTTATGGGGCGGTTGCCCCTGTGGTGTCCGCCAGTTATGGGGTGGTTGCCCTCTTGTGATGTCCGCCAGTTATCTCGACGTCGCAGTCGTGACTTATTCCTTCCAACTTCGACCGGCTCTAGATTCTTCGTTTGGGCTCCGTTTTCTGAGCCGTTTGCGTCTATGTGTTCGTCTCTTTGTCTACTTTACTTCCAGCTTGGTTTTCCTCATGTTAAACCAATAAATTTGTGAGATAAACAATAAAACATAAACTAGAGGAAAACTAACCGAAGTGGAGAAATGAGCAAGAAAAGTGCTAATATTATATATGGAATACACCTATAAATCATGCTCATTTGGACACTTATCAGGGATAAGATGAAATACCCACAAATTTTGAGTTAGGATAAATATAATGTATAGTCGACGTAAGTAAGTTAATTGTTATGTTAGAACAAATATGTAATAATGGCTAAGTCCGAGATTAGTATATTAATGGTCGGGGAAGTCAAAAACAAATATCTTATTCTATTTTCCTTTCTCTTCCTAAATTGATTATAAACTTCTTTATCCTCTCCAACATTACTATTTAAATCATTATCTCAACATTCTATAGACGTTACAACGTCTTTCTAATCCTATGAGTTCAATTCCTGTTTTACTACTTCAACATTTATTATAGGTTGGTAAGATCCTTGTTTTCCTCCGAGATTTAAATTATTGTTAATCTAGTTCTTACTAGCATAACAACTTCCCTTTTTGTTGGAGTCAATGATTTATTTTATTTCTATTTCCTCTTATATCAAAATAAATATTTTTATCCTCTCCTTAGATATTTGTGCTCATCTTTATCTCTTCCTCATTTAATTTCAAAACAATAAATTACCTTTTTTTTTATTTGTAATCGGTTGAATCTAGTCCTCTTCCAAGTTACTTACAATATAATTATTTATTTTGCCTTTCAAATTATTTATAACACTAAATGTTTAATTCATTTTCCTAACTACTTGCGACGATAATTATTTCCTTTCCTTTCTAAAACTGATTTCATTTTATCTGGCTCTAACTATTTGGATTCTCTTTGAATTATTTTCTCATCCTTCAGAATTAATTACTTTTTATTTAATTAATAACGTTCCTTTTATTTTACAATTTGATTCTATTTAAATCACGATCTTTCCATCATCCCTTCCTCTCCAACGCCTCACCATTACACTTCTCTTCTTCAAAACTCCTATTCATGTTCTTCTTTTGCTGTCGTCGAATCTCTTCCCTGGTGCCGATTAGAATAACAACGGGTAAA